>CM066035.1:920976090-921713021 GCA_033557465.1 Ichthyophis bannanicus | reverse complement strand
TGAACTGCTTCTTCAGGTGAAGGCGAGGCATAGGGGACCACATGCACTGTGGGATGCCATGTGAGCCTCTAGCAGTTGTAGCATCTCCCGGGCAGTTAAATGGCTACCCTTGACTGAATCTGGGAGGCTAACTGCAGTAGGACTAGGCAAACAGGCCTGAGGAAGATAGGCCCTTGCAGTGTTAGTATTGTAGCCAGGCCCCTATGAACTCAAGGGACTGAGTAGGGGTGAGATGGGGGACTTTGGGAGGGTTCACCACAACGTCCCAGATACTGCAGAATGCGCCTGTGCAGTCCAGGGAAAATCTGGGCCTCTGACTGCGATGGAGCTCGGATGAGCCAGTCGTCCAGGTATGGGAATACAAATATATCCCAGAGTGCGTAGAAATGCAGCTACTACTGCCATGCATTTGGTTGAACACTCTTGGAGGCAGAGGCCATGACCGAAAGGAAGAACCCTGTATGGGTAATGCTTTCATTGGGAAAAAGAAAACGGAAGGGGGAACCTTCTGTGAGATGGATGGAGATTGGAGGACATGTGGTGTACGCATCCTTGAGATCTAGAGAACAAAAGCCAATCCTGACTCTGGAAGGTATGGAAGGAGAGTGCCCATGAGAAAGCATCTTGAATTTCTCCTTGCATGAGAAAATTTGTTTCAATTCTCTGAGATCTAGATATGGGTCGCTGAGCCCCCTGTTTTCTTTGCGACTCAGCAAAAGTAGTGGGAAGTAAGAGTAAACCCTGACCCCTTGTTGAATCGAAAGAAGTACGAGTATCTTCTATTGCCCCTTGGGCAAGAAGGGCAGCCACCTCAGACCTAGAAGGTTCGAAAGGACAGAGGAGTGTTGGAGAATTTTTTTGAAATGTATCACCATGGTGTGAGACAAGAATGGTTGAGAAAATGAAGTTTGTAACCCCTCCACTTATGATGGAGAGGGGGGGTCCATTGCACCTGTTGTGAATTTGCTCCCATTTGCGGAGCCAGAAAGTGAGACTAACCTTCCTGGAATGGTGAGAGGGGGACTGGCTCTGGCTGTTTCAGAGCCAAGAAAGGCTAAGTTCGATCTAGCATCAAGTCAAAAGCCCTGAGGAGGCTGGGGTTCTGCTGAGGTTGCCAGCTATTGCCCCTGTAGGCTTAGGCCTGGCCTGTTAGGTTGCTGACGCTTAGCAGCAAAACGAACCTGTAGATGATTGTTGGCCCAGAAAGCAAGGATGGAATCTGCCCTTTTTTGAAAAAAGACTTCTTGAAAGGTTTTTCTTGGTAGGAATGGAGGTTGACTTTGAAAGTCTATCCAAAGCAGAATTTTCTGCTTATCCATGTGAGGGGCTTTTGATTGTTGCCAATCGTGCGTGCCAACACAGTGGTTCATTTCTCCTGTACAGGGAATTTGATTTCACATAAGCCATCCTGGACTTTCCCAAGATTCTAGATCAGAAGCTTGGAGCCAAGCACATTCTGAGTGCAGCTATGGCAAATGGACGAAGCTCTGCTGGCACCCTCAAAGGATGGGTCAAAAGCTGACACGGTTGGAAAACTCTGAAATAATCTTGAGTATGCTTAAGCCAAATAAGAAATTCTTCTCTTTTATCCTCTGGAAGAAAAGAAAAGGGAGGGAAAGTGTGCAGCTTATCTGCAACTTCTTTTCAGAAAAATACCCATATAAAGACTATAGAGGGTTGATTTCTGGCAATGAGCATACTGGGTGTCTGGGAAGATTTTCCTTAACCGAAAACTCCAAGGGTCCTACATTCTCTTCCTGGAGGAGCAGAGGAGTGTCTTTTTGCACTCTTTATCCTTTTCATAGCTGAATCCCAACCACAATAGAATGGTGAGGGAAGCTGTGTTTTATGAAAAACCAGGACAAGGAGGGACACGGTACATGGTGTCCAACCGATACGAGGATATGAGGAGAGATAGTGAGAGGGAGTCTCCCATAAGTCAATCATGTGATCATAAAGAATCTCATTGAATTGGCAAGGTGACTGCCTCCTTAGGAGCCTTAGAATAACCTAAATATATTAATCTATTTTTAGCTCTATGGCTCTGATTCAAGAGGTTACTGAAAACAGAAAAAGTCCTTTAGCCACTTCTCTTATGAAGTCTTGAAAGGGACAAGTCTTCTTGGAAGGGAGACATTCTTCTTTTTGGAGAGAAGGCGGGCTCTTCAGGAAGGGCTATGGATACTTCAGCAGACTCCTCCGATGCATCAGAATCTTCGGAGGAATCAAAGTAGTATCGAACTGTCAGGGTGCTTCTTTCAAAGCTCGATCCGGCGTACCGAGCCCTATCGAAAATCGGGCGTTATCCGGTACCGGTTCAGGTACCGATGGGAATCCCTAGGCAGGGAACGGGCTGCAGGGACAAAAACCATGGCCGATAGTCGATGCAGTCGGTGTCGGTACACTGGGGCCGATTACCGACAAACGGAGTTTTGTTGTTGTTTTTTTCTTTTTTTTTTTTTTTCCTTTTTTTTTTTTTTTATGGCAATCAGCGGCGTCGCAGCTTTGAATAAAGGCCCGTGATAGCCTGCTGCAATGGAGTATTACATTCTGATCAATCGACGCCATGAATGCCTGGAATTCGGTACCGGAAGGTTTGTGCCGGCTACCACAGAGCATTCTAACAGGTGGTCGGTCGAGGTCGTGCCATCGCATGTCAAACCTGTAAACCCACAGGTGGAGCTTTGGAAGCCAGGAGCTTTCCCGCCGGGGTAGTTTTGCCGGTGCAGGATCATCGAGGGCAAGCCAGGAGGGCATCTACAATTCGAGGACCGGCTGGTTTTATGTTTGGTTACCTGAGATCCATGGGAGGAAGAAGGAGAAGAAGCAGCCCTGGGAAAGACGTCGATGCCACTGAACGCTGCAATCAGAGGGAAAACAGAACATGGAGCTTGGCTGCCCGGTTCTGTAAACCTCATTTGGACACACAAGAGAGCAGGACGAACACTCAAAATGGCGGTGGTGGTCACGGACCCAAACATTTAAGCCGTAGTTACTCACCTGTAAACAGGTGTTCTCCAGGAGCAGCAGGAATCAGTACTCACATATGGGTGACGTCGGCGCCGATGGAAGCCCTCGCAGAGCAATTTTCCCCAGCTTTCAAAGAAAGAAAGCCTTTGGGAATTGCAAGCGCGACATGCGTGGTCTCTTCCCGCCCAAGGGTTGCCATCTTGCTCAGTCAGATGACATAGCTAAAAGACAGCAATAAAAATTAGCAAAAATAAAGAAAGCATAGAACTGCAACTCCAAGGGGAGGCAGGGAGGGTTGTGAGGAATGATTGCTGACTGCTCCTGGGAGACACCTGTTACAGGTGAGTAACTACGCTTTCTCCAGGACCAAGCAGGAAGTCAGTCCTCACATATGGGGACTCCCACGATTAAGGCTACCGGAGACCCTAAGCGCCCCCAAAATGAGCTCCCTCAAGCTCAGCAGCCAGAAGGAAAGGAATCTTCTCTGAATACGTCTCCAACCGGTAGGCCCAACATCCGGGATGGAGGGTAGGAGTTGCCCTATACCTCGAAGGAGAGTTAGTTACGGAGGACTTGCCTGTCCGGAAAGCCACTGTACCTGCGGAGGACTCCCTCTCCAGCGTACAGTAATGGGCCGCAAAAGTCTGGCTTGAAGACCAAGTAGCGGCCCGGGCAGATGTCTGCCCAATGTGGAACAGAAGCGGAGGTAAGCCACTGACGTAGCACTTCGCCCGGACACGATGGGCCGTGACCTCGACTTTCCAACGAATGAGGCCGGCTGCCTCGTAAGGCCCAAGCGATACAGTCAGCAATCCAGATAGACAGGGTACGCTTGGAGACAGGGAAGCCCCACAATTATTGGGGGTCATAAGAGACGAAGAGCTGAACAGCCCGTCTGTGCTCCCGCTTTCTACGGTCAAGGTACGGAAGGTGTTTGAAAACGCCCTTCTACAGTCCAGGGTATGCAGGACCATTTCAGACGCTCGGCTGGAGTGTGGCCTGGGAAAGTAGGTCGGAAGCACCACCTCCTGGTTTGATGTGAAAAGGGGAAACCACTTTGGGAAGAGAAACTTAGGGCGAGTCCGTAGGACTACCCGGTTCTTGTAGAACCTAGTGTACGGAGGATTTCAGACACCAGGGCCTGCAGCTCACTAACGCGTCTAGCAGAAGTGAGGGCTACCAAGAACAAGGTTTTCCAAGAAAGAAAACGAAGAGGACAGGTAGCCATAGGTTCGAAAGGCGGACAGGTAATCCGCTGTGTAAAACCACATTGAGATCCCAGTCCGGGGCTGGTGGGCGCACAAAGGTGGTTAAGGAGAAGGAGGCCTCTGATGAGAAAACGAGCCACCCACAGGGTGGCTTAGAAAGGCGGTCTGCCATCCACCGGCACATGGGATGCGCAGGGAAAGAGCACTGGAGGTGGACCTTGACCGAGTTGGACTTCTGGAAAGTCCAAGATGGAGAGGGAAAGCAAGTACTGCAAGACCACTGATGCTGAAAAAAAGGAGAAGGGATCTTGAGATGCTGAGCACACCAGCGCGGAAGGACACCGACGCCACTTAAGAGCGTTAGGGCCTTCCGGAGTTGGAGGCCGCCTGGAAAAAAGACAAGACGGACCTCCTTCACATCTGGAGGCAGGCAGAGGGGAAGCAAGGACTTACCACTTTTCAGCCAGCCAGGGCCATCAGGATAAAGGGACCCGGAGAGTTGGGGTGCAGGAGAGTCCCCTGATCCTGTGACAGGAGGTCGGGCTGAAAACCCCAGAGAGAGGAAGAGGGGTGTCCACCGCCAGCTGCATGAGAAAGCCGGGCAGGGGGAAGCAAGGTTGTCTCAGCCACCGGGGAGCCACTAGGATCATCGAAAGGCTTTGTCTCTGAGAAACCCTTGAAGAGTGTCCGAAGGACAACAGCGGCATGGGAGGAAAGGCATATCAAGAGGCCTGTGGACCATGGAATCAGAAAAAGCATACGCGGCTACTCTGAGAGGATGCGGTTGTCGAGAGCAGAATCTGGGGAAAGTTGCCAGGTTCAGAGGGACTGGCAAACAGATCCATGGTGGGGAGGCCCCACTTGAGGAAAGATCTGCTGAACCACCATCAGATCCAGCCTCCACTCGTGCGGCTGGAGGATCATGCTCAGCTTGTCGGCCAGGTAATTTCTTGACTGGGGAGATAGGACAACTTTGAGGATAAAATTTCCGTGGGGTGGTGGACAGCCCAAGAGCATAGTTTCTGTGCCTCCTGACAGAGAAGGAAGGGAGCCTTGTCCCGCCTTGCTTGTTCCACATAGAAACATTGCAAACTGATTGTCTGTCTGTATCAGCACCGACTGATGAAGGAAAATCAGGTCGAGAGAGAAATGCTTTGAGCGCTAGGCGGATGGCTCCTATGAGCTCCAGGAAGGTTTATCTGATGAGACACAGACTCCCAAGGAGTCCAGAGGACCTTGAGTTACATGGTCCCTTGGCAGTGTGCTCCCCAACCCAGGAGAGAAGCATCGGTCGTCAGGGAACCTGAGACTGTGGAGGGGGCTGAAAAGTCACTCCTGCAGTACTAGGTTGGGCAGATGAAGCCACCATTGCAGAAGAAGAGGGGACCCATGCCGGTCGGAGATCTGTACGGAGTCCGCTAGGCTCCCAGTGGCCTACTGATGACCATGTGTGCGAAGGCACCATTGAGCAGGGAGCATGTTCAGGCGGGCATTGGGGGTCACATGGACCGTGGAAGCCATATGGCCACGAGCAGTCTCAGAAATTGCCTGGCCGAGAGCCCAGGGAATTGCTGTGATGAAAAGTGGCTGGCGAGATCATGAGCCTTTGGGCCCTGTCCAGAGGCAGGAAGGCTCCGCGCCTGAAGAGTGGTCCAACCTGGCGCCGATGAATTCGTAGAATCTTGAGAGGGGAGCAAAGTGGACTTTGCGGTTTATGACAAATCCGAAGTGCTGGAGTAGAGTCACAGTGCGATGAGTGTCTTGAATGGCTTCGTGGGAAGGGACTGGGCTCTGGATGAGCCAGGTCATCCAGGTAGGGAGGAAAACACAAAAAAGGGCCTCCTTGAAGTCTGAGATAGGCCGCCACCACTGCCAGGCATTTGGTAAACACCCTGGGGGCGCGAGGACAGGCCAAAGGGCAGTACTCTGTACTGTAATGATTTCCCCCCACCACAAAACCTGAGATATTGTCTGTGGTCTGGATGAATAAGGATATGGAGTATACGGCATCCTTTAGATCCAAGGAGCATAAGCCAGTCTCCATGCTGGAGGTAGGGCAAGCAGGATTCCAAGGTGTAAGCATCTTGAACTTTTCCTTTGCAAGGAAAGAATTGTTTGAGGTTTCGCAAGTCCAGGATAGGTCGAGGACCTCCTGTTCTTTGTTGGTATTCAGAAAGTACCTGGAGTTAAAACCCAATGACCTTTCAGGTGGTGGGGGCACCGGTTCCCACAGCCTGTTCCTGAAGGAGACTCGCTAACTCCTGAAGGAGTAAGTCACCTGTGCAGAGGGAGTCTCGGAGGCTCCCCTGGAAAATAGGAGGGAGGTACCTGGTGAAAGTGAAGAAGATTAAAGGCCCTTACGAACTATGTGAAGTACCGAGGTTATCTGTGGTGATGTTGGAACCCATCTTTGGGGCCAAACGTGGACCAGGCCGGCCTCCTGTGCTGAGAGGATAAACCAGCTGAGGGGGAGAGGCTATGCTGATGAAGTCAAACAAAAACCCACACCTGCTGAGCAGTAGGGGCCGGTAGTGCAGGCTTGGGGGGCTTGCTGGCCTACGGGGAACCCATTACCCCGTACCTTGGCCTGCTTACCCTGTGGGGGAGCTGGTGAGGCCTGATACTGAGGGTAGTATTTATAGGCAGCCGCCTTCCTCGGGTAAAAGGGCTTTTTCCCAGAGCCCTTCTTTCCTTTTGAGAAGGGGCAGAGGTCTTCCTGGAGAGACGAGTCCTGGTTGAGAGTCTCGGTCTCGATCTGTTGCAGCTCTTCTCATCCATGGGCTTGCCAAAGAGGGGTTCTCACCTCTGCAGGGGGACATCGACCAAACTTGTCCTGCACCCATGGGCTCCGAGGTCGGGACGTCTGAAGCCAAGCATGGCGGCGTCCACCGATGCCGGCTGCTTGGCCGGGCTACTCGAAGCCGATGCCTCAACACCATCGTAGGCTGCTTGAGAGATAAACTTTGAGCACTCTCGAATACCCGTTGAACAAGCGTTTGGAACCCTCTTCAAAAAGGTTCGTCGGAGAGACCAGCAGTGAACACCGGCAATGTTCTTTAGCCAGGTCCCGGGCGTCGCGAGTCCGGGCGGGAAAAGAAACCGGCGTCGAAACGAACCGAAGGAAAAAAAGAGAAAATAAAGAGAAATAATCAACTTTTCGGACGGGGATTCCACAAACGTTCGTCTGTAGGGCTCCGCGGAAAAAAAGAAGACTGAGCAAGATGGCACCCTTGGGCGAGAAAAGACCGCGCATGCGCGCTGCAATTCCCAAGGCTTTCTTTGAAAGCTGGGGAAAATTGCTCCGCGAGGGCTCCGTCGGCGCCGACGTCACACCATATGTGAGGACTGACTTCCTGCTTGGTCCTGGAGAACGACACCATTCATGGAGTGTCGGTAACAGAAATAGTACCGCTGCACTTGGTGCATTTTTAAACCCGGAGGCTGGTTTTTCCATGAGGAAAATTTTTTGTGAGGCCTAAGGCCCAAAGAGGAAAAAACGCACTAAGTGAGGGGGAAAAAAAAATATATTTTTTTGTAATAAGAAAAGAAAGACAGATCGGCGGTACCGGTCCGACGTCGGGGAAGGCAGACGCGCGACCAAAGAAATAAAATAAAACAAAGAACTTCTTCAGCCGTGACAGGAACACGACCTGCTGGTTCCGCGGAAAAGAACTGGAGAGAGGCGGTTAGGAAAGGCGGGAAGGCAGCGCGCAGGCGCTGTGGGATGCTCCCAAAAGCTTTCCTTTATGGGAAGCTGTGGAGCGTTCCCACGCAGGCTCCGTCTGTACTGACGTACCCATATGTGAAGACTCATTCCTGCTTGTTCCTGGAGATACATAGTTGTGATACATTGCCTTACCAGATAAAAAAGACATCTAGAAATCTCTTACACACTACCACACCTTAAAAAAACTAGATGTGTATATATTACTATGCTCAAATTCGTCCTTAGAGTAGCCTCTTTGGCTCCCATGGCAATCCCAAAGACCTGTAAGTAAAACTTATCAAAGAAAAAATTATTATTTTTTTTAATACCAAGTCCAGTAAGGACAAAAATAGGAATTACACTTACCTGGTAATTGTGGTTCCTTGAGTGACTCCAGTTTAGTCCTCAACCTCTGGGTAGTGAACCTCCTCCTGCAGCTTGGAGACTGGGCATGTTAAAAACTCATCACATCACTGGATATAGCCTGCTGGTCTCTCCCATCAGCCCCCAGTGAACTATTGACAAAGCAGACTCAAAGGAGCAAAAAATCAGTAATTTTTTTTTTAAATTATTATATTCAAGGGCACGCAGAACATATAGCCTATCTACCTACTACTCCCCTTCCAGAAAGAAAGGGACTGCTTCCTGCATGCTCTCCTTTCTGCCGAATGCCTAGCCCTAAAACAATCCAGAGCAATATAGAAATATATAACAATATCATAATATAACAATATAGCGCAAAACAAAATGGAAGCATCAAAACGGCTGAACACCAGTGAAGGCCAATATCCACTTTTAACCTTGCACTTCCCCCAACAGAAAAAAACCACTGCTAAGACCCCATCCCTGGGCGGGAATGAGGACTAAACTGGAGTTACTCAAGGAAACACAATTACCAGGTAAGTGTAATTCCTATTTCCGTATTGTTCCTCCAGTTTAGTCCTCAACCTCTGGGATGTATCAGAGCAGTAATCATTGGGAGGGACCTTTCCAGCCAGATCTCAACTCCGCCTCCCCAAAAAATGGCATCCTTAGCCGCCAGAACATCTACACGGTAGTGCTTACCGAAAGTAAGGAGAAACAACCAAGAGGCCTCCCTACAAATGTCCACTGGTGGAACCAAACTGTGCCCGTCCAAGAAAGCACAGTTACTCACCTGTAACAGGTGATCTCCGGGAACAGCAGGAATTTAGTCTTCACATATAGGTATCGTCGGTACCGACAGAGCCTGCGCGGGGAATGCTCCGAGCGTCCAATTAGAAAGCTTTTGGGAGCATCCCACAGCACCTGCATGCTGCCATCCCGCCTTTCCAAACTGCCTCTCTCCAGTTGAGTTTTAAAGCTGAGACAAAGAGAGAGAGGGAAAGGGAAAGGAGAAATTAGACCTTACCTGCTAATTGTCTTTCCTTGAGTACTCTCCGGGCCAGTCCAGGTACAGTTGGGTAGTCAATCCCTTCCAGCAGCTGAGGACTGAAAGCTCCAAGTTTTACTGACAGTTCCCTTAGCTCCCCCCACTGATAGGAAGCCAGTCACACATTTGCAAAGCAGCAAGCAACCATTGATACTAGCCAACGGAAAACTCAAAAAGAACAGGAACTCAGTACTCAAAAAACAGCCCCGTATGAGTTCGGAAGAAAAAAACCCCGCTCACAGAGTCTGATAAACCTGATGGGGGCATTCGAAAAAAACCCAGGGCAACTAATACGTAGAGGCGTCTCCTTATGCCTGTTTTCTCCACTACAAAAAGGTCTCTTTTTTTTTTTTTTATTAATGTCTTTGCGTTTACTATCCCATTGGGAAACCACCTAGAGCCCCTTAAGAACAGAAGGACCCCCAATATCCTCTTCCAGGAAGAAGCGACCAGCAGCCGCACCTGTGGTCCATCACGCCACCGAAAAACAACAACTGACTGTGAAAAAACTCCGAAGCACCCAGAACAATACCACGGCTCGCAGAATGGAGACGGGCGGGACCTGGACTGGCCCGGAGAGTACTCAAGGAAAGACAATTAGCAGGTAAGGTCTAATTTCTCCTTCCTCTTCTCTCCGGGCCAGTCCAGGTACAGTTGGGCAAGTACCAAAGCAGTACCTAAACTGGGAGGGAACCTGCGAGCCCCGCTACAACGGGCCGAAGCACCAACCCTGGCATCCCCCCAGGCCATCACATCCAAATCTGTAGTGCTTCGCAAAAGTATGCAAGGTAGACCAGGACGCCGCCCAACAGATATCCGCTGGCGGAGTGAAGGCCAACTCAGCCCAAGACGTCACTTGAGGCCCGCGTGGAATGAGCCCTAAGTTCCAGCGGAGGCGACCTGCCTTTTGCCCGATAAGCCCTGCTATAGCCTGCTTCACCCAGTGAGCAATGGACGCTTTGGAAGCCGCAGATCCCTTGCGCGGAACCCCAAACAGAACAAACAAACGATCTGATTTTCGAAATGGACTAGTCCTCTGCAAATACGCCCGTAACACCCGACCCATATCCAACTGATGGAGAGCCGGATCCAACGCAGCACCCCTCCGAGGAGCGAAAGGTGGGAAGCGAAACGGACTGATTCATGTGAAACCCCGAAACCACTTTCGGCAAAAACGAAGGCACAGGCCGTAAGACTACCTTCTCATCTGAAAAACGCAGGTACGGTTCTCGACAAGATAGAGCTTGCAAATCCGACACCCTCCTAGCCGAACACAATGCTACCAGAAAGGCTGTTTTCCAAGATAAACTCGTGCAAACCAACGGAGGCACCAGAGGCAAACGGCGGCTCCGTCAAGGCATCCAGCACCAAATTCAAAATCCCACGGCGGCACCCACCCGCCGAAGGGTGCGGGCGGATTTGCTGAACCGCTTTAAGGAACCTACGCACATCCAGATGACTAGAGAGAGCGTGACCTCGCACCCGCCCTCGAAAACACGCCAGAGCCGCGAGGTGCACCTTGAGGGTATTCAGGGCCAGACCTCTCTCCAGCCCGCCCTGCAGAAATGCCAGCACGTGCGGTAAATCAGCCGCCGCCGGCCTAACACCTCTGTCATTCGCCCATGCCTCAAAAATGCGCCAAACGCAAATATACGCCAAAGTCGTTCGACCGTCTCCTAGATTTCAGCATCGTCTCGATCACGGCACCGGAATAACCTTGCCGATGCAACCGTCGCCTTTCAAGAGCCAGGCCGTAAGCAAGAATCAAACCACTCAAGGCATCAACACCAGCCCGACTCAAAAGATTGATCCGCTCGGGTAACCGCCAAGGAGGCTCCGCCAGGAGTCTGACCAGGTCGGCATACCAGGGACGCCTGAGCCAATCCGGCGCAATGAGAATCACTCTACCGCTGTACCTGGAGATTCTGGCGAATGACTCTCCCAATCAAGGGCCACGGAGGAAAACACATACAGCAGCTGGTCCCTCGGCCAGGGCTGGGCCAGCCCATCGAGACCTTCCGACATGCACGCCCTGCGCCTGCTGAAGAACCAAGACGCCTTGGTATTGGCCTGGGTAGCCATGAGATCCATGACTGGTTGGCCCCAGCGAACCGTGAGCTCGTGAAAAACCGCCCAGTTGAGCTCCCATTCGCCGGGATCCAGGCGATGGCGACTGAGATAATCCGCCTAAACGTTGTCCTTCCCGGCCACATGAGCCGCCGAGAGCGCCTCGAGATGCTTCTCCGCCCACTGGAGCAAGCATTGACTCTCCATCAGCAATTGCGGGCTGGCCGTGCCTCCCTGTTTGTTGATGTAGGCCACAGTCACCAGGTTGTCGGAAAACACCCGTACCGCACGCCGCTCGATTAGATCTGCAAAGGCCAGAAGAGCCAACCGTACCGCTCGGAGCTCCAAGCGATTGATGGACCAGGCGCTCTCCTCCGCCGACCAGGACCCCTGCGCCACTTGAGCCAGACAGTGAGCCCCCCAACCGGAAAGACTTGCATCCGTCGTGACCAAAACCCACTCCGGATCCCGAAGCGGTACTCCTGCCTGAAGGTGCGCCGGAACCTGCCACCATTGCAGACCGACCCAAACCTCCTCGGGGCACACCAGGCGCTGCGACATGGGATGAACCTGAGGCGACCACCTGGAGAGTAAAGTCTGCTGCAGAGGACGCATGTGGGCTCTCGCCCATGGCACGAGATCCAACGCCACGGCCATGGACCCCAACAACTGCAAGTACCTCCAAGCTGTCGGAGCCGACAGACGTTTGAAAGCGGTCACTTGCGCCACAATCTTGCGCACCCTGTCCAGCGGTAGCCTCACCTCTCCATTCCTCGTGTCGAACAACGCACCGAGATAAGTGAGATTCTGCACCGGCAGAAGGCGACTCTTCGCCCGGTTGATGACCCAACCGAGGTGCTCCAGAAACTGCACTACGAGCACCGTCGCCGCTGTCGACTCCTCCGGAGACGCAGCATGAATCAGCCAATCGTCCAGGTAGGGATGTACCTGAATTCCCTCTTTGCGCAGAGCCGCCGCTACTACCACCATCACCTTGGTGAAGGTACGAGGCGCAGTGGCCAGACCAAACGGTAAGGCCCGAAACTGAAAATGCCCCATGGGGACCGCAAACCGAAGGAATCGCTGATGCTCCGAGCGAATGGGGATGTGCAGATACGCCTCTGTGAGATCGATAGAGGAAAGCCACTCCCCTGGCTGAACCGACCAAATCACGGACCGTAAGGTTTCCATCCGAAAATGCGGAACCTGTAAGCATTTGTTCACGTGCTTGAAATCGAGAATAGGCCGAAAGGAGCCCTCTTTCTTGGGGACCACAAAATAAATCGAGTATCGACCTAACCCGCACTGGTCGAGAGGCACTGGCACCACTGCCCTCAGGAGGAGTAAGCGCTGAAGAGTGCTCGAGACAGCGTCCCGTTTGGACTGCGAAGCACAGGGGGAACGGACGAAGGCATCCGACAGTGGAGTAGCGAACTCTAGCGCATAGCCGTCGCGGATAATCTCGAGAACCCAGAGATCGGACGTGACGGCGGTCCAGGAGGGGAGAAACCCCTGCAAACGTCCTCCCACGGGAAACTCCACCTGGACCAGCCTCGCTTCATTGCGGTTTTTTTAGCGGAGGCGTTCGGGGCGCTAAAGAACCCTCTGCCAAAGCCGCGGGCTCCACGAAAGGAATGACTCCTGGAGGGAAACCTCCCCCTCTGGTAAGGAGCAAAGCGAGACTCCCGGAAGCGACGGACCTCTCTGCCCTGCCCTCTTGGCAAGAACCCGTCTTGGACCCCCGAGGACGATCTTCCAGCAGGCGACCCCCTTTGGAATCGCCCAAATCCTTATCAATCTTCTCCAAAGCTTCCCCAAAAAGGAGTTTTCCCTTGTAAGGGAGCTTACTGAGACGGGCTTTCGAGGAGGCATCCGCTGCCCAATTGCGAAGCCAAAGAAACTGCCGAGCAGCAATAACAGAAGCCACAGATTTTGCGGAAATCCTAATCAAGTCATAGAAGGAGTCAGCGAGATACGCGGCCGCAGACTCGAGCTTGGCACCATCTGGGGACTCTTCCTCCTGTTTCACCGGACTTGCGTCCCCCTGAATCCAGCGGATAGAGGCCCTAGACACATAGGCCCCACAGACGGAAGCCTGTAACACCAAAGCACTAGCGTCAAACGCTTGCTTCAAAAGAGCCTCCAGCCACCTATCCTGCAGATCTTTAAGAGCTGCACCCCCTTCTACAGGAATAGTGGTTTTCTTAGTGACCGACACCAGAGCATCCACCTTAGGCATTTTTAGCAAGTCCTTCTCCTCCTGAGGAACAGGGTAGAGGCGCGCAATCGTCCACCACCTCCTCAGACTAGCCTCAGGGCACTCCCATTCCGACTCAATCATCTGTTTAATCACTCTGTGAAATGGGAAACGCTGTTGCTCTGGTTTAAAACCCTGCAGCAACGGATCTTCCAGAGGCTCTTGAGGGACTGCTGGCAGCGCTATATTCAAGGCTGCGAGTGATTGCCCAATCAGAGCACCCAACTCCTCTTTCCGAAATACCCGGAACACATGCGGATCCTCCGCAGGCCCCAATTCCCCTTCCTCCACATCTAAAGCCCAAGATTCAGGCACAGAGTCAGACAAAATTTCACCTTCCTCAGGAAGAAGGGAAGAAGAAAACTGAGCCTCCAAGTGGGCCGAGGCCAAGTCCCTACGTGGACATGGTGCAGAGGTCCCTTCCCCGGGATCAGAGAACAAAGAATCCTTCAAATGAACAGGCTCCGGTGCCACCGAAGCCTGGCTCTCCACAGGCTGAGCAAGCTGCAAGGTATAGGCCTTGTGCAAAGCTAGGATAAAATCAGGGGGGGGGAAATTAGCCAAAGAGCCCTGCACTGCAGGAGAAGGAGAAAGGCCGGCGTCCTCAGCCACTAACGATTTCGGGGACTTTGACTTCTTTTTTTTCCCGAACGCTGCAAAAGCACGGGAGAAGGCGGCTCTGAGGACAAAATGGTCGACGTTCCCGCCTTTATCGCCGGACCCTGAGCCTTTTCCTTAGGCTGTTTTTCCTTAGGGGGATCCCCCGAGCCTGAGCCCTCCATAGCACCGAACCACGAAAAACCAATATATTAAACAAACCGGACAACCGGAAAAAGAACCCCGCGCGAGGAAGCAGGCAGCTACCGGAGAAAAACCTGCAAACCCCCGCCGGCTCAAACAGTACAAACCGAAGGAGGGCACCCGAGACCGGCCGCACGCAGCAGGGAGGCCCGATTCAGCAACCCCGAACAATGGAAGACCCGCACAAGCTCTCACTTACCGTCCGCACCGACGGCGATGCTTCCGGCTCCTGACACACACTGCTAGCGGGCCGCGGAGACCAGGAAGAGCGTCGGGGAGAGGATACTGGGGCTCCCAGATCCTAAGTACCCCCCGGTACAGCGGCCAATTAAATGAAAGCAGGCTCTGCCTTCCAATCAGCACTGAAGTAAGAAAAAACAGGCATAAGATCGCTGTACCTCCTAAGTAGAATTACTGACATGTGCCCGGTATGAGGAGTAAGAAGAGCTGCGCTTGCTGTAGTGCTCTGCTAGAGCCAGGGAGCAAGGCTCGTCCGAATATTTAATCCTCTGCTATTTAGAAAGAATCTCTCAACAATGCTGCCTAGAGTCCAATTCGTTTCTCCTGGGAGTCTGCCAGAGACACGTCCTATCCAGTTGCTGAGGACTGAAGACTGGCTTCCTATCAGTGGGGGGAGCTAAGGGAGCTGTCAGTAAAACTTGGAGCTTTCAGTCCTCAGCTGCTGGAAGGGATTGACTACCCAACTGTACCTGGACTGGCCCGGAGAGACGAAGAGGAAGAGATAGATAGAGAGATACAAATCCTAGGGGGGGGGGGGGTGAGTGGGTTGTGAAGACTAAATTCCTGCTGTTCCCGGAGATCACCTGTTACAGGTGAGTAACTATGCTATCTCCAGGAACAAGCAGGAATGTAGTCCTCACATATGGGGACTCCATAGCTTTAGATGCCAGGGAGAGACCCCAGAAGTTGTGTGTCCCTGAAAAAAGGGCTCCACTTCCCCCCATGGACCTCTGGCATCCTACCAGGGATGGTGGATAGGAGTTGATTAGGTATGGAACAGGTGTTGAAGAACAGCCTGACCAAACAAGGCATCCCGGCGGGAGTCCTTGTCCAAGCAGTAATGGGCTGTGAAGGTATGAACTTAGGCCCAGGTGGCTGCTCGACAGATGTCGTCGATAGACACAGAGTGTAGATAAGCCATTGAAATTGCCATGGCTCTCACATTGTGAGCTGTGACATGGCCCTCCAGAGGAAGATTCTTACTCTGATAGGCAAAGGAAATACACTGAGCAATACAGTTAGACAGTGTTCTCTTGGAGACTGGAAGTACCAAATGAGAAGGATCAAAAGCAACAAAGAGTTGAGAGGACTTTCTATGTTGCTGTGTTCTTTGTAAGTAAAGCACAGTTACTTACCTGTAAACAGGTGATCTCTGGGAACAGCAGGAATAAGTCTTCACATATGGGTACATCGGTACCGACAGAGTCTGCGCGGAAACGCTTCCCAGCGTCCAATCAAAGAGCTTTTGGAAGCATCCCACCATGCCTACATGCTGCCTTCCCGCCTTTCCCAACTGCCTCTCCTCAGTTAAGTTTTAAAGCTGAGACAAAGAGAGAGAGAGAGAGGAAAGGAAAGATAGATAGAGATACAACTCCTGGGGAGGTGGGCGAGTTGAACATAAGAACATAAGATATGCCATACTGGGTCAGACCAAGGTCCATCAAGCCCAGTATTCTGTTTCCAACAGTGGCCAATCTAGGTCATACGTACCTAGCAGTTTCCCCAAGAGACACAAGTTCCACAATGCTTGTACTTGGTCAAGCATTGATATCTTCGGTCACTTCTTAATAATGGTTTATGGACTTTTCCTCCAGGAACTTGTCCAAACCTTTTTTAAACCCAGCTACACTAACAGCCTTTACTACATCCTCCGGTAACAAATTCCAGAGTTTGATTACACGTTGAGTGAAAAAATATCTTCTTTTATTAGTCTTAAATAGTTTACCCTGTAGCTTCATTGCATGTCCCCTAGTCTTTCTATATTCTGCTAAGGTAAACAATCGATCTACGTTTACCCGTTCCACTCCGTTCATTAATTTATAGACTTCTATCATATCTCCCCTCAGCCGTCTCTTTTCCAGGTTAAAGAGCCCTAACCTTTTTAGCCTTTCTTCATAGGAGTATCCTTCCATCCCCTTTACCATTTTGGTGGCTCTTCTCTGTACCTTTTCTAAAATCGCTATATCCTTTTTAAGATACGGCGACCAGAATTGCACACAATATTCAAGGTGCGGTCTCACCATGGAACGATATAGAGGCATTATAATATCTTTTGTTTTATTTTCCATTCCTTTCCTTATCATACCTAGCATTCTATTTGCTCTCTTGGCCGCCGCTGCACACTGGGCCGAGGGTTTTAACATGGTATCCACAATGACGCCTAAATCTTTTTCCTGGGTGGTGGTTCCTAATGTGGAACCTTGCATCGTGTAACCATAGTTTGGGTTGTTCTTCCCTAGGTGCATAACCTTGCACTTGTCCACATTAAATTTCATCTGCCATTTTGATGCCCAGTCTTCCAATTTATCAAGATCCTCTTGCAATTTTTCACAATCCTCTTGGGTTTTAACAACTTTAAATAGTTTTGTGTCATCTGCAAATTTGATAACCTCACTCGTTATTCCACTTTCCAGGTCATTTATGAATATGTCAAAAAGCAGCGGACCCAGCACAGATCCCTGGGGTACACCACTATTCACCTTTCTCCATTGGGAAAATTGGCCATTTAGCCCTACCCTCTGTTGTGAAGACTTATTCCTGCTGTTCCCAGAGATCACCGGTTACAGGTAAGTAACTGTGCTATCTCCAGGAACAAGCAGGAATGAGTCTTCACATATGGGGGACTCCCAAGATGAGATGCCTGGAGTCTGAGCATGTCATAGGTTGGAACATGCTATCCCCCACAACACCAGGCATCCTGAGGATGGAGGATAGGAGTTGAAGAGAGAAAGGTGCTGTGGAACAGTTAACCTAGCATAGGATTGCAGACAAGGAGTCCATGTGTGGATGATAATTGTCATCAATGATATTGCAAAGAAAAAATATTGCAATATGGACCTCCCCTAACAGGACTTCAGAGAAGTATGGAGGTTCATGGAATCTACTGGGGAACCCAGTAGAGGAACCTCGAGAAGGACCTCACTGTAAGTGGAGGTAGTAAACCTATAGGAAAAGCAATGGAGGTCAGAATCCTGAAAGGTAACAGGTAACCCCAGTAGGAAAAACTGGGGTAGTACAAAAATGGTGGGCCTTCAGCGGAAGACTTTATGATAAAAGCCGAACTGTTTTGGCGGCAGAGCAGCTCACTCTTAGGAACAAAAAGAGAAAGGCTAACCGATTTGGACAAACAGGCCCAGTCCTTGTGGGGAGAAAGGGCATCGGAACCCCTTGTATCCCAAAAGAAAGGACAAACGCCGGAGGCGTTAGAGCCTGTGATTAGCTGAAGATCTGCAATATCTCTCCTAACTGAAGTGCGCTGGGAGAGATATTGGAACAGAGAGCTTCAGAGGTACCTAACCTTAAGGTTATGGTAGGTGTTAACTACCACCAAAGTGGTTGTGAGTGTAGGACCCCAAAACATGCTGGATAGCATAGTATGGGTAAAGCCCATCTGTCAAGAATCATATAGCTATATGAGCCTCGACAGTCAGGTAGATAAAACAGAATACATATCTACCAATAATAAAATATCTCGACAGATACATATAGATATAGATATATATATATATATATTATAGATAGATAGATAGATAGATATAGATATATTCTCATATATCTATATGTTATCTATCTATCTATAGTGAGATATAAAGGGCATAAAATACACACAAATGATAGACATAGACATCTGTAGAATGTGTGCTATAGGTATGAATATATAGGCCTCATATGGAAGTCTGCAATGAAGCAGACAGAGATATGCCTACAAAAAGGTATTCACATAGGAAAATGTGGAGAGGAAAGATTCATCTAACAAGAAGGTGGAACCTACTTGAGAAGATATATAGAGAATCAATTCCCACTGGTTATGGCTACAGGGATGCTAGGCAGTAGAATAACCAGGATGGTTACGTGAAAAGCAGAGGATGATATCAGTCTGCAGCCAGCAAGTCCCGAGTATTCTAGAACTCTAGCATGGTAAGTGAACAGAAGACGCATAGGAAGAGATACCATGCTGACCTGCTTAAGGGCAAAAAGGTATCATGCGTTCTTACCATGAGGACGAGCTGGAAGGAGAAAACATATTCCCTATTGGAAATACTATGGACCAAAGCAGGGAATTAGCAACTCCTTAAGCTTTCACGTAAGAGGAGGCTTATGTCCTTTATATTAAAAAGGAGAACTTTTCTAATCATTGGAGACATGACTGAAAAAGCCTTTTTCAACCATCTAGTATAGTTGTTGGAGAAAAAGCCCCCCATGCTCTCTAGCAAGGGCCCATAGTGAAGAGCTTCTCTCTAGAATTGCAGAGAGCATGATGCAGGAGAATGAGGAGATAGAACTGGCTGCAGGAGAGCCAGTACCTATGTCAACTATGCTGCCAAACCCAGGGGAATGGAGATGGCAGAAAGAGAAGGCAATCCAACAAGCTTGTAGTGAAAACATTTCCAAGACAGATGACAGCACTGACTTGGAGCCACTACTAAGACCAGACAGAATGTTAGTGGAGGACAAATCTGGTTGCTGGTGGACAAGAACCAGTGGTCCAAACATTAAGGCTCCTGCATTGGCAGCTGCTTGCCAGACAGCAGAAGAATGGTACTGTTTAAAAACAGAAAGAACAGACAAGAGTAGAAAACTCTGGACTTGTCTGATGAACTGCTTCAAAGCAAGATTGAAAAAGAGTCGTCAACTCAGAGAAGAGAACTCCGCAATGGAAAAGTAAGAAAACTAGAGAGGCTGAGAAAAAAGCCCTCCAGTGAAGCAATACCGCTCTTACAAAGGAAAAACCTGGTAAGAGGGTAAAGAGAATGGAGCTGAAGAAAACTTACAAAGTAGTAAGTTTATAGAAAGGAAAAAGACATGCTAGCACAGGAAACTATCGTTTGATAGTGGATAGACCTCTTTCCCTAGCAGGAAAAAGAGGAGAACCCTGTGACACAGAAGCATGAACATCCTGACAGCTCATAGAACATAGAAGGAATGGATGTCTTTCGGGAAGAGATCCATGTTTAGGATTTAGAATGACAGCAGTGGATTGCCTCTATTGAGAAGAAGCAACTGCAGATTCTAATCCCAAGAGTCACAAGCATCTGATGGATTGATCAGAAACCCTGTGGTTGCTGGATTTGCTGAGCCTGGTGAGAGGTTGAACTCTGCAGACCAGGACGATGCTTCCCCTGTTTGGGAACATCTGTATGATGGGCAGATAATGCCTAAAACCTTCTTCTCCTATGGGAAGAAAGTTTGGCAGGACATTTCCTACCTAATAGGACAGAAGAAGGTGCAAAACAGCCCCTAGGAACAGGTAAGTCATTGGAGAACTGAGTAACCTGACGTAAAGACTTCTTGTTGAAAAGATTGTCTCCAGTGCAAGGAGTATGTCCCAGTCTGTGCTGTGCCCATTTGTCCAAGTCTGAAGCTTGGAGCCAGGCTCTACATCGTGCCCCTATAGTTATAGCAGAAGTCCTGCTAACAGACTCAAAAGAGTCTAGGGAAGCACGAGTAAGAAACCAAGATATATTCTGGAGATGCTTGAGCAGTGAAGAATAGTCTGCACTCTTGGACTCTGGAAGGGAAAGAGTCAAAAGATGTAATTGCTTTATGACCTCCTCAAGAGATAGACTCATATAGAAAATATATGAGATAATTCTTGCAGAAAGCATAGATGTCTGGAAGGTTTGACGTCCAAAGGCATCAAGTATCTTAGACTCACGATCTGGCGGATAAGAAGAGTGCTTTTTCTTACTCTTTACCCGCCTCACTGCTGATTCCACAACTATAGAATGATGAGGAAGTTGAGTCCTTTGAAACCCTAGAGAGGGGGCACCTGATATAAGAGATCAGTTGCTCTGGAAGGTGGGGGTACCCTTAAAGGTGTTTCCCACATTCCTAGAAGGAGATCCTGCAAGGAATGATGCAAAGGATGCATTATGTTCTCCTTTGCTTTGGTAGAAAGAGAGCCCTGTGCAGGATCATGTCCTGGGATAGGAATGGCAAGGGATCTTGCTATATCCAGGAGGAAACTCTGAAAAGAGGGTTCCCCAACAGGAATTTCCCTTGGACAGGTTAGATCTGAAGAACTAGCCTGAGCACCGACAGAGCTATCCAGATATATAGGAATAGAAGATCCTGCACAGTGCAGTGTGGAAAGCTTAAAGGATGGTCGCCGGTACTGGCTGTCAGGAGCAGCGACAGTCATTACCACATTGTCCATGCCAGTTATCGACTCCAAGCTTGGCATAGAAGGGAGCGATCCTGTTGAAAAAAGCATGGTAGCAGTTGATCACGTTGCTACTGTGGATACCGGTACCGATGCCAATACCGATACCGATGTCGGAGTCGAGACTGACAAAGACATCGGAGCAGTCATTGGTGACAGTTCAATCGGTACCGAGGTAACCGAAAACCTCCGGGTGCTATCCTCGATACCGAGCCACCGGTATCGATCAGCGTCGGTACCAAAGTGTATTGGTACCGAGTCTTCCAGACTAGAGAGCGATTCTAAACTTGGCATCGATAAGTGAAGCATGGAAGGCACCGACCGTAAGGGTAAGGAGGACATCGGTACCGACTTCGGTACTGTGTCTGATACCGGTGAATGAAAGTCAGCTAGTGGCAACTCAATCGGCCTCGGGGGAACCGAGAGTTGCGGATCCGAATCATCGGAACCGAGCCTTCGGTACCGCCGAGAGCCGGTACCAAGGTGAGTCGGTACCCAGTCCTCCAGACTGGAGATTGATTCCAGACTCGGCATCGAAGGAAGCGAGGCTATCGATGCATGTCTGGAGGATACCGACGTCGGTGGTAGTATCGGTGCTGGTACCGATAATGAAAGGTCAGTCTGGAGTGTATCCACCGGTCCCGAAGGCACCGAGGATGCCAGATGACCATCCCTGGTGAGGAGTGTTTCATCCAACACCAGTGCCGATGTCGGGGTATCGGTACCGCTCGAAGCGGATGCCACCACCAGATACGGCTCAGGTATGTTCTGTGAGGGGTGAACCCCAGGAACAACCTGAAACCCCTGAAAGGCTTTTGAGACCGAAGACTCTAGCCGGGGTTTTGAAGCCAGTAGGCCCGAGGGCAAGGCCGGAGCCGTCTACATGCTGTGCATGAGACCTACCACTCGAGGGCTGGCTAGTCTTAACAGACTGTTTGTGGGTTACCTGATCCTGTGTAGAAGAAGGGGATGGTGCCCCGAAGCTGGAGGGAAACCGTGTATCATGGGAACCTCGATATTGAAGACCTCTTCTCATCAAACTGTTATCAGGACCCAAGCAGGTTAGACACCGACTTTGAGGGTCTAAAAATAAAGTTGTACCGCCACAGTTTGAACATTTCTTGGAGAAAGTGGCTGGCGGTTCCATGAAGTAAAAAGAAGAGGCCTAAAAGGCCTAAGACACCGTGGGACACTATGAAGAAAAAATATTCCTTCAAAAAGGAAGATTTACAAGAAAAGAAAAGAAAACAACGGCTGTACCGGTGGCGTCGGGAAGACAGCTGCGACCACAAGAAAACTAAAGAAATAAAACAAGAATTTTCTGCGGTGACAGGACTACGTCCTGCCGGCTCCGCAGAAAAACGAAAACTGAGGAGAGGCAGTTGGGAAAGGCAGGAAGGCAGCACGCAGGCGCGGTGGGATGCTTCCAAAAGCTCTTTGATTGGACGCTGGGAAGCGTTCCCGCGCAGACTACGTCGGTACCGACGTACCCATATGTGAAGACTCATTCCTGCTTGTTCCTAGAGATAAAGCTAAAGCTCTTTTACTGTCCAAGGTATGAAGATTCCTTTCTGCATTCGATTCATGAGGCCTTGGAAAAAACACAGGCAGGTAGACCGCTCGTTTTAGATGAAAAGGCAAGACCACCTTTGGCATAAAGTGTGGATGAGTGCTAAGGACTACCTTGTCATGATGGAACCTTGTATAAGGTGGATAAGCTACTAGCGCTTGCAACTCACTAATGAGGCGTGCTGATGTGATTGCAATGAGAAAGATAACCTTCCAAGAAAGGAATTTCAAGGAGGTAGAAGCTAAAGGTTCGAAGGGTAGCTTCATGAGCTGCCCAAGAACCAAGTTTAAGTCCCATGCCACCGGTGGTGGCCTAATGGGAGGCTTAGGCAGAAGAAGGCCTCTCATAAATCTTGCTATAAGAGGATGAGAGGAAATAGGTTGTCCATTTAGAGACTTAAAGGAAGCTGCAATAGCACTCAAATGGACTCTTACTGAGTTAGTCCTAAGTCCTGCATTGGATAAATGAAGGAGATACTCCAGCAATGACTCCAGAGGTATCGCAAGGGGGTTAAGACCCTTCTGCGAACACCATATGGTAAACCTTTCCACTTAAAAGCATAAGAGCGTCTTGTGGAAGGTTTCCTGGAAGCAAAAAGAATATCTTTTACTTGCTGAAGAAGATTAAGATCTTGGAGATCTAGGCCTTCAGCAACCAAGCCCTGAGATGCAGAGACTGGGGATTGGGATGCCATAACATTCCGTCCTCCTGAGATAGGAGATCTGGAGCAGAACCTAACTCCAAGGAGAGAGCTTGAGAGAGATGTAGAAGCAGAGGGTACCACACTTGCCGTGGCAAATGTGGAGCTATGAGAATCATATGGCCTCTCTCTCTCTGAAGCTTGAACAGGGTTTTGGGAATTAGGGAAATGGGTGGAAAGGCATACAGGAAGTCTTGACCGCAATGAAGGAGGAAAGCATCCCTGGCCTGAGCCCCCTGAGCCGGAATTCTGGAACAGAACAGGGGAAGTTTGGCATTCCATGGACTTGCAAAGAGGTCTATGTCCGGGATTCCCCAAATTTGAAAAATCTTGGCCACCTGGTCTGCATGTAGAGACCATTCGTGTGGAAGCAGAACTCGACTGAGTGTCTGCCCAAGAGTTTTGCATGCCTGGAAGATACACTGCCAGGAGATGAATCTGATGCTCTCTGGCGAGGGCCAATAGTCGAAAAGCTTCGCTGTAAAGCGCCAGAGCCTGTTCCCCACTGCTTGTTCACATAGAACATAGCTACTTGATTGTCCGTATGGATGAGGACTATCTTGTAGCTGAGCAGGGTATGGAACACTCGAAGAGCAAGGAAGATTGCTCTGAGTTCCAGAAGATTGATATGTAGATGAGTCTCCGCTGGAGACCAGGTGCCTTGGGTGGATAGATCTTGCAGATGAGCTCCCCAACCCATCGGAGAAGCATCTGTTGTGAGAGTTGCTTGGGGTAGAGTTTGTTGAAAAGGGGACCCCAGCAACAGGTTTTGAGTGGACTTCCACCACTGGAGGGACAAAATAAGGCGAATGGGGTTTGCTATTTTTTCTGACAGGCATCCGGATGCCTGGGTCTATTGGGTGGATAAAGTCCACTGAGCTGCCCTCATATGGAGGCGAGCATAGGGAACCACATGCACCGTGGATGCCATGTGGCCTAGTAGTCGTAAAATTTCTCAAGCAGTTAGATCAGACTTTAGCACTGCTTGAGAAGCTAACTGCACCATGCGAAGGCAACGAGCCTGGGGGAGATAGGCCCTTGCTCTTATGGTATCCAGCAAAGCTCCTATGAACTCCAGAGACTGAGTAGGAGTTAGACTAGATTTTCGGATGTTTATTACCAGCCCTAAATACTGAAGGATACGCATCGTGCAGGATAGAGAAGTCCTGGCCTCTGACTCTGTTGGTGCTCGAATGAGCCAGTCGTCTAAGTAAGGGAAGACGAATATTCCTAGAGTGCATAGAAATGCTGCTACTACAGCCATGCGTTTCGTGAACACCCTTGGTGCTGAGACCAGGCCAAAAGGAACCACCCTGTATTGGTAGTACTTCTGCTGAAAAAGGAACCGAAGGAACCTTCTGTGGGTTGGATGGATGAGGACATGAGTGTACGCATCCTTGAGATCTAGAGAACAAAGCCAATCCTGACTCTGAAGCTATGGCAGCAGAGATCCGAGAGAAAACTTGAATTTCTCCTTGACAAGGAATTTGTTCAATTCTCTGAGGACTAAGATAGGTCTGTAACCCACTGTTTTCTTTGGGATAAGAAAATAAGGGGAATAGAACCCTGTACCCTGCTGGTGAATGGGTACTTATATTGCCCCTTGGGCAAGAAGGATGGTGACCTCCTGACCTAACAGGTTGATGAGAGAGGTCGGAGAATTGAACTGCTTTACTATTGTGTGAGAGGGCATGCTTGAAAAATGAAGCTTGTACCCCTCCTTTATGATGGAGAGTGTCCAATGCTCTGTTATTTGCCACCATCTGGGGGCAAAATGACATAACCTTCCTGGAATGGTGGAAGGCTTCGGTCCCTCGAAAGCCAGGAAGGCTAAGTGCTCTAGTTGAGAGTCAAAGGCCAAGGGGAGACTGAGCCTGCTGGGCTGGCTGAGGCCTAGCAGTCTTTGCTTTCTTCTGTTTGGGTGGTTGCTGACCTTTCCTGGCAAGCTGACCTGCAGAACGTCCCTGCTGAACATAAGCAGGATAAAATCTTTTCTTTTTAGAAAAGAATGGTTTCTTGAACAATTTCTTTCTAGCAGGATCAGCAGTGGACTTGGATAATCTATCCAAGGTGGAATTTTCAGCATCCATTTCATTGGCCTTTTCCTGCCAATCTTTACCGAACAGGTTCTCACCAGTATAAGGGATATTTCGCAATTTCTCTTGTACCCAGAGCTCTAGATCAGATGCCTGGAGCCAAGCAATTCTACGTGCACCTATGGCAATAGCCGAGGTTCTGCTTATACTCAAAGCAGTCAAAGGCTGCACGGTTGGAAAATTTAGAAACATCTTGGGCATGTTTGACCAAAGTGAGAAAATCCTGTCTTTTATTCTCAGGAAGAAAAGGACTTAAAGCCCCTAAATCATCTGTGACTTCCTTCAAGAACATTCCCATGTAGAGACTATAGGAACTGATTCTGGCAGAAAGCATGGAAGCTTGGAAGACCTGACGTCCAAAAGCATCCAGGGTTCTGCATTCACGTCCTGAACGATTAGAGGCATGCCTTTTTGCACTCTTGATCCTTCTCATAGCCTACTCTGCTACAATAGAGTGGTGAGAAAGCTGAGTCTTATGGAACCCAGGACAAGGAGGGACTCGATACATAGTAGCCAGTCTACGAGAATGAGGAGAGGTGGTAAGAGGTGTTTCCCACATCCTTAACATGAGATCATATAAAATCTCATGAATGGGCAAGGTAGCTGCCTCCTTAGCAGTTTTGGGATATTATAGGATTTCCAACTCCTTGGCCCTTGGCTCTGTTTCAGGGGCCACAGTAATGGACAGGCCCCGAGCCACCTCCCTGATAAAATCCTGGAAGGAAATATCCTCTGGAGGAGACATCCTGCGTTTAGGGGAGGAGGGCTCCTCTGGAAGAAGCATCCCTGAATTGATAGAACTGTCAGAATACTCAGATTCTTCTGAGGACTCGAAGTATCGTCTGTCCGGATGCTCTTGAAGAGCCTGATACCTGTACCGACCAAAGTCGGAACTAGGAGTAACCAGTACCAGGGTATCGGTACCGGAGGTCATCGGATGACTGGGTACCGGCAAAGAAGACACCGATGCCGATGCTATCAGTACCGATACCGATACAGGTACCGGTGGAATTGTCTGTCGCGGTTCAGAGGGCGTCGATGCCGCAAGGAAAGCCGCCAGACTGCGTTCCATAGCCAGAACTCTTTGGTTTATCGACTCTGCCAATGCCTGGATGTGGGTACCGGAGGAGACCGCCGGTACCCCAGAGCATGGCACCAGTAGTTCTGCCGAGGTCGAAGCCTCGAGAACATCCTGGAACCCTGATAATGCTTTGGAAGCCAAAGCCTCATGCCGGGGTAATTTTGCCGGTGCGGAATCAGAGGGCAACGCCAGAGGCATCTCGATGCTTAGAAGGAGATCTACCCTTTGAGGACCGGCTGGATTTATGTTTAGTTATCTGAGATCCAGGGGAGGAAGCAGCAGCACTGGAAGACGTTGATGCCACTGAAGCTGCATCAGAGGGAAACAGGGTACTGAGCTTAGCAGCTCGGTTCTGCCGACCTCTTTTAGACATCATGGCGCAGGACATACAATGCGTGATGGAGTGGTCAGGACCTAAACATTTTAGACACCATCCATGCACTTGGTACACTTTTTGAAACCTGAAGCAGGTTTCTCCATGGTAAGGAAAGGTTTCTGGGCCTAAGGCCCAAAAAGGCACGTGCACCTGAAGAAAGCACAGTTACCTACCTGTAACAGGTGATCTCTGGGAACAGCAGGAATAAGTCTTCACATATGGGTACGTCGGTACCGACGGAGCCTGCGCGGGAATGCTCCCCAGCTTTCCAAAAAAGGAAAGCTTTTGGGAACATCCCACAGCGCCTGCGCGTTGCCTTCCCGCCTTTCCAACCGCCTCTCACCAGTTCGAGTTTCAGAGCTGAGACAAAGAGTGAGAGAGAGGAAAGGAAAGAGAGAGAGAATATACAACTCCTTGGGGAGGTGGGTGGGTTGTGAAGACTTATTCCTGCTGTTCCAAGAGATCACCTGTTACAGGTAAGTAACTGTGCTATCTCCAGGAACAAGCAGGAATGAGTCTTCACATATGGGGACTCCCCAGCTAGAGATGCCGGGGAGATCCCCAGGGTTGTAGACCCTGAGAAGGGCCCTACCTCCCCCTTGGATCTCAGGCATCTAACAGGGAGTTGTTCAAGTATGGAACAGGTGTTTTTGGACAGTCTGACCAAACAAGGCATCCCGGCGGGAGTCCTTGTCCAAACAATAATGGGCTGTGAAGGTTTGAACCGAGGCCCATGTGGCTGCTCGACACATCTGGTCGATGGACACAGAATTTAGATGAGCCATAGAAGTTGCCATGGCCCTCACATTGTGAGCTGTGACATGGCCTTCCAGAGAAAGGTTCTTACTCTGGTAGGCGAAAGAAATACGCTGAACAATCCTAGTGGACAGTGTCCTTTTAGAGGCTGGAAGTCCTAAATGAGAAGGATCAAAAGCAACAAAGAGTTGGGAAGACCTATGTTGCAGAGTCCTTTGTAAGTAAAAGGCAAGGGCCCTTTTACAATCCAGGTTATGAAGATTCCTTTCTGCACTTGATGCATGAGGACCTAGAAAGAAGACAGGTAAATATACCTCTTGGTTCAGATGAAAAGGTGAGACCACTTTAGGCATAAAGTGTGGATTGGTCCTGAGGACCACCTTATCATGATGAAACCTTGTATAAGGAGGATTAGCCACCAAGGCCTGTAGCTCACTGATGCGGCGAGCTGATGTGACTGCTATGAGAAAAATAACCTTCCAGGAAAGAAATTTCAAGGAGGTGGTGGCTAAGGGTTCAAAAGGTGGCTTCATAAGCTGACCAAGAACCAGATTTAAGTCCCATGCGACCGGAGGAGGCCTAATGGGAGGCTTAGTTAAAGTTAGGCCTCTCATGAATCTTGCAATAAGAGGATGAGAGGAAATAGGCTGTCCATTGAGAAGCTTAAGGGATGCTGCAATAGCACTCAAATGGACTCTTACTGAATTTGTCTTAAGGCCTGCATTGGAAAGATGCAGGAGATATTCCAATAGAGAATTCAAAGGTAGTGCTAGAGGGTCAAGACCCTTCTCAGCACACCAAATGGAAAACCTTTTCCGTTTAAAAAGCATAGGAACGTCTAGTAGAAGGTTTTCTGGAAGCATGGAGGATATCCTTCACCTGCTGAGAAAGATTCCAATCTTGAAGGTCTAAGCCGTCAGCAACCAAGCCTTTGAGGTGAAGGGACTTGGGGTTTGGGTGCCACAAGGTTCCCTCCTCCTGGGACAGGAGGTCTGGAGCAGCTCCCAAGTCTAGGGAGGGAGCTTGAGAGAGATGCAGAAGTAAAGGGTACCACACTTGGCGTGGACAGCGTGGAGCTATGAGGATCATAGATCCTTGATCCCTCTGGAGCTTGAATAGAGTCTTGGGAATTAAGGGAATGGGTGGAAAGGCATACAGGAAGCGCTGACCCCAGTGAAGGAGGAAGGCATCCCAGGCCTGAACTCCCTGACACGGAATTCTGGAACAGAACCGGGGAAGTTTGGCATTCCACGGACTTGCAAAGAGGTCTATGTCCGGGGTTCCCCACTCTTGAAAGATTCTGAGTACCTGGTCCATGTGCAGGGACCATTCGTGTGGAAGCAGAACTCGACTGAGTCTGTCTGCCCAAGAGTTTTGGATTCCTGGAAGGTATACGGCCAGGAGATGGATTTGATGCTCTCTGGCGAAGGCCCACAATCTTAAAGCTTCGTTGCAAAGCGACAGAGAGCCAGTTCCTCCTTGCTTGTTTATGTAAAACATGGCTACCTGATTGTCCATATGAATGAGGACTGTCTTGTAGCTGAGCAGGGTATGAAAGACCTTGCGAGCTAGGAAAACTGCTCGGAGCTCCAAGTGGTTGATATGTAGAGAGGTCTCCTGTGGAGACCAAGTGCACTGAGTGGAGAGGTCTTGTAGATGAGCTCCCCAACCTGTTGGGGAGGCATCTGTTGTAAGGGTTGCTTGGGGCAACAACTGCTGGAAGGGGGACCCCAGCAACAGATTTTGGGTGGACTTCCACCACAGTAGAGACCAAAAGAGGCGCCTGGAGGTTGCTATTTTGTCTGTCAAACCCCCTGAAGCTTGAGTCCACTGGGTGGACAAAGTCCATTGAGCCGCTCTCATGTGAAGGCAAGCATAGGGGACCACATGCACTGTGGATGCCATGTGGCCCAGCAGTTGTAGCATCTCCCAGGCAGTTAAATGGCTCTTTGACTGAATCTGGGAGGCTAACTGCACTAGGAGTAGGCAACGGGCCTGAGAAAGATAGGCCCTTGCAGTGGTAGTATCTAGCCAGGCCCCTATGAACTCTAGGGACTGAGTAGGGGTGAGATGGGACTTGGGGAGATTTACCACAAGTCCCAGATACTGCAGAATGCGCCTTGTGCAGTCCAGGGCAGTCTGGGCCTCTGACTGAGATGGAGCTCGGATGAGCCAATCATCCAGGTATGGGAATACAAATATCCCCAGAGTGCGTAGAAATGCAGCTACTAGTGCCATGCATTTGGTGAACACTCTTGGAGCAGAGGCCAGACCAAAAGGAAGCACCCTGTATTGGTAATGCTTCCCTTGGAAAAGGAAATGGAGGAACCTTCTGTGAGATGGATGGATGAGAACATGGGTGAACGCATCCTTGAGATCTAGAGAACAAAGCGAAGCCTGACTCTGAAGGTATGGAAGGAGAGTGCACAGAGAAAGCATCTTGAATTTCTCCTTGCATAGAAATTTGTTCAATTCTCTGAGATCTAATATGGGTCTGTAGCCCCCTGTTTTCTTTGGGATCAGAAAGTAGGGGGAGTAAAACCCTGATCCTTGTTAAAGAAGGGGCACTTCTTCTATTGCCCCTTGGGCAAGAAGGGCAGCCACCTCCTGACCTAGAAGGTCGAGGAGAGATGCTGGAGAATTGAAATTTCTCACCATGGTGTGAGGAGGAAGGTTTGAGAAATGAAGTTTGTACCCCTCCCTTATGATGGAGAGGGTCCACTGCTCTAATGTAATTTGCTCCCATCTGGGAGCAAAATGAGCTAACCTTCCTGGAATGGTGAGAGGCTCTGGCTGTTTTAGCCAGAAAGGCTACGTTCTCTAGCATGAAGTCAAAAGCCCTGAGGAGGCTGGGTCTGCTGAGTTGCAGCAGCCCCTGTAGGCTTAGGCTTGGCTTGCTTAGGTTGCTGACGCTTAGCAGCAAAACGACCTGTAAAAGATTGCTGGCCAGAAGCAGGATGGAATCTGCCTTTCTTGAGGAAAAAAAGACTTCTTGAAAGGTTTTTTCTTGGCAGGAATGGAGGTTGACTTTGAAAGTCTATCCAAAGCAGAATTTTCTGCATCCATTTGAGTGGCTTTTATTTGCCAATATATGCCAAACAACTTTTCTCCTGTACAGGGAAGATTTCCCAAGCCATCCTGGACCCAAGATTCTAGATCAGAAGCTTGGAGCCAAGCAATTCTGCGAGCAGCTATGGCAATGGCCGTAGCTCTGCTGGCACCCTCAAAGGAGTCAAAAGCTTCACTGTTGGAAAACTTTGAAATATCTTGAGTATGCTTAAGCCAAATAAGAAATTCTTCCCTTTTATCCTCTGGAAGAAAAGGGAGGAAAGTATGTAGCTTATCTGCAACTTCTTTCAGAAACATCCCCATATAGAGACTATAGGAGTTGATTCTGGCAATGAGCATACTGGCTTGGAAGATTTTCCTACCGAAAGCATCCAAGGTCCTGCATTCTCTTCCTGGAGGAGCAGAGGAGTGTCTTTTTGCACTCTTTATCTTTTTCATAGCTGACTCCACCACAATAGAATGGTGAGGAAGCTGTGTTTTATGAAAACCAGGACAAGGAGGGACACGGTACATGGTGTCCAACCTACGAGAATAAGGAGAGATAGTGAGAGGAGTCTCCCATAAGTCAATCATGTGATCATAAAGAATCTCATGAATTGGCAAGGTGACTGCCTCCTTAGGAGCCTTGGGATAAACTAAAATATCTATTTTTATAGCTCTAGGCTCTGATTCAGAGGTTACTGAAATAGAAAGCCCTTTAGCCACTTCTCTTATGAAGTCTTGAAAGGACAAGTCTTCTGGAGAAGACATTTTTCTTTTTGGAGAAGAAGGCTCTTCAGGAAGGGCTATGGATACTTCAGCAGACACCTCCGATGCATCAGAATCTTCGGAAGAATCAAAGTATCGACTGTCAGGGTGCTCTTTCAAAGCTCGATACGCGTACCGAGCGGTATCGACATCGGGCATTATCAGTACCAGTTCGGTACCGATGTGCACCCCTGGGCAGTGAACCGCTGCAGTCGACACCATGGCCGATGTCGATGCAGTCGGTACTGGTACCGGCATTTGTGCCGGTACCCGGGCTGATACCGACAACGGAGTTTGTTGTGGTATCAGCGGCGTCGCAGCTTGAATGAAGGCCGTAATAGCCTGCTGCATGGATAGAACATTCTGATCCATTGACGCCATGAATGCCTGGAATTCGGTACCGGAAGGTTGTGCCGGTACCCCAGAGCATTCTCACAGGAGGTCGGTCGAGGCCGTGCCATCTATGTCAAACTGTAACCCCATAGGTGGAGCTTTGGAAGCCGGAGCTTCCCGCCGGGGTAGTTTTGCCGGTGCAGGATCCTCGAGGGCAAGCCCGGAAGCATCTCGATGCTTGGAAGAAGATCTACCCTTCGAGGACCGGCTGGTTTTATGTTTGGTTACCTGAGATCCCTGGGAGGAAGAGGAAGCCCTGGAAGACGTTGATGCCACTGAAGCTACATCAGAGGGAAACAGAACATGGAGCTTGGCTGCCCGGTTCTGTAACCCTCGTTTGGGCATCAAGGAGCAGGACGAACAATCCAAAATGGAGTGTTCAGGACCCAAACATTTGAGACACCATTCATGGGTGTCGGGGTAACAGAAATAGTACCGCTGCACTTAGTGCATTTTTTAAACCTGGAGGCTGGTTTCTCCATGAGGAAAAGGTTTCGTGGGGCCTAAGGCCCAAAAGGAAAAACACACTAAGTGAGGGAAATATGTTTTGTTTTGTTTTTTAAGAAAAGAAAGACCGGCGGTACTGGTCCGACGTCGGAAAAGGCAGACGCGCGACCAAAGAAATAAAATAAAACAAAGAACTTCTTCAGCGGTGACAGGAACACGACCTGCTGGCTCCGCGGAAAAGAAGAACTGGAGAGAGGCGGTTGGAAAGGCAGGAAGGCAGCGCGCAGGCGCTGTGGGATGTTCCCAAAAGCTTTCCTTTTTTGGAAAGCTGGGGAGCGTTCCCGCGCAGGCTCCGTCGGTACCGACGTACCCATATGTGAAGACTCATTCCTGCTTGTTCCTGGAGATAAAGAAAAAAGAATAGATTTATTTTTTTTTACAGAAATAAGAGGAGAAAAAACCGGCGGTACCGGTAGAGCGTTCAGGAAGGCAGACGCGACCGCAAAAAAGAAAAAGAATTCTTCTGCGGTGACAGGAACACAACCTGCTGGCTCCGCGGAAAAAGAAGAACTGGAGAGAGGCTGTTGGGAAAGGCAGGAAGGCAGCACGCAGGCGCTGTGGGATGCTCCCAAAGGCTTTCTAATTGGGCGCTGGGGAGCATTCCCGCACGAGCTCCGTCGGTATCGACGATACCATATGTGATGACTAAGAGTAGTTACTCACCTGTAACAGGTGTTCTCCAGGAGCAGCAGGAATCAGTCCTCACATATGGGTGACGTCGGCGCCGAGGGAGCCCCCGTGCGAAGCATTTCCCCAGCTTTCAAAGAAAGCCTTTGGAAATTGCAGCGCGCATGCGCGGTCCCCTTCCCGCCCATTATACTCAGTCTGATGACATAGCTAAAAGACAGCAAAAAAATTAGCAAAATAAATCATATGACTGCAACTCCAAGGGGAGGAGGGAGGATTGTGAGGACTGATTCCTGCTGCTCCTGGAGAACACCTGTTACAGGTGAGTAACTACTCTTTCTCCAGGACCAAGCAGGAAATCAGTCCTCACATATGGGAATCCCCAGCTTAAGGCTACCGGAGACCTCAAGCCGAAAAAATGAGCTCCCTCTACCTCGTCAGTACGTAAGGAAAGAATCTTCTCTGAGAACGCCCCCGACCGGTAGCCCAACACCAGGGCCAGAGTGTAGGAGTTGCCTAAACCCCAAAGAAATTATGGAGTACTGCCTGTCCGAAAGCACTGTCCCTGCGGGACTCCCTCTCAAGGCAGTAATGGGCCGCAAAAGTCTGGCTTGAAGACCAAGTAGCAGCCCGGCAGATGTCTGCCAACGGAACAGAGCGGAGATGAGCCACTGACACAGCCTTCGCCCTGACACGATGAGCCGTGACTTGACCCTCCAACGAGAGGCCGGCTGCCCCATAAGCCCAGGCGATACAGTCAGCGACCCATATGGACAAAGTACGCTTGGAGACAGGTAGCCCCAACCTATTGGGGTCAAAAGAAACGAAGAGCTGAACAGCCCTTCGATGCTCCCACGTACGATCAAGGTAGAAGGACAACGCCCTCCTACAGTCCAGGGTATGCAGGACCATCTCAGCCCGGCTGGCATGTGGCCTGGGAAAGAAGGTCGGAAGAACCACCTCCTGATTGAGGTGAAAAGGGGAGACAACCTTAGGAAGAAACTTCGGGTGAGTCCGTAAGACTACCCTATTCCTGTAGAACCTAGTGTAAGGGGGATCAGACACTACGGCCTGAAGCTCAATCACTCGCCTAGCAGAGGTAAGAGATACCAGAAACAAGGTTTTCCAGGAGAGAAAACGGAGAGGGCAGGTAGCCATAGGTTCAAATGGCGGACAAGTAAGCCGCTTTAAGACCACATTCATATCCCACTCAGGGGCTGGTGGACACAAAGGAGGCTTAAGCAGGAGGCGGCCTCAGAAAACGAGCCACCAAAGGGTGGTTGGAAAGATGCCTCCCGTCCACCGGCGAGTGGTGCGCTGAGAAAGCACTGAGGTGAACCCTGACAGAGTTGGACTTAAGGCCTAGATTGGAGAGGTAAAACAAATATTGCAATAACACTGCTACCAAGCACGAAAAGGGATTCTCGCTGTGCTGAGCACACCATGTGGAGAATCTACACCACTTAAGAGCGTAGGATTTCCTGGTGGATTGCCACCTAGAGGCTATGACTACGTCTTCCACCTCTCTAGGCAGGAGTAGGGGAGCCGGGACTACCCTTTCAGCAGCCAGGCCATCAGATGAAAGGACTGGAGGATGGGGTGCAAAGGAGACCCCTGGTCCTGAGACAGGAGATCGTGTTGAATTCCCAGAGTCAGGGGAGTGTCCACCGCCAGTTGCAACAGGCGTGGGAAACACGGCTGCCTCGGCCACCTGGGGGCTATCAGACTCAGTGAGGCCCTGTCCTTGAGGACCTTTAAGAGTGTTCGAGACACTAGTGGCATGGGAGGAAACGCATACAGTAGGCCTTGGGACCACGGAATCGGAAAGGCATCCGCTGCTACTCAGAGGATGCGGTTGTCTGGAACAGAATCTCGGGAGTTGCCAGTTCAGAGGGCTGGCGAAGAGATCCATGGTGGGGAGGCCCCACCGGAGAAAGATCTGCTGAACCACCAATGGATTCAATCAACATTCGTGTGGTTGCAGGATCCTGCTCAGTCTGTCCGCCAGGTAATTTTCTTGACCGGGGAGGTAGACAGCCTTGAGGAGGATTCCGTGATTGACAGCCCAAGAGCACAGACGTTGTGCCTCCTGACAGAGAAGGAAGGAGCCTGTGCCTCCCTGTTTGTTCACGTAGAACATGGCAACTTGATTGTCCGTCTGGACCAGTACAGACTGGTGAGACGTGAGGTGGGAGAAGGCTCTCAGAGCTAGGCGTATTGCCGTAGCTCCAGGAAGTTTATCTGCTGAGCAGCCTCCCAAGGAGTCCAGAGACTCCTTATTGCGGGTGATTTTAATCTTCACATGGATGCTCCCTCCTCAACAAGGGAACATTCTTTTCTTTCTTTCCTCCAGGATCTATCACTAATCCAACATGTCACTATTCCGACTCATCAGGCCGGTCACACCCTGGATCTATTTCTGACTTCCTCCTCCTCCTCTCACTTTGTCAAACCTGTCCGCCACATCCCTCCCTTGGACTGATCATCTTCATCTTACTCTGTCCTGTTCATATTCAGGTGTTTTACCCTCTGCTTCTTTAGTGTTCTCCTCCTCATCATCTCCATCACGGCTGTCTCGTGCTCTCACCCCCCTTACCCTTCAACTGTTTCCCCCAGCCTCTGAGCTTTTGCCTTCTGACTTTCCACTTCTTTCCCCTAATTGCCAGGCTGCTATTTGGTCTTCCACTCTCTCTGCTACACTTGATCTTCTAGCTCCCTTACGCCCCCATCCACCCCGTCGACGTCCATCTCATCCCTGGTACCACAACAGCCTGCGGCTGTTGCAGGCACATCTCCGGAGGGCCAAACGATTATGGGGCAAGGTCCCTTTCTCCTGCAAATTTATCAATTTTCAAATCTCACTATTCTTTCTATCGTTCCCAACTTCATTCCGCTAAACGGGATTACTTCTCTAACACTATTTCACATGCTCCCAATCAGACCCGACACCTCTATTCCGCTCTTTGCTCTCTTATCTCTCTACATGCTCCATCACCAACTCCTGTCATCCAGTCTTCTCCTTCTCCCTCACAATTGGCTTCCTTCTTCATCACTAAGGTTGCCTCCTTAAGAGACTCGTTACCCTCCTGCCCTGCTCCTATTACTTCCCCCCCCCCCCCCCCCACGTTCCCTTCCCTCCGCCTATCTCCCAACTTTTTCATTTCTGGGCTACCTTCTCTCCCATCACCGCACCTGAACTTCATCATCTTATTTCTTCCTCTAAAAAAACCTCTTGTCCGCTTGACCCCATCCCTTCTTCTTGGCTTATCACTCCCTCTCTTGACTTTTCCCTTACATTCTCGCTATGTTTAATTCTAGTCTTTCCACGGGGATCTTTCCTAGATCTTGGAAGCACGCGTTGGTTCGCCCCATCTTGAAGAATCCCTCCCTTGACCCTTCACTTCCTTCTATCGCCCTGTCTCCAACCTTCCTTTTTTGTCTAAACTTCTAGAAAAATTTGTTTTTGCTCAACTCTCTCACCACCTTCATTCCACTAACTTTCTACACCCCCGTCAATCTGGGTTTCGTCCTGGGCATAGTGTCGATACTGTTCTTCTAACTTTCACTAATGCACGATCGCGGTGATATTTCGGTGGCGGTTGCCTTGGATCTTTCGGCTGCTTTTGACCTGGTTGATCACTTTCTTCTTCTTCACCGTCTTCGGGAAGCTGGTCTCTGTAGTATGGTTCACCATTGGTTTCACTCTTTACTTTCTTCCCGATCTTGTGCAGTTCTTTCTTCACCTGCCCTCCCTTCTTCTGATTCACAGCACCTTTCCTGTGGGGTCCCACAGGGTTCTGTTCTTGCCCCTCTTCTTTTCAACCTTTTTCTGGCTCCTCTTGCTCTTCTCATACAGTCAGGTATTTCAGCTTTCTTTAACGACGGCATTCTTCTGCTTCATCATACTTCTCCTTCCTGTCCCGCCCTCACTCCACTGAACTCTTGTCTTTCATCAATAGCAAACTGGCTCACCACTAACTGTCTTCATTTAAACCTTACTAAGACTCTTGCCATTTGGTTCACCCACGGTGGTCCTTCCCCCTCACTAGCCCCTTTCTTCTCTGGCTCCCAGGTTCCACTAGTCTCCACATTCCGGTACTTACCGTATTTTTCGGACCATAAGACGCACTTTTTCTTCACCAAAAAGTGGGAGGAAAAGTGCCTGCGTCTTATGGTGCAAATAGAAGAAGTTGCAGAGCGGCAGCGGGTCCCCCGGGACCTTCCGTGTCCCTGGGGACTGCATCATCAGCAGCAGAAGCCCAGGGTTTGTTTTTCATTTTTAAATTTACTTGGGCTGATGGGGGGGAGGGGGTTAGGACTAGTAATGGGGGGGGGGGGGTTAGGACTAGTAATGGGGGGGGTTAGGACTGAAAATGGGGTGATGGGGGGATAGTACTGAAAATGGGGTGATGGGGGTTAGGACTGCAGGTGGTCTGATTGGGGGGCTAAGACTGAAAATGGGGTTATGGGGGGCTAAGAATGAAGATGGGGCGATGGAAGGGTCAAGACTGGAAGTGGGCTGTTGGGGGGCTTAGGACTGATAATGGGCTATGGGGGGGGGCTAGAACTGGTAATGGACTGGGGGGGTGCTAGGACTGGAAATGGGCCAAGTAGAAGGGGGAGCTTGAACTGCAAATAGCTGATGGGGACAGGGTTTTGGAATGGAAATGGGCTGAGTGGAAGGGGGCTTGGAATGGAAATGGGCTGATGGGGAGGGGGGCTTGGAAAGGAAATGGGCTGATGGGGGGGGGCTACGACTGGAAATGGGCCGAATAGAAGGGGGAGCTTGAACTGCAAATAGCTGATGGGGACAGGGTCTTGGAATGGAAATGGGCTGAGTGGAAGGGGGCTAGGAATGGAAATGGGCTGATGGGGAGGGGGCTTGGAAAGGAAATGGGCTGTGAGGGGAGGGAGTTAGGACTGGAAATGGGCTGATGATGCGGGGACTAGAAGGGAGCGGATGCTGGGTGAGGCAGGAGCTAGAAGGGAGTTGATGTTGGGGGACGATTAGAATGGGATGGGGCTGGGAGAGTGAAATGGAGAGGGGAAATATATTTTGTGTGGGAGGGAAGAAAAATCTACAATTGGCCGGGTATTGGGAGAGTACCGGTAAGTGGGGATTGAGGATGGAGGGGTAAAATTTGAGTGGATGAAATAGGAATGAGGAAAGAGCAAAAGGAGAATGATTAGTATGTTAAAGCAGATGTAGAGAGAATGGAAAAAAACTAGGAAAGAAGAAAGGACAAATGGACAGCAGACAATGGAGCGTTAGCAGAAGACACGAAGAAACCAGAAGAAAGTGGCTGGAACAATTGCAACTGAAAAAAAAATGCACAAAAGGTAGAAAAATATCTCTTTATTTTGAATTTATTAACTGAAATATGTCAGCTCTTGGAAATGTGCATCTTTAACGTCTGCACTTTATTTAATACAAAAGGAAATCAATTTATAGTTTTATTTCTACAGCGTTGTACATTCTAAGTTTGGCTTTTGGGGTTCCCAGTTTAATTGCCTTAGATGGAAGTGAAGACTGTATTTTATACGAAGACAGCGAAGAAAGTGATGTCAGTGATTGGACCAAATGAGCTTCATGAATTTTGACTCTAGCGAAGAAGAGTTCTTGGGGTTTTCCGAAGACTAGAGTACTCAAACCTTTGTCTTTATGTGTTAATGACAGTGATAATGGTTCTTAATGCCACTGTTGACTGCTGTTCAGTTTATATGGTTCAAATATTATTCTGTTATACTTTATTAAATATTTTATTACACTATTTGGTTCAGAATATTTTTTTCCTATTTTTCTCCTCTAAAAACCAGGTGCGTCTTATGGTCGGGTGCGTCTTATGGTGCGAAAAATACGGTAGGTGTCCACTTTGATTCAGACCTTTCCTTTCGTACCCATATCTCCCATATTACCAAAACCTCTTTCTTTTTTCTTCGTCAAATTCGCTCAGTCCGCCCTTTCCTCTCTCCTTCAGCTCTGACCACTCTGGTATTATCTTTGGTTATGTCACGGGTAGATTTTTCCAATTCACTGTTCCTTGGTCTCCCTAAAAATCAGGTAACCAGACTTCAAAGAATTCAGAATACTGCCGCACGCCTTATCACACATTCCACTCTCCGAGATCACGTCACTCCATTACTCTTTCATCTTCACTGGCTGCCTGTTCCATTTCGCTTTCAATTTAAGCTGTTGACTCTGTTACACAATGTTTTTCACACTAGTACCCCATCATACCCAATTGATCTCCTTTCCTTTCATTCTCCTAGGCATACACCACGCTCTTTTCACCTTAACCGTCCTGCCCTTCCTTCCCCTTCCCGTGCCCACCTGCAGCTCACCCACCTTTCTGCTTTCTACTTTGCTGGCCCTGCTCTTTGGAACTCCCTTCCCTCCTCCCTCCATCTGGAACCACAATATGTCACTTTCAAGCAAAACCTGAAGACCCATCTGTTCTCCCTGGCATTCAATGTCCCTTCTCCTTTTGTATGAGTTTTACCCCTTCTTGTATATTAGGTCTGCCTTTTGTGTCTTGTCCTGTCCCTATTATCTTTTATCATTGTTTTTTTCTTTTCTGTCCTTTATAATTTTGTACATCTCCTTTTCTTTTTACTGGCCTTGGCCAATTTTTATGGTATTTTATTATTGTACACCGCCTTGGTTGGAACAGAAAGGCGGTTTTTATCAAATAATTAAACCTGTGATAAGGAAGCTTATCATAGCTCAGGTAGGAGCTATAGAAAAGATGATGTGACTCTGAACAAGCAACCTGTCAGTTCTGGTAGAAGTAAGAAAACAGAGTTTTCACATAAAAGACTACCAGTCCCAGAATGCACCAGGTTTCCAGCAGCCATGAGAGGGGCTGAAGTGAGAAAATGTGTGTGCAATCAAGAGAGCTATGAGGTAATCCCTAAGCACTCATCTCAAAGAGCAGGGCCTGATTCAACACAGCTGCGCTGTGTTAGGGAGGAGCACACATTAGAACAGAATAAGAATAGAGCTTATACTACAGACACCAGCTTCAGACACAGATACAGCAACAGCTTCAAGCTCAAGCACCAACATCATCTCGAGAAGCAGAAGCCAAGCCAAGCGGATAGAGAGAGAAGGAAACTCTCTGGAAGGAAGAGAAGAAAGGCCATTGGAAGGTCTGGGAGATTCCAAGGCAGTACCTATACTGGGAGGTATTCCAAATGCCAACAGAGTCCATTGGACTGGAGTCAGCCAGAGGAATGGAAGGGCAGAGATAGGAATCACCAGTGGCTACCTGGAAGAGAGAAGACTGCACGTGGAAAGGACTTTCAGACCTATGCCAGAAGGTATGTGAGGAAAGATCCAGTGTCCAGGGATCAAGATTGGAAGGCTGGACATCAGAATTGGATTACATACTGGCCAGGCTATACAGAGAGGAATTATGATAGCAGGAGAGGCTCAGGTATGAACACTGATCCAGACCCTATCTATAATAGTGAATGGCAGCAAGGGAATAAGCATTCTCATGATAGTGCCTTATGGAAAGACTCGTCTGTGCCAATGTATGATAGTGACCCTATGCTGATTGATGAAGGGGGAGATACAGCAGATGAAACTATTGATTACGTGGACTGTTCTTTATCCAAGTGCTATTGCTAGCTTTCTGTGAGCAAACACATCAGCCATCACAAAGAAACCTAACTTTGTTCTTATTTCCACTGCAAAACAGCTCTTAAAGCAGGATTTGGGTTCACACAGTAGCAGCCAGCCAGCTAAAGGGTTTCAGCTGGTCAATTGAAAGTAATTAAAGCTGCACCTGACTGTGTCTGTGAGCAAGAGAGAATCACTGCAGGATCTGTGTGGAAATTAAGCAGAAGTTAACCTAACCAGCAAAGTTTATTTATTTCTTTGTGCCTTTTTATTTGGTAATTATTTGCTAAGAAAACATTAGCTAATTGCCTGACAAGCTGAAGGTTGTTTTCTGATTTGCTTTGTGACTTTATGTTATCCATTTAAACACTGCAAGCAAGTAACCTCATTTATATTGCTAACAAGCATACTTGTGCTGGGTGAATTAAACCCCATCAATAAAAGAAGTATTTTATTGGCCTTACCACTGGTATCACAACTCAATTATTGTCTTCAGCTGTGTTTGGGAGTGAAAGAACTACATTACCCACAATACCTTGCAAGAATCATATGAATATATGCATCGTCAAGATTGTGTAAGTTCTCACCCTAGGCAGCCGTCTGACAAACCTTAAACCTTACATGCCCCATGGCAATGTGCTCCCCAACCTAGAAGAGAAGCATCTGTCGTCAGCACTCGAGAATGCGGAGGGGATTGAAAATCCACTCCGAGTACCAGATTCGGAAGATGAAGCCACCATTGTAGAGAGGAGACGAGCAGCGAGGATACTCTCACCGAGTCAGCAAGTTTCCCTGTGGCCTGATGCCACTGAGTTCGAAGGCTCCACTGAGCAGGCCGCATGTGCAGGCAGGCATTGGGGGTGACATGAACCGTGGAAGCCATATGGTCGAGAAGTCTCAGGAATTGCCTGGCGGAGACCAGGGAATTGCTGTGAAACTGCCTGGCTACTTCCATCAACCGGAGGGCCCTGTCCACTGGCAGAAAAGCCCTCGCCTGAAGAGTGTCTAGCCTTGCTCCTATGAATTGCAAGTTCTGAGACGGGAGCAAAGTGGACTTTGCGAAGTTTATGAGAAACCCCAAGTGCTGAAGCAGAGCCACAGTGCGAAGGGTGGCTTGACTGGCCTCCTGGGAAGACTGGCCTCTTATGAGCCAGTCGTCCAGGTATGTTAACACAAAAAGACCTTGAAGCCTCAGGTAGGCCGCCACCACCGCCAGGCACTTGGTGAACACCCTGGTAGCGGAGGTTAGGCCAAAGGGAAGTGCTCTGTACTGGTAGTGGTTTCCCCCCACAACAAATCTGAGATACTGTCTGTGGTCTGGATGAATAAGGATGCGAGTATAAGCATCCTTTAGAGCTAAGAAGCATAGACAATCTCCCTGCTGGAGGTAGGGCAGCAGGATTCCAAGGGTAAGCATCTTGAACTTTTCCCTCTCCAGGAACTTGTTGAGGTTGCGCAAGTCTAGGATGGGTCTGAGGCCTCCTGTTCTTTTTGGTAGCAGAAAGTACCTGGAATAAAAGCCGTGACCTTTCAGGTGGTGGGGCACCGGTTCCACAGCCTGTTCCTTTAGCAGACTTGCTAACTCCTGAAGGAGTAGGTCCCTGTGCAGAGGGAGTCTTGGAGGCTCCCCAGGAAAATAGGAGGGAGGTACCTGGTGAAATGGAGAAGATAGCCCTATTGGACTATATGGAGCACCCAGGTATCTGATGTGACGGCTGACCACCTGTGGGCAAAGTGGGCCAGCCAGCCTCCTGTGCTGATATGAGCCAGCTGAGCTCCCGACACCATCTTCTGCTCTCCCCTTACCTGGGGATCGAGCGCAGACAGCGGGAGGAGCCTTGAGACCCAGCGAGGCCCAATCGGGGCAGGGCACAAGGCCTACAAAAGCTTCGCGCCATCCGGCGCTCACCCTCTGAGCTCCCGACACCATCTTCTGCTCTCCCCTTACCTGGGGATCGAGCGCAGACAGCGGGAGGAGCCTTGAGACCCAGCGAGGCCCAATCGGGGCAGGGCACAAGGCCTACAAAAGCTTCGCGCCATCCGGCACTCACCCTCTGAGCTCCCGACACCATCTTCTGCTCTCCCCTTACCTGGGGATCGAGCGCAGACAGCGGGAGGAGCCTTGAGACCCAGCGAGGCCCAATCGGGGCAGGGCACAAGGCCAACAAAAGCTTCGCGCCATCCGGCGCTCACCCTCTGAGCTCCCGACACCATCTTCTGCTCTCCCCTTACCTGGGGATCGAGCGCAGACAGCGGGAGGAGCCTTGAGATCCAGCGAGGCCCAATCGGGGCAGGGCACAAGGCCTACAAAAGCTTCGCGCCATCCGGCGCTCACCCTCTGAGCTCCCGACACCATCTTCTGCTCTCCCCTTACCTGGGGATCGAGCGCAGACAGCGGGAGGAGCCTTGAGACCCAGCGAGGCCCAATCGGGGCAGGGCACAAGGCCTACAAAAGCTTCGCGCCATCCGGCGCTCACCCTCTGAGCTCCCGACACCATCTTCTGCTCTCCCCTTACCTGGGGATCGAGTGCAGACAGCGGGAGGAGCCTTGAGACCCAGCGAGGCCCAATCGGGGCAGGGCACAAGGCCTACAAAAGCTTCGCGCCATCCGGCGCTCACCCTCTGAGCTCCCGACACCATCTTCTGCTCTCCCCTTACCTGGGGATCGAGCGCAGACAGCGGGAGGAGCCTTGAGACCCAGCGAGGCCCAATCGGGGCAGGGCACAAGGCCTACAAAAGCTTCGCGCCATCCGGCGCTCACCCTCTGAGCTCCCAACACAATCTTCTGCTCTCCCCTTACCTGGGGATCGAGCGCAGACAGCGGGAGGAGCCTTGAGACCCAGCGAGGCCCAATCGGGGCAGGGCACAAGGCCTACAAAAGCTTCGCGCCATCCGGCGCTCACCCTCTGAGCTCCCGACACCATCTTCTGCTCTCCCCTTACCTGGGGATCGAGCGCAGACAGCGGGAGGAGCCTTGAGACCCAGCGAGGCCCAATCGGGGCAGGGCACAAGGCCTACAAAAGCTTTGCGCCATCCGGCGCTCACCCTCTGAGCTCCCGACACCATCTTCTGCTCTCCCCTTACCTGGGGATCGAGCGCAGACAGCGGGAGGAGCCTTGAGACCCAGCGAGGCCCAATCGGGGCAGGGCACAAGGCCTACAAAAGCTTCGCGCCATCCGGCGGGCCAGCGCCCTTAGGCGGGGACCAAAGAAGGGGTACCAGAAGACTGCTGCACAACAAACAGAACCAGACGACGCACTCATACAGCCTCGAACAACGCCGCTGGAAAACCACCGTATGCAAATCTCCCACGAATACAAGCAGCTTGAGCTCCTACAAAGTTGAGCTCGCTCCCACCCTCATTGAAGATTTCCTTGAACACAGCAAGTATACTACACTAAAACAAACTATCTATACCTGGAACTTTTGCACACTCGTTCATAACGCGATATTTACTATTATCAGTAATCACTAAAATGCAAGTTCTATCTCCCAGTAGCTAGATATACTGTTGTCAGTAACCATTAATTGCAAGTACTGTCTCCCAGTAGCTAAATATACTGTTGTCAGTAACCATTAATTGCAAGTACTGTCTCCCAGTAGCTAAATATACTGTTGTCAGTAACCATTAATTGCAAGTACTGTCTCCCAGTAGCTAAATATACTGTTGTCAGTAACCATTAATTCCAAGTACTGTCTCCCAGTAGCTAAATATACTGTTGTCAGTAATCATACTCGCTTAATACACAATGCCCTCATTAATGATGCATACACTGGTAACCCTCATCATTACCTACCTCCTCACTGCACTAGCTGGATACTCAAACGCCTTTAATGGCGACCAAAACTCCATACCAATATTAAGAAATAATTGGAAGAGATGGTCAAACAAGACACAAACAGACCCTAACCCTACCCATACCCACCACTCTCATTTAATCCACGTTGCTCTTCAGCTCACCAAAAAATCTCAACCTAAACGACAATACCAACCACCACTGCATTGCGCCCTTATCAATATTAGATCCATCCGCACAAAGTGGCCTTTGATATCTGATCTCATAACAACGCACAACCTTGACATTTTGATGATCACAGAAACCTGGCTATCTGACTCTGATAATATAATCCTCAATCAGATGCTCCCCCCAGGCTTCTCAATATACACGTGTCACAGGACCAAACAAAGAGGAGGTGGAGTACTCATCATCTCTAAAAGCCAGCTACAATTTCAGACAGACAACAGTATTAGCACAACCCACCTAAACATACTCAACATATCAAACAATGAGCATTCAATCAACCGTGTCTATAGATCTCCAACAACGTCAGCTGATGATCTGCCAACGATAGTTGACCGGGCCTGCAATACGGAAAATCCACAATTATCTAATTGGATATTAGGAGATTTCAACCTCCCCTCTCTACATGATACTCAAATCGCAGCATTTATAGAAGCGATCGACAACCTTGGATACAACCAGATAGTCAAGGAACCTACTCATACTATGGGAAATACCCTTGATCTGATATTCGTTCCACAAGCCACCTCAGAAACCGACCACAATTATGATATTTCCATAATACCAGTACCATGGTCGGACCACAGCCTAATCTTATTCCAAATTCCCAACTCCTCCAAGGCCATTAACTCCAAATCCACCCTCGCCAAACCAACAACTAGGAGGTTCCGCCCATTTGACAAAGACGAAGTACTCAAGAATATTCTTCCAATACTACACACCTCTGAACCTGATTTGGATAGCCTAATCAACACTTGGGACCACACTCTTAGAACTAACTCCCAAACAACAAATATGTCAAGAAAGCCCAACCATCGGACACATGTTGCTTGGTATTCTAATGAACTGAGAACATCCCTCCTCCATCTTCGTAGACTCGAAAAACGCTGGAGACGATCCCACTCTACCGACGCCTACACAGCCTACTGCAAGCACCTAAAAAAGCATCGCCAAGAAATAGCAGATCGAAGGAAACAATTCCATACTAATCTCCTAAAACAATCATTAAATAAACACCATGACCTCTTCAACATTGTAAAGACAATGGCAAAGGAACCTACTCCCCAACACACTCAAACGATACATCCACAAGATTATGCTGACTATTTAAAATCAAAATGAAGAAAACAACCAACATCTACATCACAGAACCAACAAATATAGACAAGCTATCACAGTCAAACACACTAACCAAGTTTAACGCATTATCAACCAAAGAAATTGAAAACACCATCGCATCAATAAATGCTACCACCGCAGCAAATGATCCATGTCCAGCGGCCTGGATAAAAAACATTAGATATGAAGTAAGCTTCTTCATACACAATATCCTTGAACAATCTTTCTCAACCGGAACCTTTCCTCAGTGCCTTAAACAAACCTCAATTAGACCATTACTGAAAAATAACAAATTAGACCCCCTAAAAGTAGAATCCTATAGGCCAATATCCAGCATCCCGCTGCTAGCGAAAATAATTGAGAAAGTGGTACAACATCAAATACAACAACACATAGACACTGAAGCTCCACTGGACATTGCACAACACGGTTTTAGAGAAGCCCACGGCGTTGAGACCCTACTCATCACTCTATTCAATACATTAATCACAGGAATAGATAATATCCACCAAGGATTTATCCTTATATTCATGGACATCTCAGCTGCATTTGATTCAGTAAGCCATCAAATACTTATCCATCGCCTTAAGGAAAAAGGAATACTTGGAACCGCACTTGACTGGTGTATATCCTACTTAAATAACCGTTGGCAACAAGTAAAAATTGAGGAAAAAACATCTGAACCATTTCTGCAAGATCAAGGGGTACCACAAGGATCCTCTCTTTCAGCACTAATGTTTAACATATACATGCAACCGATCTGTGACCTCATCCGCTCTTTTAATGTTACCTGCCTAGCATATGCAGATGACATTCTCCTATACATGCCATTCTCCATCAACCACCCTGATTTTACACCTTTGATAAAATGCTTTGAATCAGTAGAAGACTGGCTCCTCTCACAGAACCTAAGAATCAACCATAGCAAGACCGATGTTATGTTTATCACAAGGGATCAAAACTTCACACCTCCCACTACCTTAAAGATAAAGGACAAGGAATTGACAGTAAAACCTACGATACGATACCTAGGTATTACCCTTGACCAGCGCCTTAATATGAAGACCCACATAAAAAACATAACAAAACTAATATATCACAAGATACGCACACTACGCCACTTAAGACCTTTACTTGAACCCACAGACTTCAGAACTGTCTACCAAGCCTTGGTAATGCCTCATCTTGACTTCGCAAATGCAATTCTACATGGTCTCCCGCAATCAACTTTAAATCCCCTACAATTGGCGATGAACACCGCTGCTAGAGTTCTCGAAGGAATATTAAAGACAGACCACATAACCCCAATTCTAAAAAGCCTCCACTGGTTACCAACCAACGCAAGAATCCACTACAAGATACTAGTCATTACTTTCAAAGCCCTAAACAATCAAGCACCATCAACGATCACCAACCTTTTACACACACAGACTCCCAATAGATCCAGGAGATCAACTGCTATAAACTCATTAACAATCCCAAGACAACAATCAGATACACTAAGGAAACATCTAAAAGAGCCTTCAGCATTCATGCCCCAATAGCTTGGAATGCACTCCCACCGGAACTGCGAGCCATAACCAGCCTAACACAATTCAGAAAAAGTCTCAAACACCACCTCTTCTTAAGCTATTTCCCAATTTAGTTTTGCACAAGAGAAATACTACATCCATACTCAGGTCAAGACAACTTCAACTGTGACTAAATGTGTATAGACTACTGTATATAGTTACATAATGTACATAGTTTCCCTTTATTACCAAGTTCAAATTCCTGTTACTTGTAAAATGCACTACAGTTTTTCTGTATGTATATGTTTGGTTCCATGTAAACCGCGCTGATGATAATAGTGCGGTATATAAGAGATGTTAAATAAAATAAAATAAATAAATAAAATAAATAAAAAGGCTATGCTTGCTGAGTCAAAAACCCCCACCCTTCTGAGCAGGGGCCGGTGTGGGTGGCTGGGGGCCTTCTGCCTACGGGGCCCGGGGGCCTTCTGCCTACGGGGCCCGGGGGCCTTCTGCCTACGGGGCCCGGGGGCCTTCTGCCTACGGGGCCCGGGGGCCTTCTGCCTACGGGGCCCGGGGGCCTTCTGCCTACGGGGCCCGGGGGCCTGCACCCTTGGCCTGCTGACCCTGTTGGGGAGCTGCAGAGGCCTGGTAATGAGGGTATTTTTTTTTTATTTATTGTTTTTTCCCGAGCCCTTCTTCTGAGAAGGGGCAGAGGTTTTTCTGGACAGCCTAGTCCTGGTTAGAGTCTCGGTCTCAAGTTCTGCAGCCTTGTCAGCCATGGGCTTGCCAAAGAGGTTTTCACCTCGGCAGGGGACATCGACCAACTTGTCCTGCACCCATGGCTCGAGGTCGGATGACTATAGCCAAGCCTGTCAGCGGGCACCGATGCCGGCCCCAGCTACTTGGGCTGAAACCTCGAAGCCATCGTAGGCTGCTCGAGAGATAAACTTCGAGCACTCTTGAATACCAGTGGACAAGGCCTGGAACCGCTGCAAAGGTTCCTCGGAGAGACCAGCAGAGAACCCGGAAATCTCCTTTGCCAGGTCTCGGAGATACATGCCCATGTAGAGCTGTTAAGTCTGGACACGGAAAGCAAGCATAGAGCCCTGGAAGCACTTCTTACCGAGGGCATCCAGGTTCCGGGCCTCCCGGCCGGGAGGCACCGAGCAGTGCATCTTCTCACTTTTCAGTCGATGCATGGCCGATTCCACAACCATGGATTAGTGCGGTAATTGTGCTTTCTGGAACCCAGGGCTCTTGCGGAATCGATAGATGGAATCGACCCGCTTGCTTAACACCGGCGTTGAGGCCGGGGTCTCCCACATGCGGAAGAGCAGCCGCTCCAGCATCGGAGGAACCAGTACAGTAAAGGCCTCCTTCGGGGGAGAGTCATACTGGAGAGCCTCGAGCTCCTCGGCTCGAGGCTCCTCCTCGGGATCCGCGGGGAAGGCCAAGGCCTTGGCCATATCCCGCACAAAATCCGAGAACCGGGTATCCTCCGGTGGGGATCATCTCCGAGGTTCGGACTCCGGCGAGTCCGATGGGACACACCGAGTCCGATAAGTGTCGGGTGACTCTTCGTCCTCCGTCTCCCAGCCTGACTCCTCGGAGGAGGAATCGCACGGCTCCGGTCGGGTGGGCACCGATGCCTTCCGCCCTGACGCCGAGGGCACCGGCATCGACAACGACCTCGGTCCCGAACGGGAGGCCGAGGGAGACCGTGGCCGAGGATCGACTCGAGCCTGCATGGACTCGAGGATCGGCTCGGCCTCCGGGGTCGACTTGGACGTCGAGGTCCCGGTGGTCGGGGCAGATGCACCGGTGAGACTAGCAATCAATGCCCGCTGCTGTTCTATGAAGGCAGCGAGGCTGCTATCCAAGGCCGTCAATCTGAGTCCGAGCTCAGGAGACACAGCAGCCCCCGACGGTGTCGGGCCCGACGTCGACTCCCCTGGAGGAGAGTCCACGAGGACTACAGCACTCACGTGTCCAGGAGACTCCATCTCGATACGAGGATGCTTGGCAGGCCTCTCCGACTCCGAAGACCCGGGACTGCTATCGGGGCTATGCGACCTGGCCCTCGAGGAACCAGGAGTGTCCACCGACGACGCCCTCGTGGGTTTCTTCTTCCTGCGATGTTCCCGCGAAGGAGACCCCCGCTCAGAGGAACCCCGACGCTGCTCGGGGCCGGAGTCCCGAGACGTCAAGGCCTCTGACGAGGTCCGGGCCCATCCGGACACGGAGTCAGAGAAGATCCGATCCTTCTGGGGCTGCCGACTCAACGCCTTTTAGGACATTTTGCCACACGGACCACAGATGATCGGGTCCGAGGCAGCGGAGGCAGCAGTCATGTGTGTCGGTAAGAGACATAAGTTTCTTACACCGATCACACTTTTTAAACCCGCTGGTAGCCATCGGGGGAAAAAGGGCCCCTGCGAGGTCAAAAGACCGGGCTGCCAGTGAAAAAAGAAAAATGGCGCGAACGCTAGTCACAAAGGACAAAAACCAAAAAAGAGAGAGTGTGGACTCGATACCGGCGTATTGGGCCAAGGCGGGAACAGGATCCGGCATCGCAACGAAGAAGAGAGAAAAAATAGGGAAATCAACTTTTTCCACGGGGAAAAACGAACAACGTCCGTCGGGCTCCGCGGAAAAAAGAAGACTGAGCAAGATGGCACCCTTGGGTGGGAAGGGGACCGCGCATGCGCGCTGCAATTCCCAAAGGCTTTCTTTGAAAGCTGGGGAAATGCTCCGCACGGGGGCTCTGTCAGCGACGTCACCCATATGTGAGGACGGACTTCCTGCTTGGTCCTGGAGAACATTCCTGCTTGTTCCTGGAGATTGAAGATTATTTCTGCATTTGATGCATGAGGCCTTGGAAAGAACACAGGTAGGTAGATGGCTTGGTTTAGATGAAAAGGCGAGACCACCTTTGCCATAAAGCGTGGATGAGTCCTAAGGACAACCTTGTCATAATGGAACCTTGTATAAGGCGGATCAGCCACTAGTGCCTGCAACTCACTGATGCGATGTGCTGATGTGATTGCAATGAGAAAGATAACCTTCCAAGAAAGGAATTTCAAGAAGGTAGTAGCTAAGGGTTCGAAAGGTGGCTTCAAGAGCTGACCAAGAACCAAGTTTAAGTCCCATGCCACAGGTGGTGGCTTCATGGGAAACTTAGCAGAAGGCCCCTCATAAATCTTGCCATAAGAGGATGGGAGGAAATAGGTTGTCCATTTAGAGGCTTGAAGGAAGCTGCAATAGCACTCAAATGGACCCTCACTGAGTTAGTCTTAAGTCCTTCATTGGATAAATGAAGGAGATACTCCAGTAATGATTCCAGAGGTAGCGCAAGGGGGTTAAGACCCTTCTGCGAACACCATATGGTAAACCTTTTCCACTTGAAAGCATAAGAGCATCTTGTGGAAGGCTTCCTGGAAGCATAAAGGATATCTTTTACCTGCTGAGGAAGGTTAAGATCATGGAGATCTAGGCCTTCAGTAACCAAGCCCTGAGATGCAGACACTGGGGATTGGGATGCCATAACATTCCATCCTCCTGAGATAGGAGATCTGGAGCAGAACCTAACTCCAGGGAGGGAGCTTAAGAGAGATGTAGAAGCAGAGGGTACCACACTTGCCAAGGCCAATGTGGAGCTATGAGGATCATACAGCCTCTGTCTCTCTGAAGCTTGAACAGGGTTTTGGGAATCAGGGGAATGGGTGGAAAAGCATACAGGAAGTCCTGACGCCAATAAAGGAGGAAAGCATCCCTGGCCTGAGCCCCCTGAGCCGGAGTTCTGGAACAGAATGAGGGAAGTTTGGCATTCAACGGACTTGCAAAGAGGTCTATGTCCGGGGTTCCCCAAATCTGAAAAATCTTGGCCACCTGGTCTGCATGCAGAGACCACTCGTGTGGAAGCAGAACTCGACTGAGTCTCTCTGCCCAAGAAATTTATACGCCTGGAAGACACTGCCAGGAGATGAATCCTATGCTCTCTGGCAAGGGCCCATAGTTGCAGAGCTTCGTTGCAAAGCGACAGAGAGCCTGTTCCCCCCTGATAGTTCAAGTAGAACATGGCTATCTGATTGTCCGTATGAATGAGGACTGTCTTGTAGCTGAGCAGGGTGTGGAACACTCAAAGAACAAGGAAAATTGCTCTGAGCTCCAAGAGATTGATATGTAGATGAGTTTCCTGTGGAGTCCACATGCCTTGGGTGGAGAGGTCTTGCAGGTGAGCTTCCCAACCTGTTTGTGAAGCATCTGTTGTGAGAGTTGCCTGGGGCAAGGGCTGTTGAAATGGGGACCCCAGCAACAGGTTCTGAGTGGACTGCCACCATTGGAGGGACAAAATAAGGCGATTTGTGTTCGCTATTTTGTCTGACAGGCATCCTGATGCCTGGGTCCATTGAGTGGATAAAGTCCACTGGGCTGCTCTCATATGGAGCGAGCATAAGGAACCACATGCACAGTAGATGCCATGTGGCCTAGTAGTTGTAGCATTTCTCAGGCAGTGAGATGAGGCTTTAGCACTGCTTGAGAAGCTAACTGCACCATGCGAAGGCAACGGGCCTGGGGAAGATAGGCCCTTGCTTTTTTGGTATCCAAGACAGCTCCTATGCACTCTAAAGATTGAGTGGGAGCTAGACTGGATTCTGGGATGTTTATGACCAGACCCAAATACTGAAGGATACGCATTGTGCAGGACAGAGAAGTCCTGGCCTCTGATTCTGTTGGGGCTTGAATGAGCCAGTCGTCTAAGTAGGGGAAGACCAATATACCTAGAGTGCGGAGAAATGCTGCTATCTGAGTCATGCATTTCGTGAACACTCTTGGAGCTGAGGCCAGGCCAAAGGGAAGCACCCTGTATTGGTAGTGCTTTCCCTGAAAAAGGAACCGAAGGAACTTTCTGTGAGTTGGATGGATGAGAACATGGGTGTACACATCCTTGAGATCTAGAGAACAAAGCCAATCCTGACTCTGAAGGTATGGCAGCAGAGTTCCTAGAGAAATCATCTTGAATCTCTCTTTGAACAGGAATTTGTTCAATTCTCTGAGGTCTGTATCCCCCTGTTTTCTTTGAGATAAGGAAATAGGGGGAGTAAAACCCTGTACCCTGTTGATGGATGGGTACTTCTTCTATTGCCCCTTGGGCAAGAAGCATGGTGACCTCTTGATTTAACAGGCTGATGTGAGAGGTGTGAGAATTGAACTGTCTTATCATTGTGGGAAGAGGCATGCTCAAAAAATGAAGCTTGTACCCCTCTTTTATGATGGGAGTGTCCAATGCTCTGCTGTTATCTGTCTCCATTTGGGGGCAAAATGGCACAACCTTCCCTGAATGGTGGAAGGCTCTGGTCCATTGAGAGCCAGGAAGGCTAAGTTCTCTAGCTGAAAGTCAAAGGCCTTGTGGAGGCTGAAACTGCTAAGACGGTTGAGGCTTAGCAGTCTCTGTTTTCCTTTGTTTGGGTGGTTGCTGACCCTTCCGGACAGGTTGACCTGCAGAACGTCCCTGCTGAGTAGGATAAAATCTTTTCTTTTTAGAAAAGAATGGTTTATTGAAATATTTCTTTCTTGCAGGATCAGCTGTGGACTTGGATAATCTATCCAATGTGGCGTCATCAGCATCCAACTCATTGGCCTTTTCCTGCCAATCTTTACTAAACAGGTTCTCACCAGTACAAGGAATATTTCCCAGTTTGTCTTGTACCCAGAGCTCCAGATCAGATGCCTGGAGCCAAGCAGTTCTACGTGCACCTATGGCAATGGCAGAGGTTCTGCTTGTGCACTCAAAACAGTCAAAAGCTGCACGGTTGACAAATTTAGAAACATCTTGGGCATGTTTGACCAATGTGAGAAAATCCTGCCTTCTATCCTCAGGAAGAAGAGGACTCAAAGCCTCTAAATCTCCTGTGACTTCCTTCAGGAACATTCCCATATATAGACTATAGGAACTGATCCTGGCAGAAAGCATGGAAGCTTGGCAAATACGACGTCCAAAAGCATCCAAAGTTCTGCACTCATGTCCTGGAGGATTAGAGGCATGCCTCTTTGCATTGTTGATCCTTCTCATAGCTGATTCCACTACAATAGAGTGGTGAGGAAGCTGAGTTTTCTGGAAACCGGGACAAGGAGGGACTCGATACAGAGTATCCAGTCTACGAGAGTGAGGAGAGGTGGTAAGAGGTGTCTCCCACATTCTTAGCATGAGATCATGCAAGATCTCATGGATGGGCAAGGTAGCTGCCTCCTTAGGAGTCTTAGGATATTGTAAATTTCCAACTGATTTGCTCTGGGCTCTGTTTCAGGGGCCACAGTAATGGACAGACCCCGAGCCACCTCCCTCATGAAATCCTGAAAGAAAATGTCCTCTGGAGGAGACATCCTGCGTTTAGGGGAGGAAGGCTCCTCTGGGAGAAGTATTCCCGCATCGACAGAACTGTCAGAATCCTCAGATTCCTCTGAGGACTCGAAGTACCTTCTGTCAGGATGCTCTTGAAGAGCCCGATACCCGTACTGACTGAAGTTGGTACCGAAGGGAATCGGTACCGGTGTAACGGTACCGTAAGGCATCGCATGACTGGGTGCCAGCAATGCGGACACCAATGTCGATGCTGTAGGTACCGGTACCGATACCGGTACTGGTTGAACTGTCTGATGCGGTTCCGAGGGTGTCGATGCCACAAGGAGAGCCGCCAGACTGCATTCAATAGCCAGGACTCTCTGGTCTATCGACGCTGCTGATGTCTGGATGTCGGTACCGGAGAAGACCGCCGGTACCCCAGAGAATGGCACCAGCATGGCTCTGGAGTACTGGCGGTCTTCTCCGGTACCGACATCCAGGCATCCGCGTCGTCGATAGACCTCGAGAACATCCTGGAGCCCCGATAATGCTTTGGAAGCCGAAGCCTCCCACCAGGGCAATTTTGCCAGTGCAGAATCCTCAAGGGTAACGCCAGAGGCATCTCGATGCTTAGAGGGAGATCTACGCTTTGAGGACCAGCTAGACTTATGTTTAGTTATCTGAGAGCCACGGGAGGAAGACAAAGCCCTGGAAGACGTCGATGCCACCGAAGCTGCATCTGAGGGAAACAGGGTACTGAGCTTGGCAGCTCGGTTCTGTCGACCTTTCGGACATCATGGCACAGGCCATACATTCCGAGATGGATTGGTCAGGACCTAAACATTTCAGACACCACTCATGGGTGTCGGTGACGAAGATGGTACCACCACACTTGGTGCACTTTTTAAAAGCCGAAGAGGGTTTTTCCATTGTGGAAAAAATCTTGGGCCTAAGGCCCAAAATAACACATGCACCTGGAAAAAATGCGAAGTACTAAGAATTTTTTTTTTTTTAAGAAAAGAAAAGAAAAAAACCGGCGGTACCGGTAAAGCATCGAGGAAGGCAGACGTGACCACAAAAAATAAGGAAAATATTCTGCGGTGACAGGAACACAACCTGCTGGCTCCGCGGAAAACGAAGAACTGGAGAGAGCCAGTTGGGAAAGGCAGGAAGGCAGCACGCAGGTGCTGTGGGATGTTCCCAAAAGCTTTCTAATTAAACGCTGGGGAACGTTCCCGTGCAGGCTCCGTCGGTACCGACGATACCCATATGTGATGACTAACATTCCTGCTTGTTCCTGGAGATGACGCTTCCACTCTGGTAGAGTGAGCTCGTAAGCTCCCTGGGACTATATGGTCCCGTAGAAGATAAGCCGATGCACTCGCCGCTGCAATCCATTCAGAAATGGACTCCTTCGCCGCCGCTTCCCTTTGGGGGGCCCTCCGAACACCCCAAGGAGAGGGGATCCACCTTGCGAAAGTTTCTGAAACCTTTAAACACTGCCGCAGCGCTCTCTTGACGTCCAAACAGCTCAAGCTATGTTTCAATACGCTCCCTTCCGCCGCACCTAGCGCTGGAAGAGAGACCATTTTAGTTAGGTGAACGTAAAAACCACCTTTGGCAACGACGGAACCAGCCACCAGGCCACCTTCTGGCTGAAGACAGACAAAAAACGATTCCTGACAAGTCAACGCCTGCAACTCCGAAAATCGCCTCGCTGAACAGATGACCATCAAACATACCATCTTCAAGGCAAAACCCTTAACCTATGCCTGTTACAAGCCCCAATGGCGCACTAGCTAATGCTCCTAAAACCAACTTGAACTTCCCCAGTGGAATTAATATCCTACGACAGGGCTACAGTCTGGTAACCGCCTGAGAAAGCGTACCACATTAACCTGTGCATGAGCGCCACTCCCTGTCCTTTGCCCCTGCCTTTACCAAACCTGTCCTGCAAAAAACTTAATACCAAGGGAACCGACACTGTTGTCACGCGAGCGTGCCTCCGCGAGCAGCTGTCCTCAAAGATGCGCCATATATGCACATATGCAAGGGACGTAGACTTTTTTTTTTGTGGCAAGGTGGCAGAGACTGCTGTCGAGCAACTCTTTTTCCTTAAGCTTGCCCTTTCAATGGCCACCCCGTAAGCAAAAAACAATGCACCTGAGGCATTCGAAGGGAACTCTGTAGCAACAGAATCTCCAATGTCGGAAACCTCCATGGATTCCCATCGAGCAACCGTATGAGGCAGGCATACCATGGGCGCCAGGGCCAGCCCGAGGCCCCCAACCACACGTTTCCCCGAAGCGCTTCGATACGCAGAACCACTCGACCTATGAGTGCCCCCGGTGGAAAGAGAAGACCGGACGACAGCCGCCGTTGAAACAGTGCACCGATGCCTTCCGAACTCCTTTCGCGTCGTCTGCTGAAGAAGCGACCTGTTTACGCAGAGTGAAATGCCGCCATGAGGTCCATTACTGGCTGTCCCCAATATGCGACCGATCTGTGCGAACACCTCCGGATACCACTCCCATTCTCTGGCATCTACTCGGACCCAGTTGAGGAAATCCGCTGTCACGATGTCCTTAACCGCAACATGCGCCACTGAAAACGCTGGCAGCCAAAGTTCTATCCACACACACAGACCCTCTGCCGCGGCCTCTATGGCCACTCTTCCGGTTCTACCCTGCCGATTGATGTAGGCCACCGCCATGGATTGTTGGACAGTACTCGCACCGCTCGACCTGTCACCGTAGCTTCGAACGCTGCAACGCCCGGTGTATCACTCGCATTTCCAGTCGGTTGATTGACCACTGGGTCTCCTGTGTACTCCAAGAGCCTTGCGCAAAACGATCTCCGAACGTAGCAGAGTTTAACAAAGTTTTTGGCCAAGCTCCCAGAGGAAAGGTACATGGCCTTTTATTAGAGAGAAGCTGGAAAATTATAATTTATTTTTTTTTAATACCAACTTTCACAAATTCAAGATGTTCTACAAGGCACACAACCCAACAGAGCGTCACATCTGTTGTACATGCAACGGATCCCTTAAAATATGAGCATACATGAATCCACTGCTTGCCCCGATACAAGCACTGAGTAGCATATTCGTCTTTTTGGAAACCAGCCAGGTCCTTAAGACCAGGATTGGCTACCCTAGGAAACAGGATACTGGACCTGAAAGAGCTTGGTCTGACCCAATATGGCATTTCTCGTATCCTTATTAACGGAACCTCCCCAAGGTCTCTGCCTTGGAAGTAACAGGCTGTGCCTGGCCCTATGGCTAGCTCACACAGAGCAGTGCGGCCTAGTGGTTGAGGCAAGTTGCCAGAGGACCATGGGTTTGAATTCCAATCGAGACCACCAACCTTGGGCCATAAAAACTGGGGTTTCTGGTCCTACAGGTGGTCCTTCTGGCCTTCGTTAAGCGACTTAACCCTCTGCCTCAGGTACCAAAACATAAATTGTGAGCCCTTCAAGGACAAGGGAAATAGAAATACCGTAATTGACTGTATGCCACCCTGACCTGTAGGCAATCAGTATACTCAAATAAATAACTGATTGGGAATATGTGACCGTAACAATCACTGGCAGTGGAGAGAGATCAGAGCTGGTGCTGGTTCCTGGTCTTCCTTTCTCGCTCTCACAGTCCTTCTGCCAGCATTGAGAAAAGGCTGAGAATAAATTATCCAGTGGGCCAGGGACCTTGCGTCCTGGACAGAGAGAAAGAGGGGCTAGGGATCTGAGAGCAAAGCCCAAAGAGAAAGGGAAACTGGTGACTGTGACACTGTAGCTCCTACGGACGGCTCACTCCACAGCAGATCCCACTACTGCATCTCCAACCCCATGTAACACCATGAGGACCTCACGCACTTTATTACAATCAACATCCACACATTACTGGAGAAATTACCTTAGTCTGATAATACAGTCTGAGCAAAGAAATGCAGTCTCACTTTGCAAAGAGTGCACCCAAAAACATGCCTAAGCAATTGTAAATAAATAAATAAATTGTGAACACATACAAAATGCACACCTACATATATGGGTGACCCAGCACCTGTCACCCAAACACAGTGCAGTGAGCACGCTTGAACATAGGCTGAATACATGGAGCATACACAGAGTACTGACTTCCTCTATGAAACGTTCCAGTGCCCTGGAGTGCTAAGCCCCAGACTGTGCTACCTAGACGTCCTTCTCTTCACCCTCAGCACGGGCCCTTTAACAAGAGTGGAGTGGAGGAGTGGCCTAGTGGTTGGGGCAAGGTACTTCAGCCCGGAAGGTCGGGGGTTCAAATCCCACTAGAGGACAACAACCTTGGGCCGGAAGGACTGGTGTTTTTAGTCCCACAGGTGCTCCTTGTGGTCTTGGGCAAGCCACTTAACCCTCCATAGCCCATGTTCCCTGTAAAATAGTTATCTCCAAGTTATAATGCCCTGTTCAATGTAATTACAGTTTGTTCAATGTAAACCGCACTGATGCAGAATAGCGCGGTATATAAGAGAATTAAAATAAATAAATAAATAAGATGGCATAGATGGGTCAGTGCCCCTGCTAAGTGCTTAAAGCCCTGCTCTGACAGCACAAGCTCTAGAAATAGCATGCCCTTCCCAGGAAATTCTCATCGAAGTGGAGCTATGAAACACAGGCACCCCTCCCCCCCACCCCCCCCCCGGCTTTCCTGCAGTCAGAGAAATAGCAGTGGGATACACCGACAACTTTGCAAGTGGAGGTCTTAGAGGTTGCTGCCTGTGTGAACCTGATGAGGAATACAATTTCATATTTTTACCACCTCCCCCAGGGATGGGGGCACTGAATACTATATGTGATTCATGAGCAGCGCTGCCATCTGGTGGCCTTTAGGGCACCAGAGCCCAACAAACGATACAGAAGTTAAGAGCTTTAAATCTTGGTCATATAATCTTGATTTGCAGAACATTACAGTTGCTTGTTTAGTCACTAACCCCTGAGTGCCCATGAGGTGGCCCTGTGGTTATTTCTTCCCTGACTTTCAGAGATCAATGATGGCTACATACACACGGTCACAGAAAGGCACTATTGAGTGTACCAGCTGCCCTCTGGTGGCCTGTCCGGAAGATGGCAGCATGTCCGAGCCGACGGAGCTACATCGGAACCATTCCAACAAAGTCAAGGTGTACCGCAAGGATCCTCCCTATCTGCATTGATGTTTAATATATACATTCAACCCATCTGTGACATCATCAGATCCTTCAATGTCAGTTACATGATATATGCAGATGATGTGCTATTATATATGCCAATATCATTGGATAGCCTAGACCTCACACCTCTGACTAACTGCTTCGACTCCATATCAGAGTGGCTCCTGTCACAAAACTTGAGAATATTTATTTATTTATTTATTACAGGCTCTTATATACCGCTCTATTCAGCATCAGCGCGGTTCACAATATAACAGACCAGAACAACAAACTGTTTGGTTTTACAGAGAACAAGGTCAGAGAACTTGGATAAAACATGGGACGTCATTTCTGCATAAAAAGACAGAAGTCCTTTTCGTCTCAAGGAATACCAACTTCACCCCACCTAGCTGTGTTAAGGTAAAGGATGCCCAACTACAAGTAAAGCCTGCGATACGTTACCTTGGAGTAATGTTAGACCAAAACCTTGACATGAAGAACCACATAGCCAATACTGTCAAGGCAATCTACTTTAAAATCAGATCCCTCAGACACCTACGAGCGCTACTCGAACCGGATGATTTCCGTACCATTTATCAAGCCCTTATAATTCCTCATTTCGACTTCTCAAACTCCATACTACAAGGACTCCCACGGTCCACCCTGAACCCCCTGCAACAGGCTATGAACAGTGCAGCGCGGGTACTCTTTGGATCATCCAGGAGAGACCATGTGACCCCCCTTCTAAGACAGTTACACTGGCTCCCCATTCAAGCAAGGATCAGTTTCAAGACCTTACTGCTTACGTTCAAAGCTGCTAAGGGGCTCACCTCATCCTCTCTCTCTAACCTCATCCAACCACTTGCACCAAACAGGCCACGAAGAACCGCAGAATTGAACAGGCTAGTTATCCCAAATGAAACCACAAGATGCACCAGATCAACAACCAACAGAGCCTTCCGACTCTGCGCCCCAACTCTATGGAACGCTTTACCAGCGCAAATCAGAGCAATCCCCAACTTGAGCCAGTTCAGAAAAGCATTAAAACATTTCCTCTTCCTTAAATATCTCAATGACAGCTCCGAACATAACCACCAAGCGAGTAGCAGAAGTAGTCAAACAGGCAGACCCTCGCAATAGGCTTACCCCACAAAGTAAATAACAAGCATTTTCCTGTATGGTTGTACCACATATGTATATAGTTGACAATCTCCATTATCAGGTGAACCACCAATGTATATAGTTTCCCCGTTTCTCCAAGTTATACTCCCTGTTAAATGTAATGACCAGACATATGTAAATTGTCGGATGTTTCTGTTCAATGTAAACCGCGCTGATGGATAATAGTGCGGTATATAAGAATTGTTAATAAATAAATAAAATAAATAGCACAGGCACTTCTTGGTTGACAGTTTAACTGTCATTATTTTTTTTATATCCTAAGGTTTCCTAAAACTGTCCCTGTGAAACCACAGGCTTTTGGGCAACTTTCACTATAGAATACACAAAAGCACACTTCCAGCCTGTCCCTCCTTCCACCTACAAGTTAGGGCTCTGCTGCTGAAGAACCTAAAAGCTGGTAAGTTGCCTAATATCCTGGGACTTAACAGATGCTCCTCAGAGACATGATTAGGAGGGAAAGAACATGTGGCATCAGAGAACAATGCTAAAACTGCTGTCCTATAAAACTAAGAATAAACTTATAAATAAAGAGGACTGACAACAGCCCCCTTAAGGCTGAGGAACTCCCCGAGCCTCAAAAAACCTACAAACAAAAGAAAGAAACACAAGACCTAAAAATCTAGCTATTCTGCCTGTTGTCTTCCTCACACAGGCAGCTCACTGCAACTCTCGCCATGCAGTCCAAATACCTAGAGAGAAAATGGCCGCTCCTTTGCCAATGAATTTTGGCACCAAGAACAGCCGCCGCTGCAAAAAGGAGGCTTCAGCAGACCGACAGAGCCCGAAAGCCTTACCTGCAGGGCCGAAAGCCACGCAGCCTGTTCCTATCACCTTGAATTCATCCGATCCTCAAGCCGCGCTGCTGCGCCTGGCAGCCACAGCGAGGACCGCTCAGCCGGTTTCACAGAGTAAAAGTAAAATCCCGCAGCAACGGAGAGGCTCCATCTCACACAGCTTCAGTGTGGCTGTACGGGTCCCGGAGCTCTCTCCCATACCATCTAGGGAGAGAGATCCGCACCGGTGAATGCCTGCAGCAAGTGAAAATAACTGACAAGGAGGGAAGGCGAGAGCTGCTACTAATTTAAAGAGCCAGGCTCAAATTTAAAATTACTGTAAATAAGGAAATTTGCTCCTAACAACTAAAGGGAATTAATTCCTGACTGCCAATTAAGCAAAGGTAACAATTAAAAGTAAAATTAAAGGTAAAAATCAAAAGTAAAATCATAATAGAATTTGTAAGACTAAATGCTCCTTATCTGTTCCCCCAAGTGAGCCCAGAAGCAAGGCTCACTACGTCCTCCTGCTGCATGGAGACTGGACACACTGGGGGCTGATGGGAGAGACCAGCAGGCTATATCCAGTGATGTCATGAGTTTTTGACATGCCCAGTCTCCAAGCTGCAGGAGGAGGTTCACTACCCAGAGGTTGAGGACTAAACTGAGGAACGATAAGGAACAAAATGCTTCAAGCATTTATTGTGTATTTGCTGGTATGCCCATGTGGTTTGAAATACGTTGGCTGCACTTCATGACCTTTCAAGAAACGCTTAGCTGAGCATGCTTCCAGGATTCACACTCAAACCCTCTCTGCTCCTTTGGTTCAACATTCTTTGCAGTATGCCCATGTGTTCACCCATTTCACCTGGTGGGCTACTGATCATGTGCCCCCTTTGATCTGCGGGGGAGATCGGATGTCCTGCTTATTAAAGCTTTTACAACGGTGGACCTTTAAATTTAAGTTTAAATGTAAGTTTTAAATTTGGAACAAGACTGGTGTACATATGGTTTGTCGGGAGGTGTTTGCATTTTTGTTGCTTCCACCTCCATACTGGCCAGGCAGTAACCATGTCTTTTAAAAGACCTCACTGTTTTTCTGGTCCCTTATGCGCATATCTCACGGCTACGGTGAATTTTAACCTGAAGCAGGGTCTAAAACGTTTGACGACCCGAAACGCAGGACTGTGTCGCTTTCCACCAATTTTGGAGATTTTCTGCTACAGCGCTTGGGACACAGCTAAGTACTTCTTGCTAAAAAAAAAATTTCATTCAGCAGTTTAAAGGTTTCTGCACTTTGATTATAAAGGACGCAAACTGCCAGTTAAGTTTCTTGCCTGGGGTTCAATTGTCCGACAAAAAATATCATACTTTGAATGGTCTGTAGATATATGGAACCTGTTCATTTGTTGATTAGTATTCATTACTTGGACTGACAGGTCTCTGGTTGCCCTAGGGATGTTTTCTTGATTTACAAACCTATATTCAGCAATTTTTTTTTAACCCTTATACCTGTCTGACTCTCTATCAGACCCTTCTCAGGAGAAAGTAACAATGTCTTTTAGATCACCTGACCAGGCATACAGTACTCTGAAATTTGCCCAACAACCATGGCCTATCTGATTAGGCCTTTCCCACGTCTGCATCAAGTCATTGTGCACTGATCATGTTTTGAGCTGTATAACACAAGGAATGCTTAAGGATTAAGTGGGGTTCACACCCCTTGATACCATCCTATACCAGGCAATGCGGTCTGGCCGGCATGGTGGGCAGGGCTGGGGGCACCCCCCAGGAACTCCCTCAATCTGTACCCGGGTATGTAACAGGATCCCCAGCACAGTGCACCTCCACAGGCTCAGGCACAAAGCACCAGAGTACTTTAACTAACATAAAATAAAATAAAATCTAATTAACTGAAACGAAAAAGAAACTGCAAATGGCCCCCTAGGAAGAGGCTGCTCTGTCCTCTTTATTCTCCAGTGGCTGCCTCTCCCAGGCACCCAAAACACAGCAGGGGGTTAAACATCTGCGGGCCTGAATAAGAAGAAATCGCAGCTAAATGCAGTGGAGGGAGTTTTGCACACTGCTGCAGGCTCCCAAACATGCGGCTGCAGGCCGCTCTCTCTCCTCATGTTCTGGCAGTTGCTAGGAGGTTTCTGCTGTCCTCCACACCCCCCCCCCCCCCCCGGCACTCTTACCTGGAGCCTCTTTGCCACATGGCTTTTCTACCCCTCGTGCTCAGCCTTCCTTCCTGGCTTTGGCACTGAGGGGGGGGGGGTGACTCGGGGCTGCCAGCTTTCACTCCTGTCAAGCAACTGCAGCCCCTCCTCACCCGATAAGGGGTTCGGGAGCAGCCAGAAGTCTTGGACTGAGGAAGGTTCCCACAGAACCCTCCCCCCGAAATCCTGGGGGGAGAGGGGGAAGGAGGAATTATCCTCCCCTCAGCCCTGTTGTCCCCTGGGTTCTCTCTGATCCTTCTGGGTTTTTTGTTTTTTGGGGTTTTTTTTACTTCTGCCTTTAAAAACAAAGAAACCTGAACCTTAACAGGGGAAATAAAAGCAAACTATAACTGAACCTATCTCCTTAGATGAAAATTACACTTACCTGGTAATTGTTGTTCCTTTAGCGACTCCAGTTTACTCCTCCACCTCTGGGTTGTGTACCTCCTCCTGCAGCTTGGAGAATGGGCATGTCAAATTCGTGACATCACTGGATGTAGACTGCTGGTCTCTCCCATCAGCCCCAGTGAACTATTGACAAAGCACACTCGAAGGAGCAACGAATAAGTAGCTATCATATAAAACATTTTAAACCTATACTGAAATTGAACTCATAACTATTAACTATTTATTTAGTGTACACTTGTATCCCGCCACTTCCAGCTATGTAAAGCACAGTTACTTACCTGTAACAGGTGATCTCTGGGAACAGCAGGAATTAGTCCTCACATATGGGTACGTCGGAACCGACGGAGCCTGCGCGGGAAAGCTCCCCAGCTTCCCAGAAAGGAAGCTTTTGGGGCCTCCCACTGCACATGCGCGCTGCCTTCCCGCCTTCCTGACCAGCTCTCCTCAGTTCGAGTTTATAGCTGAGACAATAGAGAGAGGAAAAGAAGATAGATAGAAGATACAACTCCTAGGGGAGGTGGGTGGGTTGTGAGGACTAATTCCTGCTGTTCCCAGAGATCACCTGTTACAGGTAAGTAACTGTGCTATCTCCAGGAACAAGCAGGAATAAGTCCTCACATATGGGGGACTCCCTAGCTAAGATGCCTGGGAGATCCCCTTCCAAGGGTTCGCCATCTTCGTATGGATCTCAGGCATCCATCCTGGGAAGGTGGGCAGGAGATGTTCAAGTGTTTGAGGAACAGGTGTTTGAGGACAGCCTGACCAAACAAGGCATCCCGGCGGGAGTCCTTGTCCAAACAGTAATGGGCTGTGAAGGTATGAACCGAGGCCCAGGTGGCGGCTCGACAGATCTGATCTATGGATACAGAGTGAAGATGAGCCATAGAAGTGGCCATGGCTCTCACATTGTGAGCTATGACATGGCCTTCCAGAGAAATGTTTTTACTCTGGTAAGCAAAGGAAATACACTGAGCAATCCAATTGGAAAGTGTACGTTTGGAGACTGGAAGTCCCAAATGAGAAGGATCAAAAGCCACAAAAAGTTGGGAAGACTTTCGATGTGGCTGAGTCCTGTTGAGGTAAAAGGCAAGAGCTCTTTTACAATCTAAAGTATGAAGGTTCCTCTCTGCACTGGATGCATGAGGAGCCGGAAAAAAGACAGGTAGATATACCTCTTGATTAAGATGAAAAGGCGAGACCACTTTGGGCATAAAGTGGGGATTCGTCCTGAGGACCACCTTATCATGATGAAACCTAGTATAAGGTGGATGAGCCACTAAGGCCTGTAGTTCACTGATGCGGCGAGCCGAAGTGACTACAATAAGGAAAAGGACCTTCCAGGAAAGAAATTTCAAGGAGGTAGAAACCAACGGTTCAAAAGGTGGCTTCATAAGCTGACCTAGAACTAGGTTCAAATCCCATGCTACCGGAGGAGGTCGGATGGGAGGCTTAGTTAGAGTCAGGCCTCTCATGAACCTTGCAATAAGAGGATGAGAGGAGACAGGTTGTCCATTTATAGGTTTTAAGGATGCTGCAATAGCACTTAAACGGACTCTGACTGAATTTGTCTTAACGCCTGCATTAGAAAGATGCAGGAGATAGTCTAGTAGAGAATTCAAGGGAAGTGCTAGAGGGTCAAGACCCTGTTGAGCACACCAAATGGAAAAACGTTTCCATTTGAAAGCATAGGAACGCCTCGTGGAGGGTTTCCTAGAGGCATGAAGGATATCTTGCACTGGTTGAGAAAGATTGAAGTCATGAAGGCTTAGGCCTTCAGTCAGCAAGCTCTGAGGTGTAGGGACTTGGGGTTTGGGTGCCACAAAGTCCCCTCCTCCTGAGAAAGAAGGTCTGGCGCAGCTCCCAGGTCCAGGGAGGGTCCCTGGGAAAGATGCAGAAGTAGAGGGAACCACACTTGGCGTGGCCAGCGTGGAGCTATGAGGATCATCGATCCGTGATCCCTCTGGAGTTTGAACAGAGTCTTGGGAATCAAAGGAATGGGTGGAAAGGCATATAGGAAGTCCTGACCCCAATGCAGGAGAAAGGCGTCGTAGGCCTGAGCTCCCTGACACGGAGTCCTGGAACAGAACCGGGGAAGTTTGGCATTGCACGGACTTGCAAAGAGGTCTATGTCCGGGGTTCCCCATTCCTGAAAGATTCTGCGTATCTGGTCCATATGTAGGGACCATTCGTGTGGAAGCAGAACTCGACTGAGTCTGTCTGCCCGAGAGTTTTGAACCCCTGGAAGATACACTGCAAGATGATGAATTTGATGCTCTCTGGCGAAGGCCCATAATCTGAGAGCTTTGTTGCAAAGCGACAGAGAGCCTGTCCCTCCTTGTTTGTTTACGGAGAACATGGCCACCTGATTGTCCGTTTGAACTAGGACGGTCAGGTTGACAAGGAGTGTATGGAAGACTGAGGGCAAAGAAGATTGCTCGCAGTTCCAGGAGGTTGATGTGAAGGGTGGTCTCCCGTGGAGACCAAGTACCCTGAGTGGAGAGGTGTTGTAGATGGGCTCCCCACCCTGTTTGGGAGGCATCTGTTGTGAGGGTTGCTTGGGGCAACAAAGGTTGGAAGGGGGCCCCCAACAACAGATTCTTGGTGGATATCCACCATTGGAGGGACCAAAACAGACGCTTTGAGGTGAGTATTTGGTCGGAGAGCGCTCCTGATGCTTGAGTCCACTGGGTGGCCAAGGTCCATTGAGCTGCTCTCATATGAAGACGAGCATAGGGCACCACGTATACCGTGGAGGCCATGTGGCCCAGAAGTCGCAGCATTTCTCTGGCTGTCAAGTGACTGCTGGACTGAGCTTGGGAGGCGAAGCACACCAGACGTTAGCCCCGGACTTGAGGTAGGTAGGCCCTTGCAGTGGTGGTGTCCAACTGGGCCCCTATGAATTCCAGAGACTGAGTAGGGATGAGTTGAGACTTGGGAAGGTTTACCACCAGTCCCAGATACTGCAGAATGTGCCTTGTGCGGTCTAGGGAAATCTGGGCCTCTGACTGAGATGGAGCTCGGATGAGCCAGTCGTCCAGATATGGGAATACAAAAATTCCCAGACCTCTTAGAAATGCGGCTACATTTTCTATGGGATGGGTGGATGAGTATATGTGTGTACGCATCCTTGAGATCTAGAGAGCAAAGCCAATCCTGACTCTGAAGGTATGGAAGGAGAATGCCCAGAGAAAGCATTTTGAATTTCTCCTTGTATAGAAATTTGTTCAGTTCTCTCAGATCTAGGATAGGTCTGAATCCCCCTGTCTTCTTTGGTATGAGAAAATAAGGGGAGTAGAAACCTGTCCCTTGTTGGAGAAGAGGAACCTCTTCTATTGCCCTTTGGGCAAGGAGGGAAGAGACTTCCTGACCCAACAGGGCCAGGAGAGATGGGGGAGAATTGAAGTGCCTCACCATGGTATGTGGAGGAAGGTTGGAAAAATGAAGTTTGTAGCCCTCTCTGATGATAGAGAGGGTCCAGTGCTCTGATGTAATTTGCCCCCATCTGGGAGCAAAGTGAGCTAACCTTCCGGGAATGGTGAGGGGCTCTGGTTGTTCTAGAGCCAGAAATGTTAAGTTCTCTAGGGGCAAGTCAAACACCCTGAGGGGGTTGAGCCTGCTGAGGAGTGGTAGACGCTGCAGGCTTTGACCTTGCCTGTTTAGGTTGCTGACGTTTAGCAGGAAAGCGAGGCTGAGAAGATTGTTGGCCAGTATTTGTGGAAAATCTGGCCTTCTTGTAGTAAGGCCTCTTGAAAGACTTTTTCTTGGCAGGAGTAGAGGTAGACTTAGAAAGTCTATCCAATGTAGCATTTTCTGCGTCCATTTGAGTGGCTTTAATTTGCCAGTCTTTACCAAATAAGTTCTCACCTGTACAGGGCAGATTCCGTAAGCCATCCAGGACCCAGGGTTCTAGGTCAGAGGCCTGGAGCCAAGCAAGTCGTCGGGCTGCAATGGCAATGCCCGAAGCTCTACCGGCACCTTCAAAGGAATCAAAGGCTGCTCTGTTGGAGAACTTAGAAACATCTAGAAGCTGTTTCACCAGAGAAATGAACTCTTCCTTTCTATCCTCAGGGATAAAGGGGGCAAAATGCCGTACCTTTAGGGCAAGTTCCCTTAGAAACATGCCCATATACAGACTATATGAATTAATCCTGGCTATAAGCATACTAGCCTGGAAGATTTTCCTACCAAAAGAGTCTAGGGCAGTGATGGCTAACCTTTTTGAGCCCGAGTGCCCAAACTGCCGCACAAAACCAAAGAATTTCCTCAAAGTGCCAGCACGTCAATTAAACCTTAACAAGATTTTAGTATCTAAAAACTCTTTATAAAGTTGCCTGAACTATGTAACATCATTTGTAAAGTTTGGAATCTTTGTATTGTCAGAGAATCAATTTGATTCACAATCCTTTGGTTTTCATTTCAATTTATTGGCAATTTATAATGTTTTAATGATTTCATTCAATTTAGAAACAGGAAGGCAATAATTAAACTGGGAACCCCAAAAGCCAAACTTGGAATGTACACCACCACTGTAGAAATAAAACTATAAATTAATTTCCTCTTGTACTAAACAAAGCACAGACACTAATGATGCACATTTCCCAGAGCTGACATATTCCAGTTAATAAATTCAAAATAAAGAGATATCTTTGTACCTTTTGTGCATTTTTTTCAGTTGCAATTGTTCCAGCCACTTTCTTCTGGTTTATTTGTGTCTTCTGCTATCTCTCCATCGTCTGCTGTCCATTTCTCCTTTCTTCTCTTCTAGTTTTTTTCCATTCTCTCTCTTCATCTGCTTTAACATAATAATCTTTCTCCTTTTTTAGTCTCCCAATACCCGGCCAATTGTACATTTTTCTTCCCTCCCACACAAAATATTTTTCCCCTCTCCATTTCACTCTCCCAGCCCCATCCCCTTCTAATCTCCCCCAACATCAGCTCCCTTTTAATTCCAGCCCCACCCAGTATCCGCTCCCTTCTAGTCCCCACATCAGCCCATTTCCAGTCCTGGCCCCCCATCAGTCCATTTCCAATCCTATCCGAGTCCCTTCATCAGCTCATTTCCAATACCAGCCTCCCATCAGCCCATTTCTAGTCCTTTCCTAGCCCCACCATCACTCAGCCCATTTCTAATCCAAGCCCCCCATGAGCCTACTTCCAGTTCTAGCCCCTCCATGAGTCCATTTCAATCCAAGCCCCCACCACAGCCCATTTCCAAACTTAGCTCCCCCAACACCCAATTCCCAGTCCTATCCTAGCCCCTCCATCAGCCCATTTCCTGTCCTAGCTCCCTCCCCTAAGAGCCCATTCCAAGCCCCCCTTCCCATCAGCTATTTGCAGTTCAAGCCCCCTTCCACTCAGCCCATTTCCATTCCAAGTCCCCCTCCCCATCAGCTATTTGCAGTTCAAGCCACCCACTTCCCCTCAGCCCATTTCCATTCCAAGCCCCGTCCCCATCAGCTATTTGCAGTTCAAGCCCCCCACTTCCCCTCAGCCCATTTCCATTCCAAGCCCCGTCCCCCATCAGCTATTTGCAATTCAAGCCCCCTTCCACTCAGCCCATTTCCAGTCCTAGCAACCCCCACAACCCATTACCAGTCCTAATCCCACCAGCCCATTTCCAGTCCTAATCCCCATCACCCCATTTTCAGTTTAAGCCCCCTCATAGCCCATTACCAGTCCTAACCTCCCCTTCAGCCCACTCCCAGTCCTAATCCCACCAGCCCATTTCCAGTCCTAATCCCCCATCACCCAATTTTTAGTTTAAGCCCCCCATAGCCCATTATCAGTCCTAACCCCCATCAACCCACTTCCAGTCCTAATCCCACCAGCCCATTTCCAGTCCTAATCCATCACCCAATTTTTAGTTTAAGCCCCCCCCCATAGCCCATCACCACTCCTAAACCCCCCCAGCACCCAGCACCACTCCTACCCCCCCAGTGCCCATCACCACTCCTAACCCCCCCCAGTGCCCATCACCACTCCTAATCCCCCCGCAGCGCCCATCACCACTCCTAATCCCCCCGCAGCGCCCATCACCACTCCTAACCCCCCCCCCCAGCCCAGCCCAGCCCAGCCAAAATTTAAAATAAAAAAAAGCTGTCTTCTGCCGCTTCCGGGGCCGCCGCGGCAGAATCGAGTGTGCCGCGGGGCCCCCCCTGTGCCTGGCAGAGCCTGCCCTCCAGATCCTGCCTTCCCCGGTATCAGCTCCCTGTTTCCAGCTTGTCACACGCGCCGGCTTTCAGAGCGCGAAGGGAACTAGTTTCTCTTTCGCGGCTCTGTTAAGCCCGCGGGGGCTGATGGGAACTTCCCATCAGCCCCCGCGGGCTTAACAGAGCAGCGAGGGAAAAACTCTCCCCTCGCGCTCTGAAAGCCGGCGCGTGTGACAAGCTGGAAACAGGGAGCTGATACCGGGGAAGGCAGGATCTGGAGGGCAGGCTCTGCCAGGCACAGGGGGGGCCCCGCGGCACACTCGATTCTGCCGTGGCGGCCCCGGAAGCGGCAGAAGACAGCTTTTTTTTATTTTTTTAAATGCGGACCTTCCCGCGTGCCAGCTGCAAGGCCTTCGCATGCCACAGCTGGCACGCGTGCCATAGGTTCGCCATCGCTGGTCTAGGGTCTTACATTCCCGCCCTGGAGGGGTAGAAGAGTGCCTTTTGGTACTCTTAATCTTTTTCAGCGCAGACTTCACCACAATGGAATGGTGAGGCAGCTGAGTTTTTTGAAAACCAGGAGAAGGAGGGACCCGGTACATGGTGTCCAACCTATGAGAATGAGGAGACAACATTAGAGGAGCCTCCCATAAGTCCATCAAGTGTTCTTGAAGGATTTCATGGATAGGCAGGGTGACTGCCTCTTTAGGAACCTTAGGGTATCCTAAAATATCCAATTTCTTTGATCTAGGTTCTTTTTCAGAGGATGTGGTAATAGAAAGTCCTTTAGCTACTTCTATAATGAAGTCTTGAAAGGACAAATCCTCTGGTGGAGACATTCTCCTCTTTGGGGAAGAAGGCTCTTCAGGAAGAACTAGAGACAGCTCATCAGAGTCATCAGAGGAGTCAAAATCCTCAGAAGAATCAGAGTATCCTCTATTTGCTTCCAACGCACGATACGCATACCGATCGGTATCGACATCGGGCGTACCGGGTATGGGATCGGTATCGGGTGAAAACCCGGATCCGGCATGCGGAACCGATCTGCGTTTGGAAGACGATGGTCTCGGTTCCGGTATGGAAGACAGTACCGGAACCGCTAGATGCGGTACCGAGGGCGTCGCAGCTTTAATGAAAGCCAGAACGGCCTGCTGCATGGTCTGGACTGTATTGCCCATAGACGCCACTGCTGCCTGGATGTCGGTACCGGCATGGGCCGGTACCCCAGAGCAGTCTAACAGGTGATCAGTCGAGGCCGTGCCATCGATGTCAACCTGTAACCCCATAGATGGTGCTTTGGAAGCCAGAGCTTCGCGCCGGGGTTGTTTGGCTGGGGCAGGGTCCTCTGACTCAAAATTGAGGGCCTCTCGATACTTTGAAGGAGATTTGCCTTTTGAGGACCTGCCCAAAGAAGGTTTGGTTACCTGAGATCCATCCGGAGAGGAAGACCTGGATGACTGTGATGCTGGATTATCTGAAGCAAACAGCACATGGAATTTGTTGGCCCGGTTCTGCAAACCACGTTTAGACATCTGGGAGCAGGATGGGCAGTCCGGAATGGAGTGGTCAGGCCCCAAACATTTAAGACACCAATCATGGGTGTCTGTGACTGAAATAACAGCACTACACTTGGTACACTTCTTGAAACCAGGGGCTGGTTTCTCCATGAGGAGAATTTGTGTAGGCCTGAGGCCTAACCAAAGTCACCAAGTTGTGCTAAATAAAAGTTTTTGGGTTTTTTTGAAAGAAAAGGAGAGAGACCGGCGGTACCGGTTTCGGTATGGGGAAGGCATGACCTTGCAACAAATATGCTGATACAATCGGCTCTCTAATCCATCTGGAACTGGATGCTTTCGCCGCCGCGTCCCCTTTGCGGGGACTTCCAAAGAACATGAGACGGTCCAATTTACGAAAGGTTTCAGAATCTTTTAAGTATCGCCGTAACACTCGTTTTATGTCCAACTGGTGCAAATTACAATCAGAATCGTTCCCTTCCAAAGAACCTAGCACTGGAAGAAAACCCGTTTGATTCAGGTGAAAGGCAGACACCACCTTTGGCAAAAAGGACGGAACTGGCCGCAATACCACCTTCTCTCTACAAAAGGCCAAGAACGGTTCTCTACATGACAACGCCTGTAACTCCAAAACTCGCATCGCCGAACAGATGGCTACCAAAAACATGGTTTTTAAAATCAAATCCTTTACCGACGCCTGGTGCAAAGGTTCAAAAGGTTCTTTAGTCAACGCTCCAAAGACCAAATTTAGCTCCCACGGTGGAACTACGACCCTCCTCGAGGGACGCAGTCTGGAAACTGCTTTAAAAAAGCGTAAAACATCAGTATGAGCACCTAGCGCAATTCCCTGCACCATTCCTCTATAGCAGGAAATAGCTGCCAACTGGATTCTTAAGGAACTGGCCGCTAGCCCCTTATCAAACTAGTCTTGCAGAAAACCTAAAACCAGGGGAATGGAACCTGTAGCCGCCGCACCTGCCGCCGAGAACACCAGTCCTCGAAAATACGCCAGATACGCACATATGCCAGAGACATGGACTGCTTCCTTGCTCTCAGTAAAGTGACGATCACTGCACCAGAATAACCTCTTTTCTTCAGCCTCGCCCTTTCAATGGCCGAACCGTAAGTGAGAACCGATCCACCTGAGGCATTCGCAGTGGACCCTGTATCAACAAATCTTCTGACATCGGTAATCTCCAGGGATGGCCGTCGAGCAGGCGAATGAGATCGGAGTACCACGGACATCTTGGTCAGTCCGGTGCTATCAATAGCGCTCTCCCCTGATAAGCTTCGATATGCTGAATTACTCGCCCTATGAGCGCCCACGGCGGGAAGACATATAGGAGATCTGCTGATGGCCAATGTTGCATCAGGGCATCGATCTCCTCCAACATCTGTTCTCGTCGCCGGCTGAAGAAGCAACTGGCCTTCGCCGAGTGAAAAGTCGCCATGAGGTCCATGATTGGTGGGTCCCCATCTGCGAACAATCTGTGCAAACACATCCGGATGCAACTCCCACTCCCGGGCATCCACTCGGACCCTGCTGAGAAAATACGTCACACCTTGTCCTTTCCTGCGATGTGTGCCACCGATATCACTGGCAGCCGCTGTCTTACACAAGCAAACAGCGCCTCTGCTTCCTCTTCCATGGTCGCACTTCCTGTACCACCCTGTCGATTGATATAGGCCACCGTCGCCGAGTTGTTCGACAGCACTCGCACCTTTCGACCTGTCATCGTGGCTTCGAACCGTCAAAGCGCCAGATAGACTGCTCTCAGCTCTAGCCAGTTGATAAAGCTCGTTTTCTTGCACAGACCAAGTGCCTTGTGCAAACTGATCTCCGCACTGAGCTCCCCATCCCACAAGATTCACGTCCGTCAACAACGGGAGCCACTCCGGCTATTCCAGAGGTATTCCTGCTTTCGACGATCCCGGAAGAAGCCACCACTGAAGAGACTTTCTGGCCTTGAGTGAGCAGGGAAGCCACTTGTACAACGAATTGGACTGATGCCACCACCAGCTTAGCAGCACTCTCTGCAACGGCCGTATATGAAATCTGGCCCAAGGCACTGCTTCCAGAGTTGCCATCATTCCCAGCACTCTGAGATAAGCCCACGCTGAAGGAGCCGGGACGGATCTGAACTTACGTACCAATTGCCGAAGGGCTTGAACTTGCCGGTCCGGCAGAAACACCATTCGTTTCTGAGCATTGAACTATACTCCTAGATATTCGAGTTCCTGGACAGGTACTAGATGGCTTCTGGCCAGATTGACCAGCCAACCTAGACTCTGCAAAAACTTCACCACTTTGTCTGTTACCTGAACGCTCTCGGCCTGGGATTTTGCTCGAATCAACCAATCGTCGAGATAAGGATGAACCAGAATTCCTTCCTTTCGTAACGCCGCCGCTACCATCACCATGATCTTGGTAAAAGTCTGTGGCGCCGACGCCAGACCGAAAAGCAATGCCTGGAATTGATAATATCCCCAATGGAGCACGAATCGCAGAAACTTTTGATGAGCCGCTCTGATTGGGATGCATAAGTCTGCTTCCGTAAGGTCGAGGGAAGTCAACTACTCCCCTTGTCTCACAGCCACAATGACCGACCTCAATGTTTCTATTCAGAAATGCGGTATGCAAAGACACCGATTCATGCCTTTTAAGTCTAATATAGGCCGAAAAGCTCCGTCTTTCTTTGGCACCACAAAATATATTGAGTATCGACCCCTGCCGTACCCTGCAATCGGAACCGGCGCGACTGCTTCCATTTGTAAGAGTCGATGTAAAGTACGGTGGACTGCCAAGGTTTTCCACTGACCTTTGCAGGGAGACCTCACGAACGAATCCCGCACGGGCACTGCCAATTCTGGTGCATAACCCTCGCTAATTACACAGGCCTGTGACTAAAAAGCTGTTTGATTATTTTCATCTAATTTCCATGCATTTTGGTGTGCTGAAAACAAATAAAATACTGAAAAAACTCCTGGACGTCATGATTTGTCACAACATGCAAAATTGTCTTCAAATTTATCAATTTTTTTCAAATTACTATTAATTAATTCACATAAGTGCATTTAAGATATAAAATGCCAAAGAAACCTTAAAAGGATTGTCTGAGTTAGGTAAAAAAAAAATATATAGCACTGTAAATCTGATGGTCAGCAATATATACATAAGCTAAGCAAGTTTTAAGTCCGTGCTTCTAATGGTAGAAGGGGTTAATCTTTCCTGAAAAATCCAGTGGGAGGGAGACAGAGCAGATAGCAGCAGCTCCGGTCAGTGCAGGGGGCTTGGCCAGCACTGTGATGTCTCATGTACAGACACAGAGCTGCTCTCTCCTGCATGCCACACTTGTGCATGAATCATCATCAGGTTCTTGGTTCTAGGCTGTTCACACTTTTTCATCGCAATTTGTGTTAGCTCGTCATTCTTCGACCGTTATGTTATGGCTCCGTGAAAGTGTATTAATTCGCCAGACAGTTTCTGTTTCATCTGTGGTGAATATACAGTGTTGAAGCAACAGCAGACTATTCCAGACTTTGTGAAAAAAGTATACTTTGCATACTTTGGACTAAAAACTGGAGATCAAGATAAAGTCTGGGCGCCTCATAAAGTGTGCAAACGGTGTGTTGAGGACCTCCGAAACTGGTTCAAGTGTAAGAAAAAAATCTTTCCGTTATGGGATTCCTATGGTATGGCGAGAGCAAAAGAACCATAGTGACGACTGTTACTTTTGTTCATGCGATGTGAAAGGGTTTAATTCCAAATGGAAGCATTCCATTTTATACCCCAATCATCACTCGGCAATTCGTCCCATCCCCCATGGCACAGATATACCAGTACCCAAGCCCCCTGCTACCTTGGAAGAGATACCTAGCTCCAATGAAGGTGAAGTCATACCTGAAGCAGATGACGAATCAAGTTCTGAATTTGAAGATGATACAAGACCAAAATTGTTTTCTCAGGAGGAGATGAATGATTTGGTAAGAGACTTGAATCTTCCCAAAGATGCCGCTGAGTTACTCGGACCAAGGCTGAAAAGCAAGAATTTATTGTTGCCAGGAGTGTCATCTTCATGGTTCAGACAACGTGAAAAGGAGTTTGTTCCTTACTTCGCCCAGGAAGACAAGTTGGTTTATTGCATCGAGTCGAAGGTCTGATGGGTCAATTTAAAATCCAATATGATTCAGAGCAATGGCATCTTTTTATAGATTCTTCAAAAAGAAGTCTCAAAGCAGTTTTACTCCACAACGGTTTTTACGCTTCCATAACTGTAGGTCATTCCGTACACTTGAAGGAAACCTACGAGAACTTGGGATTGGTTCTTCGTAAACTTAAATATAAAGACCATGGTTGGCAAGTGTGTGGGGACTTGAAGGTCTTGTGCATGCTGCTCGGGCAACAAGCTGGGTATACCAAATATCCTTGTTTTGTGTGTCTATGGGACAGTCGAGACCGACAAAATCACTGGACCAAGAGTTGGCAGCTGAGGGTACTAACAGTTGGTGAAAAAAATGTCCTCCGAGAAACTTTGGTACCTTCCCATAAAGTTCTTTTACCACCTCTCCACATAAAATTGGGATTGATGAAGCAATATGTAAAATCACTTCCAAGAGATGGAGAATGCTTCAAATACTTGGTCACCAAGTTTCCAGGCCTGTCGGAGGCAAACTTGAAGGAAGGTGTGTTCGTCGGACCAGACATTAGAAGGCTTATAGTTGATCAAGAGTTTGTCAATACCATGACGGATCCTCAAAAAGAAGGGTGGATTGCATTTAAAGAAGTCGTACAGAAAGTTTTAGGCAATAACAAAGATCCTCACTACAAAAAGATTGTCGGACGAATGCTGAAAGCATTTCAAGCTTTAGGTTGCCTGATGAGTTTGAAAGTGCATTTCTTCCAGTCCCACCTTGACTACTTTTCTGAAAATTTGGGAGCTGTGAGTGAGGAACAAGGTGAACGATTCCACCAAGACATTAAAGAGATTGAAAGGAGATACCAGGGAAAATGGAGCATTACAATGATGGCAGACTACTGTTGGATGCTTCAGAGAGACACTCCAGATGCTACTCACAAGAGTAAACGCACCAAGAGGAGCCTCACAAGGAAGAAGAATCGAGTTTAATGTGTGTAGGTGAGCTCATTTCAGTTCAAAAAAGGATTTTCATGAAAATATTGTAATAAAACTTTTTATAAGTCTATTTCGAGTTGCAACCACGGAAGCTGCCGCAGAAATTCTACCTGCTCCACGAAATTCCCAAACAAGAAGTACGAAATCTCCTGAAATCCCTAGAGGGTCCCGAAAAGCCAGAAAGGACTTGACTTGCTTTGGCTTATCCTCCGGGAGTCTCCCACCCTTGGAATCCCCAAGATCCATCACCAACTTGTCCAGGTCATCTAGAATCACCCAGTCAACCACCTGGTGGACTGGAAATAGTGTCTGAGTTCGTCACACCGCCTGAAGGGGAGGATCAGCAAACATCTCCTCTACCGAAGACTGTACCACAAGAAGGTTAAGGACCAGAGGGGATTCAGTCATGAGCGCAGTAAGCTCTTCCCTGTGACCAAGTTCTGGAACTTCTTCTTCATCCTGCCACACTGAGCCCAGGAGCTGAACTTTGAGACCGAGCCCTCTTAAGAGGCTGCACTAAGCTGCCTAAAGCCTTATCCAAACCAAATGGCTGTCAGAGTGCCTCCAGTAAGAGAGTCTCCGACCTCCTACTTTGATGCCGCACTCAATATGCTTGATGCCTAAAGAGCACAGTCCGGAGAAGAACGTCCAAGTTCTGACAGCACTGGATGGCCCTGCTGGACATCCCCAAAGAGACACAAACGGCACTTCCAATAGGAAGACACCAACCCCCCTTGCAGCTGGAAAGCACAGTTACTTACCTGTAACAGGTGATCTCTGGGAACAGCAGGAATTAGTCCTCACATATGGGTACGTCGGAACCGACGGAGCCTGCGCGGGAAAGCTCCCCAGCTTCCCAGAAAGGAAGCTTTTGGGGCCTCCCACTGCACATGCGCGCTGCCTTCCCGCCTTCCTGACCAGCTCTCCTCAGTTCGAGTTTATAGCTGAGACAATAGAGAGAGGAAAGGAAAATAGATAGATAGAAGATACAACTCCTAAGGGAGGTGGGTGGGTTGTGAGGACTAATTCCTGCTGTTCCCAGAGATCACCTGTTACAGGTAAGTAACTGTGCTATCTCCAGGAACAAGCAGGAATAAGTCCTCACATATGGGGACTCCCTAGCTAAGATGCCTGGGAGATCCCGTTCCACGGTTCGCCATCTTCGTATGGATCTCAGGCATCCATCCTGGGAAGGTGGGCAGGAGTTGTTCAAGTATGGAACAGGTGTTTGAGGACAGCCTGACCAAACAAGGCATCCCGGCAGGAGTCCTTGTCCAAGCAGTAATGGGCTGTGAAGGTATGAACCGAGGCCCATGTGGCGGCTCGACAGATCTGATCTATGTATACAGAGTGAAGATGAGCCATAGAAGTGGCCATGGCTCTCACATTGTGAGCTGTGACATGGCCTTCCAGAGAAACGTTTTTACTCTGGTAAGCAAAGGAAATACACTGAGCAATCCAATCGGAAAGTGTACGTTTGGAGACTGGAAGTCCCAAATGAGAAGGATCAAAAGCCACGAAAAGCTGGGAAGACTTTCGATGTGGCTGGGTCCTGTTGAGGTAAAAGGCAAGAGCTCTTTTGCAATCTAAAGTATGAAGGTTCCTCTCCGCACTGGATGCATGAGGAGCTGGAAAAAAGACAGGTAGATATACCTCTTGATTAAGATGAAAAGGCGAAACCACTTTGGGCATAAAGTGGGGATTCGTCCTAAGGACCACCTTATCATGATGAAATCTAGTATAAGGTGGGTTAGCCACTAAAGCCTGCAGTTCACTGATGCGGCGAGCTGAAGTGACTGCAATGAGGAAAACTACCTTCCATGAAAGAAATTTCAAGGAGGTGGAATGTAAAGGCTCAAAAGGTGGCTTCATAAGCTGACCTAGAACTAGGTTCAAGTCCCATGCTACCGGGGGAGGTCGGATGGGAGGCTTAGAGTCAGGCCTCTCATAAATCTTGCAACAAGCGGATGAGAGGAGACAGGTTGTCCATTTATAGGTTTTAAGGATGCTGCAATAGCACTCAAATGGACTCTTACTGAATTAATCTTAAGTCCTGCATTAGAAAGATGCAGGAGATAGTCTAGTAGAGAATTCAAAGGAAGTGCTAGAGGGTCAAGACCCTGTTGAGCACGCCAAATGGAAAAACGTTTCCATTTGAAAGCATAGGAACGCCTCGTGGAGGGTTTCCTAGAGGCATGAAGGATATCTTTCACTGGTTGAGAAAGATTGAAGTCATGAAGGCTTAGGCCTTCAGTAACCAAGCTCTGAGGTGTAGGGACTTGGGGTTTGGGTGCCACAAAGTCACCTCCTCCTGAGACAGAAGGTCTGGCGCAGCTCCCAGGTCCAGGGAGGGTCCCTGGGAGAGATGCAGAAGTAGAGGGAACCACACTTGGCGTGGCCAGCGTGGAGCTATGAGGATCATGGATCTGTGATCCCTCTGTAGTTTGAACAGAGTCTTGGGAATCAAAGGAATGGGTGGAAAGGCATATAGGAATTCCTGACCCCAATGCAGGAGGAAGGCGTCGTTGGCCTGAGCTCCCTGACACAGAATCCTGGAACAGAACCGGGGAAGTTTGGCATTCCACGGACTTGCAAAGATGTCTATGTCCGGGGTTCCCCATTCCTGAAAGATTTTGCCTATCTGGTCCATATGTAGGGATCATTCGTGTGGGAGCAGAACTCGACTGAGTCTGTCTGCCCGAGAGTTTTGAACCCCTGGAAGATATACTGCCAGAAGATGAATTTGATGCTCTCTGGCGAAGGCCCATAATCTGAGAGCTTCGTTGCAAAGCGACAGAGAGCCTGTCCCTCCTTGTTTGTTTACGTAGAACATGGCCACCTGATTGTCTGTCTGAACTAAGACGGTCAGGTTGACAAGGAGGGTATGGAATACTTTGAGGGCAAAGAAGATTGCTCGCAGTTCCAGGAGGTTGATGTGAAGGGTGGTCTCCTGCGGAGACCAAGTACCCTGAATGGAGAGGGATTGTAGATGGGCTCCCCACCCTGTTTGGGAGGCATCTGTTGTGAGGGTTGCTTGGGGCAACAAAGGTTGGAAGGGGGGCCCCCCAACAACAGATTCTTGGTGGACATCCACCATTGGAGGGACCAAAACAGACGTTTTGAGGTGAGTATTTGGTCGGAGAGCGCTCCTGATGCTTGAGTCCACTGGGTGGCCAAGGTCCATTGAGCTGCTTTCATATGAAGACGAGCGTAGGGCACCACGTGTACCGTGGAGGCCATGTGGCCCAGAAGTCTCAGCATTTCTCTGGCTGTCAAGTGACTGCTGGACTGAGCTTGGGAGGCCAAGCACAGCAGACGTTGGCCCCAGACTTGAGGCAGGTAGGCCCTTGCAGTGGTGGCGTCCAACTGGGCCCCTATGAATTCTAGAGACTGAGTAGGGGTAAGTTGAGACTTGGGAAGGTTTACCACCAGTCCCAGATACTGCAGAAGGTGCCTTGTACGGTCCAGGGAAATCTGGGCCTCTGACTGAGATGGAGCTCGGATGAGCCAGTCGTCCAGATATGGGAATACAAAAATTCCCAGACCTCTTAGAAATGCGGCAACAACTGCCATGCATTTGGTGAACACTCTTGGGGCAGAGGCTAGACCGAAGGGAAGTACTCTGTACTGGAAATGTTTTCCCTGAAACAGAAATCTTAGATATTTTCTGTGGGATGGGTGGATGAGTATATGTGTGTACGCATCCTTGAGATCTAGAGAACAAAGCCAATCCTGACTCTGAAGATATGGAAGGAGAATGCCTAGAGAAAGCATTTTGAATTTCTCCTTGTACAGAAATCTGTTCAATTCTCTCAGATCTAGGATAGGCCTGAATCCCCCTGTTTTCTTTGTTATGAGAAAATAAGGGGAGTAGAACCCTGTCCCTTGTTGAAGAAGAGGAACCTCTTCTATTGCCCCTTGGGCAAGGAGAGAAGAGACCTCCTGATCCAACAGGTCCAGGAGAAAAGGGGGAGAATTGAAGTGCCTCACCATGGTATATGGAGGAAGGTTGGAAAAATGAAGTTTGTAGCCCTCTCTGATTTTATTTTATTTTTATTATTTTATTTTATTACATTTTCTTTTATACCGCGCTATTTAAGATCAGTGCGGTTTACAATAAACATTGAAACTACACATCTCAGTTTAGTGATTTGTGCTTACAATAAACATTTAAAATAACTCGGGTATACAATGAACAAGTTTCTTAACAGGGAGAACAGGGAGAACAATAACTATATACAGGCAAGTTAATGTAACTATATACATGGTTACGTGCACAGCACGAGCTTCTCAGAGTAAGTTAAGTATGGAGGCGGTTAATGTGTGGTTGCAGGTATTCAGACTAGGAGTGTAAGATGCGTGGGCTTGAGGAGCTACCATGAGGTGTGGAAGTAGGTGACTGTGGAAGTAGGTGACTGATGATAGAGAGGGTCCATTGCTCTGATGTGATTTGCTCCCATCTGGGAGCAAAGTGAGCTAACCTTCCGGGAATGGTGAGGGGCTCTGGTTGTTCTAGAGCCAGAAATGTTAAGTTCTCTAGGGGCAAGTCAAAACCCCTGAGGGGGTTGAGCCTGCTGAGGAGTGGTAGACACTACAGGCTTTGACTTTGCCTGTTTAGGTTGCTGACGTTTAGCAGCAAAGTGAGGCTGAGAAGATTGTTGGCCAGTATTTGTGGAAAATCTGGCCTTCTTGTAGTAAGGCCTCTTGAAAGACTTTTTCTTGGCAGGAGCAGAGGTAGACTTAGAAAGTCTATCCAAGGTAGCATTCTCTGCATCCATTTGGGTGGCTTTAATTTGCCAGTCCTTACCAAATAAGTTCTCACCTGTACAGGGCAGATTCCGTAAGCCATCTAGGACCCAGGGTTCTAGGTCAGAGGCCTGGAGCCAAGCAAGTCGTCGGGCTGCAATAGCAATGCCCGAAGCTCTACCGGCACCCTCAAAGGAATCAAAAGCTGCTCTGTTGGAGAACTTAGAAACATCTAAAAGCTGTTTCACCAGAGAAATGAACTCCTCTTTTCTATCCTCAGGGATAAAAGAGGCAAAAGGTCGTATCTTTAGGGCAAGTTCTCTAAGAAACATGCCCATATACAGACTGTAAGAATTAATCCTGGCTATAAGCATAGTAGCCTGGAAAAATTTCTTGCCAAAAGAGTCTAGGGTCTTACATTCTCGTCCTGGAGGGGTAGAAGAGTGCCTTTTGGTACTCAATCTTTTTCAGTGCAGACTTCACCACAATGGAATAGTGAGGCAACTGAGTCTTTTGAAAACCAGGAGAAGGAGGGACCCGGTACATGGTGTCCAGCCTACGAGAATAAGGAGACAACGTTAGAGGAGCCTCCCATAAGTCCATCAAGTGTTCTTGAAGGATTTCGTGGATAGGCAGGGTGACTGCCTCTTTAGGAACCTTGGGGTATCCTAAAATATCCAATTTCTTTGATCTCGGTTCTTTTTCTGAGGATGTGGTAATAGAAAGTCCTTTAGCTAATTCAATAATGAATTCTTGAAAGGACAAATCCTCTGGTGGAGACATTCTCCTCTTCGGGGAAGAGGGGTCTTCATGAAGAGCCAGAGACAGCTCATCAGAGTCCTCAGAGGAGTTAAAATCCTCTGAGGAATCAGAGTATTCTCTATTTTCTTCCAACGCACGATACGCATACCGATCGGTATCGACATCGGGCATAACGGGTATGGGATCGGTATCGGGTAAAAACCCGGATCCGGCATGCGGAACCGATCTGCGTTTGGAAGTCGATGGTTCCGGTATGGGAGACGATACAGGAACCGGACCCGGTATCGCTGAACGCGATACCGAGGGCGTCGCAGCATTGATAAAAGCCAGCATGGCCTGCTGCATGGTCTGAACAGTATTGCTCATAGACGCCACTGCTGCCTGGATTATCGGTACCGGTATGGGCCGGTACCCCAGAGCAGTCCAACAGGTGATCAGTCGAGGCCGAGCCATCGATATCAACCTGTAACCCCATAGATGGTGCTTTGGAAGCCAGAGCTTCCACCGGGGTTGTTTGGTTGGGGCAGGATCCTCAGACTCAAAAGAGAGAGCCTCTCGATGCTTTGAAGGAGATTTGCTCTTTGAGGACCTGCCCACAGAGGGTTTGGTTACCTGAGATCCATCCAGAGAGGAAGACCTGGATGACTGTGATGCTGGATTATCCGAAGCAAACAGAACATGGAACTTGTTGGCCCGGTTATGCAACCCACGTTTAGACATCTGGGAGCAGGATGGGCAGTCCGGTATGGAGTGGTCAGGTCCCATACATTGAAGACACCATTCATGGGTGTCTGTGACAGAAATGACAGCACTGCACTTGGTACACTTTTTGAAACCAGGAGCTGGCTTCTCCATGAGGAGAATTTGGGTAGGCCTGAAGGCCTAACAAAAGCTACCAAGCTGTGCTGAAGAAAAAGAAAAGATTTTTTTTTTTTTTTTTAAAAAGAAAGAAAGAGACCGGCGGTACCGGTTTCGGTATGGGGAAGGCAGGTACGCGGTCTAAAGAAAACAAATAAAATTAACAATTTCTTCAGCGGTGACAGGAACACGACCTGCTGGCTCCGCGGAAAAAGAAAAACTGAGGAGAGCTGGTCAGGAAGGCGGGAAGGCAGCGCACATGTGCAGTGGGAGGCCCCAAAAGCTTCCTTTCTGGGAAGCTGGGGAGCTTTCCCGCGCAGGCTCCGTCGGTTCCGACGTACCCATATGTGAGGACTTATTCCTGCTTGTTCCTGGAGATACCATGTGTTGGAACTTCTGCTCCATAGCGGCAGACGCGAGGGCGCAACACTTGCATGCCCCGTCAGCCGAAACGATGCCCCTGCGGGTGCCACCAACCAGACATCGTGGTCTTGGCGGAGTTAGCAAAAAACTAATTTAACTAATGCTTTAGATCAGGGGTTCTCAACCCTGTCCTCGGGACCCACCTAGCCAGTCGGGTTTTCAGGATCACCACAATGAATATGTATGAGAGAGATTTGCATACACTGCCTCCATTATATGCAAATCTCTTCCATGCATATTCATTGTGGTGATCCTGAAAACCCGACTGGCTAGGTGGGTCCCGAGGACAGGGTTGAGAACCCCTGCTTTAGATAGAAAAGAAAACCTATTCGGGGTTGTCTTTTTTTTTTTTTTTTTTGGTGTGGTACCTACAAGGTCCCAAAATCACATTTTAAAAAAACCTGATAAATAAAATAAGAGCATTTGACGCTTCTCTCCTTCAAGCAGATAATGCTTAGGAAAACCTAGGGTGAGGGATGAGACTTTGGAAAAATAGTTGTTTTGATCTAGCCTCACCCACAGATTTCCTCAAATTTCTCTTTTCTTTAAAAATACTCCCACTAACGTGAAGGTATTTAAAAAGTCCCCAAAAGAATTTAAAATAGCTCTACCAAACCAAGTCCCCCTGAGCCCCTTGCCTTGCAGCGTTAGGAAGAACGAGACAAGAATGCGGCACTGGCGCCGCTGTGTGTGCCCCAGCCTAAGCTCTGCGGTCGTAAGGGCCTTAGCTAACAGCGCAACACCCTATTCAGGATCCTTCACCAGCAAATCACCCGCATGAAGACCCCAATAACTCACAATACATAAGGACCAACAAGAAAGTAAGGGTCTGTTGAGCTTGGCAGCTTCCAATGGCAAGGAACCCAAGCAAGACTGCAGCCTTCCAGCGGCCTGAAAAGCGCAGGAAGAAAGCCCGCGCACCTCCTACTGTGGACGCGGTGTCCTGGACCAGTTTTGTTTTGTTTTTAAACTCCAAATACCCAAAAAATAAACAACCCAATTTAAAAGAAATCAATCTAAAAAAAATCAAACCGAAATTACCAAACTCAGCGAATGAACATTAAAAATAACTTCCATGGGAACTGTTCCCGCTGAAATATAGAGTGCTGAGGCCCAGAGCCGCTGCCTCGCAGCCCTTCAAATCGCGGGACGAAAAGCGTGCAAAATCACAGGGCCTCCTCACAGCAAGACTCCGACGCGGTGCAAGAGGTCTGCTGCTCTGCCCCCTCCCTCCCTGGGGCACTCACCTTGTAGCACACCCCCGAAGGCTCTCCTCTGCCGAAGCAGCCTTCCGCCCTGTCATGGCTCTGGGACAGAGGGTGAAGCAGTTAGGTGCACAGGTGGTGTTCTCTTCAATCCTCCCTGTTGAGGGTAAAGGCCAAGGCAGAGAGGCTCGCATCCTGGAGATGAATGCATGGCTGCGTGGATGGTGTCATCGAGAGCTTTTTGGTTTCCTAGACCATGGGATGCTGTTCCAAGTGTTGCAGAGCAGAGATGGCATCCATCTGTCCAAGAAAGGTCAACGCGTCTTCGGTAGTAGACTGGCTAATCTACTGAAGAGGGCTTTAAACTAGATTCGTTGGGGATGGGTGAAGAAAAGCCCCAGGTGGGTGAAAGCCCCCAGGTAGGTGATACCCATTTCCATAAAGGTATTTAGTGTAACAGGGGTAACATATGGAAAGCAGGGTGTATAAATGCCCGTAGCATGGGAAATAAGATCCCTGATGTTGAAGCTTTTGTGGGATTGGCTGACTTGGATTTAGTGGCAGTTAGAGAAACATGGTTCACAGAAAACAATGATTGGGATGTAACTATACCTGGCTATACTTTATTCAGAAAGGACAGGGAAGGAGGAGTGGCACTATATGTAAAAACTACTATTAAAGCTTTGGAATTACAGAGATCAAAAGGGAGAGAGGAGGCATTGTGGGTTAAACTAGAAAGAGGGAACAAGAAATCTATTTGCATTGGTGTGATATACAGACCTCCCTCACAAGAGGAAGAGGAGGACAGAGTTAATTGAAGACATACACAGCACTGCTGGGAAAGGGGAAGTGCTACTGATAGGAGATTTCAATATGCCAGATGTTGATTTGCTCATTCTTGCTGCAGTATCATCTAGAAGTAAGGAGATCCTGGATTCTCTACAGGGAAAACTATTCAGGCAATTGGTAACAGACCCCACACGTGAAGGGGCCATACTGGACTTGGTGCTTACCAATGGTGAAAGTGTTTCTGATGTTGCAGTGGGAGATCATTTTGCATCCAGTGATCACCAGATGGTGTGGTTCAGTATCAGGACTAGGGCTGTTAGAATCCATTCAAAGGTGAGGATCTTAGACTTTAGGAAGACTAACTTTGCCAAGATGGGCCAATACCTCAGGGAGTGGTTAGTGGGATGGGAACAGCTGGGGGATGTAGAAAAACAGTGGGTAAAACTGAAAGGGGATATTTTAAGGGCAACCAACCTTTTTCTTAAAATGGTAAATAAAGGTAAAAGGAAAAGGAGACCGCTATGGTTTTCGAAAGATGTAGCTTAAAAAGTGAAGAAAAAGAGGGAGGCCTTCATGAAATACAAGAGATCACAGAGAGAGGTAAGACAGGCATCTGTATTAGGAAAAACTTAGAGAAGCAAGCAAAGTAGTCAAGAAGGCAAAGATTCAGAAGGAGGAGGAAAGCATAGTTACTCACCTGTAACAGGTGATCTCCGGAAACAGCAGGAATTTAGTCCTCACATATGGGTATCGCCGGTACCGACGGAGCCTGCGCAGGCATGCTCCCTAGCGTCCAATCAGAAAGCTTTTGGGAGCATCCCACAGCACCTGTGTGCTGCCTTCCCGCCTTTCCCAACTGCCTCTCTCCAGTTGAGTTTTAAGCTGAGACAAAGAGAGAGAGAGGGAAAGGAAAGAGATCAAGAGATACAACTCCTAGGAGAGGTGGGTGGGTTGTGAGGGCTAAATTACTGCTGTTCCCGGAAATCACCTGTTACAGGTGAGTAACTATGCTATCTCCAGGAAAAAGCAGGAATGTAGTCATCACATATGGGGACTCCCTAGCTTTAGGTGCCAGGGAGAGACCCCAGAAGTTGTGTGTCCCTGAATAGGGCTCCACTTCCCCCCATGGATCTCTGGCATCCTACCAGGGATGATGGGTAGGAGTTGATTAGGTATAGAACAAGTGTTGGAGAACAGCCTGACCAAACAAGGCATCCCGGCGGGAGTCCTTGTCCAAACAGTCATGGGCTGTAAAGGTATGAACCGAGGCCCAAGTGGCTGCTCGACAGATGTCATCAATAGACACAGAGTGCAGATGAGCCATTGAGGCTGCCATGGCCCTCACATTGTGAGGGCCATGGCCCTCACATTGTGAGCTGTGACATGGCCCTCCAGAGAAAGGTTCTTACTCTGATAGGCAAAGGAAATACATTGAGCAATCCAGTTAGACAGTGTTCTCTTGGAGACTGGAAGTCCCAAATGAGAAGGATCAAAAGCAACAAAGAATTGAGAGGACTTTCTATGTTGCTGTGTTCTTTGTAAGTAAAAAGCTAAAGCTCTTTTACAGTCCAAGGTATGAAGATTCCTCTCTGCATTTGATGCATGAGGCCTTGGAAAAAACACAGGTAGGTGGTTCAGATGAAAAGGCGAGACCACCTTTGACATAAAGTGTGGATGAGTCCTGAGGACTACCTTGTCATGATGGAACCTTGTATAAGGTGGATCAGCTACTAGCGCTTGCAACTCACTAATGCGGCGTGCTGTGATTGCAATGAGTAAGATAACCTTCCTAGAAAGGAATTTCAAGGAGGTAGTAGCTAGAGGTTCAAAAGGTGGCTTCATGAGCTGCCCAAGAACCAGGTTTAATTTCCATGCTACCGGTGGTGGTCTAGTGGGAGGCTTAGTTAAGAGAAGGCCACTCATAAATCTTGCTATAAAACAATGAGAGGAAATAGGTTGCCCATTTAGAGGCTTAAGGGAAGCTGCAATAGCACTCAAATGGACTCTTACTGAATTAGTCTTAAGACCTGCATTGGATAAATGAAGAAGATACTCCAGCAATGATTCCAGAGGTATCGCAAGGGGGTTAAGAGACTTTTGCAAACACCATATGGTAAACCTTTTCCACTTGAAAACATAAGAGCGTCTTGTGGAAGGTTTCCTGGAAGCAAGAAGAATATCTTTCACTTGCTGAGGGATATTAAGATCATGGAGATCTAGGCCTTCAGCAACCAAGCCCTGAGATGCAGAGACTGGGGATTGGGATGCCATAACATTCCGTCCTCCTGGAATAGGAGATCTGGAGCAGACCCTAACTCCAGGGAGGGAACTTGAGAGAGATGTTGCAGAGGGTACCCACACTTGCCGTGGCCAATGTGGAGCTATGAGAATCATATGGCCTCTGTCTCTCTGAAGCTTGAACAGGGTTTTAGGAATTAGGGGAATGGGTGGAAAGGCATACAGGAAGTCTTGACCCCAGTAAAGGAGGAAAGCATCCCTGGACTGAGCCCCCTTAGGGTGCAGGGGAGGAATATGTAGAAGCTGATAAGGATAAAGCGGAATTGCTTAACAAATATTTTTGTTCTGTGTTCACAGATGAAGAACCATGAGCAGGACCTCAGAAAACACAAACAAATAGGAACAGAAGCGAGGGACAACTTGAACAATTTTCAGAAGACTGTGTTCGTGAGAAACTAGCTCAACTTAAAGTAGACAAAGCGATGGGACCGGATGGGATACACCCTAGAATACTGAGGGAATTTGGGGATGTTCTAGCAACTCCACTGACTGACCTTTTCAATGCCTCGTTGGAATCGAGAGTGGTGCCAAAGGACTGGAGAGAGGCTCATGTGGTGCCTTTACACAAAAGCGGAAGTAAGGATGTGGTTGAAAACTACAGGCCGGTTAGTTTAACTCGTGGTGAGTAAATTATTGGAAACGCTGCTGAAAGAGAACATAGTGAGGTTTCTGGAGTCCAGCAGATTACAGGATCCGAGGCAGCATGGATTCACCAGAGGCAGGTCTTGTCAGACAAATCTGATTGATTTCTTTGACTGGATGACCAGGGAGTTGGACTGGGGGAGAGCTATAGATGTGGTGTATCTAGATTTCAGTAAAGCCTTTGACACTGTTCCTCACAGGCGACTTATAAACAAACTGAGCACCCTAGGGATGGACCCCTAAAGTTACTGCTTGGGTTATAAATTGGTTGGGTGGGAGGCGAGAAAGAGTACAAGTAAATGGAGCTCACTCTGAGGAGAAGGATATTACCAGTGGTGTGCCCCAGGGATCTGTCCTTGGTCCGATTCTTTTTAACATCTTTGTTAGTGATATAGCGGAAGGGCTGTCGGGTAAGGTTTGCGGATGACACCAAAATCTGCAATAGATACCCAGGAAGGTGTAAATAACATGAGGAGGGATCTAGCTAAGCTTGAAGAATGGTCTAGAATTTGGCAGCTAAGATTTAATATTAAAAAATTTAAGGTCATACATTTGGGGTGCAGCAATCCAACGGAGCAATATAGTATAGGGGGTGAAGTACTTTTGTCCACTAAAGAGCGGGACCTAGGCATGGTTGTGTCTGATGATCTTAAAGTAGCTAAACAGGTAGAAATGGGAACGGCAAAAGCTAGAAGGATGCTTGGGTCCATATGGAGAGGAATGGCTAGCAGAAAAAAGGAGGTGATAATGCCTCTGTATAAGTCTGGTGCGACCTCATTTGGAATATAGTGTGCAATTCTGGAGACCACACCTTCAAAAGGATGTGAACAGGATGGAGTCGATGCAGAGGGTGGCTACTAAAATGATTAGTGGTCTTCATTATAAAGCATATGAGGATAGACTGAAGGATCTTAATATGTACACCTTAGAGGAAAGGCGGGATAGAGGTGATATGATTGAGATGTTTAAATACTTCTGTGGCATAAATGTTCAGGGAGAGAGCCTCTTTCAATTGAAAGCAAGTTCTGCTACGAGGGGACATGGGATGAGGGTGAAGGGAGAAAGATTCAGGAGTGATATGCGGAAATATTTCTTTACGGAAAGAGTAGTGGATCCATAGAATAGTCTCCCAGTGGAGGTGGTAGAGATGAGGACAATTACTGAACTCAAAAAAGCATGGGACAAACACAGAGGATCTCTGAAGGTAAAGGTGGGACTGTTGTAGTTGTTGATATGGAAGGACAGACTAGATAGGCCATGTGGTCTTTTTCTGTCATCATATTTCTATGTTTCTGTTTCTATGTCATCTGCGACGCTGCTGAAACAGAACAGCAGCAGACGTCACAGAGAGAGCCCTCTGCTCCTGGGTCAGTGGAACATTTAACCCACGCTCACCACAAATAGCAGGAGGGAATGCCAGTCTGTGCCGTTCGCTAAGCAACTATCCTCCGTACAGCCTATGAGGGGAGAGCAGCCACAGAAAGAGACTATAGCCAGAAAGAAAGGAGGCAGTGAATGAGGGCCGAATCAAGCCTCACAATAAACCTATGATTTTTCCTTTTTTTTTTAATAGTATAAAACAAACAAATTGGTAGGGTAAAAAACAAATCAAAGAACCTCTAGTCTAACTAATGCTCCTTATCAGTTCTTCAAGTGAGCCCAGCACCTAGGCTCACTACGTCCTCCTGCTGCATGGAGACTGGACACACAGGGACTGATGGGAGAGACCAGCAGGCTACATCCAGTGATGTCACGATTTTGACATGCCCAGTCTCCAAGGTGCAGGAGGAGGTACATAACCCAGAGGTGGAGGACTAAACTTCATTAACGATAAGAAATTGTCCTTTCAGTGAGTCTAGCACCCTGGCTCACAACCTCCTCCAGCTGCTTGGAGGCTGAGCATACTGGGGCTGGTAGGCGGTGCCAGCTGCATATGTACACTACTGTCATCAAAAAGATGACAGGCTCAGCCTCCAAGCTGCTGGAAGAGGTACACTACCCAGAGGTGCGGGACTGGACTGGAGGGACGATAAGGAAACTAGCTATACATTTTAGATCATAAGCAAGTCAAACATGCAAAAATCTGCAAGTCACCATGTTAGTACAATTTTGAAATGTTGCCTCTAAAGCGTAGCTACTCACCTGTAATAGGTGATCTCCAGGAACAGCAGGAATTTAGTCTTCACATATGGGTATCATCGGTACCGACGGAGCCTGCGCGGGAATGTCCCCAACGTCCAATAGGAAAGCTTTTGGGAGCATCCCACAGCGCCTGCGTGCTGCCTTCCCGCCTTTCCAACTGTCCCTCTCCAGTTGAGTTTATAGCTGAGACAAAAGAGAGAGGGAGAGAGAGAGATACAACTCCTAGGGGAGGTGGGCGGGTTGTGAAGACTAAATTCCTGCTGTTCCCAGAGATCACCTGTTACAGGTGAGTAACTATGCTATCTCCAGGAACAAGCAGGAATGCAGTCTTCACATACGGGGGACTCCCTAGCTGCAGATGCCAGGGAGATGGCCCCAGGAAGTTGTTAGGCCTTCTGAAAGGGCCATACTTCCCCCCATGGATCTCTGGCATCCTACCAAGGACAGTGGGTAGGAGTTGATTAAGTCTGAAAAAGGTGTTGAAGAACAGCCTGGCCAAACAAGGCATCCCGGCGGGAGTCCATGTCTAAGCAGCAGTGGGCTGTGAAGGTATGTACTGAAGCCCAAGTAGCTGCTCGACAGATGTCATCGATAGACACAGAGTGAAGATAAGCCATTGAGGCCGCCATGGCTCTCACATTGTGAGCTGTGACATGGCCTTCAAGAAGAAGGTTCTTACTCTCATAGGCAAAAGATATGCAATGAGCAATCCAGTTAGACAGCGTTCCTTTGGAAACTGGAAGTCCCAAATGACTAGGATCAAAAGCAACATAGAGTTGAGAAGATTTTCTATGTTGCTGTGTCCTTTGCAAGTAAAAGGCCAAAGCTCTTTTACAGTCCAAGTTATGAAGGTTCCTTCTGCACTGGAGGCATGAGGCCTCAGAAAGAATACAGGAAGGTAAACCGCTTGGTTTAAATGGAAAGGCGAAACCACCTTTGGCATAAAGTGTGGATGAGTCCTAAGAACTACCTTATCATGGTGGAACCTTGTATAAGGAGGATCAGCCACTAACGCTTGCAATTCACTGATGCGATTGCAATGAGGAAGATGGCTTTCCAAGAAAGGAATTTCAAAGAAGTAGTGGCTAATGATTCAAAGGGCAGTTTCATGAGCTGCCCAAGCGCTAGATTTAAGTCCCATGCCACCGTTGGTGGCTTAATTGGAGGCTTTGTTAAAAGAAGGCCTCTCATAAATCTTGCTGTGAGAGGATAAGAGGAAATAGATTGTCCACTTAGAGGCTTGTACGAAGCTGCAATAGCACTAAGATGGACTCTTATTGAATTTGTCTTGAGACCTGCATTTGACAAATGGAGATACTCCAGTAATAATTCCAGAGGTATCGCAAGAGGGTTAAGACCATTCTGCAAGCACCATATGGTAAACCTTTTCCACTTAAAGACATACGAGCGTCTTGTGGAGCGCTTCCTAGAAACATGAAGGATATCCCTTACCTGCCTTATCCCTTAACAGCAGGAATAAGTCTTCACATATGGGTACGTCGGTACCGACGGAGTCTGCGCGGGAACTTTCCCCAGTGTCCAATAAGAACGCTTTTGGGAGCATCCCACCACGCCTGCGTGCTGCCTTCCCGCCTTTCCCAACTGCCTCTCCTCAGTTAAGTTTTAAAGCTGAGACAAAGAGAGAGAAAGAGAGGAAAGATAGAGACAGAGAGATACAACTCCTAGGGGAGGTGGGTGGGTTGTGAAGACTTATTCCTGCTGTTCCCAGAGATCACCTGTTACAGGTAAGTGACTGTGCTATCTCCAGGAACAAGCAGGAATGAGTCTTCACATATGGGGACTCCCAAGCTAAAATGCCTGGAGGAGTCCCAGCATGTTGCGAATCTGAGAAAGCCATGCTATTCGACAGAACCTCAGGCATCCTGGGGATGGAGGGTAGGAGTTGAACTAAAAAAGATTTGCTGTGGAACAGCTGGAACAAACAGGATGCCTAGATAGGAGTCCCTGCGCAGGTGATATCTAGAAGTATTTATTTATTTATTTATTTAACTGTATTTATATACCGCTTTTCACCGGGTCAAAGCGGTGTAACATATGACAGGGGGGGGGGTCAATATTTTATAGGGTGGGGCCATCACCAGGGGGGCAACATTAATGATTTGGGGTGGACATAGACATGTACAATTCTGCAGTATCTAAGCATGAGCTCTTGAGGATGGGGTGGATTTTCTGATCAGAGATGTTCACGGAATAGGATTATTTTCAGCTGTTTTTTGAATGATGTAAATATTGAACTGCAATACACCAATATGGACTTCACCTGATGGTATTGTAAAATTTTATGGAGGTTCATATGGATCTGCTAATATGAACCAGCAGAATATCCCCAAGGAGTACCTCAATGTAAAGCAGAGGTGAATAACTGTACAAAAGACTGGCTGAGGTCAGAACCTTTAGGGCGAGAAGAAAAAACCCAGTGGAAACTGGGGAAATTCAATGAGGCAGGACTTTTGCGGAAAACGCAGAAGTCCCTATTAGATAAGCCTCAAGCTCTTTGCTCTTAAAGAGACATAGTTCTTATAGGAAAAGAGGGGCTTTGAAGATCCTTACATCCCATAATAAAGAAGGACAGAAGTATGAGGCATTGTAGCCTCCTATTTTCTTTTTTTTAATCATTTATGTTTATTAGAATTTAACATTCTGACAATTCAATATCAGAAACAAGAAAAAACAAACAATAAAAATATCACCAATAACCAACAAAGTAATCTGAACCAAGGTACATCAGCCCACATCAAGAGGATATTAAAAGACAAAGCAAATCAGAAGAAAACTAAGTCAGGTACAACAATCAAGAGTCCCCGACTAACATCATATAAGCTAACCTACACATACCCTCCAATACAAAATTACTCATCTCGAAAAAAAGAGGAGGAGGAAACTCTCAATGCCTGTTTTTCCTTTTCTAAGAGTCATCTGCCTAAATCAGTGGAAGACAGAAAAATAAATTTATTCTGATCCATAGTAATAATACATTTACAAGGGTAGCAGAGAAAGCACAGTTACTTACCTGTAACAGGTGATCTCTGGGAACAGCAGGAATAAGTCTTCACATATTGGTATCGTCGGTACCGACGGAGCCTGCGCGGGAACGCTCCCCAGCTTCCCAAAAAGGAAAGCTTTTGGGAGCATCCCACAGTGCCTGCGCGCTGCCTTCCCGCCTTTCCTAACCATCTCTGCTCAGTTCGAGTTTAAAGCTGAGACAATAGAGAGAGAGAGGAAAGGAAAGATAGAAAAAGAGATACAACTCCTAGGGGAGAAGGGAGGGTTGTGAAGACTTATTCCTGCTGTTCCCAGAGATCACCTGTTACAGGTAAGTAACTGTGCTTTCTCCAGGAACAAGCAGGAATGAGTCTTCACATATGGGGACTCCCTAGCTGCAGATGCCTGGGAGATCCCCAAGGATATGAGACCCTGGAGAGGGGACTACTTCCTCCTATGGATCTCAGGCATCCATCCAGGGAAGGAGGATAGGAGTTATTTAAGAATGGAACAGGTGTTTGAGGACAGCCTGACCAAACAAGGCATCCCGGCGGGAGTCCTTGTCCAAGCAGTAATGGGCTGTGAAGGTATGAACCGAGGCCCAGGTGGCTGCTCGACAGATCTGCTCGATGCAGAATTTAGATGAGCCATAGAGGTGGCCATGGCCCTCACATTATGAGCTGTGACATGGCTCTCCAGAGGAAGGTTCTTACTCTGGTAGGCGAAAGAAATACACTGAGCAATCCAATTGGACAGTGTTCTCTTAGAGACTGGAAGTCCCAAATGAGAAGGATCAAAAGCAACAAAAAGCTGGGAAGACTTTCTATGTTGCTGTGTCCTATGTAAGTAAAAAGCAAGAGCTCTTTTACAATCCAGAGTATGAAGATTCCTCTCTGCACTGGATGCATGAGGAGCTGGAAAAAAGACAGGTAAATATACCTCTTGATTAAGATGAAAAGGTGAGACCACTTTAGGCATAAAGTGTGGATTTGTCCTAAGGACTACCTTATCATGATGGAACCTTGTATAAGGTGGATTAGCCACTAATGCCTGCAGTTCACTGATGCGGCGAGCTGAAGTAACTGCAATGAGGAAAATAACCTTCCATGAAAGAAACTTCAAGGAGGTAGTGGCTAAGGGTTCAAAAGGTGGCTTCATGAGTTGACCAAGAACCAAATTTAAGTCCCATGCCACCGGAGGAGGCCTAATGGGAGGTTTAGTTAAAGTTAGGCCTCTCATGAATCTTGCAATGAGAGGATGAGAGAAAATAGGTTGTCCATTGATGGGCTTAAGGGATGCTGCAATAGCACTCAAATGGACTCTTACTGAATTTGTTTTAAGGCCTGCATTGGAAAGATGCAGGAGATAGTCTAACAGAGAATTTAAAGGTAGTGCTAGAGGGTCAAGACCCTTTTCAGCACACCAAATGGAAAACCTTTTCCATTTAAAAGCATAAGAACGCCTGGTGGAAGGTTTTCTGGAAGCATGGAGGATATCCTTCACTTGTTGAGAAAGATTCCAGTCTTGAAGGTCTAGGCCTTCAGTAACCAAGCTCTGAGGTGTAGGGACGTGGGGGTTGGGTGCCACAAAGTCCCTTCCTCCTGGGACAGAAGATCTGGAGCAGCTCCCAAGTCCAGAGAGGGGGGGCTTGGGAGAGATGCAGAAGTAGAGGGTACCACACTTGGCGTGGCCAGCATGGAGCTATGAGGATCATAGATCCTTGATCCCTCTGGAGTTTGAACAGAGTCTTGGGAATCAAGGGAATGGATGGAAATGCATACAGAAAGCCCTGACCCCAATGGAGGAGGAAGGCATCCTTGGCCTGAACTCCCTGACACAGAATTCTGGAACAGAACCGGGGAAGTTTGGCATTCCACGGACTTGCAAAGAGGTCTATGTCTGGGGTTCCCCATTCTTGGAAGATTCTGAGTACCTGATCCATGTGCAGGGACCATTCGTGTGGAAGCAGAACTCGACTGAGTCTGTCTGCCCAAGAGTTTTTGACTCCTGGGAGGTATACTGCCAGGAGATGGATTTGATGCTCTCTGGCGAAGGCCCACAATCTTAAAGCTTCGTTGCAAAGCGACAGAGAGCCAGTTCCTCCTTGCTTGTTTATGTAAAACATGGCTACTTGATTGTCCGTATGAATGAGGACTGTCTTGTAGCTGAGGAGGGTATGAAAGACCTTGAGAGCTAGAAAAACTGCTCGAAGCTCCAAGTGGTTGATATGAAGAGAGGTCTCCTGTAGGGACCAAGTGCCTTGAGTGGAGAGGTCCTGTAGATGGGCTCCCCAACCTGTTTGGGAGGTATCTGTTGTGAGGGTTGCTTGGGGCAACAACTGTTGGAAGGGGGACCACAGCAACAAATTTTGAGTGGACATCCACCATTGGAGAGACCAAAAGAGACGTTTGGTGGTTGCTATTTGGTCTGAGAGAGCTCCTGAAGCTTGAGTCCACTGGGTGGACAAAGTCCATTGAGCTGCTCTCATGTGTAGGCGGGCATAGGGTACCACATGCACTGTGGAAGCCATGTGGCCTAGCAGTTGTAGCATCTCCCGGGCAGTTAAGTGGCTTTTTGACTGAATCTGGGAGGCTAACTGCACTAGACGTTGGCAACGGGCCTGAGGAAGGAAGGCCCTTGCAGTAGTGGTATCCAACCAGGCCCCTATGAATTCTAGGGACTGAGTAGGGGTGAGCTGAGACTTTGGGAGGTTTACCACAAGTCCCAGATACTGCCGAATGTGCCTTGTGCGGTCCAGGGAAATCTGGGCCTCTGACTGAGATGGAGCTCGGATGAGCCAGTCGTCCAGATATGGGAAGACAAATACTCCCAGAGTGCGTAGAAATGCAGCAACTATTGTCATGCATTTGGTGAACACTCTTGGAGCAGAGGCCAGACCGAAAGAAAGGACTCTGTATTGGTAAAGTTTTCCTTGGAAAAGAAACCGTAGGAATCTTCTGTGAGAGGGATGGATGAGGACATGTGTGTACGCATCCTTGAGATCTAGAGAACAAAGCCAATCCTGACTTTGAAGGTATGGAAGGAGAGTGCCCAGAGAAAGCATCTTGAACTTCTCCTTGCATAGAAATTTGTTCAATTCCCTGAGATCTAATATGGGTCTGTATCCCCCTGTCTCCTTTGGAATGAGAAAATAGGGGGAGTAAAAACCTGACCCTTGTTGAAGAAGGGGAAAGCGTAGTTACTCACCTGTAACAGGTGTTCTCCAGGAGCAGCAGGAATCAGTCCTCACTTATGGGTGACGTCGGCGCCGACGGAGCCCTCGCGGAGCAATTTTCCCCAGCTTTCAAAGAAAGCCTTTGGGAATTGCAGCACGCATGCGCGGTCCCCTTCCCGCCCAAGGGTGCCATCTTAGCCAGTCAGATGACATAGCTAAAAAAGACAGCATAAAAATTTTAAAAAAAAACTAAAGCAGATGATTGCAACTCCACGGGGAGGAGGGAGGGTTGTGAGGACTGATTACTGCTGCTCCTGGAGAACACCTGTTACAGGTGAGTAACTACGCTTTCTCCAGGACCAAGCAGGAAGTCAGTCCTCACATGGGACTCCCAAGCTCAAGGCTACCGGAGACCCTAAGCACAAAAATGAGCTCCCTCTAGCTCAGCAGCACAGAAGGAAAGAATCTTCGCTGAATTATTACCCACCGGTAGCCCACATCCGGGATGGAGGGTAGGAGTTGCTCAGACCTCAAAGAGATTACGGAGGACTGCCTGTCCGAAAGCACTGTCCCTGCGGGACTCCCTCTCGAGACAGTAATGGACCGCAAAAGTCTGGCTCGAAGACCAAGTAGCGGCCCGGCAGATGTCTGCCAGCGGAACAGAGCGGAGGTAAGCCACTGACGTAGCCTTTGCCCGAACGCAATGAGCTGTGACTCGACCTTCCAAGGAGAGTCCGGCTGCCCCATAAGCCCAAGAGATACAGTCCGCAACCCAGATGGACAGAGTACGCTTGGAGACCGGGAGCCCCAATTTATTGGGGTCAAAAGACACAAAAAGCTGAGAAGCCTTACGGTGCTCCCGCGTACGGTCAAAGTAGAAGTTCAAAGCCCTTCTACAGTCCAGGGTATGGAGGACCGTTTCAGCTCGGCTGGAGTGTGGTCTGGGAAAGAAGGTTGGAAGTACCACCTCCTGATTGATGTGAAAGGGGGAGACCACTTTTGGAAGAAATTTTGGGTGAGTCCGTAGGACTACCCTATTCTTGTAGAACCGAGTGTAAGGGGGATCAGACACGAGGGCCTGCAATTCACTTACGCGTCTAGCGGAAGTGAGGGCTATCAAGAACAGTGTTTTCCAAGAAAGAAAACGGAGAGAACAGGTAGCCATAGGTTCAAAAGGCGGACAGGTGATCCGCTGTAAAACCACATTCAGGTCCCAGTCAGGCGCTGGCGGGCGCAGAGGTGGTTTAAGTAGAAGGAGACCTCGGAGAAACCTCGCTACGAGAGGGTCGTTGGAGAGAGGTCTGCCGTCCACCGGCACATGATGTGCTGAAAGAGCACTGAGGTGAACTTTGACGGAGTTGGACTTAAGTCCCAGATTAGAGAGGTAAAGCAAGTACTGCAAGACCACCGACACCGGGCAGGAGAAGGGATCCTGAGACTGTCGGGTACACCAAACGGAAAAACGACGCCATTTAAGGGCGTAGCATTTTCGGGTAGAAGGTCGTCGCGAAGCTAGGACGACCTCCTCCACCTCTGCCGGCAGGAGAAGGGGAGCAAGGACTACCCTCTCAGCAGCCAGGCCATTAGGTTGAGAGACCTGAGGTTGGGGTGTAGCAGAGACCCCTGATCCTGAGTGAGGAGATCCGGTTGAAACCCCAGGGGGAGTGGATCCTCCACCGCTAATTGCAGCAGGAGCGGAAACCATGGCTGTCTGGGCCAGCGAGGGGCCACCAGGATCATGAAGGCTTTGTCTCGGAGAACCTTGAAGAGTCCGAGAGACTAGCGGGATGGGAGGGAAAGCGTACAGAAGGCTCCCCGACCATGAGAGTAGAAACGCGTCCGCCGCAACCCGAAGGGGGTGTGGCTGACGAGAGCAGAAGCGAGGAAGTTGCCGGTTGTGAGGACTGGCAAAGAGATCCACCGTGGGGAGGCCCCACTTTAGAAAGAGCTTCTGAACTATCAAGGGATCCAGACGCCACTCGTGCGGCTGAAGGATCCTGCTGAGTTTGTCCGCCAGGCAATTCTCTTGGCCTGGGAGATAAACTGCCTTGAGGAGAACGCCGTGACTGACGGCCCAAGAGCAGAGCTTCTGTGCCTCCCGGCAGAGGAGGAAGGAGCCCGTGCCCCCCTGCTTGTTCACGTAGAACATGGCAACTTGATTGTCCATCTGGACAAGGACGGACTGGTGAGAAGTCAGGTGGGAGAAGGCCTTGAGAGCCAGGCGGATCGCCCTGAGCTCCAGGAAGTTGATCTGCTGAGCAGACTCCCACGTGGTCCAGAGGCCCTGAGTACGAGCCCCTTGGCAATGCGCTCCCCAGCCCAGGAGGGATGCATCTGTAGTCAGCACCCGGGTCGGCTGAGGTGACTGGAAAGGCATGCCGAATATCAGGTTCGGCCGCTGAAGCCACCACCGGAGAGACGAGATCAGCGGCTCGGAGACGCGCACTAGGTCTGCTAGGCCGCCTGTGGCTTGTCGCCACTGCTGGCGGAGACACCATTGAGCAGGCCGCATGTTCAGGCGGGCATTGGGGGTCACATGGACGGTGGAAGCCATATGGCCGAGTAGTCTCAGGAAGTGCCTGGCGGAGACCAGGGGCTGGCTGCGAAAACGGTCGGCTAGGTCCATGAGCCGTTGAGCCCTGTCGAGCGGTAGGTACGCTCGTGCCTGAGGAGTGTGCAGCCTTGCGCCGATGAACTCGAGATCCTGTGAGGGGAGCAAAGTGGACTTTGCGAAGTTTATAACAAAGCCCAAGTACTGCAGAAGAGTCACCGTGCGGCGCGTGGCGTTGGTGACCTCCAGAGCGGACGCTGCTCTGATGAGCCAGTCGTCGAGGTACGGAAAGACAGAGGCCGTGAAGCCTGAGATGGGCCGCCACCACCGCGAGACATTTTGTGAAGACTCGCGGTGCGGAGGACAGGCCAAAGGGCAGTACTCTGTACTGGTAATGATTTCCTGCCACCACAAACCGTAGGTATTGGCGGTGGCTTGGGTGTTTGAGGATGTGCGTGTAGGCATCCTTTAGATCCAAGGAGCATAGCCAATCTCCCTGCTGGAGGTAGGGCAGAAGGATTCCAAGGGTAAGCATCTTGAACTTCTCCCGCACGAGGAACTTGTTGAGGTTGCGCAAGTCCAGGATGGGTCTGAGGCCTCCTGTTCTTTTTGGTATTAGAAAATACCGGGAATAAAAGCCTTGACCTTTCAGGTGGTGGGGCACCGGTTCCACCGCCTGTTCCCGTAGAAGACCTGCTAACTCCTGAAGGAGTAATTCCCTGTGCAGAGGGGGTCGTGGAGGTTCTCCCGGAAAATAGGAGGGAGGGACCTGGTGGAAGTGGAGAAGATAGCCTTCTCGCACGACTTGAAGCACCCAGCATCTGAGGTGATGCTTGACCACCTGTGGGCGAAGTGAACCAGCCGGCCTCCGGTGCTGGGAGGAACCAGCGGGGGGGGAGAGGCTATGCTTAAGGAGTCAAAAACCCCCACCCTGCGGAGCAGGGGCTGGTGGTGCAGGCTTGGGGGCTTGCTGCCTACGGGACACGTTACCCCGTCCCTTGGCCTGCTGGCCCTGTTGGGGAGCTGTAGGGGCCTGATAGTGGGGGTACTGTTTGTAGGCAGCCGCCTTCCTCGGGTAAAAGGACTTCTTTCCCGAGCCCTTCTTTTTCTGGGAAGGGGCGGAGGTCTTCCTAGAAAGCCTAGTCCTGGTGAGAGTCTCCGTCTCAATTTGTGCAGCCTTATCAGCCATGGGCTTGCCAAAGAGGTTTTCGCCTCGGCAAGGGACATCGACCAACTTGTCCTGCACCCAGGGCTCAAGGTCAGACGACTGAAGCCAAGCCTGTCGGCGGGCACCGATGCCGGCTGCGGCCACTCGAGCCGATGCTTCAAAGCCATCATAGGCTGCTCGGGACATGAATTTTGAGCATTCCCGAATGCCAGTGGACAAGGCCAGGAACCTCCGCAAGGGTTCCTCGGACAAACCAGCGGAGAAGCCGGCTAGCTCTTTAGCCAGGTCTCGGAGATACATGCCCATGTATAGCTGGTAGGTCTGGACACGACATGCGAGCATAGAGCCCTGGAAACACTTCTTACCAAGGCCATCCAGGTTACGGGCCTCCCTGCCAGGAGGCACCGAGGAGTGCATCTTCTGGCTCTTAAAACGATGCATGGCCGATTCCACTACCATGGAATGGTGTGGTAGCTGTGCTTTTTGGAAGCCAGGGCTCTTGCGGACTCGATAGATAGAATCGACCCGCTTGCTCAGGACCGGCGAGGTGGCCGGACTCTCCCACATGCGGAAGAGTAGTCGTTCCAGCATGGGAGGAACCGGTACAGTAAAGTGTTCCCTGGCGGGAGAGTCATACTGGAGGGCGTCGAGCTCTTCGGCTCGAGGCTCCTCCTCGGGGTCCGCAGGGAAGGCCAAAGCCTTGGCCATATCCCTGACGAAGTCCGAGAACCGGGCATCCTCCGGGGGGGACTGCTTCCGAGGTTCGGACTCAGGTGAGTCCGAGGGGACACACCGAGTCCGAAAAGAATCAGGCGACTCGTCCTCTTCAGACTCCCAGACCGACTCCGACGAGGACTCGGTGGGGTCGGCCCGGGCAGGGCGCGGCGCCTGCCGCCCCGACGCCGAGGGAGTCGGCGTCGGCGACCTCGGTCCCGAACGGGAGGCCGAGGGTGACCTCGACCGAGGATCGACTCGAGTTCGCATCGACTCGAGGATCGGCTCGGTCTCCGGGGTCGACTTGGACATCGACGTCCCGGCGGTCGGGGCAGCGGCGCCAGCGAAGCCAGCGAGCAGTGCCCGCTGCTGGTCCATGAAGGCAGACAGTCTGCTCTCCAAGGCCGTCAACCTGAGTCCGAGCTCAGGTGACCCAGCAGCCCCCGACGTCGGCTGTCGCGGAGGCGAGTCCAGAAGGACCACAGGACTTACCCGAGCAGGCAGCTCCGACTCCAGGCGAGGTCGCTTCGTGAAGTGCTCCTTCTCCAAGGACCTGGGGCGGCTATCGGGGATATGCGACCTGGCCCTCGCAGAGCCAGGAGCGTCCACCGACGCCGCCCTCGCGGGTTTCACCTTCCGTCGATGGTCCCCGGAGGGAGAACCCCTGTCGGAGGAACTCCGGCGACGGTCCGAGCTGGAACCCCTGGACGCGGAGGCCTCCGACGAGGTCCGGGTACGGCTGGGGTCAGCGAAGATTCTATCCCGCTGATGCCGCCGACTTCTCAACGCTTTGGAGGAAAGTTTGCCACAAGGCCCACAGATCATTTCTTCATGATCCGGGCCCAGGCAGCGGAGGCAATTGTCGTGTGTGTCAGTTAGTGACATATTTCGGTCACACTGACCACACCGCTTGAAACCACTGGCAGCCATCGGGGGAAAAAGGGCCCCGGCGAGGTCAAAGGACCGGGCTGCCAGGGAAAAACCGAAACGAAAACTGACCAAGTCAGAAAAACCGAAAAAGGAGGAGAGGACTCGTGACCAGCGTCGCGAGTCCGGGCGGGAAAAAGACCGGCGTCGAACCGAAAGAAAAAAAGAATAATTATGAAGGAAAATCAACTTTTTCGCGGGGACACGACGGGTACGTCTGTAGGGCTCCGCGGAAAAAAGAAGACTGATTAAGATGGCACCCTTGGGCGGGAAGGGGACCGCGCATGCGCGCTGCAATTCCCAAAGGCTTTCTTTGAAAGCTGGGGAAAATTGCTCCGCGAGGGCTCCGTCGGCGCCGACGTCACCCATAAGTGAGGACTGACTTCCTGCTTGGTCCTGGAGAACTTCTTCTATTGCCCCTTGGGCAAGAAGGGTAGCCACCTCTTGACCTAGGTCGAGAAGAGATGTCGGAGAATTGAAATGTCTCACCATGGTGTGGGGAGGAAGGTCTGAGAAATAAAGTTTGTAGCCCTCTCTTATGATGGAGAGGGTCCACTGCTCTGATGTAATCTGCTCCCATCTGGGAGCAAAATGAGCTAACCTTCCTGGAATGGTGAGAGGTTCTGGCTGTTTTAAAGCCAGAAAGGCTAAGTTCTCTAGCATCAAGTCAAAAACCCTGAGGAGGTTGGGTCTGCTGAGTTGCAGCAGCCCCTGTAGTCTTAGGCCTGGCCTATTTAGGTTGCTGACGCTTAGTAGCAAAGCGACCTGTAGAGGATTGTTGGCCAGAAGTAGAAGGGAATATGCCCTTTTTGAAAAAAGACTTCTTGAAGGGTTTTTTCTTGGCAGGAATAGAGGTTTTCTTTGAAAGTCTATCCAGAGCAGAATTTTCTGCATCCATTTGAGTGGCTTTTATTTGCCATTCTTTGCCAAAGAGGTTTTCACCTGTACAGGGAAGATTTCCTAATCCATCTTGGACCTAGGGTTCTAAATCAGAAGCTTGGAGCCAAGCAATTCTGCGAGCAGCTATGGCAATGCCAGAAGCTCTGCTGGCACCTTCAAAGGAATCAAAGGCTGCCCTGTTGGAAAACTTTGAAATGTCTTGAGTATGCTTAAGCCAAATGAGGAATTCATCCCTTTTATCTTCTGGTAGAAAAGGGAGGAAAGTGTGCAGTTTATCTGCAACCTCCTTTAGAAACATACCTATGTAAAGACTATAGGAGATGATTCTGGCAATAAGCATACTGGCTTGGAAGATTTTCCTACCAAAAGCATCCAAGGTCCTGCATTCTCTTCCTGGAGGAGTAGAAGAGTGTCTCTTTGTACTCTTTATCCTCTTCATAGCTGACTGCACCACAATGGAATGGTGAGGAAGCTGTGTTTTATGAAAACCAGGACAGGGAGGGACATGATACATAGTGTCTAATCTGCGAGAATGAGGAGAGATAGTGAGAGGAGTCTCCCATAAATCAATCATGTGTTCATAAAGAATCTCATGAATTGGTAAGGTGACTGCCTCTTTAGGAGCCTTAGAATAACCCAAAATATCTAATTTTTTTGCTCTAGGCTCCGATTCAGAGGATACTGAAATAGAAAGACCTTTAGTCACTTCTCTTATGAAGTCTTGAAAGGACAAGTCCTCTGGAGGAGACATTCTTCTTTTCGGAGAAGGTGGCTCTTCAGGAAGGGTTATAGATATTTCAGCAGACTCCTCTGATGTATCAGAATCACCAGAGGAATCGAAGTACCGTCTGTCAGGGTGCTCTTCTAACACTCGGTACGCGTATCGAGCAGTATCGACATCGGGCGTCATCGGAACCGGATCGGTACCGATGAGCAGCTCTGGACAAGGAACCACTGCAGTCGGTATCCTGGTCGATGCCGATGCAGTCGGTACCGGTATCAGCGCTGGTGCCGGTACCCGAGTCGATACCGACAACAGAGTTTGTTGTGGTATCAACGGCGTCGCAGCTTGGATGAAGGCACTGATAGCCTGCTGCATGGACAGAACATTCTGATCCATCGACGCCATGAATGCCTGGAACTCGGTACCGGAAGGTTGTGCCGGTACCCCAGAGCATTCTAACAGGTGATCGGTCGAGGCTGTGCCATCAATGTCAACCTGTAACCCCATAGGTGGAGCTTTTTAAGCCGGAGCTTCCCGCCGGGGTTGTTTTGCCGGTGCAGGATCCTCGAGGGCAAGCCCGGAGGCATCTCGATGCTTAGAGGGAGATCTACCCTTCGAGGACCGGCTGGATTTATGTTTGGTTACCTGAGATCCACTGGGGAAGAAGCAGCCCTGGAAGACATCGATGCCACCGAAGCTGCATCAGCGGGAAACAGCACATGGAGCTTAGCTGCTCGGTTCTGTAAACCTCGTTTAGACATCAGAGAGCAGGACGGACAATCCGAAATGGAGTGTTCAGGACCCAAACATTTAAGACACCATTCATGGGTGTCTGTAACAGAAATAGTACCGCTGCACTTAGTACATTTCTTAAACCAGGAGGCTGGTTTTTCCATGAGGAAAATTTCTTGTGAGGCCTAAGGCCCAAAAAGAAAAATACACTAAGTGAGGGAAAAATATATAGTTTTGGTTTTTTTGGGGGTTTTTTTAAAGAAAGAAAAGACCGGCAGTACCGGTCCGGAGTCGGGGAAGGCAGACACGCGACCAAAGAAAGAAAATAAAATAAAGAACTTCTTCAGCGGTGACAGGGCTCGACCTGCTGGCTCCGCTGCAAAGAACTACTGAGGAGAGGCGGTTAGGAAAGGCGGGAAGGCAGCGCGCAGGCGCTGTGGGATGCTCCCAAAAGCATCCCATATGTGAAGACTCATTCCTGCTTGTTCCTGGAGATAAAAGGTAGCCCCAATAGCGACGACTCGAGCTTTATAGGTAAGAAAAGACTTCCTACGAAGGTGTGTTGACCGTGACACATCAGGAGAAATAGAAATCCTCTCGCCACAAAACAGAAAATCCTTCTTTCGGAAATAAGCTTTAAGAATTGAGATTTTGTCTTCCTCCGAGGATAAGGTAATCAACAAGGTAGCCCTTGTGGAAATATTATCCTGTGTGTCCTCCAAAAAAGCAGTTAGGTCAAACGCCACGGGCTCCTCCAAAACAGCTAGATCGTTGTTATTGGTACGTACAGCTACCTTAGATGGAAGGTAATAACACTTGAGCAATGTTAAAGCGTCTGCATTAGGTACTTGCAATATATCTTTCATATATTTCTTAAAGAGAATAGACGGAGAGAGCAAAGAGATACAGGGAAAATTTAACAACCGCAAGTTTTTAGACCTATGCATATTTTCAAGATTTTCTAATTTCTGAGAAAAAAACAGACTATCCTTGACACTGACTGCCAAGACATTAATGTTTTAACCTGAGTGTCTAAATGTGTAAAACTGGAAGACAAGTTCTTTACTTGCAGATCTACTGATTGGAACTTACAATTAACATCTTTAGTGAATTGGCATAGTGAGGGAACAGTCTCCATTAAAACATGCTCAGTTCTTTTAACTACATGCCAAATATCTACTAAAGAAACTGAAGTCCCAGAGGAGCTTTCAGTCGAAGAAACCGGCTCTTTCCAGTTAACAATTTTATGCAACACACCAATTTCCAGAGGCTCCAAGGAGAAAGAAGACACTTCAGAAAGTTCCAAAAAACCCGGAGGTAAAGGTGGAGTACGCTCCACCGAACTGAGGCTAGCGTCCTCTACAGAAGGGACAGAGGAAACAGTACCTGGTTTTGCAGAAGCCGGCGTCTACACTACATGCCGATCCATGGGGCCCATCGTCGTCGTCTCTGCAGCGGCAGTCTTCTTCTTTCTCTTACCCCCAGGCATAATAAACAGGCATAATAAACAGCGCAACAAACTCACTCCAAAGTTGCTCCTAAGGGGCTCCCAAGGGGCGTATCCTGCCCCTTTCGATACGCCCCTTAGGATACGCCCACTGCAGACGCCGACGGCAGACCCCGATATAGCGCAACACACCTTTATCCAAAAAGGAGAAGAGAAAGCAAGGGGCCTTCGGTGACGTAGATGGAGCTGCCCCGAAGAAGCCGGCAAGCTGCACAGACCAGATGGATTCACCCCCTCCACAGAAGAACAGCAGCGGTAATCACTCCCCTGTAGCCTCCTATTTTCTGAAGATTCAGAATGTCCCTCCTAATTGAAGTCACTTAGGAAAAAAGGATATATGGAGGACTTCAAATGTACCTAAACTGAAGGTCATGGTACAAAAGCTTTTTAACTACCACAGGGAAGTGGTTGTTTATTGAGAACCCTAAGCATGCTGGAGCAGCATTGAAAGGGATAGTGACTATCTGTCGGGGCCGTAAGGAAATATATATATATATGAACCTAGGCAGACAGAGAGAAAAAAGTATATCTATTTATATGAATATGAATATATAGATAGATATAGATAGATACCCATGTTCCCACATAGGGATATGTGGAGAGAGAAAGATTCATCTAATAACAAGAAGGGAAATACCTGCTTGAGAAGATGTTTAGAGAATCCATTCTGCCTGGTTATTTATTTATTTATTTTTATTTCTTATATACCACGCTCTTTTAATCAGTGCGGTTTACATATGAACAAATTTAAACACAATGACATGGTCAGCATTGGTTTTTTACAATGAAGAGGGTACAAAAACCTGGCAGTAAACAGGGTTAACTATATACAAGAACATGGCAGTAAACAAGGTTGACTATATACATGGTATAATTATTTAGTTCATTACATGGAAGTGGTAAATAAATAAATCACAAGTACAATATAAATACGGTATGGATAGAGTGTGCAAGTATGAACCGTCATGATTAGCCATTTTCTACCGGGGTCAAGTGGGAAAGACCAGCATGAGGGCAATGTTCATTCGGAGTAGCTTCCAGGTAGTATATTAGGAACAGATGATATTTTAAGGTCTTTCTGAACGTCATTAGGCTTGTGATGGCTCTGATTTCGGGTGGAAGGGCATTCCAGGCTCTGGGCGCAAACAGTGAGAAGGCTCTAGAGGCTGTTGATTTAGAGCATTTCGTAAGGAGTTTCGGAAGGTCAATGGAGTTCAGTGTCACAGATCTCCTGGATCTGTTAGCTGGAGTGACATGTATCATATTGCTGATAGGTGATAGAGATGGGCTCTGAGGCTTTAAAAGTCATGACCAGGGTTTTATATAGGTTTCTGGCCTGGAGGGGTAACCAATGTAAACTCTTCAGTATTGGGGTTATGTGCTCTGAGCGTGGAGCACCTACGAGAATTCTCGCGGCTGCATTCATGGCCAGACGGAGGTTATGAGTGGGAGAGCTAAAGGAGTGCTCTCACTGACAAGGAGAAGTCTTGAGTCCTCTAAGAACTCTAGCCCTTGAATAACCAAGAATGGAGGCCTACATGAAAAATGCAGAGGATGTTTCTAATCTGCAGACAGTAAGTCTGAATCCTTCCATAACTCCAGCATGGCAGCTGGAGAAGAAGATGGAATGAAATGAAATACCATATTTACCCTTCTATGAGGGCAAAATGAGTATGGTGCATTCTTGCGCTCAATATGAATTTCCCCATGAAGAATTGAGGGTGGAAGGAAAATACAAGACAAGGACTGGTTGTTACTAAAAGAAAGCCATCCCTGGTGAAGGGGTCCACTGGAGCTGTGAACCAACCCAGGGGATTGGATAATTCTTTAGGTCTTCACTTAATTAAAGGCCTGTGTCCTTTATTGAAGAAGGAAACTTTAATGGAAATGGTAAGGGTAGGGAAGAACCCAGTAGTCATGACTAGGTAAAGCCCTTCCTAACCATCTGGAATTATTTGCTCTCTAGCAAGGGCCCATAGTGCAGAGCTGCTCTGTAGAGATGCAGAGAGCATGTTGCAGGTTGATTAGAAAAACTGGCTGTTTAAGAGCCAGTATGTAACCTGAACTACTCCGCCAAAGCCCAAGGATTGGGGAAGGCTAAGGATAGACGGTATGCTGATGTGTCTGCAACAATAGCCAGAAAAAGGTTCCTAGCCTGTCTGGGACTTAGTACTAAGGCCAGAAAAGATTGATATTGGAGATCAAGCTCTGGTTGCTTGATCAGCAAGTCAGTGGTCTAACCACTAAGAGCCCCTGCACTTCTAACTATTGTTAGGGCAGCAGAACAAATCTTAGGTCCCAAGATTGGAAAAAGACCTACAGACATAAGTAGGAGTGGTAAGACTCCGTCATTGTCTGAGAAGCTGCCACAAAACAAGAATGCAAGGGGGAGACAACTCTGAAAGAAAACTGAGGGGCTTAGGGACAAGCCTTCAGTGAAGTGGTATCACTCTTACAGACCAAAAGGTCTTAGTAAGAGGGACAGAGTTGAAAAAAGACTTACGATGGAGTAAATCTTTGAAAAAGTAAAATGAGACATGCTGATACAGGAGAAACTGTCAAAGGTAAAGGCATAGCAACCTTATTGACAGCTGTTACTCTGTCTACTTCGGAGGAAGAGGAGTAACTTTACTATCTGTAAAACATAATCATGTTAAGAAGCTCTATGAACTAAAAATCAGGATGTCTCTTTAAAGAGAGACGTGTAAAATTTAGGATGGAAACCGATGTAGATGCTTGTAATGGGAAGAAGCAAACTACAGGTTCTAAACCTCAGAAAAGGAAGAAGGATTAGGTGAAGAGTCTATCAGCAACCCTGCAGCTGCTGGGTTTGCTGAAGCGGTTGAGGTTGTGGTTTCTTTAGCCTGGTTTGATGTTTCCCTTGTTTGGAAACAGCTGCATGATGGGCAGAGAATGAATAAAACTTTTTCCCTTTGGGGGAATAAAGTTTGGTAGAAGATTTCCTACCACGTGGGATAGAGGAAGGTGTAGACAATCCTCTGAAAGCAACAGTGCCAGTGGTTGACTGAGCAACTTGGCGTAAAGTCTCTTTGTTAAAGAGATTCTCCCCAGTACAAGGAGTATTTCCCAGGCTTTCTTGTACCCATTTGTCCAAGTTGGAAGCTTGGAGCCAGGCTATGCGTCATGCCCCTATGGCTATAGCAGAAGTTTTGCTAACAGACTCAAAACAGTGCAGGGTAGCACAAGTAAGAAACCTAGAGAGATTTTGAACATGACTAACCAGTAAATAGTAGTCTGCTCTTTTGTGATCTTGAAGAAAAGGAGTCAAAAACAGCAAACTGTTTGTGACCTCTTCAAGAGATAGTCCCATATAGAAAATATATGAGAGAATTCTTGTTGAAAACATGGATGCCTGGAAGCTTTTACGTCCAAAGGCATCTAAAGTTCTAGACTCACGACCTGGCGGATAAGAAGAGTGCTTTTTAGCACTTTTAACACGCCTCATTGCTGATTCCACAACAATAGAATGATGTAGAAGTTGAGTCTTTTGAAACCCTGGAAAAGGGGGCACCTTGTACAGAGAGTCAGTGGCCCTTGAAGGTGGGGATACCTTTAAAGGAGTTTCCCACATTTTAAGTAAAAGATCCTGTAAGACTTGATGCAAAGGAAGCATGATGACCTCCTTTGGGTTCTCAGGGATATGCAGAAGCTCTGAATCCCCTGGTGCAGGATTTAGATCAGGTATAGAAATGGCAAGAAACCTTCCCATATCAAGCAAAAATGCTTGAAATTTCCCCAGAAGGGGATCCTCTATCATGAAGAGTAAAGGTTAGATCTGTTGAAGATCTAGTCTTGGCACTAATGGATTGATCCATTGGCGTACCAGACCCGAAAGGGTGGAGCATCGAATTGCCCTGAAAGGATAGTCGGCGGTACAGCTCGAGGCTGGTGCCGCAACGAATCGGGTGGAAAACTATCCATGCCAGGGATGGACTCCAAACTCGGTATCGAAGGAAGCGAGTTTGTGGAAGTAAGCATGGAAGGCACTGGTACCGATAAGAATGTAGAAAACGGTACCGGCAGTGGTATCGCAGCTGGTACCGATACCAGAAGATCAGTCTGAGGCGACTAACGGTACCAAAAGTACCGAGAGCGGTAGACTGATCTCCGGAACAATGTCTTCGGCACCATCCGAGGTCGATACCGAGACGAGTCGATACCCAATCGTCCAGGCTAGAGATCGATTCTAGACTCGGCATCGAAAGCAGCGAATCTATCGAAACAGATCTGGAGGGTACCGACGTGGATGCCAGAATCGGTACCGGGATCGATACCGATGCTGGAAGATCGGTCTGTAGCAACTCTAGTGCCACCGAAGATACCGAGAGCGCTAGACTGTGATCGGTGTGGAGTGTTTCATCCAACACCATTACCAATGCCGGGGTACCGGCACTGCTCAAAGCGGATACCACCACAGAGCATAGCTCAGGTATGTTCGCAGAGGTAAAAACCCCGGGAACAACCTGAAATCCTGTTAATGCTTTGGAGGCTGAAGACTCCCGCTGGGGTTTTAAAGCCAAAATGTCCTCGGGGGCAAGGCCAGAGGCATCTCGATGTTGAACATGAGATCTACCACCCGAGGACTGGCTAGTCTTTACAGACTTTTGTTGGGTTACCTGATCCTGTGAAAAGCAGTTGTAGCTGGTATCCTCAGGTCTGACGGGAACCGCGTATCGAGTTGAGCTCGATGCTGAAGACTTCTTCTGGAAATACTACTGCAGAAGGAACACTCCAGCGGATAGTGGTCAGGACCCAAACATGGAAAGCACCAGTTATGGGTGTCTAAAACTAACTTGGTACCGCCACAGTTGAAACATGTTTTAGGGATAGTGGCTGGCATTTCCATGAAGGAAAGTGGAGAGGCCTAGTAGGCCAAAAACCGTCAGGCACTAAACAGGGAAAAAATTCCGTACCAAAGAAAAAGTTTTGTAGGAGAAAAGAAGAAAACACCGGCGGTACCAGTGCATCGAGGGAAGGCAGACGCAACCACAAGAAAAAACAAAAATAAAGGAAGAATTTTCTGTGGTGACAGGAGTACGTCCTGCCAGCTCCACGGAAAAACGAAAACTGAGGAGAGGCAGTTGGGAAAGGCGGGAAGGCAGCACGCAGGCATGGTGGGATGCTCCCAAAAGCGTTCTAATTGGACGCTGGGGAGCGTTCCCGCGCAGACTCCGTCGGTACCGACGTACCCATATGTGAAGACTCATTCCTGCTTGTTCCTGGAGATAGGTTAAGATCCTGAAGTTCTAGGCTTTCAGCAACCAGTCCCTGAGATGCAGAGACTGGGTATTTGGATGCCAGAGCATCCCGTCCTCTTGGGAGAGAAAATCTGGAGCAGATCCCAATTCCAGAGACGGAGTTTGAGAGAGATGTAGGAGCAGAGGGTACCACGTTTGCCGTGGCCAACGTGGAGCTATGAGGATCATATGACCTTTGTGTCTCTGAAGCTTGAATAGGGTTTTGGGGATGAGGGGAATGGGTGGGAAGGCATATAGGAAGTCCTGACCCCAGTGGAGGAGGAAGGCGTCCCTTGCCTGACAACATCTAGCTGGAACAGAACCGGGGAAGTTTGGCATTCAGCGGACTTGCAAAGAGGTCTATGTGCGGGGTTCCCCAAATCTGAAATATTTGGGCAACCTGGTCTGCATGGAGAGACCATTCATGTGCAAGCTGAACTCGACTGAGTTTGTCTGTCCAAGAGTTTTGGATGCCTGGAAGATACAACGCAAGGAGATGAATCTGATGCTCTCTGGCGAGGGCCCATAGTCGCAAAGCTTCATTGCACAGTGACAGAGAACCTGTTTCGCCCTGCTTGTTCACACAGAACATAGCTACCTGATTGTCCGTTTGAACTAGGACTGTCGTAGCGGAGCAGGGCGTGAAATCCTCGAAGAGCAAAGAAGATTGCGCTGAGCTCCAGGAGGTTGATGTGAAGACAGGCCTCCTGTGGAGTCCAGGTACCCTGGGTAAAGAGATTGTGCAGATAGGCTCCCCATTCCACCTGTGAAGCATCTGTTAGGGTGGCTTGGGATAGGGGTTGCTGGAAAGGAGACCCACCAGAAGGTTTCTGGGTGATTGTCACCATTTTAGGGACGAAATAAGACGATTTGAGTTTGTTATTTTGTCCGACAGGCAGCCTGAGGTCTGTGTCCACTGAGTGGATAAAGTCCACTAGGCTGCTCGCATATGGAGGCGAGCATAAAGAACCATATGCACGGTGGATGCCATGTGGCCTAGCAACTGTAGCATTTCCCGAGCAGTGAGACAAGGTTTGAGCACTGCTTGGGAAGCTAGTTGTACTATGCAAAGACAGCGGGGCTGCGGAAGTAAAGCCCTTGTCCGTCTGGTATCCAGATGAGCTCCTATGAACTCTAGGGACTGAGTGGGAGCAAGATTGGATTTTGGGAGGTTTGTGACCAGTCCCAAATACTGAAGGATTCGCACTGTGCGAAACAGAGCAGAGCTGGCTTCTGGCACTGTAGGGGCTCGAATGAGCCAGTCGTCTAAGTAAGGGAAGACGAATATTCCCAGAGTGCGGAGAAATGCTGCTTCCACAGCCATGCATTTTGTGAACACTCTTGGCACAGAAGCCAGGCCAAAGGGAAGAACCTTGTATTGGTAGTGCTTTCCTTGAAACAGGAATCGGAGGAATCTCCTGTGATTTGGATGGATAAGAATAAGAGTATACGCATCCTTGAGATCAAGAGAACAAAGCCAATCCTGACCTCGAAGGTATGGCAGCAGAGTTCCTAGAGAGACCATTTTGAACTTCTCTTGGAACAAATATTTGTTCAATTCTATGAGGTCTAAAATGGGTCTGTGTCCCCCTGCTTTCTTTGGAAAAAGGAAATAGGGGGAGTAGAACCCTGTACCCTGATGAGGAATGGGTACTTCCTCTATTGCTCCTTGAGCAAGGAGCATTGTGACTTCTTGACCAAAGAGACTGTCGAGAGAGTTCTGAGAATTGAACTGTCGTACAATTGTAGGAGGGGGCATGCTGTGAAAATGAAGCTTGTACCTCCCTCTCGTACAATGGACAGAGTCCAATTTTCTGCTGTTATTTGGTACCATCTGTGGGCAAAATGACATAACCTGCCTGGGATGGTCGAGGGTTCTGGACTGTTCAGAGGCAGGAAGGCAAAGTTCTCTAGAGAGGAGTCAAAGCCCCTGAGGAGGCTGAGCCTGCTGAGGTGGGCTGAGGTTTTGCAGTTTTTAGCTTCTTTTGTTGCCTAGGTTGTTGCTGCTGTCCCTTTTGGGCAATCTGACCTGGACGGTGTCCCTGTTGGGTATAGGAAGGATAAAACGTCTTTTTCTTATTGAAAAATGGTTTCTTAGAGGATTTTTTCTTTGCAGGCTCGGCTGTAGATTTGGACAATCTATCCAAGGTGATATTGTCAGCATCTATCTCATTAGCCTTCTCCTGCCAATTCTTGCCAAAGAGATTTTCTCCTGTGCAAGTAATGTTTTCTAATTTATCCTGTACCCAAATTTCCAAGTCAGATGCCTGAAGCCAGGCAATCCGACGTGCACCAATGGCAATAGCAGAGGTTCTGCTTATGCACTCAAAACAGTCAAAGGCTCCACGATTTACAAACTTAGAAACATCCTGAGCATGTTTGACTAGAATAAAATAGTCTTGCCATTTGTCATCAGGAAGGAAGTGGCTCATAAGTTCCAAGTCTACTGTGACCTCTTTAAGGAACATGACTATACACAAGATATAGGAACTGATCCTAACTGAGAGCATGGAAGCTTGGAAGCATCGACGCCCAAAGGCATCGAGAGTCCTACATTCACAACCTGGAGGATTGGATGCATGTCTCTTTGCACTTTTCATCCTTCTCATGGCTGATTCCACCACCACTGAATGGTGTGGTAATTGAGTTTTTTGAAAGCCAGGACAAGGTGGAGCTCGATACATGGTATCGAGTCTTCGAGAATGAGGAGATATGGTTAAAGGTGTTTCCCACATCCTTAGCATAAGATCATGTAAAATCTCATGAATAGGCAGAGTAGCTGCCTCTTTGGGAGCCTTAGGGTATTGGAGAATTTCCAATTCCTTTGCCCTAGGCTCTTTTTCAGGAGCTACTGGGATGAAAAGACCTCAGGCCACATCACGGATAAAGTCCTGAAAGGACATATCCTCTGGCAGAGACATTCTGCGCTAAGGAGAAGAGGAATCCTCAGGGAGAAGTACTCTTGTATCGGCAGAGTCTTCGGAGTCTTCAGACTCTAGAGGATTCAAAATACCTCCGATCCCAGTGATCGTAAAAAGCACGGTACCGGTATCCATCGAAGTTGGTATCAGGTTGTTCCAGTACCGATCTGTCGATGCCGGAGACATACGCAGGACTCGGTATGGGTGGCATACCCGCCGATGCTAATGCAGTTGGGTACCGGTTCTGGTGTCGGTACCGGTTGAGGTGTCTGAAGCGGTTTCCATGGTACCGAAGCCGTGAGAAGAGCCGCTAGACTGCGCTCAATAGCAAGGAATCTCTGGTCTATCGACGCTGCCTATGCTTGGGTGTCAGTACCGGTAGAAGCAGCCGGAATCCAGAGCATGGCGCCAGTAGTTCTGTCGAGGTTGAGGCCTTGAGAACATCCTGGAGCCCCATTAGTGCTTTGGAAGACAAAGCCTCCCGCCGGGGCAGTTTTGTCGGTGAAAATTCCTCAAGGGCAACGCCATGGGCATCTCGATACTTAGGAGATCTACCCTTTGAGGACCGGTTTGATTTATGTTTAGCTACCTGAGATCCATGGGAGGAAGATGAGGACCTGGAGGACAAGGATGCAACAGACGCCACGTCTGAGGGAAAAAGGGTGCTAAGTTTAGCAGCTTGGTTCTGCCGGCCCCTTTTTGACATCATTCCACAGGAGTGGCACTCTGAAATAGAGTGGTCAGGACCTAAACATTTGAGACACCAATCATGGATGTCGGTGACGGAAATAGTACCGCCACATTTAGAACATTTCTTAAAACCTGAAGTAGGTTTTTCCATTTTTAAGGAAAAAATTGGGCCTAGTGCCCAAAATGGCGCCTAGCACCAAGGAAAAAAAGTTTCTAAAGTAAAACACCTCAGGAACTTTTTTTTTTTTTTTAAAGAAATGAGAAAGAACCAGCGGTACCAATATGATGTCGAAGGAAGGCAGATGTGACCACAAAAGCAAAGATTAAAGACGACATTTTTCTGCAGTGACAGGGTATGTGACCTGTCGGCTTCACGGAAAACGAAGAACTGGAGAGGGACAGTTGGAAAGGTGGGAAGGCAGCACGCAGGCGCTGTGGGATGCTCCCGAAAGCTTTCATATTGGACGCTGGGGAGCGTTCCCGCGCAGGCTCCGTCAGTACTGACGATACCCATATGTGAAGACTACATTCCTGCTTGTTCCTGGCGATTATTTAATTCCATGGGACTTCTGAAAAGTAAGAAATTCAAAAAATTGGGCAATCAAGACATGCTTGAATTTTGCTTGTCTTCTGCCCAAGTCTTAAAAAAAGAGACAAAAATCTGCAGAGCTTTTACTACAAACTACTAAATTTAAGGTGTTGCTTAACGTTTTAGTTTTTTCCCTTTTCAGCTGAATAAAATTATTGCATCATTTTACTTCAAGCTGCACAAATTGTTCAGGTTTTTTGTTTTGTTTTTTATATATCTATTTGCTTTGCTTTGCTTTCCCTCAAACTTAAATCTGGGTCTATTTACAAAAGAAATCTGGATCAGTCCATTACATGTTTCAAGGTTATTACTTAAGTATTACTAAGGTCAATAATGATTACAATACAGAAACATATATAGAAAAAAATGCATTAAAAAACAAAGCTACAACATTCAAACAATATAGAACTAATATAGTCAACCTACCTTTTTTACTAAGGTCAATAGCAGCTTCTAGAAGAACTTCTAATTCCCCTTTAGGTAAAACTGGAACAACCCAACGGGGTCTGCAAAATAAAAAAAAAAAATATATATATATATATATATTATTTATATGTATATAGCACAAGACAAATTCAGAGGATGTTGCTTCAACCTATCCCACTGCTCCCCTCTGCTGTACTGTCAGGAATATTTAGAAAAAGATGAATTAAGCACAAAGCATTTGTTTTGATGAAACCCCTGAAATACACAAATCACCCAATATCTGAAACAGTCTATATTTTCCCCTCATGCTGCAGAATAGATATTTGGGCCAATACCTGTCTCCTGCAAAATTTTAGGAATAAGGATCGGCCTCACCTGCTCATTTTCTTTCCTTGAGTCCAACCAGACCAGTCCAGACTGCACAGGTTGTGCCCACCATCCATCAGGTAGAAACAGACTACAGAGCTGTAAGTTCTAAGAGGCACCATGCAGCCTCTTGCTCTCCAGTATTTCCACGGCAAAGCAAAAGATGAAACTAAACCTTATCCCCAACTCCCAGGAGGAGAGGACCCAAAAATTGAATTGAAGGAAATACCGATACATCAGGAAGATGTATTACAACTATTAGATAAACTGAAAAGTAGCGAATCACCTGGGCCGGATGGTATACATCCAAGGGTGTTGAAAGAACTGAAATATGAGATTGCAGACCTGCTATTAGTAATCTGTGAACTATCATTAAAATCATCTCTGATACCTCAAGATTGGAGGATCGCCAATTTAACACCAATTTTTAAAAAGGGTTCCAGGGGTGATCCGGGAAACTACAGACCGGTGAGCCTGACATCAGTACCGGGAAAAATGGTAGAAACCATCATAAAGAATAAAATTACTCAGCATGTAGATAGTCATGACCTAATGGGAGACAGCCAACATGGCTTTAGACAAGGACAACCTTGTCTTACTAATCTCTTATGTTTTTTTGAAGGAGTGAATAATCAGGTGGACAAAGGTGAGTCGGTTGATATTGTGTATCTGGACTTTCAGAAAGCCTTTGACAAGGTCCCTCATCAGAGACTTTTGGCAAAACTGAAGAGTCATGGGATAGGAGGCAGTGTACTATTGTGGATCAGGAACTGGTTAAAAGATAGAAAGCAGAGGGTAGGGCTAAATGGCCAATTTTCCCAATGGAGAAAGGTGAATAGTGGTGTACCCCAGGGATCTGTGCTGGGTCCGCTGCTTTTTGACATATTCATAAATGACCTGAAAAGTGGAATAATGAGTAAGGTTATCAAATTTGCAGATGACACAAAACTATTTAAAGTTGTTAAAACCCAAGAGGATTGTGGAAAATTGCAAGAGGATTTTGATAAATTGGAAGACTGGGCATCAAAATGGCAGATGAAATTTAATGTGGACAAGTGCAAGGTTATGCACCTAGGGAAGAACAACCCAAAACTATGGTTACACGATGCAAGGTTCCACATCAGGAACCACCACCCAGGAAAAAGATTTAGGCGTCATTGTGGATAACATGTTAAAACCCTCGGCCCAGTGTGCAGCAGCGGCCAAGAGAGCAAATAGAATGCTAGGTATGATAAGGAAAGGAATGGAAAATAAAACAAAAGATATTATAATGCCTCTATATCGTTCCATGGTGAGACTGCACCTTGAATATTGTGTGCAATTCTGGTCGCCGTATCTTAAAAAGGATATAGCGATTTTAGAAAAGGTTCAGAGAAGAGCCACCAAAATGGTAAAGGGGATGGAAGGATACTCCTATGAAGAAATGCTAAAAAGGTTAGGGCTCTTTAACCTGGAAAAGAGACGGCTGAGGGGAGATATGATAGAAGCCTATAAATTAATGAACGGAGTGGAAAGCACAGTTACTTACCTGTAACAGGTGATCTCTGGGAACAGCAGGAATAAGTCTTCACATATGGGTACGTCGGTACCGACGGAGTCTGCGCGGAAACGCTTCCCAGCGTCCAATCAAGAGCTTTTGGAAGCATCCCAGCATGCCAGCGTGCTGCCTTCCCGCCTTTCCCAACTGCCTCTCCTCAGTTAAGTTTTAAAGCTGAGACAAAGAGAGAGAGAGAGAGAGAGAGAGGAAAGGAAAGATAGAGAGACAACTCCTGGGGAGGTGGGTGGGTCGTGAAGACTTATTCCTGCTGTTCCCAGAGATCACCTGTTACAGGTAAGTAACTGTGCTATCTCCAGGAACAAGCAGGAATGAGTCTTCACATATGGGGACTCCCAAGCTGAGATGCCTGGAGTCCCAGCATGTCATAGGTTGGAACATGCTATCTCCCAGAACACCAGGCATCCTGAGGATGGAGGGTAGGAGTTGAAGAAAGAAAGATGCTGTGGAACAGCTAACCTAGCACAGGACTGCAGAGAAGGAGTCCATGTGTGGATGATGATTGTCATCAATGATATTGCAAGAATATTGCAATATGGACCTCCCCTGACAGGATTTCACAGAAGTATGGAGGTTCATGGATCTACTGGGGAACCCAGTAGAGGAACCGTGAAAAGGACCTCACTGTAAAGTGGAGGTAATAAACCTGTAGGAAAACAGTGGAGGTCAGAATTCTGAAAGGTAACAGGTAACCCCAGTAGGAAAAACTGGGGTAGTACAAAAACGGTGGGCCTTCAGCGGAAGGCTGTATGACAAAAACCCTACTCTTTTGGCGGCAGAGTGGCTCACTCTTAGGAGCAAAAAGAGAAAGGCTAACCGATTTGGACAAACAGGCACAGTCCTTGTGGGGAGAAAGAGTATGGGAATCCCTTGTATCCCTAAAAGAGAGGACAAATGCCTGAGGCGTTAAAGCCTGTGATTAACTGAAGATCCACAATGTCTCTCCTAACTGGGGTAAGCTAGGAGAGATATTGGGCACGGAGAGCTTCAGAGGTACCTAAACCCTTAAGTTATGGTATAAAAATTGCTGACTACCACAGGAGTGGTTGTGTGAGTAGAACCCAAACCTGCTGGATAGCAAAGATATGGGTAAAGCCCCTCTGTCAGAAACATATAGCTATATGAGCATAGACAGTCAGAAAGTATGTGGAGACATATCTATCTATAATGAAATATCTCGACAGATATATACATATATATATATAGATATATATACATATATACATATATATATAGATATATAAATATAAATATATATATATACATATTGATATATAGACAGACACATAAGAATATATCTATAGTGAGATATGGAGGGGCATAAAATACACACAAAAGATAAATATGAATATGTAGGCCTAAATATGGGTGTCTGCAATTAAACAGACAGATATGCCTACAGCATGGTATTCACATAAGATATGTGGAGAGGAAAGATTCATCTAACAAGGAGGTGGAACCTACTTGAGAAGATATATAGAGAATCTATTCCCCCTGGTTATGATCTGCAAGGATGCTAGCTAGTGAAATAACCAGGATGGTTACATGAAAAACAGAGGATATCATCAATCTGCAGCCAGGAAGTCCCGAGTCTTCCAGGACTCTAGCATGGTAAGTAGACAGAAGACACAGAGATGAGATACCATGTTGACCTGATTAAGGGCAAAAAGTATCATGCGTTCTTACCATGAGGACGAGCTGCAAGGAGAAAGAGCATATCCCCGATTGGGAATGCTATGGACCAAAGCAGGGAATTGGCAACTCCTTAAGCCTTTACGTAAGAGAAGGCCTATGTCCTTTATATCAAAAGGAGATAGTAAAAGAAGGGAGAACCTTCCAGTCATGGGAGACATGACTGAAAAGCCTTTTCCAACCATCTAGGATAGCTGTTGGAGAAAAAAAACCCATGCTCTCTAGCAAGGGCCCATAGTGGAAAGCTTCTCTGTAGAATTGCAGAGAGCATGATGTAGGAGAATGAGGAGATAGAACTGGCTGCTAGAGAGCCAGTATCTCTGCCAACTATGCTGCCAAACCCAGGGGAATGGAGATGGCAGAAACAGAAGACCAATCCAGAAAGCTTGTAGTGAGATAATCTCCAAGATAGATGAAAGCACTGACTCGGAGCCACTACTAAGACTAGACAGAATGTTAGTGGAGGACAAAATAGTAATTACACTTACCTGGTAATTGTAATTCCATGAGAGACAACAGCCTTGTCCTCTACCAATGGGTTGTATGCACATCCTCCTGCAGCTTGAAGACTGGACCAATCAAAACTCTGCATTCCTGCAAGTAGTGTGCTGGCATTCCATATCAGCTCCAATGAACTATTGACAAAGCAGACTCAGAGCAACAAATAAGTAGCCAATACCAAAAAAAAATGCACTATAAATTGTTATAAAGTATCATTAATGATTAGCAATTAGAAAGCATCATAAACTGCTGAAAAAACTGTAGAACGGAACCCCCCCCAAAAGTACCGAGGAAGCCATCCGGAAGGGGAGACCGCCCCATGCCCTGCCCCCCGCCTGCCGAGCCAGAGCCAGGTTGCGAGAGACAGGGAATAGACAAAGTAAGCAGATGAAAGTAAGTGGGATATACTTACCCGCCCCAACCGCATCCCAGGTTGAACGCGTGCCGCGCCAAGGCAGATACCCACAGGCGGGACTGAGGACTAAGCTGTCGTCTCTCAAGGAACTACAATTACCAGGTAAGTGTAATTACTATTTCCTTATCGTTCCTCCAGCTTAGTCCTCTACCAATGGGATGTAACAGAGCAGTACTAACGGGAGGGACCCTGCCAGCCAGCACGCAAGACCGCCGACCCAAAACAGGCATCCCTCTCCGCCAGAACATCAAGCCGATAATGCTTGCTGAAGGTACGCAAAGACGACCAAGTCGCCGCCTTGCAAATCTCCAGTGGAGGCACCAAACTGTATTCCGCCCAGGAGGCCGCCTGCGCTCTAGTCGAATGAGCCCGAAGACCCATCGGAGCAGAGCGACCCTGTAACAAACAGGCGGAGACAATGGCCTCCTTAATCCACCGGGAGATAGAGGCCTTCGCCGCCGCCTCACCTTTCCTGGGCCCCCCAAACAAGACAAACAAGCGATCGGACTTGCGGAAGGATTCGGTGACTGACAAATAACGGCGCAAAGATCGCCGGATATCCAAGCGACTAAGCCCCCGGTCGGAATCCTGCTCTCCCGCCACCCGCAAGACGGGAAGAGAAACCACCTGATTCACATGAAAGGCAGAAGACACTTTAGGGAGGAAGGAAGGAACCGGGCGAAGCACCACATTATGAGAGGAAAAGGAGAGAAAGGGTTCCCTACAGGAAAGCGCCTGGAGCTCCGAAATACGCCGAGCCGAACAGATGGCCACCAAAAAGACAACCTTCAAAGTCAAATCCTTCACAGAGGCCTGCGATAAAGGCTCGAAAGGCGCCCTACTCAGCGCCCGCAGCACCAAGTTAAGATCCCACGGAGGGACCGTAAGTCGACTAGCCGGACGCAACCGGGCGACCGCCTTAAGGAAACGTCCAACATCAACATGTGTTCCGAGAGCTACCACGTGCACCTTTCCCCGGTAGCAGGCCAGAGCCGCCAGCTGTACCCGCAAGGAGCTAGCCGCCAACCCTTTATCGAAGCCATCCTGCAAAAAATCAAGCACCACCGGGACAGAAGCTGTGGCAGCCCGGATCTGATGCCTTGAACACCAGTCCTCAAAGACGCGCCCGACGCGGACATACGCGAGCGAAGTGGAACGTTTACGCGCCTGAAGCAAGGTTGTAACCACCGATGTGGAGTAACCTTTCTTCCTTAGCCACGCCCTTTCAATGGCCAAGCCGTAAGCGAGAATCTCTCCACCCGCGTCATCAGGAGTGGACCCTGAAGCAGCAGCTCCGGCAACAACGGAGGACGCCACGGAACCTCATCGAGTAAACGCACCAGGTCGGCATACCACGAACGTCGGGGCCAATCCGACGCAATCAACAGTACCCGTCCGCGATGCGCCTCGATACGCTGGATCACTCGACCGAGGAGTGCCCACGGGGGGAAGACGTAGAGAAGACCCCTCGAGGGCCACGGCCGCATGACAGCATCGATGCCTTCCAACATGGGTTCCCGCCGTCGGCTGAAGAACCGACTCACCTTGGCGGAACGGATGGTCGCCATAAGATCCATCACGGGCATTTCCCAACGAAGCACTAACTGCTCGAAGACGGTGGGATTTAGCTCCCACTCCCCTGCGTCCACTCGCACTCTGCTGAGAAAATCTGCCATTACGTTGTCCGTTCCTGCTATGTGCGCTGCCGAGATTGCTTGCAATCGCGGCTCCACCCACACAAACAGACTCTGGGCTTCTTCCTCCATGGCCGAGCTGCCGGTGCCGCCCTGTCGATTTAGGTATGCCACGGTTGCGGCATTGTCGGACAGTACCCGCACTGCTCGCCCCGTCAAGTGAGCCTCGAAGTGCTGCAGTGCCCGAAACACCGCTCTCAGCTCCAGACGGTTGATCGACCACTTGCTCTCCTCCGTTGACCAGAGACCCTGTGCAAACTCCGCTCCACAATAGGCTCCCCAGCCCGCCAAACTGGCATCTGTCAACAGCGGAAGCCACTCGGGCTGCTCCAAGGGCATTCCCGCCCGCAAAACAGACGGCTGAAGCCACCACTGCAGCTCTTTCCGGACCCGCGGCGGACACGGAAGCCGTTTGCTCAAGGGGTCGAACTGATTGGACCAGCGGCGAAGAAGGGCACGCTGTAACGATCGCATATGAAACCGGGCCCAAGGGACCACCTCCAAGGTTGCTGCCATCGTTCCCAGCACCTGAAGGTAATGCCACGCCGATGGTGCTGATAGCTTGCGGAACTTCCTCACCAGCCTCTGCAGGGCCAGAACTCTCTGATCTGGGAGGAACACGGAGCCCTTCCAAGTATCAAACCGCACCCCCAGGTACTCGAGCACCTGTGTGGGCACAAGGCGGCTCTTGAGCGGATTGACCACCCAACCGAGGGACTCTAAGAAGGATACCACTTTCGCCGTGACCGCCAGGCTCTCGTCTCGGGACTTCGCTCGAATTAACCAATCGTCCAGGTACGGATGGACCAAGATCCCCTCCCTTCGCAAGGCTGCCGCCACCACCACCATAACTTTGGTGAATACGCGAGGAGCAGTAGCCAAACCGAAGGGCAGAGCCTGAAACTGATAATGTCCCCAGGGAAGAGCGAAATGGAGAAATTTCTGATGGGACGCCCGGATGGGAATGTGCAGATAAGCCTCGGTGAGATCGAGAGAGGTCAAGAACTCCCCTTTTCTAACTGCGACGATAACGGATCGTAGCGTCTCCATCCAAAAATGAGGTACCCGAAGACAACGATTGACACCCTTCAGATCGAGAATGGGACGGAGGGAGCCATCCTCCTTTGGCACCACGAAATAAATGGAATAGCGGCCGAGACCGTATTCCGCTGGCGGGACTGGAACAATCGCTGCCAACTGCAGCAGCCGGTTTACTGTTTGTCGCAGCTGGAAAGCCTTCTGCGGGTTGCGGCAAGGAGAAAGGACGAAGGAGTCTAGAACCGGCCGGGCGAGATCTAAGGCATAGCCGTCGCGGATGATCTCCAACACCCACTGGTCGGACGTAATGTGGGCCCAGGCAGAGAGAAACCCCCGAAGGCGACCCCCAAGAGGCCGAGTCTCTGCCGGGACCCGCCGCCCTTCATTGTGGCTTTCGGGCGACAGCGGAGGACCCCGCCGCAAAACCTCTACTGGTCCCCTGAAATCCACGAAAGCTCTGGTACCTAGAGGCGTAACGACCCCTCGAGGACCCTGCAAAACGGGGGGAACGAAATCTCCGAAAGTCTCTACTTGGGCCACGAAATGCCGGTGCCGCCTTACCACGTCTGGGCTTATCCTCCAGCAACCGGCCCCCCTTAGTTTCTCCCAGGTCTTTAACCAACTGTTCCAACGCTTCACCAAACAGCAGCCTTCCCCGAAAGGGAAGCTTGCCGAGCCGCACCTTTGACGAGCCATCAGCCGCCCCATTCTTCAGCCAAAGAGCCCTACGCGCCGCTACCAGGGAACCCATACTGTTTGACAGGGCTCTGATGAGGTCATAGTGGACGTCCGCTTGATAGGCCAAACCCGATTCTAAGCGCTGAAGCTCCCTCACTGCGTCGTCCTCCAAGGAAGTCGACTGCCGTAGGTGCTGTACCCACCGAAGACAAGCCCGCGCAATCCAAGCACCAGAAATAGAAGCCTGTAATGCCAGTGCGTCCGCCTCAAAAGATTGCTTCAGCAAGCCATCCATCTTTCGGTCCTGTGCTTCTTTCAAGGCCGCACTGCCTTCTACTGGTATAGTGGTTTTCTTAGTAACCGCGGACACCGTAGCATCAACCTTGGGGGATCGGAAGCGCTCCTTGTCCTTGTCCGCCAGGGGATACAGCTTGTTCATGACCCGGACCCCCTTAAGACCGGACTCGGGTGCATCCCACTCCGCCTGGATCATCTGATCAATCACCTTGTGAATGGGGAAAACTACCTGGGTCTGACGGACCGCCTGAATGATGGGATCCGCCGCATCCTCATCCTCTGTTGGTCGCTCCGGCGCCAAGCAGAGCGTCTGTAGGGCTTCCGTAATCAGGGCCAGTAATTCTTCCTTACGGAACACCCAAATAATTCGAGCCTGATCCTCGGGTTCTGCAATCTCCCCCTCTTCTAGTTCCTCCATGTCGATATCCAAATCCAAGTCCATCTCTTCCGCCTCTTGCCAGTCAGCGTCAGCAAGGGAGAGATCAGCCGAGCGGGGGCGCTTGGGGGCCTTTGCCCCGCCAGCTGCACGGTCACCCACCGGTGATAGCATCTCCGAGGGAGCGACAGGCAAGGTACCAGGCAGCTGTCCCTGCCGACTGCGACAAAAGGCCTGATGCATCAGCAGCACAAAATCCGGAGAGAATTCGTGCATGAGAGAAGAGCCCCCGAGATCCAATGGCCCACTGGCCAACCCGGGCACGACCGACAGTGAAGGAGCAGAAGGACCAGCCACCACTGCTCCGCTCTCCTCCCCCACCAGAGCCCCCTGAGCTTCCGGGGCCCCTGACATCTCCATCTCCCCCCCCCCCCCCTCACAATTGTGTGTTGTATACTATAATGAAACTGACTGGCTTTGTTTTGAAAACCTATCACATAACCTTGTAAATCACGCTGTAATTCCTTGAAATTTCTGTCATTTATCTGACATTTTCTGTTTACTTAATCAAACCGCTCCTGATCGCTGGAAGTAGCGGTATACAAATATATGCTAAATAAATAAAATAAATAAATAAATAAACTGCTGCTCCATAGAGAGGGAAACAGAGGCGCAGCAATGACAGACGCCCGTTTCCCCGCAGGCCCGCAGATTAAACACAGAGCTAGAGGGCATAAGCTCTACCAGGGCAGGGCCCGAGGAACTGCTGCCTCCAGCAAGCGCTAGGCCAAAGACAAGAAGGCATCCCTCAGCATGGGTGCACTGCCCTATTAGCCCACGTTGGTTCTTTTTTTTTTTTTATCTAATACTGCATTTCAAACAAAAATGGACCGCGAAACAGTCACTGAGCAAAACGCGGGGAAAAAACAAAGAAACACAAAGAAACTAAATTAAACTCGAAATAAAATATTACCCCAGAGAAACTGGGCAGAACAGCAGCAGCAGCGCCAAACAAAAAAAGAAAAAAAAGAAGCTCCAGAGCTGTCCGCCGACACGCGGTGGCACGGAGACCCGTAGAGCCGCGTGCTCAAAATGGCAGCGGCTCCACAGAAAAAAGTTTTGGCGCTTTTTTCTACAGGCGCTAGGAACCCGCGAGCCGAGCACAGGCCGGCGCGGTAGAGCGCGTCCCGTATCGGTCCCTCTCACCCGAGCGAACCGAGGAAGCTGCCAAGGGCTGAAAACGCCCGATCCGGCCCCCAGCTCAAACACCCAGGTCTAAAGAAAAAAAGGGCAGACAAATTGCCACGGACTGCCCAGAGGCAGAACTGGACCGCTGGGGTACCGTGGTAGGAGCTGTGCCCCGATTAGTCCTGGGACAGAGATCCTTTTATGTGGATTGACCGACAGACAGGCTGGCAGGAAATCCAACGGTGGCTTGGCAGACAGGGGAAAGCAACGGAGGAAAAAAAAACCCTCCTCCACCTCGACCCGAAGCTGACAGCTGTTGTAGCAGCTCGGGGGGGGGGGGGGAAGCTGTTCGTTTGTTTTTTTTGTTTTTGTTTTTTTGTTTTGTTTTTTTTGAGTGCCCTTAAAGAGCCAGCCCAAGCCAATCAGCCAAATAAAGAAAAAATTAAATTTAGCACAATACTGCTCCTTATCTGTTCTTCCAGTGAGTCCAGCACCTAGACTCACTAAGTCCTCCTGCTGCGTGGAGACTGGACACACTGGAGCTGATATGGAATGCCAGCACACTACTTGCAGGAATGCAGAGTTTTGATTGGTCCAGTCTCCAAGCTGCAGGAGGATGTGCATACAACCCATTGGTAGAGGGCTAAGCTGGAGGAACGATAAGGAATCTGGTTGTTTGTGGACAAGAACCAGTGGACCAAACATTAAAGCTCCTGCATAGGTAGCTGCCAGCAAGACAGCAGAAAGAATCTTACTGTTCAAAAACAGAAAGAACAGACAGGAGTAGAAAACTCTGGACATGTCTGATAAGCTGCCTCAAAGTAAGATTGAAACAGGGGAGGTAACTCAGAGGAAAACTCCACACTGGAAAGTGACAAAAACTAGAGAGGCTGAAGAAAAAGCCCCCAGCAAGTAATTCCGCTCTTACAGTGGTAAGAGGGTGAAGAGAATGGAGCTGAAGAAGACTTACCAAGTAGTATGTCTATAGAACGTTCCTGTGCCAGCATGTATTTTTCCTATCATTTGATAGTGGTCAGACCTCTTTCCCTAGCAGGAAAAGAGGAGAAACCTGTGACCTATAGGCATGAACATTCTGACAGCTCATAGAAATACAGAAAAAATGAATGTCTTTTGGAAAGAGATCCATGTGTAGGGGTTAGAATGAAGCAGTGGATTGCCTCTGTTGAGAAGAAGCAACTGTAGATTCTAACCCCAAGAGTCACAAGCATCTGATGATTAATCAGAAACCCTGCAGGTGCTGGGTTTGCTGAGCCTGGTGAGAGGTTGGATTCTTCAGAACAGGACGATGCCTCCCCTGTTGGGGAACATCTGTATGATGGGCAAGTGATGAATAAAACCTTCTTCTCCTGTGGGAAGAAAGTTTGGTAGGACATTTCCTACCTACTGGGACAGAAGGTGGTGTAGAACCACCCTTAGGAACAGGTAAATCAGTGGACAACTGAGTAACCTGACGTAAAGACTCCTTGTTGAAAAGATTTTCTCCAGTGCAAGGAGTATGTCCCAGCCGTTGTTGTGCCCATTTGTCCAAATCTGAAGCTTGGAGCCAGGCTCTACGTCGTGCCCCTATAGCTATAGCAGAAGTCCTGCTAACAGACTCAGAAGAGTCTAGGGAAGCACGAGAAAGAAACCAAGAGATATTCTGGATATGCTTAAGCAGTGAGGAATAGTCTGTACTCCTGGAATCTGGAAGGAAAGGAGTCAAAAGATGTAATTGCTTTGTGACCTCCTCAAGAGAAAGACTCATATAAAAAATATATGAGAGAATTCTTGCAGAAAGCATAGATGTCTGGAAGGTTTGACGTCCAAAGGCATCTAGTGTCTTAGACTCACGACCTGGCGGATAAGAAGAGTGCTTTTTCTTACTCTTTACCCGCCTCATTGCTGATTCCACTACTATGGAATGATAAGGAAGTTGAGTCTTTTGAAACCCTGGAGAGGGGGTCACCTGATATAAGAGATCAGTTGCCCTGGGAGGTGGGGGTACCCTTAAAGGTGTTTCCCACATTCCTAGAAGGAGATCCTGCAAGGAATGATGCAAAGGAAGCATTATGTTGTCCTTTGCTTTGGTAGAAACAGAGCCTTGTGCAGGATCATGTCCTGGAATAGGAATGGCAAGGGATCTTGCTATATCCAGGAGGAAACTCTGAAAAGAGGGATCCCAAACAGGAATCTCCCTTGGACAGGTTAGCTCTAAAGAACTAGCCTGAGCACCCACAGAGTTATCCAAATATATAGGAATAGAAGATCCTGCAGAGTGCAGTGTGGAATGCTTAAGGGATGGTTGCTGGTACTGGCTGTCAGGAGCAGCAACCCTCCTTACCACATTGTGCATGCCAGGTTTCGACTCCAAGCTTGGTATAGAATGGAGCGATCCTGTTGAAAAAAGCATGGCAGGAGTTGGCCACGATGCTACTGTGGATACCGGTACCAATAGCAATATGGGTACCGATGTCGGAGTCGAGCCCGACAAAGACATCGGAGCAGTCATCGGTGACAGTTCAACCGGTACCGAGGTAACCGAAAACCTCCGGCTACTATCCTCGGTACCGAAGCACCGGTATCGATCGGTGTCGGTACCAAAATCTATTGGTACCCAGTCTTCTAGACTAGAGATTGATTCCGAACTCGGCATCGAGGGCAGAGAGCCTGATAAGCGAAGCATGGAAGGCACCGACCGTAAGGGTAATGAGGACATCGGTACCGACTTCGGTACCGTGTCTGATACCAGTGAAGGGAGTTCAACCAGTGGCAACTCAATCGGCCTCGGGGGAACCGAGAGTTGCGGATCCGAGTCATCGGAACCGAGCCTTCGGTACCGCCGTGAGACAGTACCAAGGCGAGTCGGTACCCAGTCCTCCAGACTGGAGATCGATTCCAGACTTGGCATCGAAGGAAGCGAGGCTGTCGATGCACATCTGGAGGGTACCGACGTCGGTGGTATCGGTGTTGGTACCGATAATGGAAAGTCAATCTGGGGAGTATCCACCGGTCCCGAAGGCACCGAGGATGCCAGATGACGATCCCTGGTGAGGAGTGTTTCATCCAACACCAGTGCCTATGCCGGGGTATCGGTACCGCTCGAAGTGAATGCCACCACCGTACAAGGCTTAGGTATGTTCTGTGGGGGGTGAAGCCCAGGAACAACTTGAAACCCCTTATACGCTTTGGAGACCGAAGACTCCCGCCAGGGTTTTGAAGCCAGTGGGCCGTCGAGGGCAAGGCCAGAGCCGTCTACATGCTGTGCATGAGACCTACCACTCGAGGACTGGCTAGTCTTAACAGACTGTTTGTGGGTTACCTGATCCTGTGTGGAAGAAGGGGACGGTGCTCCAAATTTGGAGGGCAACCGTGTATCGAGGGAAGCTCGATGTTGAAGACGTCTTCTCACCAAACTGTTGTCAGGACCCAAGCAGGTTAGACACTGACTTCGAGGGTCTAAAAATAAAGTTGTACAGCCACAGTCTGAACATTTCTTGGAGAAAGTGTCTGGCGGTTCCATGAAGGAAAAAGAAGAGGCCTAAAAGGCCTAAGAGACCGTGGGACACTATGAAGAAAAAATATCCCGTGGAAAAGGAGAATTTTACAAGAAAAGAAAAGAAAACACCGGCGGTACCGGTGGTGTCGGGAAAACAGCCGCGACCACAAGAAAACTAAGAAATAAGAACAAGAATTTTCTGCGGTGACAGGAGGACGTCCTGCCGGCTCCGCGGAAAAACGAAAACTGAGGAGAGGCAGTTGAGAAAGGCGGGAAGGCAGCACGCAGGCGTGCTGGGATGCTTCCAAAAGCTCTTGATTGGATGCTGGGAAGCGTTCCCGCGCAGACTCCGTCGGTACCGACGTACCCATATGTGAAGACTCATTCCTGCTTGTTCCTGGAGATCGGGTAAACGTAGATAGATTGTTTACCTTATCAGAATATAGAAAGACTAGGGGACATGCAATGAAGCTACAGGGTAAACTATTTAAGACTAATAAAAGAAAATATTTTTTCACTCAACGTGTAATCAAACTCTGGAATTTGTTACCGGAGGATGTAGTAAAGGCTGTTAGTGTAGCTGGGTTTAAAAAAGGTTTGGACAAGTTCCTGGAGGAAAGGTCCATAAACCATTATTAAGAAGGGACCCAGGATATCAATGCTTGAACCAATACAAGCATTGTGGAACCTGTGTCCCTTGGGGAAACTGCTAGGTACGTATGACCTAGATTGGCCACTGTTGGAAACAGAATACTGGGCTTGATGGACCTTGGTCTGACCCAGTATGGCATATCTTATGTTCTTATGTTCTTAAATTCCTAGTAGAAACTGATGAAAATGATTTTTATTTAACAGGTCTCTTATACCGCTTTATCATTTAAATCAAAGCGGTTTACATTGTAACTTAAACTTGGTAATGTACATTAAACAGGGACAATGATAACTTGGAATTTTCTGAGGCAATGGAGGATTAAGTGTTGCCCAAGGCCACAAGGAGTGCTAGTGGGAATCAAACCCTGGTCTCTTGGTTCCCAAGCCAGTGCTCTAACCATTAGGTTACTCCTCCACTCCATCTTCCAAGAACACAGGAAAAAAGCACAGCCTCCTTAATCCACCAAGCAATCACAGCCTCTGAAGCTGCATCACCATCGGGCACCCCTAGACATAAATAGGCTCTCTGACTTGCCAAACTCACTGGACACTTCAAGATAGCACAAAAGCACTATGCAAGTACAAGGAGTGTAGAGGACAAAATTACAGACTCAAATCCCCTTGTCAAAATGCAGGCAACTCCATGACTTTAATATAGAATGGAGACACTACCTTCGTAAGAAGGGAGACAGTGCAGATAGACACTACCACTTTAAAAAAAAATCAAGGAGTAATCATGACAGAGCCTGAAGCCTTTAGAAGACACACAATATCTTTTGGGATTTCATCTAAAGACCCTTCCAAATGGCTTTGGAAACACACCTGTGCAGCCACCTATCCTTTAAATGAAAACAAGGCTAAACCCTTCTTCAAACAGTCCTGCAAAAAGGATGAAACAGATAGAGGCTTGAAATGGAAAACCTCCCTGGCCCCGTATGTCAATATTCAAAGACCCTCCAGAATTGCATACGCCAGCAGAGTTTATCTTTTGCATGCTTGCATGGAAGTGGTAACGACTCCCTCCTTGTAACCCTTCCATCTTAGTCTCAACCTCTCAAGAGCCAATCTGTAAGACAAGACTTCCTCTAAAGGGGTCAGTTCTAATGGAAGACCTGCGTAAGCTGAAACATGACTTCCAATTAAAGACACATTAGGTCTGCATACCACAGCCATCCTGCTCGGCTTGGGCTTTTTTCAGACTGAGTTTGGCCACTTCTCTGGCTTTCCTCAGTCGGTCTTGCAATTGTATAATATACGCCACCAAATTATGCCCTTATGACTAATACCGCTCTTGGCCGTCTTCCACAGAGCAACTCAAAAGGCGAAAATCCCATGGAAATCTGAGGTACCTCGCGGATGGCAAACATCAAATAGGGTACGAGAATATCCCAATTCTTCCCGTCCTCTTGCATGAATTTCAATATTTACCACCCTGGGAAACAGCAATGTTCTCAACCCTTTCCTGAAAGCCATTATGTACACTTCCTCTCTTAACGGGCCAAGCAGGGCATCCCATTGCTCTAGTCCTATCACACTAAAGACTTTTGCATTCCATTTTATTTGACAGAGGTATGAAAACACAGGTATCTTAGAGATAACCCTGTGAGGAGCAAGACAGCCTTTCTAGTTTATACCTGCAAAATTTATTCTGCAATTTTTGGGGTTTACTAGTCTGATTTAAAAAACATCACTAAGAGCTTAAAATAACATCTTTGCTTAATAGGGAGGTCAATGCAATTTTTCCAATGACTGCTGTGCACTCATTTTTATCCCCCCCCCCCTCCATAAAAACCTCATCATTACTGGTTATTCATTTATCTTTTTCAAGGGCATCTTACATTTAAGAAGGGGGGGGGATTCCAGCAAATCAAGTGTTGTGCCACTATCCAGTTTACTGCACTAAAATCCTCAACCACCCTCCCCCCATATTCAGACCTCACTGCAATGAGTGACAGTATTAAAAAGCAGGAAGGGCACACAAGGTCTATGTCCGGGGTCTGAAACATGCGGCCCGCGGGCCACATGAGAGCAACTTGTGCGGCCCGCGATGCATTTGGCCCGGCGTGTTAAGCAGCTGGCCGGTAGAGTAAAAAAAAATCCAAACTTGCTGCTGCTGCCGCCACCGCCACCGCATCAAGCGTCCCGTGGCGCCCTCCTGCCCGGCAGAGTCCTCTGCTCCCTGCAGCATCAGCTCCAAAAGTGGCAGCTTTCAGAGCCGCGAAAAGAGTGTGTTTCTCTCTCATGGCTCTGAAGAGCAGCGAGAGAGAAACTCTCTCTTCAGCTGCAAAAGCGGCGGCTCAATTACCGCCGTTTTTGGAGCTGAAGAGTGTTTCTCTCTCGCGGCTCTGAAAGCCGCCACTTTTGGAGCTGATGCTGCAGGGAGGAGAGGACTCTGCCGGGCAGAGGGGTCCACAGGACACTTGATACTGCGGCGGCGGCAGCAGCAACAAGTTTGGATTTTTTAAAATCTACCTGGGCTGATGGGGGGGAGGGGGGTTAGGACTGGTAATGGGCTATGGGGGGTAAGATTGAAAATGGGGTGATGGGGGGTAAGACTGCAAGTGGGTGATAGGGGGGTTAGGACTGCTAATGGGCTATCGGGGGGCTAGGACTGGTAATGGGCTGGGGGAGTTGCTAGGAGTGGAAATGGGTTGAGTGGAAGGGGGAGGCTTAAACTGCAAATGTCTGATGGGGAGGGGGGCTTGGAATGGAAATGGGCTGTGAGGGGAGGGAGCTAGCACTGGAAATGGGCTGATGGGGGGGAGCTAGGATTGGAAATGGGCTGATGGGGGGCTAGGACTGAAAATGGGCTGATGCAGGGACTAGAAGGGAGCGGGTGCTGTGTGGGGCTGGGACTAGAAGGGAGCTGATGTTGGGGGAGGATTAGAATGGGATGGAGCTGGGAGAGTGAAATGGAGAGGGGAAAATAGTGTGTGTGGGAGGGAAGACAAATCTACAATTGGCTAGGTATTGGGAGAGTAAGTGGGGATTGAAGATGGAGGGGTAAAATATGAGTGGATGAAATAGGAATGAGGAAAGAGCAAAAGGAGAAAGATTAGTATGCTAAAGCAGATGTAGAGGGAGAATGGAAAGAAACTAGAAGAGAGAAGAAAGGACAAATGGACAGCAGACGATGGAGAGTTAGCAGAAGGCAGAAGAAAGTGGCTGGAACAATTGCAACTGAAAAAAAATGCACGAAAGGTAGAGAAATCTCTTTATTTTGAATTTATTAAGTGGAATATGTCAGCCCTGGGAAATGTGCATCAATAACGTCTGCGCTTTGTTTAGTACAAGAGAAAATTAATTTATAGTTTTATTTCTACAGTGTTGTTGTACATTCCAAGTTTGGCTTTTGGGGTTCCCAGTTTAATTATTGTCTTCTTGTTTCTAAATTTTGATTCCTTGTTTGGTGATGGTGTATGTTCTGCATGTGTAACTGAGCTGAGGTATTCTGTTTATGTAATTCCTAATTGACATTGCTACTTGTTCTCTTTCCCCAGTAGGTCATGTATTGTTATTCTCTGAAATGTATTGATTTAATATTTGCAGTGTTGCCTTTTGATAGGTAGGGTATGGTGGCTTTGTGAGTCCTGGTAGTGCTGTTAGGATATGGCGGGTTTGCTATGGGTTTCAAATGGGAAGTGTTTGTTTGTAGTAGTTCCTAATGTGCCTGGCGGTTGGTACTGGATTATAGTAATGTAGAAATCGTTTCGTCTTTCTTTATCCATACACTCATTAAGAGGTATGTTTACTAAAAGTTAGGGTATGGTAACATTATGCAAATATTTATGCAAATGAAGCCCCGCGTCTTATGCGGCCCCCAGGGTTATTTTACAAGTCCTCATTTGGCCCTCAAAGCAATTTGAGTTTGAGACCCCTGGTCTATGTGATGTTCCATTATTATTTTATGTCTTGAATATTAGCCAGAATTAGAGATGGGAGTATATGGAGAAATTTTCCATACCCATTATTCTTTCCTTGAATCTGCTAGACCAATCCAGACGAGTGGGTCATGCTCCCCAACCAGCAGATAGAGGCAGACCAGGACAACTTCAATGTCGTTATCACTAGTATATTTGTTAGTGCAGCATTGAGAAAAGGCAGTATAACATTTCCCAAGCAGAAAGCAAGATTGTATAAAGTTATCATTCTTAAATCTGCATCAGGAACAGGGCTCCTCAACCTCTAGACAAAGTTCCCCAGGCAGGCTTTGGAGTAGTCCAGCAGAATTCTAGGAAAGGCAATTAACAGGTAAGGAAATTTTCACCTTCCTCCTCCTAGACCAGTAGGATGTATCTCAGCAATCAGGATCCAGGGTAGGATGACACCACACTGGACAGAACTACTCTGCTGAAAGTACCACCTGCTCCAGCTCCCACATGCAACTTATTTATTTTATTTATTTGAGTACATTTTTATACCTCTCCTTCCAGTGATCAGCAGCGGTTTACATTTAACAATTAACTCTGCGCAGTTTAGCAGTTACATAAAACAGTGAGAAGATAACTTAGAACATTGGAGGTAATAATGATTTAAGATAACAAAATAATTCAAAACTATTTACATAATAGAAGATAAATTTATAACATGTATGTTAACATGTTAACTATATACAGTATTTATGACTTGTAGTGCCTCACAAAGGTGGCTTGTGCTCTGGTGGAATGAGCTGGGACTCCTCCCCATATCATTTCTCTACACAGGAGGAAGGCTGAATGAATAGCCTCCTTAATCTAACTGGCAAAATGGACCTGGCTGCAGCATGTCCTTTCCTTGGATTAATGAATATGAAAAAGATGGTCTGACCTATGGAAAGAAGGTTAAAATAGATCTTACCCGCGGCACTTCTTTCCTGGAGTTCCTCTAGTCCAGTGGGCTATGCTCCTCTACCAGTAGTTGGAGAACGAGAACAAACTCAAGTGTGCTTATTATAAGTGTGCTCACTGACAATAACCAGTATTAACTTCATAAAACTAAGAAAAGGAGCCCAAACCCCAGTTCTCAGACAGCCATTCTCTATCAGAGCACCAAACAAAGAGGGGAACCAAACATCCAATGCCCAACAAGGGACTTGCTACAAATACTGACCTTTTTACAATTTCTTTTGTTGTTTTTTTTATGTAAGTTGGCAAAACACAAACAGAAAAAACAAAGACACTGCATACTGAGAACCACCAGATTAAGACCCCCAAAATACACGCTGTCGCGGATGTGCCCGTTCCAATCCGACCCTGCAAGACAAACGCAAGACAGCCGCTCACAGATAAACAAGTCCCTGGTATGCAGGGAGTTGTGACTCAGATAATCTGCCTGGACATCGTCCTACCTGGCGACATGAGCAGCAGAAATTGCCAGTAAATGAGACTTCACCCACTGCAACAATGGGAAACGGGATACTGAGCTTGATGGACCTTGCTCTGACCCAGTATGGCATATCTTATGTTCTTATGCCTCTGCTGCTACCATCGAGCTCCAAGTGCCACTCTGGTGATTGATGTATGCCACCATCTTGGCACTGTCCAACAGATTTTCTCCTTTTTTTTTTCTTTTGTCTTAAAGGTGCAAAAGCCTGCTCTACCCCTGCCCCATCGCAAGTGATGGGGAGGATGACAAAGGGAGCCAACTGGCGATAAGTGGCTAGGGGAGAAAATTTAGTTACTCACCTGTAATAGCTGATCTCTGGAAACAGTAGGAATCAATCTTCACATACAGGTAATGTCAACATTGACATGCGGGAACACTCCCCAGCATCCAATAGGAATGCTTTTGGGAGCATCCCTCCACACACACATGTGTGTCTGCCTTCCCAGGAGTTCTCCTCAGTGAGATATATAGCATAAGAAAAACGCCATAGGAAAACCGAAAAAGAAAGAGTAGTTACTCACCTGTAACAAGTATTCTCCACGAGCAGCAGGAATCAGTCCTCACATATGGGTGACGTCGGCGTCGACGGAGCCCCCGTGCGAAGCATTTCCCCAGCTTTCAAGGAAAGCCTTTGGGAATGCAGCGCGCATGCGCGGTCCCTTTCCCGCCCAAAGGTGCCATCTTACTCAGTCTGATGACACAGCTAAAAGACAGCAAAAAACAAAAATAAAGTATATGACAAACTCCCAGGGGAGGAGGGAGGGTCGTGAGGACCGATTCCTGCTGCTCCTGGAGAACACCTGTTACAGGTGAGTAACTACTCTTTCTCCAGGACCAAACAGGAAGTCAATCCTCACATATGGGAGTCCCCAGCTCTAGGTTACCGGGAATCCAAAGCTGAAAAAATTAGCTCCCTCTAGAGCAGGGGTTCTCAACCCTGTCCTCGGGACCCACCTAGCCAGTCAGGTTTTCAGGATAACCACAATATGCATGGAAGAGATTTGCATACAATGGAGGCAGTGTATGCAAATCTCTCCCATACATATTCATCGTGGTTATCCTGAAAACCCGACTGGCTAGGTGGGTCCCGAGGACAGGGTTGAGAACCCCTGCTCTAGAGCCTCAGTATCAGTGATATTCTTCTCTGAGAACGCCCCTGTACGGTAGCCCAACACAAGGGCCGGAGGGTAGGAGTTGCCTAAACCTCAAAGAGATTACGGAGTACCGCCTGTCCGAAAGCACTGTCCCTTCGGGAATCCTTCTCGAGGCAGTAATGGGCCGCAAAAGTCTGGCTTGAAGACCAAGTAGCGGCCCAGCAGATGTCTGCCAACGGAACAGAGCAGAGATGAGCTACTGACGCGGCTGTCGCCCTGACATGGTGGGCCGTGACTCGACCCTGCAAGGAGAGGCCGGCTGCCCTGTACGCCCACCAGGTGATACAATCTGCCACCCAAATGGACAACGTATGCTTGGAGACAGGTAACCCCAGTTTATTAGGGTCAAAAGATACGAAGAGCTGAGCAGCCCTTCGATGCCCCTGTGTACGGTCTATGTAAAAGGACAATGCCCTTCTACAGTCCAGGGTATGCAAGACTGTTTCAGCCCGGCTGGCGTGCGGCCTGGGAAAGAATGTTGGAAGAACCACCTCCTGATTGAGGTGGAAGGAGATGACAACCTTTGAAAGGAAACTCAGGATGAGTCCGTAAGACCACCCTGGTCCTATAGAACTGTGTGTACGGTCTATCAGAAACCAGAGCTTGGAGTTCACTCACACGCCTGGCTGAGGTAAGAGCTACCAAGAACAACACCTTCCAAGAAAGGAATCGTAAATGGCAGGTAGCCATCGGCTCAAACGGTGGGTGAGTAAGTTGCTGCAAGACCATATTCAAATCCCACTCAGTGGCTGGTGGACGAACCGGAGGCTTGAGCAAAAGCAGGCCTCTGAGGAAGCGGGACACCAAGGGGTGGGCCGACAGAGACCATCCCTCCACCGGTGAGTGGTGCGCCGATAGAGCACTGAGGTGGACCCGAACAGAGCTGGATTGAAGGCCGAGGTCCGACAGGTGAAGCAGATATTGCAGCACCACCGGCACCAGGCACGAAAAAGGATCCTCCTGGCGCTGAGCACACCAGGTGGAGAACCTACGCCACTTGAGGGCATAGGACTTTCAGGTGGATTGCCTTCTAGAAGCCAACACCACCTCTTCCACTTCCTTAGGTAGAAGTAAGGGAGCTAGAACTATCCTTTCAGCAGCCAGGCCATCAGATGGAGGAATTTGAGTTTGGGGTGTAGGAGAGATCCCTGGTCCTGTGACAGGAAATCGGGTTGCACCCCCAGAGGGAGTGGAGTGTCCACCATCAACTGCAGAAGGAGTGGGAACCACGGCTGCCTCGGCCATCTGGGGGCTACCAGAATCACTGAGGCCTTGTCCCGAAGAACCTTGAACAAGGTACGGGCCACTAAAGGCGTGGGAGGAAACGCATACAGTAGGCCCGTAGACCAAGAAATTAGAAACGCAGCCGCTGATATTCTCAGAGGATGCGGTTGTCTGGAACAGAACCTGAGCAGCTGCCGGTTCAGTGGACTCACAAAGAGATCGATAGTTGGAAGACCCCATCTGAGAAAGATCTGTTGGACTACTAGTGGATTCAAGTGCCATTCGTAAGGCTGTAGAATCCTGCTTAACCTGTCTGCCAGGTAATTCTCCTGGCCAGGTAAATAAACTGCTTTTAGAAACATGCCTTGTTTGACTGCCAGGGAGCAAAGAGCTTGTGCTTCCTGACATAGAAGCCTGGATCCTGTGCCTCCCTGCTTGTTCACATAGAACATGGCCACTTGATTGTCTGTCTGAACTAAGACAGACTGGTGAGAGAGAACATGAGAAAGAGTCTGTAGAGCCAAGCGGATAGCTCGCAACTCCGACAGACATCTGCTGTGTTGCCTCCCAAGGACCCTGCAATGCGCCCCCCAACACTCTAAGGAAGCATCAGTTGTCAGCACCTGTGTGTGTGGCGGCACTTGGAAGGGCACTCCCCTGACAAGGTTTGGGAGATGTAGCCACCACCGCAGGGAGTCCACTAGTAGTTTGGACACCCTTACTCTGTCTCTCAAGTCTCCTGTGGCTTGCACCCACTGAGCTCTGAGACACCACTGAGCAGGCCGTATGTGCAGACAGGCATTCAGAGTTACATGGACCGTGGATGCCATGTGACCTAAGAGCCTCAGGAAGTGCTTGGCGGAAACCAGAGAATCGCTCTGGAACTGTTTGGCCAAGCCCATCAGCCTGTGGGCCCTGCCCTCGGGCAAATAAGCCTTTGCCTGAAGGGTATCTAGTCTTGCCCCTATGAACTCTATGTTCTGTGAGAGGAGCAAAGTGGACTTTGCGAAGTTTATGACAAAGCCTAGATGCTGGAGAAGATACAGTGCGAAGGGTGGCTTATCTGGTCTCCTGTGGAGCAATGTTCCCTCTAATTTTCTGTAGGCTGTGTGCGCATAAAATATCAGCTGTGCAGCTTTTGAAGGAAGGTTAAATTTTTGTGCGCCACATAACGACACTCGGAGTTATATACTTTAAAATTTGACTACACGTCAGAATACAGTATGTACACCACATTGATTGCACTAGAAAATATTGTAGGACTTGTGAAAACTATAAATACACAACAACTTTTCAATTTTAAGAACGTCTGTGTTGTTTTCTATCAGAATCAGAACTGTAATTTTTGTGCGCTCTGTTGTAAAGTATGTGCGCGCGCACACGCGCACAGCTTAGAGGGAACAGTGCTGTGGAGTGTGACCCCTGATGAGCCAGTCATCCAGGTATGGGAAGACAAAGATGCCCTGGTTTCAGAGATAGGCCGCCACCACTGCCAGGCACTTGGTGAAAACCCTGGGAGCGGAGTTTAGGCCAAATGGAAGTACCCTGTACTGAAAATGATTTCCTCCCACTACAAATCTGAGATACTGTCTGTGGTCTGGATGAATGAGGATGCGAGTATAAGCATCCTTTAGGTCTAAGGAGCATAGCCAATCTCCCTGCTGGAGGTAGGGCAGCAGTATCACAAGGGTAAGCATCTTGAACTTTTCCCTCTCCAGGAACTTGAGATTTCGCAAGTCTAGAATGGGCCTGAGGCCTCCTGTCCTTTTTGGCACCAGAAAGTACCTGGAATAGAAGCCTTGCCCTTTCAGGTGGTGAGGCACCAGTTCCAACGCCTGCTCCTTTAGAAGACTTAACTCCAAACAGTTACGAAAAATCGTTCATGTATCAATATGGGTGACTAAATCTTCCCCTTATTTCAATGACATAAAGCTTAAATCATAGAGGTCTCAGACTTAATTGGCTCTGCCACAGGGACTCACATCCGTTTCAAAGCAGATTGCCCATTTGCATCAACGACCTCTAAAACCACTGTAGGTAATATGCCTCAGGTGAATGTTCAAAATTAAAGTGTCCAACATAAGCTCTAAAGCTGTACTTAACTGGATGGCCTAAGTTAACCCACTGATATAGGACTGTTTAAGGATCCCGACGCCCTTTACAGGTACCAGTCATGCGTTTCATCGCTCTACTTTCATTAGGGGATCACTCAATATCTCTCGTCCATTTTTCTTAACTGGGAAAAGAGTAGATAATCACCGGAGAAATGTGGGCAGCTAATACAGTTTTGACAGGTATAGTTTCTATGCTTTTAAGATGGGACTTGAATATGTTAAGGTGTTAATATAAAGAAGGGGTTGGGTGCAATAGTAATACATTTTGTTTGATATTTAGTATTGTTTATAATCACTTGTTTATTGTTTATAATCACTTGATATACCGCCTCCCATTACATCGAGGCAGTTTACAATAAAACTATAAAACATATAAAATGATTAAAAAGAAAAGGAAAATAACAATATTTTAAAAAACAGAAATTAGACCTTACCTGCTAATTGTCTTTCCTGGAAATCTCTCCGGGCCAGTCCAGGAACAAGTGGGTTGTCAATCTCCTTCAGCAACTGAGGACTGAAATCTTAAACTTTGAAGAGCTGGCATCTGGCTCCCTCTGCTGGCCACTGTCAGTCTAACCTTAACAAAGCAGATGAAGAGTATTGCCCAATAACCAAAAGAAAGTAGAAAAATAGGGAAAATAACAAAAAAGTGGTACCTTTCCGTGAGGCTGATAGGAAGTACAAAACCGCAGCAGCCCCGCTTTTATGTGACTTAACAGCCAAAAAGCCAAGTTCTTCCCTTTTTTTTTATTATTTTTTTTTGTTTTTCACAAAATAACCAACGAGTTAAAACGCAACCCATGAACGAGAACAGAAACAACTCTTTAGAAACCATGGTGCGGACTCCACCGCCATCAACATAGTATCCTTAGGCCCCCGCGCCACACTGAAATTTGACAAAAAACATGGGTGGGTCCTGGACTGGCCCGAAGAGATCTCCAGGAAAGACAATTAGCAGGTAAGGTCTAATTTCTGTTTCCTGATCGTCTCTCCGGGCCAGTCCAGGAACAAGTGGGAAGTACCAGAGCAGTATCTAACCACGGGAGGGACCGAACAGGCCCGCTATGACGGCCGACGCCCCCACACAGGCATTTCCCTTGGCCAAGAACAGGCCCGCTATGACGGCCGATGCCCCCACACAGGCATTTCCCTTGGCCAAGACATCTAGCCTGTAATGTTTCGCAAACGTGAGAAGCGACGACCACGTAGCCGCCCGACAAAAAGCCACCGGCGGAACCCAAGCATATGCCGCCCAAGTCATCGCTTAGCGGCACGTAGAATGAGCACGAAGACCCTCCGGAGGGACCTTCCCCGCGTTCTGATAGGACACCACGATCGCCTGCTTCACCCAACGAGCAATGGACGACTTAGATGCGGCTGCGCCCTTCCTAGACCCAGCAAAGAAAACAACCGGTCCGACTCCCTGAAAGACGTAGTTTTTCGGAGGTAGCTCCGGAGCAATCTGCCCAAATCCAGCTTTCTGAGTACGTCGCCAATGGGAAGATCTCCCCCGTCCCGAAAGGAGGGGAGAGCGATAGACTGAGTGACATGGAATTTAGAGATGACCTTTGGCAGAAAGGAGGGAACCGTTCGCAACAGCACTCTGTCCTCCGAAAATAGCAGATAGGGAGCCCTACACGATAGAGCTTGGAGATCCGAAATCCTCCTAGCGGAACACAAGGTCACCAAGAAGGCCATTTCCCAAGAAAGTTCCCTGAGCGAGATATCGCTATCTGGGCGAAAAGGAGGGCGCGCAATGCCTCAAGCATCAAATTCAAATTCCACAGTGGAACCACACCGCGAAGAGGGGAACGAAAGCACTGAAATGCTCGAAAGAAACAAAGCACAGCTGGATGAGCTGCCAGACGAACCCCTCTCACACTTCCGCGAAAGGAAGAGATTGCCGCCAAGTGCACCCGAATGGTGCAGAGGACTAAGCCCTTATCCAAACCGTCCTGAAGAAACAGCACGTTCGGAACCAAGGCATCGCGAGGCCGGAGTTCTGTTCTCTGCACCAAGACCCAGAAAGACACCATACCCGAACATAAGCTAGGGACGTGGAACGCCTGCGAGCCCGCAACACAGTGGCTATGACCGAAGGCGAATATCCTTCCCGGATCAACTGGTCCCTTTCAAGAGCCAAGCCATAAGAGCGAAGCGATCCACCAAGGGCATGAGCAGAGGCCCCTGAAACAGAAGATCCTCCCTCGAGGGACACCTCCAAGGCTTGTCGACGAGAAGATGCACAAGATCCGCATACCACGCCCTCCTGGGCCAATCCGGTGCAATGAGAACTACTAGCCCGCAGTGACCCGCTACCCTCCGAACCACTCTGTCGATCATTGGCCACGGGGGAAACACATAAAGCCGACCCCCCGTTGGTCATGGCTGCACCAGACCGTCGAGACCTTCCGACATGCGCACCCTGCGCCTGCGGAAACCCCGAGCTTTGGCATCGCCGAAGGTAGCCAAGAGAACTATCATCGGCTGCCCCCAACGCAGGGTCAGATCGTGAAACACCGCAGCGTTCAGCGCCCAATCTCCAGGATCCACCACAGGCCTGCTGAGGAATCCGCTTGGACATTTTCCCGCCCTGCGACATGGGCCGCTGACAGGGCTATGAGAAGCCCTTCTGCCCATGACATGAGCTACAGACTCCGCTGCAACAACTCCGCGCTGCCAGTTCCGCCTTGATGATTGATATAGGACACAGTCACCGCCTCGTCCGAGAAAAAACACGCACCGCTCTGTCTTGTATCAGAGGAAGAAAAATTCTGCAGCACTAGAAACACTGCCCGGAACTCTACCAGATGTAGGGAAGAACTCCGGAGCTCTGGCGGCCAAAGCCCCTGTTCAAAGGTCGCCTGACAATGAGCTCCCCAACCGACGAGACTGGCATCCGTCGTAACCAACACCCAGTCAGGTTGACGTAAGGGAAGCCCCGCTCTCCGAAGAACCGGATCCGGCCACCACTGGAGACTGTCGGAGACGTCGTTCAACCGGGGCAACCGGTATGCCAGGGGAAAATCTTGAGGATTCTAGCGCGAGAACAACGCTCGCTGCAACGTCCGCATGTGGGCCTTTGCCCACGGAACAAGGTCTAAGGTCGCTGCCATGGATCCGAGGAGCAGCGGATAGCGCCACCCAGTCGACGCTCGAAGGCCTGCACCTGAGACAAGATTGTCTGCACTCTGCTTTCTGGCAGAAAAAGTACCCCGACCTGGGTATCGAACACCGCCCCTAAGGAGAGGAGCCTCGTGACCGGCTGCAACTGACTGTTGGCTCGATTGATCACCCAACCCAGTTGCTGCAGGAGACTTATCACGCGCGCCGCAGCAGCAAGAGACTCCGATACCGACAGGGCTCGAATTAGCCAGTCGTCGAGGTAAGGGTGTACTAAAACGCCCTCTTTCCGTAAGGCCGCCGCCACTACTACCAGCCCCTTCGGGAAGGTGCGTGGCGCCGTAGCCAGGCCAATTGGAAATGATCCATATGCACCGCAAAACGGAGTAAAATGCTGATGCTCCGGCTGAATCGGGATATGAAGATACGCCTCTGTGATCTATAGAGGTCAACACCTCCTTCGCACTGAGTGAATGACGGAGCGAAACGTCTCCATGCGGAACTCTTCAAGCAGCGGTTCACTGTCTTGAGATCGAAGATAGGGCGAAAGGAGCCCTCCTTTTTGGGTACCACAAAATAAATTGAGTTGCAACGTAAGCCTAACTGGTCCGGGAGGACCGGAACCACCGCTTGGAGCTGCAACAACCGACGAAGGGTCTGTGCTTATGCCGCTCGCTTTTCCCCGGAACCACAGGGAGACACTACGAAGCGTCACAACGGGCGAACTCGAGGGCATAACCCTCGCGAAGGACTTCCAAGACCCACTGGTCGGAAGCCATGGTGGCCCAGGCAGACAGGAAGGCTTGCAGCCGGCCTCCCACTAGGAAGTCTGCCTGGACCAACCTCAGGGCATTGTGGCCGTTTGGGGACATTTTGCGGAGACCCAAAACAACCACAGCCGAAGCCTCGAGCCCCACGAAAGGACCGCCCCCTGGCCATAAAAACACCCCCTCAGATAGGGCGTATAACGGGACCCGGGGAACCTACGAAAATCCCGCGACACCCCTCTGTGCAAAGAGTTCGGCTGGGAAGGCTGCGGCCGGTCCCAGGCAGACGACCACCCTCAGAATCTCCAAGGTCTTTTACAATCTTTTCTAAGGAAGCTCCAAAAGGAAGCAACCCTTTAAACGGGAGCTTACTGAGTCTCGCCTTGGAAGATGCGTCCGCCGCCCAGTTCCGCAACCAAAGGAACCTCCTAGCAGCTACCACCGCCGCTACGGAATTCGCTGAAAAACGCACTAGAGCGTAGAAGGTATCGGACATATAAGCCGCCGCTGACTCAAGTTTCGCACTTTCCGCCGGCTCGGAGCGGGGAAGCGAATCCCCCTGAATCCACCTAATAGAGGCTCTGGAAACAGAAGCTCAACATATAGCCGCCTCAGCGACAGAACACAAGATTCAAAAGCTTGCTTCAAGTGAGTCAGTAATCTACTATCCCACAGGTCCTTTAGAGCCGCACCACCTTCTACCGGGATAGCGGGTTTCTTAGCAACCGCCGACACGAAGGCATCCACCGTAGGTAGGCGCAAAAAAGCTAGCTCCTCCTGCGGCAGCGGATATAAGCGACTAATAACCCGTGCCCCTCGCAAGGAAGCCTCCGGGCATTCCCATTCCGACTCCACCATCTGCCGCTTTACCCTGTGCACAGGGAGCACCTGTGGTCAGACTTGGAGCCTTGAAGGAGCGGATCCTCTAAAGGCTCATTTGGGGACACCGGTAAGGCAATATTCAAGATCGATAACGCCTGGGTAATGAGTGGTCCAAGTTCCTCCTATTTAAAGACCCGAAACATACCGAGATCTTCAGTGGACCCAAACCCAGCTTCGTCCCCGTCTGTAGGCCAATCCAACCCTGGATCCGAGAGGAGCTCCCCTTATTCCAAACCTAGGAGCCCTCAAAGAGGCTGACTAAGGAGAACCGTAGCAAAGTCTGTTCCGTGGCCACCTGCCGATGGGCCCTACCCAGATCGATCAGGGCAGGCCTAGGCAGAGAGACCTGCGCAGCATCAGGCATAGAGGACTGTTCCTGAGCCTGCAGCTGCTTCACACAATAAGCCTGAGGTAGGGCTAAAATAAAAGCGACAGAAAAAAATGACCCCAGAGTCTTTGGATATGTCTGGCAAGGAGAGTGGAGGAGCTTCCTCCCCTTGAACCTGCCGCTTTGACTGCGCTTTTGTTTCTTTGCGGGCTTATCCTGAGGAGCCAAGGATATTGGAGCTGCAGCAGCCCGGACTGCCGTTCCCGCCAAAAATGAACCGTTTTGAAGGCCTGTTTCTGAGGCAGGATCCATGCCCGAGAGGCCCTTACCCCAAACCCAGCAAACCCAAATCAAACTTTAAAAAAAAAAAAAAAAATACCAAGCGAAATCGGAGGAAGAAAAAAATCACCATCAAACAGACACCTTAGAAACCACCGCGGGAAAAACAAATGCCGACTGAAAACAAAGAAAATGGCCGCCAGCACACACAAAACTACCAACAAGTTGAAAAATGACCAACCTTAATAAGAAATGATTCTTCTCCTTCAGCTCCTGGCACCCACTGCTAGTGGGGAAGGAAGCTGAGCACCGGAGGCAGCAGGAAGGTATCTGGGGCTCCCAGCACCGCACTGCTCTCTGCTCTACTAAACGGAGCTGAAAATGAGACAGGCTCTGCCTCTTCAGCCCCGTGCCTCTGAGCGCCGCTAAAACTTTGTCGGCTGCAATCGACACTGGCAGGGACCCTGCTAGGACCCCCTGCTCTGTACCACTGCTGAAAGTTCACCAAATAAACAGAAAGAAATAAAAATTTCCAAGCCATAAGCATCTGAATGTGGGAGCCAGCCAGGATAACATCCTTCAGCTGCTGAGGACTGAAAAGACTCACAGTGGCCAGCAGAGGGAGCCAGATGCCAGCTCTTCAAAGTTTAAGATTTCAGTCCTCAGTTGCTGAAGGAGATTGACAACCCACTTGCTCCTGGACTGGCCCGGAGAGACGATCAGGAAAATACTCTTTTTCTTAAAAAGGATAGGGGAAAAAGAAGGCCAGGATAGAGAAGATAGATTGCAAATAGGAGCAAATCATAGGGGAAGCAGAAATCATTGGAGAAGATTAAAAGCAGTAGAGAAAAAATGTGTTTTAAGACGGGAGCAGAAAGTAGGCATGGACTGTTCTAAACGGAGGTCAGTGGGGAGGGAGTTCCAAAGAGCAGGACCAATGTAAAAAAAGGCTGATTGCCAGGTAGAGTGAAGGTGAGCTTGAGAGGGAGAAGGGAGGTGCAAGCGATTAATATGAACTGAACGGAGACTGCGGGTGGGAGTGTGAAAGGTTAATAGATCGGATAAATACTGAGGTGTGTGCAGATAAATAGCCCGATGGACAAGAGTGAGGATCTTGAACTGAATTTGAAAGTTTATTGGCAACCAGTGAAGATGCTGAAGAATGGGAGTGATATGGCCAAGGGGAGAGGCATGGAGGATCATCCAAGCTGCAGTATTCTGTATAAGTTGTAATCGGTGGCGCTGATGACGAGAAGAAAAATGGACGAGAGATATTGAGTGATCCCCTGATGAAAGTACAGCGATGAAACGCATGATTGGTACCTGTAAAGGGCGTCGGGATCCTTAAACAGTCCTATATCAGTGGGTTAACTCAGGACATCCAGTTAAGTACAGCTTTAGAGCTTATGTTGGACACTTTAATTTTGAACATTCACCTGAGGCATATTACCTACTGTGGTTTTAGAGGTCGTTGATGCAAATGGGCAATCTGCTTTGAAACGGACGTGAGTCCCTGTGGCAGAGACAATTAAGTCTGAGACCTCTATGATTTAAGCTTTATGTCATTGAAATAAGGGGAAGATTTAGTCACCCATATTGATACATGAACGATTTTTCGTAACTGTTTGGAGTTTTGACCTTATCGTTCGGTAAAAGACCAGTTTTTGGTGTAATCCCTTTAGAAGACTTGCCAACTCCTGAAGGAGAAGGTTCCTGTGAAGAGGGAGTCTGGGAGGCTCCCCTGGAAAATAGGAGGGGGTAACTGGTTGAAGTGGAGCAAGTAGCCCTTCTGGACTATGCTCAGTACCCAGGTATCCCCTGTTATGACTGACCACCTGTGGGCGTACAGTGTCAGCCGGCCTCCTGTGCTGAGTGGAGCCAGCTGTGGAGGAGAGGCTATGCAGTGGGAGTCAAAACCCCGCTCTCTGCTGTGCAGGAGCCGGAGCTGGCGGCTTGGGGGTTTTCTGCCTACGGGGCCCATGTCCCTGTCCCTTGGCCTGCTGACCCTGTTGGGGAGCTGTAGAGGCCTGGAATTGAGAGTAGGATTTGTAGGCAGTACCCTTCCTCGGGAAAAAGGGCTTCTTCCCCGAGCCCTTCTTTTTCTGAGAAATGGCATTAGTCTTTCTGGACAGCCTTGTCCTGGTGAGCGTCAGTCTCTATTTCTGCAGCCTTTTCAGCCATGGGTTTGTCAAAAAGGTTCTCACCTCGGCAAGGGACATCGACCAACTTGTCCTGTACCCATGGTTCCAGATCTGATGACTGTAGCCAGGCCTGACAGCATGCACCGATGCCGGCCGCAGCTACCCGGGCCGAAGCCTCGAAGCCATCATAGGCTGCTCGAGAGATAAACTTTGAGCACTCTCGAATCCCCGATGACAAAGCTTTGAACCTCTGCAAAGGTTCCTCGGAGAGGCCAGCTGAGAACCCGGTCTCGGAGGTACATGCCCATGTACAGCTGGTAAGTCTGGACATGGCAAGCCAGCATAGAGCCCTGGAAGCACTTTCTACCGAGGGCATCCAGCTTCCGGGCCTCCCGGCCGGGGGGCACTGAGGAGTGCATCTTCTGACTCTTCAGATGATGCATGGCCGATTCCACAACCATGGAGTGTTGCGGTAGCTGTGCCTTCTGGAACCCAGGGCTCTTACGGACTCGATAGATGGAATCAACCCATTTGCTAAGAACTGGCACCGAGGCCGGTGCCTCCCATATGCGGAAAAGCAACCGTTCCAGCATCGGAGGTACCGGTACAGTAAAGACCTCTCTAGGCGGAGAGTCATAGTGGAGTGCCTCGAGCTCTTCAGCTCGAGGCTCTTCCTCAGCATCTGCAGGGAAGGCCAAAGCCTTGGCCATGTCCATCACAAAGTCTGAGAACCGAAAATCCTCCGAGGGGGACCTTCTCTGAGGCTCAGACTCCGGTTAGTCCGAAGGGACGCACCGGGTCCAGAAGGTGTCCGGGGACTCCTCGTCCTCCGTCTCCCAGTCCGACTCCTCCGAGGAGAAATCAAGCGGCTCCGGCCATGTGGGCTTCAATGCCACCTGCCCAGACGTCGAGGGTATCGGCGTTGACAACCTTGGCCCTGCACAGGAGGTCAAGGGGGACCTTGACCGAGGACCGACTCGAGAATTCATCGGCTCGGTCTCCAGAGTCGACTTGGACGTCCAGGTCCTGGTGCTCAGGGCAGATGCACCCGTCAGACCGGAGATCAGCACCCGCTGCTGTTCCATGAAGGCAGCCAAGCTGCTCTCCAAGGCCGTCAACCTGAGTCCAAGCTCAGGAGACTCAGCAGCCCCCAACCACTGTTCCCTCTAAGCTGCGCGTGCACACACCTTGCTGAGTGAGCGCACATACTTTACAACAGAGCGCACAAAAATTATGGTTCTGATTCTGATAGAAAACACAGACGTTCTTAAAATTGAAAAGTTGTTGTGTATTTATGGTTTTCACAAGTTCTACAATATTTTCTAGTGCAATCAATGTGGTGTACATACTGTATTCTGACGTGTAGTCAAATTTTAAAGTATATAACTCCAAGTGTCGTTATGTGGCGCACAAAAATTTAACCTTCCTTCGAAAGCTGCACAACTGATATTTTATGCGCACACAGCCTACAGAAAATTAGAGGGAACATTGCCCCCGACTTCAGCTCCCCAGGGGGAGAGTCCACGAGGACAACTGCACTCACGTGACTCGGGGACTCTGGCTCCACACGAGATAACTTCGAAGGCCTCTCCGACTCTGAGGGCCCAGGGCGTCGGTCAGGGCTATGCAACCTGGCCCTTAAGTGGCCAGGAGAGTCCACCGACGTCGCCCTCATGAGCTTTTTCTTCCTTCTGTTTTCTCGAGAAGGAGACTCCCTCTCAGAGGAGCCTCGACAGTGCTCGGGATCTGACTCCCGAGACGTCGAGGCCTCTGACGAAGTCCAGGCCCGGCCGGACGTGGAGTCAGAAAAAGAGTCTTTTACGCTGATATTGACGGCTCCTCAGCACCTTCGACGACATCTTGCCGCACGGGCCACAGGCCAGCGGGTCATGGTCGGGCCCGAGGCATCGGAGGCAGCAGTCATGTGCGTCGGTGAGAGACACAAGTTTCTTGCACCGATCACACTTCTTGAACCCACTGGCAGCCATCGGGGGGAAAAGGGCCCCTGCGAGGTCAAAAGACCAGGCTGCCAGTGAAACACACACAAAAAAAAGAGCGAACGCTAGTCTCGAAGGACAAAAACAAAAAAACTAACTCCGGGCTCGATATCGGTGTACCTGGCCCAGGCGGAAAAGGGAATCGGCGTAGAACGTCACCCATATGTGAGGACTGACTTCCTGCTTGATCCTGGAGAAAATGTTAGTCCCATCCACAACTCTGAAGGGAGGTGGGTGGGTTGTGAAGACAGATTCCTGCTGTTCCCAGAGATCACCTGTTAAAGATGAGTAACTATGCTATCTCTAGGAACAAGCAGGAATGCAATCTTCACATATGGGACTCCCCTGCTCCTAACTACCCTAAGGCAAGTGTAAGCCCACGTCCACAGGGAAGGAACCGGAAGCTGCAGGAGGGTAAAGCAGGGATCTGCCATGCTCAGTCCTTCGGGCACACTCTACAGGTAGTCATCCAAGGATGGCATGAGGAGTTGTAGTTAAACTAAAAAAAAGGTGTTGTATGATGGCTTGGCCAAACTGGGTGTCTCAAGCAGAGTCTTTATCAAGATAGTAATGGGCAGTAAAGGTATGGAGGTAAGACCAAATGGCTGTTTGACAAATCTCTGAAATGGAGACAGGACTTAGGTGGCAACTGTGGCAGACATAGCTCGGACATTGTGGGTGGTGACATATTCCTGCAGGGAAAGACCAGTCCATGTAAACCCAAAAGAGATGCAGTCAGCAATTCAGTTGGAAAGAGGAATCCCAAATGACTTGGGTCAAAGGAGACAAAGTTGTGAGGATTTACAATGACCCTTACTTCTTTCAAGACAGAAAGCGAGAGCTCTTTTGTAATCAACTCCCTAGCTACAGGCTGCCGAGGATTGAACCAGGACAGCACCAACGGTGGCCAATCAGGTAGCCTTGAGTTGCAGAAGATAAGCTCCCAGCTGAGAGACTCTGAGACCCTAGTGTCCAGCGACACTATCACGCCAGTAGTCTGAACACAGAAGGGTTGGGGAGGGCAAGAGTTGCCTACATCCCAAGAATATTTCGGAGTACTGCCTGGCTGAAGGCACTGTCCTTGCGGGACTTGCTCTCAGGCAGTAGTGGGCCATGAATGTATGAACTGAAGACCTTGTGGTGGCCTTGCATATCTCCATCACCGGCACAGAGCGGAAGTTGGCCACCAATGTGGCTATTGCCCTCACACGATGTGCTGTGATTCGGTGCTCAAGGGAGAGGCCAGCTCACTCATAGGCAGAGTTCGCTTAGTTTCGGGGAGCCCAAGTCTACTGGGGTCATATGATATGAAAAGCTTTAGAGCAGGGGTTCTCAACACTGTCCTCAGGACCCACCTAGCCAGTCGGGTTTTCAGGATAACCACAATGAATATGTATGAGAGAGATTTGCATACACTGCCTCCATTATATGCAAATCTCTCCCATGCATATTCATTGTGGTCATCCTGAAAACCCGACTGGCTAGGTGGGTCCCGAGGACAGGGTTGAGAACCCCTGCTTTAGATCTTTGCGATAGGCCCGAGTTCACTGTAGGTAAAAGGACAGGGCCCTTTTGCAATCCAGCATATGAAGGATCGGTTCCTCCCTGCATTCAGGAGTCAGTGGAAAGAAGGTGGAGAGGACTACCTCTTGGTTGAGGTGAAAAGGAGATACCACCTTCAGGAAGAATTTGGGGTGTGTGCAGACCACCACCCTGTTCTTATAGAATCTCGTGTATGGCAGGTCCGCCACCAGGGCCTGGAGCTCGCTCACTCTTCCAGCAGACATAAGGGCCACCAAGGAGTCCACTTTCCATGATAGGTACCGTAAGTGGCAAGGGGCTCGAACAGTGGTCTGGTGAGCCAGAAAAGCAACAGGCTGAGATCTCATTCTGCCACCGGAGGACAAAGAGGTGGCTTGGCTAGCAGGAGGCCCTGGAGGAACCTGGAGACAGGTTTCCCCTCGATGGAGTGGTGGTGAGCGTTTATGGCACTCAGGTGCCCCATACAGAGTTACATTTCAGCCCGGTGCGCGATAAATGCAGCATGTGCTGGAAGACCAGCTGCACATGGCAGAAGGGATTCTCCCCTCATCCAGCACACCAGATGGAGAACCTCTTCACTTAAAGACGTATGCCCTTCTGGTGGAGGGCTTTCGGGAGGCCAGCAGAACCTCCTAGACTTCCACTGGAAGATTGAAAGGAGCCAAGGCTATCCGTTTAGCAGCCACACCGTTAGAATCAGGGACCCCACAGTGGGGTGCAAGAGTGAGCCCCCCTCCTAGGACAGGAGGTCCAGGGCCTGACCAGTGGAATTGGGAGTGCCACTGAAAAGGAGTGCAGCAGGGGAAACCAGAGCGGCCTGGACCACCTGGGGGCTATCAGTATCACTGACGCTCCGCCACACCCTGGCTACCGGGGGGGGGGAGAGGGGGCGACAGGACATACATAGTAGACCCTCGGCCCACGAGACTAGGAAGGCATCCGCCGCCACTCTCTCCAAATGCAGTTGATGGGAGCAGAAGTGGGTCAGCTGTGCGTTGTCTGGAGAGGCGATGAGGTCCTTCAAAGGCCTGCCCCAGAGATTGAAGAGCTGTCTCGCTACCCTGGGGTGCAAGCGCCACGCATGTGGCCGCAGGACTCTATTCAGCCTGTTCGCTAGGCAACTGTCCTGGCCCTGGAGGTTGTGATAAGGAAGCTTATCATAGTTCAGGAAAGAGCTATAATAGAGGTGAAGTGACTCTGAACAAGCAACCTGTCTGTCCTGGTAGAAATAATAAAACAGAATGTTTCCATAAAAGACTACCAGTCCCAGAATGCACCAGGTTTCCAACAGCCATTAGAAGAGCTGAAGTGGGGAAAACGTGTGTTCAATCAGGAGGACTATGAGGTAATCCCCAAGCACTCATCTCCAAGGGCAGGGCTTGATTCAGCACAGCTGCGCTGTGCTAGGGTGGAGCATTCATCTAAGCAGGATAAAAGAAAAGCTTATTCTACAGAGAATCATCATCTTCTTCATCAGAAGCACCTGGATCATCCTGACCATCATCATCAGCAGAAGCCAGAGCTGACGGACGGAGAGAGAAAGAAACACTTTGGAAGAAAGAAGAGAAAAGCATTTGGAAGGTCTAAAGGAGTCCATAGCAGTACGTATACTGGGAGGCATTCCAGAGGCAAGCATACATCATTGGACTGGGGAAAGCCAGAGGAGTGTGGTTGCAGAGCCAGGAATCCCCGGATGGCACCTGTGAGGGAGACAGCTGCACTTGGAAGGGACCCTAGGACCAGTGCAAGAAGGTATGTGAAGAGAGATCCAGTGTCCAGGGATCTTGGAAGGCTGGACATAAGAACTGGACTATATACTGGCCAGGATATTTAGAGAGGAACTCTAACAGCAATGAAAGCTCAGGTATGAACACTGATCTATGCCCTAGCTCTTCACTGGGAAGACAGCAGGGAAACAAGTATTGTCCTGAGAGTGTTCCATTGAGAAATTCCTCTGTGCCAATCCATGATATTGAACCCATGATAGTTGAAGGGGAAGATGTTATAAATGGGGACTTTGAATACATGGATTGCTCTGTCTAAACTTCTGTGGTAATATGCTGTCACAAAATACAACAAACATCACAAAGAAATATAAACTTGTTCTTTAATCTACTCAGAAAAGCTTCTGAGTAGGATTTGAGCCACGTAATAGAGTGTAAACCAGCCAAGAGGGTTTCAGCTGGTAATTATTAGCAATTGAGCCTTGCCTAATTGCCTGCAAGCTCTGTAGGGACACTTCTGAGTCTGTGTGAAGATACAAGAAATTATCCCTGAAAAAGAACAGGGTTTTTTTCTACTTTGTGGGTTTTGTTTGTTCTTTGAAGCACTGCTAAGGAGAATTAGCAGGAGCTTACAGAAAAGACCTTTCTGTTCCCATCAAGGTCTTTATGCTTTGATTTGATTGCTTAACAAGTTCAGCTGTTGTTTTTCCTTTTGTTTTTCTAAGTATAATACTGAAAGCAAGTATTCCTTTTTGTGCGCTACCAAGTATATCTGTGTTGGGAGAAATAACCCCATAAATAAAATATCATCTTTGCTTTACATTCGAGCAAGCACAACTAATTTATTGTGAACGGCTGAGTCTGGTATGAATGGACTACATTTCCCACAATCCTTTGCAAGTCATATTAATATTTGCCTTTGCCAAGACGGTGGACATTCTCACCCAGCGCCCCCGTTTACAAGGTATACCGCTAGCAGCAGCATGCTGTGGTAGGCTGCAAAGGAGAGGAGGGCTACTGCCTCCCAGCAGAGGGAGTACGAGCCTGTGCCCCCCTCCCCCACTTGTTGATGTAAAATATGGCCACCTGGTTGTCCATCTGGATTAACACTGGCAGATGCAGTAGGCGCTGGTGGAACGCTCTTAGGGCCAGAAAGATTGCGCGGCATTCCAGGAGATTGATCTGTAAGAGGGACTCTTCCGCAGACCAACTTCCTTGTGTGCATAGGCCATCGCAGTGCGCTCCCCAACCCAGGAAAACATCTGTGGATAGGGTCACTTGTGGCACGGGTGCCTGAAGGGCATTCCTGTTCTAGGTGTTGCACATTCTGCCACCAGTTTAGTGAGGCCACCAGTCGGCTGGTGATCTAGACCCTGTCCCTCAGTCTGCCTGTAGCCCAAGTCCACTGCAAGCGCAGGCACTATTGGGCCATCAGCATATGCAGGCGGGCCGAGGGAGTGACGTGGACAGTCAAGGCAGCGCACCGGGACTGTCCTGCAGGCTCCATCTCCCCTACCAGCTGCTGGAGGTGAGCTGCCCTTTCTCTCAGGACAACCGCTATAGCATGTCCAGGTGTGCCCCTATAAACTCCAGGCCTTGAGATGGGGAGAGAGAGGATTTGGGGTAGTTGATGACAAACTCCAGGTGCTGCAGGATGCAAACTGCTCGGCCTGCGGCCTGGCCAGCCTCAATGGCTGAAGTCCCTCTGATGAGCCAGTCATCCAGATAGGGGAAGACGAATGCCCCTTGTAGGCACAGTTAGGCGGTAACTACTGCCAGACACTTTGTGAAAACCCTTGGCAATGATGCCAGGCTGAAGTGAGAACCTTGTACTAGTCGTGCTCTCCTCCACCACGAACCTTAGGTACTGTCTGTGGGAGGAGTGGATCAGGATGTGGGTGTACGCATCCTTTAGGTCCAAGGAGCAGAGCCAGTCTCCCTGGTGGAGGTGGGGCAGAGTGTCCCAAGGGAGAGCATCTTTCACTTCTCCCTCACCAGAAACTTGTCTTTTGGGGACAAGGAAGTAGCTGGAGCAGAAGCCCTTTCCCCATAGATGTTTGGGTACAGATTTCACTGCTTTGTCCCTGAGCAGGCCTGCAAGCTTCGAGAGGAGCAAGGTCTGGTGAAAGAGGCTGCACAGCTCTCCTGGAAAAAACCCTGGGGATGTTTGCTGGAAGCGGAGGAGGTACCCTTCCTTACCACTTGTAGGACCCACTGGTCCATGTTGACCCCAGCCCACCTGTGGGCAAAAAGCACCAGGCGACCCGCTGTGGGCTGGGAAGGATCTCCAAGGGAACAGAAGGCCCTGCCTGGGGAGTCAAAAGCCCCACCCCCACCCCCGGGTTGGGTGGGATCCAGGACCAGGGGCTTCTGAGCCTTGGGATTTCTGAGCCTGTGTCCCTGACTCTTGGAGTTGAGGGCCCTGTTGTCATTGTCCGGAGAAGGGCTGGTAGTGACCCTAATGAAAAGGCCCCCTTTTTCCTCAGGATAGAGCGCCTCTTCCCCCCGATAGCTTCTTCCTGGGGAGGGCTAAGGTTTTCCTGGAGAGTGTCTGTCTGGTCACAACCTCAGCCTCTCTCTCAGCCGTCTTGTCAGCCATGGGTTTGCCAAACAAGTTTTCTCCAGTGCAGGGGACACTGAGCAATCTCTCTTGTACCCACTGCGAGGTTGGAGGTCTGCAGCCAGGCTTGGCGTCGGGCGCCAATGCCGGCTGCTGCTACCCAGGCTGCCAACTCAAAGCCATCATAGGCAGCTCGGGACAGGAATTTTGAACAGTCCCAGATCCCAGCTGACAGGGTTTGAAACCTCTGAAGAGGTTCCCCGGCGAGGCCTGCGGAGAAGCCCACCAGTTCCTGGATGAGGCCCTTAAGGTACATGCCTATATACAATTCATAGGCCTGTATCTGGCAGCCGAGCATGGAGCCCTGAAAGCACTTGTGTCCAAGGGCATAGAGGGCTTGGGCCTCTCTGCCCGGGGGGACAGAGAAATAATTCTTCTGGCTTTTGAACTTCTACATAGAAGACTCCACAACCATGGAATTATGCGGGAGCTGAGCATTCTAGAAGCTGGGGCCCTTTTAGACATGGTAAATGGCGTCGAGGCATCAGCTGACCACCAGCACAGAGGCCAGGGTCTCCCACATTCATAGGAGCAATCGCTCGAGAATGGGTTGTACAGGCAGCATGAGGGTCTCCTTTGGCGGAGACTCATATTGGAGGATCTCCAGTTCTTTGGTGCACAGATCCTCCTCTGACTCAGTCGGGACCAAAAGAGCTTGGACCATATCCCGGTCGTGGAAGGCCACGTCCTCCGGAGGAGAACGAGGCCAGGGTGGGGGAGACGGCTCCAAGGGTAAATCTCAGTGCCAAGAGGTCTCTGGGGAGGCCTCGTCATCAGCCTCCCCCACTCTGAGTGGAAAGGGCGTCAAGGACTCCAAGGCCCGGGATAAGGACCACACAACTGCGGTCCTTTTTATTGCCTCTTTTAGTTTAGCGCACTGCAATTACATTTCCCTTATCTCCTCCACCATGCCAATTCCTCCTTCAGGCACTTTCCCATTTTACTGAAGTCCGTGTTTTGAAGTCCAGGACTTTGAGTTTGCTGTGATTGGATTCTGCCCTGGCTTTTACCTCAAGCCATACTGTGTGGTGATCGCTGCTGCTCACACGAGCACCCACCCGCACACTCGATAGACTATCTCCATTGGTGAGTACCGAATCCAGCAAACGTTCCCTGGTTGGTTCTGTGGTAGCCCCCAGAAATTAGCTAGGCCTCTGGTATGCCTCATGCATAGAAATGTATCTATAACAGTATTGTCTTGTGCATAGAAATGTATCTATAACAGTATTGAATCACCCACCCCCCACTTGAGACTAGTGCTGGAGAGAAATGATTTGCTTTAAAAGCAAATTGTGAACAGCTCTGCTCTCTCCCCCCTTCCCCTATCCTGTTTGTCCAAGAGTGCCAAACCTTCCTTGAACTTTAATTGCTCAGGCTTTCTTGGAGCCAGGAATGGCCTGGTACCTACAATAAACTAATTAAAGCGTACATTTATGGCGGGCCTTGTCTCCGGACCTGGAGGAAAGGCCCACACATCACAGAGCAGGAAAGATCACATTTGGTAGGTCCAGCTGTTGGGTGCTGTTATGTCAGGTGGTGGTGCCTTACAGATAACACACTCTAGGTTTTTGAAGGTCTCTGTATTCTTTGAAGTTTGTAGATAAGAGAATTTACTCTGCAGATGCAGGAATGTCTTAACGAGGGAGAAGGGGGGCTGGAGTGGAGAAAGAGTAGCCAATAGAAGGGTCACTGCTTTAGTAGCCAATAGAGAATTTACTTTGATTTAATGATGAAAATGGATATGTGAAAATGTATATAAGCCAGCTCCGAGTGTACCTCGTGGCTCAGCATTTGATTTTGGATTTGTTCCAGCTGAGACTGTGTGACACATTAAAACTGGATTTGAATTCTGCAAACTGACTCCTGGTATAATTCTTTGAATACAATCAGCCACAACAGTTCCATCATCATTTGTCTGAGCAATGCTTCTTGAAAGGTATCCACTACTCAGCAGGCCAGATCAGCGTTGGGGAGGTGAGTGGGAAGGGAAAACCCTCCCCGCTCGCCACCACAAGGCCGATCCGGCCCACCGCACCCGAGCAACAGTTAAATGTCAGCGCTGGCAGGCAGGTCTGCGCCAGAGGGCCCTTTGACGTGGCCCTTAGGTGTGGACCACAACAGAAAACACCAGCAAACCGTTGAATGGCTGCAGGAAGTAAGAGGGTCACCTTATAAACCTGCAGCAACAGGAAAAAAGTGCCACAAGCAGCGCGCAAGATGCTAATGCAAAAAGAACAGCACTGAACAAAGCAGACTAAAGGTAGACTGAACTCGACAGGACGGTGAGTAGCCTGACACATATTGTTTACCCCACACAGAAGCAACCAGTTAAATTCTTCTGACAGACGAATATCCATATACACACAAAGGCAAACCACCATCGACCTCCCATCCTACATGTATCGTTCACCTCAGTGGCCCCATTCATTATTTGGTCATAAAGCAAGAAGATAAACATACACAATGAACATGAAACTACTCGCCTTTACCCTCCTCACACTTTTAATCCTCAAACCCATGTTCCTGAATGCCAGAGAAACAACTATCCGCACATCAGCACAGTTGATTCCAATCATACAAAGAAGCAGATATGCAACTCATAAGATACATACCAACCAAAATTTACACGACAGATCACAAAGGATAATCCATATAAGCCCTATTATCTATTCAGAGGCACCCTAACCAAGACTCAACAGCATCACCGAAACATGGTTCTCTGACTCAGATAACACATTATAAACCAAATTCTCTCAACCATATACAATACTTAACTCCACAAGGCCTTCATGAAGAAGTGGAGGTGTCCTAATCATAGTAAAGGCACACCTAAGCTTCACCACAACCTCCTCCTTTCACTCAAAAGGAAGCAATATAATAATCTCAAATAGGCACCTAACATTATGCCTCATATACAGAGCTCCAAATTCTGACGAACTCCTCCTCTCAATCATCCTAGAGCTAGTGTGCTCCCACATCACACAGAACAAACCTCTCCTCATCCTAGGAGACTAACATCCCATCGCTATTACAGCATGATGCAACTACATTCTCCGATGCAATAAAGGATCTTTCTACACTATACCCAGACCAGAAACACTCCAACCCACAAAAAAGGGGAAACCCTTGATCTCATTTTTGTACCCAACCAATATATAACCCCAAACCTATTAACACACCTATCACACCAATCCCATGGTTGGACCACCACAGTCACCTTCTCCATTAACACACCCATAACGGAAAGAACACTAGAACCAACCCTGAAGGAAAGGAGGAGATTCTGGACCTACAAGGAAAACGTCTTAGAGCAAATACTACCAGAGCTTGAACAAAATACACCAGACCTCGACTCCATCATTACTAATTGGAACACCACGCTCCACAATGCAACAGTAACCACAAACAAAGTAGTTCAAGACTGCGGAAGAAAACATAATGCTCCATGGTTCTCAAGTGAAATCAATCAACAAACCGAGAGAGTTCTTCGAAATAGTGAAAACACTCACCAAGGAGAACAAATCCGATAGCGAAGTGCAAATAGACCCACAAACATTCGCAGACCACATCCAAGACAAATTCCACTCAGCTCCACAAAGGAATACTAACACAAGCACCAAACCAACCACCACCCCAAGAAAAACTTGGGACAAATTCAGCAACCCATCCACAGAGCAGCTCTCTCACATCACCGCCCTCAACACAAGCACGGCCCCAACAGACCCATGCCCAGTCACATGGATCAAAACGACCAAGTCAAACTTCAACCACACTATACACAACATGGTGAAAAGTTCTCTAACACAAGGTATCATGCCAGACCAGCTAAAACTCGCCACAATAAGACCAATCCCGAAGAAATCAGCACTCAACAAAAACAACCCAGCAGCCTACAGACCCATCTCAAGCATCCCCCTACTGGCTAAGATTATTGAGAAAGTGGTACATCATCAACTACAAGACCACATCGACAACCACGCACAACTCGACCACAACCAACACGGTTTCCGCCCTAACCATGGAGTTGAAACACTCCCGCTATACCTCTTTAACGATATACTACACCTCAGACAACAGCAAGAACGGAATACTCATGAGCTTCATTGACCTATCATCAGTGTTTGACACAGTCGACCACGGAACACTACTAACAAGACTTGTAAACGGGGGTGCTGGTCGTGAAAGTCCACAGTCTTGGCAAAGGCAAAATATTATGACTTGCAAAGGATTGTGGGGAAGGTAGTTAATTCATATCAGAATCAGCCGTTCACAAAATAATGAGTTGTGATGCTCAAGTGTAAGCAAAGAAAAACAGATTTTATTCATGGGGTTAATTCTCCCACACAGATTTACTTGGTAACACAAAAGGACACTTGCTTCAAGTATTGTACTCAGGAAAAACAAAACATGTTATAAGGTAACTGAACTTCTTAAGCAATAAATAAAGACCTTGATGGGAAACAGAAAAGGTCTTTTTGATGGCTCCTGCTAATAACCTTCTTAGCAGTGCTTCAAAAGGCAAAAACAAACCCAAAAGTAACAAAAAAAACTGTTCTTTATCAAGGATAACTTTCTTCTATTCACACACACAAGAAAGAAGTTTCCTTCTAGAGCTCACGTGCACTGGTGCCTGGCTCAATTACAAATTAGCCAGCTGCAAACCCCTTTGCTGGTTCACTCTCCCTACGTGGCTCAATCCTACCCTAAAGCTTTCTTGCAAAGACTTTTCTGGGTAGATAAAAGAACAAATTACAGTTCCTTTTGGTGGTTGTTGTATTCGTGAGAAACTACTTTAAAACAGCAGCCTAGACAGAGAGCAATCCATGTATTCCAATTGGTCATTTGCTATATCGCCTTCTTCCTCAAATATCATGGAATCAATATCATATTCTGGCTCAGAGGAATTCCTTAATTGATCAATCTCAGGATAATATTTGTTTCCCTGCTGTCTTCCAGATGAAGAGCTAGGGCATAGATCAAAGTTCATACCTGAGCTTCCCTTGCTGTTAGGTTTCCTCTCCTGGTATCCTGGCCAGTAAGTAGTCCAGCTTTTATGTCCAGCCTTCCAATCAAGATCCCTGGACACTGGGTCTCTCTTCACATACCTTCTTGCACCAGTCTTAGGGCCCCGTCCAAATGCAGCCGTCTCCTTCAAAGGTGCCGTCTGAGAATTCGTGTCTCTATAACCCCACTCCTCTGGCTTCCTCCAGTCCAATGGAGTATGCTTGTCCCTGGAATGACTCCCAACACACGTGCTGCTGTGGGCTCCTTCTTTAGACCTCCAAGATGTCTTTCTCTTCCTTCTGCGTTGCTTCTGCTGTTGTAGTCCTCTCTCTTCTTTCTCCAATGGCTTCTGTTTCTGGATCTGCAGCTTCTGCTTCTCCCTGTGCTCCTTATTCTCTGAGTTACGGTTCTCCTTATTCTGGTTCTCACCGTTCTGTGAGATCCGGTTCTCCTTATTCTGGTTCTGTCTCTGTGTAGAATATCTTTTACTTTTAAAGTGCTTAGAGGGACACTCCACCCTAGCACAGCCCAGGTGTGCTAAATCAAGCCCTGCCCTTGGAGATGAGTGATTGGGGATTACCTCATAGCTCTCCTGATTGAACACACGTTTTCCCACTTCAGCCCTCCTAGAGGCTGTTTGAAACCTGGTGCATTCTGGGACTGGTAGTCTTTTATGAAAACATTCTGTTTTAGTATTTCTACCAGCAAAGACAGGTTGCTTGTTCAAAGCCAATTCACCTCTTTTATAGCTCCCTCCTGAACTATGATAAGCTTCCTTATCACAGACTACAGAACATCGGACTACACAGAGCCACACTGAGGTGGTTCCACTCTTAACTAACGGACAGATACAGGTCAAGATTGGGCCCAACACATCCCGACCCATAAAAGTCATGCAAGGCCTACCCCAAGGATCCGCACTATCAGCTCTCTTATTCAACATCTACATCCAACCAATATGTATCATAATAAAAGAGCACGGGATAAAATACACAATCTATGCGGACGACATAATGATATACACAATCACCCTCGACAACGCAGACCACACCAAGATAACAGACTGTCTCACACATATGAACACCTGGTTTCAAAACATGACCATAAACTACAGCAAGACCGAGGCGCTAATCATCACACGAAACTCCGACTTCACATATGGGGACTCCCCAGCTAGAGATGCCTGGGAGATCACCCAGATTGTGAGTCCCTGGGAAGGGCTGCACCTGCACCCATGAATCTCAGGCATCCAGTCAGGGATGGAGGGTAGGAGTTGATTAGGTATGGAACAGGTGTTTGAGAACAGCCTGACCAAACAAGGCATCCCGGCGGGGGTCCTTGTCCAAGCAGTAGTGGGCTGTGAAGGTATGAACCGATACCCAGGTGGCCGCTCGACAGATTTGGTCGATGGACACAGAGTTAAGATGAGCCATAGAGGCTGCCATGGCCCTCACATTGTGAGCTGTGACAGACTTCCAGAGAAAGGTTCTTACTCTGGTAGGCGAAGGAAATACACTGAGCAATCCAATTGGACAGAGTTCTCTTAGAGACTGGAAGTCCTAAATGAGAAGGATCAAAAGCAACAAAAAGTTGAGAGGACTTTCTATGTTGCTGTGTCCTTTGTAAGTAGAAAGCGAGTGCTCTTTTACAATCCAGGGTATGAAGATTCCTCTCTGCACTTGATGCATGAGGTCCTGGAAAAAAGACAGGTAAATAAACCTCCTGGTTCAGATGAAAAGGTGAGACCACTTTAGGCATAAAGTGTGGATTAGTCCTGAGGACTACCTTGTCATGATGGAACCTTGTATAAGGAGGATTAGCCACTAAAGCTTGCAGCTCACTGATACGGCGAGCTGAGGTGACTGCAATGAGAAAAATAACCTTCCAGGAAAGGAATTTCAAGGAGGTAGTGGCTAAGGGTTCAAAGGGTGGCTTCATAAGCTGGCCAAGAACCAGATTTAAGTCCCATGCCACTGGAGGTGGTCTAATGGGAGGTTTAGTCAAAAGAAGGCCTCTCATGAATCTTGCTATAAGAGGATGAGAGGAAATAGGTTGTCCATTGAGAGGCTTAAGGGATGCTGCAATAGCACTCAAATGGACTCTGATTGAATTTGTTTTAAGGCCTGCATGGGATAGATGCAGCAAATAGTCTAGTAAAGAATTCAAAGGTATTGCAAGAGGGTTGAGACCCTTCTCTGCACACCAAATGGAAAACCTTTTCCATTTAAAAGCATAGGAACATCTGGTGGAAGGCTTTCTGGAAGCAAGAAGGATATCCTTCACTTGCTGAGAAAGGTATAAATCCTGAAGGTCTAGGCCTTCAACAACCAGGCTCTGAGATGAAGAGACTGAGGATTTGGGTGCCACAAGGTTCCCTCCTCCTGGGAGAGGAGATCTGGAGCAGACCCCAGGTCCAGGGAGGGAGCTTGAGAGAAATGTAGAAGTAGAGGGTACCACACTTGGCGTGGCCAATGTAGTGCTATGAGGATCATAGACCCCTTGTCTCTCTGAAGCTTGAACAGAGTTTTGGGAATGAGGGGAATAGGTGGAAAGGCATAGAGGAAGTCTTGCCCCCAATGAAGGAGGAAGGCATCTCTGGCCTGAACTCCCTGACATGGATTCCTGGAACAAAACCGGGGAAGTTTGGCATTCCACGGACTTGCAAACAGGTCCATGTCTGGGGTAACCCAAATCCAAAAAATCCTGGCTATCTGGTCCCCATGGAGGGACCAATCGTGTCGAAGCAGAACTCGACTGAGTCTGTCTGCCCAAGAGTTTTGAACCCCTGGAAGATACACTGCCATGAGATGGATTTGATGCTCTCTGGCGAAGGCCCACAATCTGAGAGCTTTGTTGCAAAGCGATAGAGAGCCAGTCCCTCCCTGCTTGTTCACATAGAACATGGCTACCTGGATGTCCGTGTGGATGAGGACTGTCTTGTAGCTGAGCAGGGTGTGGAAGACTCAGAGCCAGAAAGATTGCACTGAGCTCTAAAAGGTTGATATGTAGAGATGTCTCCTGTGGAGACCAGATGCCTTGGGTCGAGAGATCTTGTAGATGAGATCCCCAACCCTTTGGAGAGGCATCTGTTGTAAGGGTTGCTTGGGGTAACACCTGTTGAAAGGGACACACCAGCAACAGATTTTGAGTGGACTTCCACCAGTGGAGGGACCAAAAGAGGCGACTCGAGGTTGCTAGTTTGTCTGACAGGCAACCTGATGCCTGAGTCCATTGGGTGGATAGGGTCCACTGAACTGCCCTCATGTGAAGGCAAGCGTAAGGAACCACATGCACCGTGGAGGCCATGTGGCCTAAGAGTTGTAACATCTCTCGAGCAGTTAAATGGGATTTTAATTGAATCTGGGAGGCTAACTGCACCAAGCGTAGGCAACGGGCCTGGGGAAGATAGGCCCTTGCAGTTGTGGTATCCAGTAAGGCCCCTATGAACTCTTGAGACTGAGTAGGGGTGAGATGGGATTTTGGAATGTTGATTACCAGTCCAAGATACTGAAGAACACGCCTTGTGCAGGTCAGGGAAGTCTGGGCCTCTGACTTGGACGGAGCTCGGATGAGCCAGTCGTCCAGATATGGGAATACGAATATTCCTAGAGTGCACAGAAATGCAGCTACTACTGCCATGCATTTTGTGAACACTCTTGGAGCAGAGGCCAGACCGAAAGGAAGCATTTTGTATTGGTAGTGCTTTCCTTGGTAAAGGAACCGAAGGAACCTTCTGTGTGTTGGATGGATGAGAACATGGGTGTACGCATCCTTGAGATCTAGAGAACAAAGCCAGTCCTGACTCTGTAGGTATGGAAGGAGAGTTCCTAGAGAGATCATCTTGAATTTCTCCTTGCATAGAAACTTGTTCAATTCTCTGAGATCTAGTATGGGTCTGTAGCCCCCCGTTTTCTTTGAAATGAGAAAATAGGGGGAGTAGAACCCTGGAACCCTGTTGAAGAAGGGGTACTTCTTCTATTGCCCCTTGGGCAAGAAGGGTAGCAATCTCTTGACCTAGAAGGTTGAGGAGAGATGTTGGAGAATTTAACTGTTTCACCATGGTGTGAGGAGGAAGGTTTAAGTAATGAAGCTTGTACCCATCTCGTATGATGGAGAGGGTCCATTGTTCTGCTGTGATTTGTTCCCATCTGGGAGCAAAGTGAGCTAACCTTCTTGGGATGGTGAGAGGCTCTGGATGTTCTAGAGCCAGAAAGGCTAAGTTCTCTAGTGGAAAGTCAAAGGCCCTGAGGAGGCTGAGGCTGTTGGGCTGTAGCAGTCCTCGCAGCCTGAGACTGGGCCTGTTTTGGTGGTTGTTGTCTTTGTAGCAAAACGACCTTGGGAAGAGGCCTGACCATAACCTGAAGAAAATTTCCCTTTTTTTGGGAAAGATCCTTTTTTGAATAACCTCTTTTTAAAAGGAGCAGTAGTAGACTTTGAAAGTCTATCTAAAGCAGAATTTTCAGCATCCATCTGGTTGGCCTTTGTTTGCCAATCCCTGCCAAAGAGGTTTTCTCCTGTACAGGGAAGGTTACCTAGACCATCCTGCACCCAGGATTCCAAATCAGAGGCTTGTAACCAAGCCACTCTGCGTGCACCTATGGCAATAGCCGAGGCTCTACTGGCACCCTCAAAAGAGTCAAAGGCTGCACGGTTGGAAAACTTGGATACATCCTGTGCCTGTTTAAGCCAGGTGATATATTCTTCTCTCTTATCTTCTGACATAAAAGGAGCTAAGGTTTGCAGATTATCTGTAACTTCTTTTAGAAACATCCCCATATAGAGACTATAGGAGTTGATTCTGGCTACAAGCATACTGGCCTGGAAGATTTTCCTGCCAAAGGCATCTAGGGTTCTGCATTCTCTTCATGGAGGAGCAGAGGAGTGCCTTTTTGTGCTCTTGATCTTTTTCATAGCAGACTCTACCACAATGGAGTGGTGAGGAAGCTGAGTCTTATGAAACCCAGGACAAGGAGGAACACGATACATGGTGTCCAACCTTCGGGAATGAGGGGAGGTGGAAAGAGGAGTCTCCCATATGCCTAACATGTGATCATAAAGAATCTCATGTACTGGTAAGGTGGCTGCCTCTTTAGGAGCCTTAGGATATTGTAGGATATCTAATTTTTTGGCTCTAGGTTCAGTTTCAGAGGCTACTGAAATGGACAGGCCTTTGGCCACCTCCCTAATGAAGTCCTGAAAAGACAAGTCTTCAGGAGGAGACATTCTCCTTTTTGGAGAAGAGGGTTCCTGAGGAAGGATCCCCGATGCTTTAATTGAGGCCTCTGATGTATCAGAGTCTTCAGAGGAATCGAAGTATCGACTGTCTGGATGCTCTCGCAGAGCCCGATACGCGTACCGGGAGGTATCGACATCAGGAGTTATCGGTACCGAGTCGGTACTGATAGGCATCACTGGATAGCGTACTGCTGCCGTCGATGCTGATGTCGATGCAAGCGGTAGAGGTATCTGAACCGATTTCGGATCCGGTACCAGGATCGGTACTGGTACCGACAATGGGGTTTGTTGCGGTACCGGAGGCGTCGCAGCTTGTATGAATGCCATGATGGCACGCTGCATGGTCAGAATATTCTGATCCATCGACGCCACCAATGTCTGGATGTCGGTACCGGTGTTAACCGCCGGTACCCCAGAACATTGTAACAGGTGATGGGTTGAGGCCGAGCCATCGATGTCAACCTGTGACCCCATAGGTAGAGCTTTGGAAGCCGGAGCCTCCCGCCGGGGTAATTTTGCCGGTGTGGATTCCTCAAGAGTAAGCCCGGGGGCATCTCGATACTTAGAGGGAGATGAACTCTTTGAGGACCGGCCAGATTTAAGTTTGGTTACCTGAGATCCATGGGATGAAGAAGCAGCACTGGAAGACGTCGATGCCACAGAAGCTGCATCGGAGGGAAACAGGGTACTGAGCTTGGCTGCCCGATTTTGTAACCCTCTCTTAGACATCATAGAACAGGACTCACAATCCGCTATGGAGTGGTCAGGACCTAAACATTTTAGACACCAGTCATGGGTGTCTGTGACAGAAATAGTGCTGCTGCACTTAGTGCATTTTTTAAACCCGGAGGCGGGTTTTTCCATGAGGAAAAATATATATGTAGGCTTAAGGCCCCAGAAGAAAAAATGCTCTGTAGTTTTTTTGGGGGGGTTTTTTAAAGAAAGAAAAAAGACCGGTGGTACCGGTCCCAAATTGAGAAGGCAGACACGCGACTAAAGAAAAATAAAAGAAAATAATTCTTCAGCAGTGACAGGAAACACGACCTGCTGGCTCCGCAGAAAAGAAGAACTGCAGAGAGGCAGTTAGGAAAGGCGGGAAGGCAGCGCGCAGGCGCTGTGGGATGCTCCCAAAAGCTTTCCTTTTGGACGCTGGGGAGCGTTCCCGCGCAGGCTCCGTCGGTACCGACGATACCCATATGTGAAGACTCATTCCTGCTTGTTCCTGGAGATCAGATTTAAACATAATCACGGTGTGGAAACACTAATTACATCACTTCTGGACACCCTTATAACAGGCATAGACAACATATGAAAAGGCTTTGTTCTACGAGGTGACACAAAAACGAGACTGTCCCACAAATGTTTTATTACAAAATCTACAGAGAAATTACACATTGTCCCCTTCAAAGTAATCCCTTCCAGAGTTAATGCACTTCTGCATTCGCTTCTGCCACATACAGAAGCACTCGGTAAAGTCCTCCTCCTTGAGGTCTCTCAACTCCCTCATCACAGTGGCCTTGATCTCTTCTACAGAGGCAAAATGAGTTCCTTTGGGCACAGTCTTCAGCCTGGGGAAGAGTCAGAAGTCACACGGTGCAAGATCTGGGGAATAAGGAGGCTGTTAGCGTAGCTGGGTTTAAAAAAGGTTTGGACAAGTTCCTGGAGGAAAGGTCCATAACCCATTATTAAGAAGGGACTCAGGATATCAACGCTTGACCCAGTACACGCATTGTGGAACCTGTGTCCCTTGGGGAAACTGCTAGGTACGTATGAGCTAGATTGGCCACTGTTGGAAACAGTACACTGGGCTTGATGGACCTTGGTCTGACCCAGTATGGCATATCTTATGTTCTTATGTTCTCCTCGCGGCCAGTCTTAAAGCGTTTGTGCCACTCAAAGACTCGCGGCCTTGACATTACATCTTCTCCATAAGCCTTTTGGAGAAGTTGGACACACTCAGTTGGGCCCTTCTCCAACTTAACCAGAAATTTTAATTTGATTCTTTGCTCCATATTTCTGCCAACTCCAGTTGCGTGACAAAGCAATGGAACACTGTTTTTCTTTTTCAGTTTTTTTTTGTAGCCCAGAGTGAGAGAGATGAAAAATATTATAGCAGAATAGTGGCGGGATGTTGCACAACAGTGTGACATAAGCAGTTAGCCAATTGGCATTGAATCAGTCTCATTTCTTTTTTGTCACACCTTGCATTCTTCATCAACCTCACTGCAGCCTTTGACTGTCAACCATAACAACCTATTACAAAGGCTTCAAGAAATAGGGATCCATGGTATGGTGATGAAATGGTTCATATCATACCTATCCCACTGAAAGCAACAAATGAGATCTGTAAGCCAACAATCAAGACCTTTCACTCAACAAGGTGTTCCGCAGGACTCTGCTTTCTCAGCACTGCTTTTCAATATATACTTACAACCACTCTGCATCATCATAAAACCCTACAACATACAATACAGGATATAAGCAGACGACATAATAGCATTTACCCCTATAAACATCGAACACCCTAATTATTCACAGATCACCACATGCCTCAAAGCAATGACAAGGTGGCTCAAAGAACAAAACCGCTCTATAAACTTCAAAAATATCAGAAGTGCTACACATCACCAGGAACGCAATATTCTCCCCACCAAATTCAATAAATATCTTAGACTATATCCTAACCACCAAGCAAGAAGTCAAATACTTCAGAGTTACGTTCAACCAACAACTCAGCTTCCAACCACACAAAGAACCACCAAGACAGCCTACCACAAATTAAGAACCATACACAAACTCAAGTCTCTACTCTGTGATAGTTACTTCAGAACAGTATGTCAAGCCATAAAAACACACATATTAGACTATTGTAAAGAGAAATTAGACTTACCTGCTAATTGCTGTTCCTTGAGGAACTCCAGTCCAGTCCCGCACCTCTGGGTAGTGTACACCTCACAGTAGCTTAGAGACTGATCATATCATCTTTTGATAATCCCCATATACCTATATAGCTGCCACTGCCTACCAGCCCCAGTAACCTATTGACAAAGCAGACTCACAGGAACAACAAATACGTAATATTAACAATTCCTCAACTAAGCTAGACCCCCCGCCATCTGGAGAGGAACCCCCCCCCCCCCTTCAAGACTGAGGAGGCTTACCTGAGGTGCGCCTGAACAATGCCATGTAACTTGGAGTGCGAGACTGAAGCTCTTCGGTTCGCCCTCCTCAACGCTGACCCCCCCCCCCCTCTACTTTCCAGCCCTCCCTGGCCACTTCTCCTCTGTGAGGCAGTTTCGGGCCCAGAACAACAGACTCTCCTAAACACACTCTGGAGAGGGATCTGGGACTGGACTGGAGTTCCTCAAGAACAATTAGCAGGTAAGTCTAATTTCTCTTTCCTTATCATCCCCTCCAGTCCAGTCCTGTGCCTCTGGGATGTATCAGAGCAGTTAAATTAATGCTTGGCAAAAGAATGAAGCGAAGACCAAGCTGCCGCCCTACAAATCTCTACTGGCAGTACCAAACTATACTCCACACTCATGAGGCTTCCTGTGCCCACATACAATGTGCTCGCAACCCTGCTGGAACCATCTTACCCTTCAAAATGTATGCTGACATGATGGTTTCTCTGATGCAATGTGACATGAAGGCCTTGGCCACCGCTTCTTCCCTGCACAGCCCTCTAAATAGCACAAACGATTAGAGTTCCACAACAGCAACATCCTCTTTAAATACCACTGTAGGACTCTTGACATCCAACCGGCATAACTGAGGATCGTCCGTGTCTTCTTCTACGGTTGTTAGAGCTGGCAGTGAAACCACCTGGTTTACATGAAAGGCCGAAACCACCTTGGGCAGAAAGGAGGGTACCATTCGAAGGACCACCTTCTCCCTCGAGAAAGAAAGGAAGGCCTCTTGACACGACAAGGCTTGAAGCTCCAAAATCCTGCGCACTGAGCAGATCGGCACCAGAAATACCATCTTCAGGGTCAGATACTTCAGCAAGGCCCAACTCAACGGCTCAAAGGGCTCATCAGCCAGGGCCCAAGTACCAAATCAAGGGCCCAGAGCAGTACCACCAACCTCTGTGGAGGTCGAAGATGAGCTACCACCCTCAGAAACCTCAGATCATCAGGGTGGGCACCGGACACCACCTCTCAGACCTTTCCCCAATAATAGGCAATTGCCACCAGTTGTACCCTTAAAGAACTAGCAGCTGAACCCTTATCAAAGCCAGCCTGCAGGAACGCCAGGATATCAAGCACAGACGCCATATGTGGGTGCAAATGTCTCTCCGCACCATAACTCAGAAAAGTGCTAAACTCGGATGTAAGCCAAGCAGGTAGACCTCTTTCGGGCTTTCAGCAAGGTTGCTATCACCGGACCCGAATACCCTTTTCTTCAGCCTCGCCCTCTCAAGAGCCATGCCCGTAAGCAAGAACCGAGGTACGTGAGGCATGCGCACCGGCTCATGCAAAGGGAGATCCCCTCGAACTGGAAACAGCCACTGATGGTCCACCTGAATCTGCACCAGATCTGTATACCACATATGCCTTGGTCAATCCAGGGCGATCAGGATGATGCACCCCTAGTGAGCCTCTATTCGCTGCACGACCCGGCCTATAAGTGTCCACGGAGAGAACACAGAGAAGGCAAAACACTGCCGTACGCCTTGTCACCCACTCCTCCCACCGAGACCATATAACTCCTCTGTTATTTCACCTCCATTGGTTGCCAGTTCCTTTCCGCGCTATGTTCAAATTACTGACCTTGGTTCACAAAGCTTTCCATGATAGCACTCCACAATATCTCACGGATCTCCACTTTTTTCACTCCCCCAGGCATACTCCCCGTTCATTTCATCTTAATCGTCTTACCCTCCCTTCCCCCTCCCGTGCTCACCTCCAGTCCACCCGCTCTACTGCATTCTTCTTTGCTGGACCTGCCCTTTGGAATGCCCTTCCCTCCTCCCTCCGTTTAGAACCCCAACACTCTACCTTCAAGCAGGACCTAAAAACCCATCTGTTTACTTTGGCCTTTGATGTCCCCTCTCCTTTTGTATGACTCCTACCTTCCCTTTCTTTTTGTTTTCTCTTAGGCCTCTTTCACTTTTGTGTTTCATCTGTCTGGTCTCTGTCATTCATCTGTCCTATAATATATTGTACATTTCCTTTCCTTTTTTACCAGCTTCCAGCCATCTTTTAATGGATTTTATTTTATTGTACACCGCCTTGGTTCTGTAGAAAGGCGTTTTTTATCAAATAATAAACATAAACAAACATAAGGACCTCCTCGGGCCATCTTTGAACTAGAGCAGAGGCCCTCCGAATCCTCTTCTCCTGCTGAAGAAGTGTCTCGCCTTGGCAGACTCTAATGTTGCCAATAGGTGCATGACCGGCATGCCCCACCTGTGCACCGCCCGCGCAGACACTTCCTGGTTAAGATACCACTCGCTGAAGTCCACCAGCACTCGGCTTAGATAATTCAGCATCACGTTGTAGACCCCTGCTACGTGCACCACTGATAATGCCTGGAACCAATTTTCCACCCATTCAAACAGCATTTCGGCCTTTTTATTACTGTTTGTATTTTTACTTTATTTTAGTTAATCTGTGCGTTAAAACAATGGCCTTATGGCCTTTTATTATTGTATGTATGGTTACTTTAGTTAAATGTGTTTTAATACGCTGGCCCTCTGTCTGGTTGTTCCTTTTTGTCGTCTATTTGTCTATGCTTTTATACTTTGCTTTTCTGTTTTACTTTGGCGTTCTTTTCCTTGTCTTTGCATGGCTTACTTTTTATTGTACACCGCTTTATGTTTCGACGGAAAGCGGTTTATCAAATTTCAATAAAGATAAATTTCAATAAAGATCCTCCAACACAACGCTGCCTGTGCCCCCTGGCAGTTCATGTAGGCTACCGTGGTTGAATTGTCCAAGAGGACCCTGATCGCCTTCCCCTGCAACCATGGCTTGAAACGCCGAAGTACCAGAATCACTGCTCATATCACCAGCCTGTTGATCGACCAACGGGCCTCATGTGGGCTCCATTGTCCCTGTGCAGTGACCTTCGCAATGAGCCCCCATCCAGACAGACTGGTGTATGTCAGCGGAACCCAGCTTGGCGACTCGAGGGGCATACTCCCCTCCAGATTCCCCGAGCGAAGCCACCACTGGAGAGCCTTCTGGACAAAGGATGTGTCTGGTGAGACCATCAGAGGAGCAGAGCTCTCTGCAATGGCTGCATGTGTGCTCGTGCCCACGGAATGAGTTCAAGCGTGGTTGCCATAGTCCCGAGGACCTACAGGTAATGTCAGGCCAACGCCACTGTCATCTTCAGAAACTGACGGACCAAGCAACCCAGTCCCCGTGCTTGATGCTCCAGAAGGAAAACCTTCCCTTCACAGGTGTTGAAGCCCACTCTGAAATACTCCAGCTCCTGGGACGTCACCAAGTGGCTCTTGATCTTGTTGATCATCCAACCAAGACACTGAAGCAACTGCACCACAAAGCTTCATTGCCCTTTTGCTTTCATCCCTGGACTTCGCCCTTATCAGCCAGTTGTCGAGGTACAGGTGCACGAGAATTCCTTCCTTGCAGACCACCGCCGCCGCCACCACCACCATGACACTTGGTGAAGGTACACAGAGCCGTTGTCAGCCCAAACAGCAAAGTCCGAAACTGGAAATGTCCCATCAGCACTGCGAAGCAGAGAAACTGTTGATGTTCTGGATAGATGGGTATACGCAGATACGACTCCGTGGAATCTAGAGATGTCAGAAACTCCCCACTTCTTACTGCTACTATGATGGACCGCAACATTTCCATGTGAAAATGCAGAACCTGCAGACACCGATGCACTCCCTTGATATCGAGAATCAGGTGAAAGGAACCTCCTTTTTTGGGCACCACAAAATAAATGGAGTAGCGACCGTAACTGTACTGGTCTGTGGGCACCGGCACCAAGGCCCTTAATCTGCCGGAGCCGTGTCAGGATGTCCTTTTACTGCCATCACTTTGCTGAGCACTTTGCAGGGGGACTGAACGAAGGAATGATCTACTGAACGAGCCCACTCAAGACCATAACCCTCCTGGATGAGCTCCAGGACACACTGGTCCAATGTGATCTGGACCCAGGAGAGGTAGAAATCCCACAACCAACCTTCCACGGGCTGCACCCCTGCCTGGGCACCCCTCGCTTCATTGTTCTTTCCTGGGCCCCAAGGTGTAAGCGGCGCCAAAGTCCCTGCCTGCTCATCAAAACCCGTGTCCTCTCAAAGGGAATCTGCCCTCTGTTAAGAGGTAAAGCAGGGCGAACAAAAACTATTGAAATCTTGCAGTTGTTCCCTGCCCAACATAGGGATATGGTTTTGTTTCGGCTTATCCTCGGGGAGGCGACCTCCCTTGGACTCGCCCAAATCCTTGACCAATTTGTCTAGATCCTCTCCAAAGAGAAGTTTCCCCTTGAAGGGGAGTTTATTAAGATGGGACTTGGAAGAACTGTCCACTGCCCAATTCTGCAGCCACAGATAACATCGCACCACCACTATCGAGGCCATGCTTTTGGATAGCCCTCTAATGAGATCATAGTGAGTGTCGGCCAAATTGGAGTCAGGGATAGCCTATTTGGCCACTTCCCCCAACAGGTCCGACTCCGGTACTCCTTGCTGTTGGACTTGCTGCAACCAGCAGAGGCAGGCTCTAGCCACCCAGGCCCAAAAGATGGAGGCCTGCAGAGAAAGGGTGTTGATATCAAATCCTTGTTTGAACAAAGTGTTCAACTTCCTGTCCTGTTATCCTTTTTTGTAACTGCTGACACTGCCGCGTCCACCCTAGGGGAGCAAAGCATCCCCCCCCCCCCCCCCCCGAGGCTTGCTTCCGGCGGCTCCCACTCATCTTGGATCATCTGCCTGACCACCCTATGCACCAGAAAAACCTTCTGTGTCTAACGTACCACATGTAGAAGAGGATCCTCCAGCTCCTCCTCTACAGCCGGCAGAGTTGCAGGCATACTGAGGGCCTTCAAGGACTCCCCAATGAGCACCAGCAACTCTTCGCGGCGGAATACTCGCACAATTCACCACTGCTCTTCCTGTTCCGAGATCTCACCTTCTACCAATTGTTCACTTTGCCAATCGAGCTCCATGTCCAGGCCCTCTCCTTCCGGCTCCTCAGACAACGGGGATTGTCCACGACACTCCTCTGAGCACCTAGCCCTTTTAGGAGTCGCCACTTCTTCTCGCTCCTCTTTGTATCCGCAGCCCTTTTAGTGCTGTGATCTAGCTCTGGGGCACATCCTGTCACCCCCTGCTGCCGCAAACAAAATGCCTTGTGAAAAAGCAGGACAAACTCTGGCGAGAAGTCCCCCAAGATCCTCACCTCTCTGGGGTTTACGCCATAGATGGTCCGGGAGTAGCCGAAGACCCAGATGCTGGCTCTAGGGACGCCTACACAGTGTCCTCCATGTCTTGGGCCCCCCGAGACGAAGAGGGAGTTTCTTCCTGCCTAGGCTGGGAGCACAGGTCCTGCTCTACTGAAGTGTCCTCCTTCGTACAGCCTAGGCATATGCCTTCTTCCAACACCGTCCCTCACCGGGTGCTGCAAACCTGGCACTGCGGTCTGGCAAGCATGGTGAGAGATCCTACAGCTCTGTCTTTATATTCCTCTCAATTAGACTGCCATCTAAATGAAATAACCCAAAATAAAACAAGGGGAACTCAAATAAATCAAACTAAAACAAATAAAGGTGATGAAAGTGAAACTAGATTAACCCAAGCAAACTGCTTTAATCGACATTCAACTATTTAAACAAAATGTCCGCCACGGGAGTTCTTCTTGCCTCCCCTAATGCCTGGGAGAGGGAAGCATGAGCCTGTGCCAAATGTTTCTACTCCTGAGCAAACTCCCCTGGGAGAGAAAATGCAGTACAGGAGCTGCCAGCCAAATAGAGCCGCTGAAGAGGAAAAAAGGTGCTTCTTTTCCCATGCGCTGCTGAACAAACGCAGAGCCATGAGGCTGCAGACCATGGACCAGCTCAGCAAACGTCCCAACGACCTGCGTCGCACTGTTGCTGGCACCTGGGCCCAAACAAGAAAAAGTCAGAGCCCCACTTACCTCCTGCCTCGTGTACTTCTGCTTTGGGAGCACTGCGGGATGTGGTTTAACCTCCCCTCGCACTCAGCCTGACTTCGGCACTGAAGGAGACTGCCTGGGAGGTGCCTATCGGTTCGGCAGTCTTTACGTGGTGGCTTCTCACCCGATGACAGGATCGGGAGCCGCCTGTAGTCTAGAAAGGGCTAAAATCCTCCAACAAAATCCCACAGAACATCTGGGGGGGATGGGTAGAGAGGATCCTCCGTCTGCCTTCTAGTTCTTGAAGGTGCTCTCCCCTTTTTTCCACCACAGCTAGTATATATTTTTTTTTAAGAAAGAAAAAGGCCTGAGCGCCCCCAAATAAATCCAACTAAAATCCTTAACTGTTCCTTCAGTGAGCTCCACACTATAGCTCGTCATCTCCTGCCTGGAGACTAAGCATACTGAGCCTGGGAGGCGGTGCCGGCTGTATAAGTACATGGGGATCATCAAAAGATGACATGCTCAGTATCCAAGCTGCTGTGAGGAGTACAGTACCCAGAGGTGTGGGACTGGACTGGAGGGACAATAAGGAACAATTTAACAGGGCCTTCCCCAAGAAAACAATACTCCCTCTCCAACTGGTACAAAACACTATGGCCCGAATAATTACTGGAACACTAAGATACAGTCACATAACCCTCACACTACAACAGCTGCACTGGCTTCCAGTCACCATACGTTCCAAATGCAAGACTTTAATTATAATATTCAGGATAATCCACAATCACCTCCCGTCCTTCAACCAATGATCACAAAAACACCACAGCACAGAAGAACATCCAACAATACCTTGGACATCCCTACAAACAAGATGAAAACCAAGCAATCAACTTGTAAGAGAGTTTTCTCCATAAATGGTCCCCCCACCTCAATACAAGCCATCAAAGACTTATCGGACTACAGGAAAGCAATAAAAACCTCTTGCCTTTGAACTTCATATAATCATCCAAGTACAACACCCTGTTCTATGTAAAAGTTTGGTATTGGTGCTATGTTACCAGTAAACCGCCTAGAATTAATGATAGGGAGGTATAAAACACCTGTTAAATAAAAGAAAAATAGATATATATGTGCGTGTGCACATGTGAAAAGTAAATAAAAACAAGAGGAAAAGGAAACCTTTATGGTTCTCCAAAGAAGTAGCTGCACAAATAAAGGAAAAAAACAGCTTTCACAAAATTCAGAAGATCACAAAAAGACCACCACAAAGGAATACAGGATAAGGCTAAAAAGAGACAGATATAAATAAGGATAGCAAAAGCAAAGACAGAAGAAATGATGGCTAAAGAAGTGAAGCGTGAAGACAAAACTTTTTTCAGGTATATTCCAGAGAAGAGGAAGATCTGAAGTACAATTACAAGACTCAAAAGTGCCAAGGATGGATTCATGGAAGGTGACATTGAAAAAGCAAACATGCTAAACAAATACTTCTGTTCTGTATTCACAAAAGAAAATCCTAGAGAAGGACCACGTATGATTAACAAATATACAAATGGAAATGGAGTAGATACCATACCATTCACAGATGATGCATTTGATCAGTTTGAAAAACTGAAAGGTGACAAGGCCATGGGACCAGATGGGATACATCAGAGGATACTGAAAGAGCTCAGAGAGGCTCTGGCAGGGCCTTTAAAAGGATGTTTTTAATAGATCCTTGGAGACAGGAGAGGTTCCACACTGGAGAAGGGCTGATGTGGTAACAGTGAAGTTGTGAAACTATAGGCCAGAAGCCTTACCTCAGTGGCGTAAAAAGTAGTGGAGATGCTCCTGAAAGAGAGAATAGTGGACTTTCTAGAAACAAATAGGTTGCATGATCCGAGGCAACATGTTTTTACCAAAGGACAAGCATGCCAGACAAATTTGATTGAGTTCTTTGACTGGGTGACCAGAGAACTAGATCAAGGGTATGCGATGGATGTGATCTACCGAGATTTCAACAAAGCCTTTGATACTGTTCCTCATAGGAGACTCATCAATAAACTGAGCAGCCTGGGGATGGGTCCCAAGGTGGTGAATTGGATCAGAAATCGATAGACATGACAGGTGGTGGTGGTAAACGGAACTCACTCGGAAGAAAGGAAGGTTGGTAGTGGTGTGCCTCAGGGATCTGTCCTGGGACCAGTACTGTTCAGTGTATTTTTGAGCAATATTGCTTTAGGATTGAAGGGAAAAGTTTGCCTTTTTGCAGATGATACAAAAATCTGTAACACAGTGGACACCTCTGAGGGAGTGGGCAACATGAGGAAAGATCTACAAAAGCTGGAAGAATGCATCTCACATTATCTTAACTGCCAAGCATTAGATCAGTTATGCACTTCAGATGCAGAAATGCAGAGAATTGTATGCAATAGTGGGTGAGAAGCTGGTGTGCACGGACCAAGAAAAGGATCTCAGAGCGACTGTTTGAGGATCTCAAGGTGGCAAAACAGTGTGACAAGGCAGTGGCCAAAGCCAGAAGGATGCTTTGTTGCATACAGAGAGGAACAACTAGCAGAAAGGAGGAGGTATTAATGCCCCTGTACAAGATGTTGGTGAGGCCTCACTTGGAGTATTGTGATCATTTTGGAGACTACATTTCACACAGGATATAAAAAGACTTGAAACTGTTCAGAGTAAGGTGACCAAAATGATTTGGAGCCTGCACCAAAAGACGTATGAGCAGAGACTTGAAGACCTAAATATGCATACCCTAAAGGAGAGGAGGGACAGGGGAGATATGATACAGACCTTTAAATACTTAAAGGGTATTAATGACCTAACAATCCTTTTTCAAAGAAGGGGAAGCTGTAAAACTAGAGGGCATAAAATGAAGCTGCAAGGAGGTAAACTTAAAAGCAACATCTGGAAATACCTTTTCACTGAAAGGAAGGCAAATGTTTGGAATGCCCTCTCGGTGGAGGTGGTGGGGCAAATAGTGATGGAATTCAAAATGGCATGGGACAGACAATGAATCCCTTTATAGCAAGAGGATAAAATCAAAATAAACTTAATTTCATATACTTCAACAAATAGAGAGGAGTGACCTGCACTGAGCAGCCAGTACACCTACTCTAGACATCTTACTAGGCAAACTAGATGGACCACACTGGTCTTGGCCATCACACCTATTTTCTAAGGAAAAAGGAAAAAGTCAATGTATGCAATATGTTAAACAAAAGCAGCTACTTGTGTTTTTACAGGGGACATTCAATGGAAACCAGTGCATACATGAAAAAAATGATCATAGACTATACATAAAATTAAGGAAAAATATGTTTATTTATATATATATTTATATATATATATATATTTATATATATATATATGAATAAACATATTAAAACATTCAATTGTAAAAAGGTGGGAAGGGAAGGAAACTAAACACAAGTTAATTACCTGTTAATCATGTCATCTAACTTGGCCAAATCAGTGTGAGGAAAAGCAGGCTCCTCATCTTCAAGCTGAGGTGGAGCATCCCCTTGACCCTGCTCATCAGGAGGGCTAACAGGGGAATTTTCATTGGAAGAATCAGGTGAGGAAGTCTGAAAATGAAAACAGAAAATTAAACTTCCAACACCAACGTATTCAAGTTATGCTTTCTAATGCAGTTGTGAATATTTACATATACTGACACCTTAAGTAGAACACATACAGCATCAACATGTAATTAGTTCTGCTTACTTTGAAAATGTGCTCTATTCATATAATTCTGTTAATTGAAAATATGAATAGAATCAAGCCTAGAAATTATTTCAACCAGTCATAACAAACAGAGATGCTTATGTTTACTGTCAAGTAGCTTCTACATGCCAGGCCCTCCTCTTTGAAACTTCCAGTTCTAAACTTTGAAAACTTAACTGCTACATGGTACCTCTTTAAATGCAGTCAACTGCCTTTCCTAAGGACATTGCTGTTATTCTATAGATGAGGGCATGATGTTCTTTGTTCAGGCCACCACTATACTGTGCAAGTCAAGTACAAATTTAGGCTATAGTTTCACATTTAATGTATGGAAACTGCATCATCTCTTCCTATATCCATACCTTCTGAAGACCCTGGTACTACTATTAACATCTCTGACACTACTCCACAGTAAGTTACTCTTGCCCAGGTTTTCAATCCAGCCACACATTTTTCTCTTAAGACCAACTTCCATAAAAAGTCCTTTTACTCTGGCAGATGATACACCACCTTCATAAAAAATAAAAAAGGCCCGCAACTTTAACTTTTGGAAATGTTTATCAATAGGCATCTTTCCATCTTCCTGGACACATACTATTATTTGCCCTCTTCTCAAGCCAAACTCTTTAGGCCCATTGCTTTAAGCAAATCACCCAGTATCCAATCTTCCATTCCCATCAAAGATTGAGAAATGTGATTAGCTAATAGTGATCAAATGTCCTCTATTCTAGGCAGGTCCATCTCTATACTACCCATTTTACTGAATCCCTGTTACTCTTGTTTAAAATAAATTCAGTATAACCTTCATACCTATCATTCAGCTCTCATAAGACGGACATTGTCATTGCATTGGTTCAACTCCTATCTTCAAAACTGAATGCATACAGTTAGTGTAGTAGAAACAACCTCAATAATTCATAAACTCCCTTTTGGAATTCCCCAAGATACCATACTTATACCAACTCTGTTTAACATTCTTGGGACCACTGGCTACACTCCTACAAAGCTTGCTATTAATGGGTTTTATTTTGCCAACGATATCCTAAATTGTTCTTTATATCGACAGTCACTCACACCTCTCCCATTTATAATCCAGTCCTTTTACCATGTATATTCTGATATGATACGGTGACAATGTTATTACATTACAGAGTCTGCCTAATAAAAGAAAATTGACATAAAATTAAAAAGTAGCAGATTGCATTTAGCAGGCTTGAGTTAAATATCATTTTGGGCTAGCCAGAGCAATGTGGATTACTTACCAGTTTCCGGTTCCTGCAATTTCACCAAGTATTAATATTCCAGTGAGTGCCTCACAAAATCTAGGTTGCAAAATAGACTCCCACTTATCTGATGATCAAATATCCATTGTTAAATCTTCATATCTTGCCCTCAATTACGATAGACAAAACCATTGCTTTTTCAATGCAAATAAAGACTCTTTAACATGCCATGATTTTAAGTAGACTGGATTACTGCAACTCCTTTTACCAGGATATCAACCAATCTTTGACATACTGCCACTATCATCTTCAAAATCACGTATTACCGGAATAATGAAACATGACCATATTATGCTAGCATTAAAACGTCTTCATTGGTACCAATTACTTCTAAGATGCGTTTAAAATTCATCACCATACAACATAAAGTATAGTTACTCACCTGTAACAGGTAATCTCCGGGAACAGCAGGAATCAGTCTTCACATATGAGTAACGTCAGACAGAGCCCGCACGGGAATGCTCTCCCGTGTCCAATAGGAAAGCCTGCGCTTCTGCGTTCCCATCTCCTCGCCTCAGCTGAGTTTGTAGCTCAGAGAAAAGGAAAAGCATCAAAGAACCCTGCGACTCCTAGGAGAGGAAGGTGGATTGTGAAGACTGAGTCCTGCTGTTCCCAGATATCACCTGTTACAAGTAACTATTTTTTTTATTTAACAATTTTTCTATACCACCTTATCATTTAATCAAGGCAGTTTACAATAAAACATCAACTTTTACAGAGAAGTTGCATTTGGAAACAATAACATTAAAACTTAAAGTAATCACAGAAGAGTTTCTGTGCTATCTCCAGGAACAAACAGAAATGCAGTTTTCATCTATGGGACTCACTAGTATGGGGGAGAGAAGAGTGATGCCCTAGCCACACTCTTGAGTGAAGCAGTAACCAAGAATATGAAATGTTTGAGGGTCATCGGACTCTGTTTCATGAGTGCAATTGAAGTTTGGCATCCTGAGAGGGGTAGGAGGGTAAAAGTTGAGTTTAAGTTCCGAAATGGTGCTAGAGAACAGCTTGGCCAAAGACAGCATCTGGGAGTCTCTATCCAGACAATGGGCCGCAAAGGTGTGTATTGAGAACCAGGTGGCTACCCAATAGATCTCATCAATGCCCACGGAATGGAGAATGGCTACAGAAGCTGCCATAGCCCATACATTACCCTTTAAGGAGAGTCCTGCCTGCGCACACACAACAGAGATGCAATCTGCTATCCATGCTGAAATAATATGTTTGGTCATTGGGAAACAGAGGTGACTAGGATCAAAGGAAATGAAAGTTGAGAAGATCTCCTGTGATCTTTGGTTCTGTTCAAATAAGTGAGCACTCACTTGCAATACAGAGTGTGAAGTACTGCGTCAGCCCAATATGCATGTGGTCTGGAGAAGAAAATCAACAGGATAACTGATTGGTTCAGATGAAACTGAGAAATCACCTTTGGAAAGAAGTGTGGATGAGTACAGAGAATCACTTTGTCATAGTGGAAACGAGTATAGGGAGGATCCGCTACAAGGGCTTGCAGCTCACTGATTCGGCGAGTCGAAGTGAGGGCAATTAGGAAGGTTGACGTGTCTTCAGTAGCAGACTGGCTAATCTACTGAAGGGGGCTTTAAACTAGATTCATTGGGGATGGGTGAAGAAAGCCACCAGGTAAGTGAAACATTAAATACCTTTATGGAAATGGGTAAAAGGGGCAACATATGGAAAGCGGTAGGTATAAATGCCCGTAGCATGGGAAATAAGATCCCAGATGTTGAAGCTTTGGTGGGAGTGACCGACTTGGATTTAGTGGCAGTTACAGAAATATGGTTCACAGAAAACCATGACTGGGATGTAACTATACCAGGCTATATTTTATTCAGAAAGGACAGGGTAGGAAGAAGGGGAGGAGGAGTGGCACTATATGTAAAAACTACTATTAAAGCTTTGGAATTACAGAGCTTAAAAGGGAGAGAGGAGGCACTGTGGGTTAAACTAGAAAAAGGGAAAGAGAAATCTATTTGCATTGGCGTGATATACAGACCTCCCTCACAAGAGGAAGAGGTGAATGGAGGGTTAATTGAAGACATACGCAGCATTGCTAGGAATGGGGACGTGCTACTGATAGGGGATTTCAATATGCCAGATGCTGACTGGCACATTCCTGCTGCAGTGTCATCTAGAAGTAAGGAGATCCTGGATTCTCTACAGGGAGAACTATTCAGGCAATTGGTAATAGACCCCACATGCGAAGGGGCCATACAGCACTTGGTGCTTACCAATGGTGAAAGTGTTAAAGATGTTATAGTGGGAGATCATTTTACATTCAGTGATCACCAGATGGTGTGGTTCAGTATTAGGACTGGGGCTGATAGAATCCATTCAAAAGTAAGGGTCTTAGACTTAAAGAAGACTAACTTTGCCAAGATGGGCCAATACCTCAGGGAGTCGTTAGCGGGATGGGAACAGCTGGGGGATGTAGAAAAACAGTGGGCAAAACTGAAAGGGGATATTTTAAGGGCAACCAACCTTTTTGTTAAAATGGTAAATAAAGGTAAAATGAAAAGAAGACCGCTATGGTTTTTGAAAGAAGTAGCTGAAAAGGTGAAGAAAGAGAGGGAGGCCTTCATAAAATACAGGAGATCACAGAGAGGGGAATACAGGCATCTATATTTGGAAAAACTTAGAGAAGCTAGCAAAGTAGACAGGCAAACAAAGATTCAAAAAGAGGAGGAAATAGCCAATGCAATAAAATGGGAGGGGATAAGACATTTTTCAGATATGTTAGTGAGAAGAGGAAGGGCAAAAGTGGTACTGCCAGACTCAAGGGTGAAGGGGAGGAATATGTAGAAGCTGATCAGGATAAAAGCAGAATTGCTTAACAAATATTTCTGTTCTATGTTCCTAGATGAAGAACCAGGAACAGGACCTCAGAAAACACCCTCAAACAGGAACAGAAGTGAGGGGCATCTTGAAGAATTTTCAGAAGACTGTTCGTGAGAAACTAGCTAAACTTAAAGCAGACAAAGCGATGGGACCAGATGGGATACACCCTAGAATACTGAGGGAACTTGGGGACGTTCTAGCAGCTCCACTGACTGACCTTTTCAATGCCTCGGAGTCAGGAGTGGTGCCAAAGGACTGGAGAGAGGCTCATGTGGTGCCTTTACACAAAAGCGGAAGTAAGGATGTGGTTGAAAAATACAGGCCGGTTAGTTTAACTTTGGTGGTGAGTAAATTATTGGAAACAATGCTGAAAGAGAAAATAGTGAGGTTTCTGGAGTCCAGCAGATTACAGGACCCGAAGAAGCATGGATTCACCAAAGGCAGGTCTTGCCAGACAAATTTGATTGATTTCTTTGACTGGGTGACCAGGGAGTCGGACCACCGGAGAGCCCTAGATGTGGTGTATTTAGATTTCAGTAAAGCCTTTGACACTGTTCCGCACAGGCGACTTATAAACTGAGCACCCTAGGGATGGACCCTAAAGTTACTGCTTGGGTTAGAAACTGGTTGAGTGGGAGGCAACAAAGGGTGCAGGTAAATGGAGCTCACTCTGAGGAGAAGGAAGTTACCAGTGGTGTGCCCCAGGGATCTGTCCTTGATCTGATTCTTAACATCTTTGTTAGTGATATAGAGGAAGGGCTGTCGGGTAAGGTTTGCCTCTTTGCGGATGATACCAAAATCTGCAATAGAATAGACACCCAAGAAGGTGTAGATAACATGAGGAGGGATCTAGCTAAGTTTGAAGAATGGTCTTGAATTTGGCAGCTGGGATTTAATGTTAAAAAATGCAAGGTCATGCATTTGGGCTGCAGCAAGCCAAGGGAGTGATATAGTATAGGGGGTGAAGTACTTTTGTCCACTAAAGAAGAGCGGGACCTCGGTGTGGTTGTGTCTGATGATCTTTGAATCGGGTGTGAGGTAATAGACTTGAGATGCCGCTATGGCATTAAGATGCACTCTGACCGAGTTAGTCTTTAATCCTGACAGGGATTAAGTGTAGGAGATATTAGAGCAATGGCTCCACTGGGCAATCAAAATAATTAATGTCCTTTGTGGTGCACCATAATGCAAATCTGTTCCATTTGAAGGCATAAGATCATCTAATTGAATCCTTGCAGGACACAAGGAGGATATCCTTGACCACTGTGGAAGGTCGAGGTCAGCAAGCACTACCCTTTCAGGAGCCCAGCTGTCAAGCAGAGTGAGGATTGGGGTGGAGAAGTGCCCCGTTGTCCTGGAAGAGGAGGTTGGGTGCACATCCCAGGTTGAGTGATTGAGCCTATGCGAGACAAAACAGAGGAAGCCATGGCTGATGAGGCCAAAAGGGGACTGAGGATCATCGAGCCCCTGCCAGTCTGTAGCTTGAAAAACGTTTTAGGTATCAGGGGTGTGGGTGGGAATGCGAACAGTAATCCCTGTCCCCAGTGGAGAATGAAGATGTTCAGGGTCTGCTGGTATATTGATGGGGTCCTGGAACAGAAGAGTGGAAGCTTCTACAGAGTGGCAAAGAGATCCATTGGATCTGGCTATAGCAACATTTAAAAATCTATTGTTAAAGGACACTGAATTGTTAAGAGTCTTCATGGAAGACTTGTGTGTATATTGTCTAAAGATGAAAATCAGGCTATTTCAGAGCTTCAGAACAATCCTTCCTTGACTACTAAACAGGCAGACAAGAGGAGCAATAGTAGACACTGTAGGAGTTAATTATGTATGCAGCACCTTGCAAAAGCATCGAGCGTTCTAGACTCTCATCCTGATGGAATGAGAAGAGTGTTTTTTGGAACTCTTTATTCAGTGCATCGCAGATTCCACTACCTTTGATGTGGGAGCTGAAGGTTCTGGAAACCTGGAGACTCCAGTACTCGAGGCGTTGTATCAAACCTCTTACTGGTTGGGGACACTGTGAGCGGGGCCTCCCACATGCAGAGCATTAGATCCTGGAGGATGCGATGCACTGGCAGGGTAGCTGCTTTTTTAGGTGTCAGGATGTATTAAACAATTTCCAATTCCTCTGCCCTCAGTTCTTTTTCCTCCGATACCACAGTGATGGATAGACCTGCTACCATGTCCCGGATAAAGTCCTGGAAGGACATGTCTTCTAGAAGGGATCAGCGCCATTTGGGAGGCAATGATGGGTCTGACTGGATATCCTGTTCCGGCTGGAGGATGGGTGCGAGATATGCACTCCCGATGCTCTCAATGATATTGGTATTGAGGCTGCCAGGAGTGCTGCCAAAGTTTTTTCAATACTCAGCATGCAATGATCTAAGGAAATTGCCGATGCCTGAGTGGATTCATTAAAGGGGCTTTGGGCCACGGTCCCAGAGCATGGCACCGATAGCTGTCCGGAAGTCAATGCCTTGGGAATGTCCCAGGGCTCCACCTGTGCTTTGGAGGAAGGCTCCTCCCGCCATGGATGTTTGGCTGGCTGGTCAGCATCCGAGGCACCCGTAGGAGAGTCTCAATGCTTATTTTATTTTAATTTTAGTTATTTTTAATTAACAGGTTTTAATTACCGCTTTATCATGTCAATCAAAGTGGTTTGCATTGTAACTTAAACTTAGTAATGTACATTAAACAGGGATATTGATAACTTGGATTTTTCTGAGGCAATGGAGGCTTATGGCACTTTTCTCTAGTATCAGTATCGGTACTGGATACTAATATCGATGAAAGAGTAATTAGTCCTTACCTGCTAATTAGCATTCCTGAAGGAACTCCAGCCAAGTCGCTTTCCTCTGGGTTGTGCTCCCCTTCCAGCAGCTTGGAGACTGAGCCCATCATTGACTTTTGATGACACCCAGGGAATAAATAGCACTGACACTATCCACCAGCTCCAGTAACCTACTGACAAAGCAGACTCAACGGAGAGATATTTTAACTAATAAACCAATAAACAACTGCATCAAACTGTCAAACATATAGCATAGGTCCTCCCGCCTCCATCGGAAGGGATCCCCCCCCCCCCCAGCCCAACGAGAAGGCGGCTTACCTGACATAGCAACTGCCCTTACTATACCCCCAGAAGGGCACTTAATCTGTCCATCCTGACACGCCCCTAAGCCCCTTTCAGCGAGGGCCTCCCAATACTCCCTCTGCTGTGTAGCTAACACTTCGGGCCGGCAAAGCTGAACCCTTCTTGCCGCATAATTCTGGATGGGAACAGGGACTAGACTGAAGTTACTTCAGGAATGCTAACTAACAGGTAAGGACTAATTACTCTTTCCTAAGTGTCCCTCCAGTCCAGTCCCTTCCTCTGGGATGTAACAGAGCAGTTCAAGCATGGTAGGGGCCTGCAAGACCGGACTGAAGTACCGCTCCTCCAAACCGGGCATCTTCCGCTGCCTGAACATCCAAACAGTAGTGCTTGCAAACATATGCAGAGACGACCAAGTAGCCACTCTACAAATATCCAAAGGCGGAACAAGACTAAATTCTGCCCACAAGGATGTCTGGGCCCTCGTAGAATGCACCCGGAAACCCACAGGCACCAGCTTTCCCCTTAGAATGTATGCCGATGCAATAGCCTCCCGGATCCATCTGGAAATGGACGCCTTGGCCACTGCCTCTCCCTTACGTGATCCCCCAAATAGGACAAACAACCTTTCCGATCTGCGAAATGGCTCCATACGCTTCAGGTACCGCTTCAAAATCCTGCGGACGTCCAAACGGCGCAGGCAAGCATTGTCTACCCCCTGCCATAACCTGGAGAAGGAAGGCAGAGACACCAGCTGATTCATATGAAAACCCGAGACCACCTTGGGCAAAAAAGAAGGTACTGTCCGCACGACCACCTTGTCTGTGAAGGAGAGGAACGGCAGATGACATAAAAGCCTGAAGCTCTGAAATATGCCCAGCCGAACAGATAGCCACCAGAAATACTGTTTTGAGAGTCAAATCCTTCAAAGAGGAAAAGAAAGAAATCCCCCCCCCCCCCCTGACACCTAGACTCTCCAGTGAGCCTGACCCTGGCTTACTGCTACCTCCAGCTGCTTGGAGACTGAGCTTACTGGAGCTGGTGGGTGGTGCCAGTGCTATTTATACCCTGGGTGTCATCAAAAGTCGATGACGGGCTCAGTCTCCAAGCTGCTGGAAGGGGAGCACAACCAAGAGGAAAAAGGACTGGACTAGAGGGACGCTTAGGAATTGGACTTACTCTTGTGTTTGGATTTCAGGGATACCTGCGACCCACACGAAGAAGTGGAGGCCTTCGATGATATGGAAGCCACTGAAACAGAGTCCAAGGCAAACAAAGTTCCAAATTCTCTGGCTCTGTTTTGTAGGCCTCTCTCGGTCATTTGTTGACAGAGGGGCAGGTAGCGGGTTGGTGCTCAGGGCCCAAACATTTATATCACCAGTCATGTTTGTCAAACTGAAATTATGGCAAAGCACTTTATACATCTTTTAAACCCACTACGTGGCTTATCCATGCCTTTCTGATGATCTTCTGGTGAGAAGAAAAGGCATAAATTGCTGCCCCAGGTACCTGTGAGCAGCACTGATAAATCTTGGGAAACTGCCTACCTCTGTGCTTCCACGGGAGAGCTGTTCCTATCCCCTTCCTCCCCTCATGCTCAGCCGATTGCAGCTTCGGCGGCAAGGGGGGCCTCCAAGGATCTCTGCCGCCTGTGCCTGACTTGCACGGAACTGAAATGCAGCTCCTCACCCAGATCCACCAAGTCTCCGGTTCACAAAAAAAGCCTCGAACATTCACCCCCCCACACAACCAGAGAGGGGGTCCTCCAATTCTCAGATGCTTCTCTGGTGAGTCGGTTGATATATTGTATCTGGACTTTCAGAAAGCCTTTGACAAGGTCCCTCAGAGACTTTTGGGAAAACTAAAGAGTCAAGGGATAGGAGGCAGTGTACTACTGTGGATCAGGAACTGGTTAAAAGATAGAAAGCAGAGGGTAGGGCTAAATGGCCAATTTTCCCAATGGAGAAAGGTGAATAGTGGTGTACCCCAGGGATCTGTGCTGGGTCCGCTGCTTTTTGACATATTCATAAATGACCTGGAAAGTGGAACAAGTGAGGTTATCAAATTTGCAGATGACACAAAACTATTTAAAGTTGTTAAAGCCCAAGAGGATTGTGGAAAATTGCAAGAGGATCTTGATAAACTGGAAGACTGGGCTTCAAAATGGCAGATGAAATTTAATGTGGACAAGTGCAAAGTTATGCATCTAGGGAAGAACAACCCAAATTATGGTTACACTATGCAAGGTTCCACATTAGGAACCACCACCCAGGAAAAAGATTTAGGCGTCATTGTGGATACCATGTTAAAACCCTCGGCCCAGTGTGCAGTGGCAGCCAAGAGAGCAAATAGAATGCTAGGTATCATAAGGAAAGGAATGGAAAATAAAACAAAAGATATTATAATGCCTCTATACCGTTCCATGGTGAGACCGCACCTTGAATATTGTGTGCAATTCTGGTCGCCGTATCTTAAAAAGGATATAGCGTTATTAGAAAAGGTTCAGAGAAGAGTCACCAAAATGGTAAAGGGGATGGAAGGATACTCCTATGAAGAAAGGCTAAAAAGGTTAGGGCTCTTTAACCTGGAAAAGAGACGGCTGAGGGGAGATATGATAGAAGTCTATAAATTAATGAACGAAGTGGAAATGGTAAACTTAAATCGACTCTTTACATTATCAGAATATAGGAAGACTAGGGGACATGCAATGAAGCTACAGGGTAAACTATTTAAGACTACTAAAAGAAAATATTTTTTCACTCAAAGTGTAATCAAACTCTGGAATGTGTTACCGGAGGATGTAGTAAAGGCTGTTAGTGTAGCTGGGTTTAATAAAGGTTTGGATAAGTTCCTGGAAGAAAGGTCCATAAACCATTATTAAGAAGGGACCCAGGATATCAATGCTTGACCTAGTACAGGCATTGCAGAACCTGTGTCTTTTGGGGAAACTGCTGGGTACGTATGACCTAGATTGGCCACTGTTGGAAACAGGATACTGGGCTTGATGGACCTTGGTCTGACCCAGTATGGCATATCTTATGTTCTTATGTTCTTCCTTCGCCTGCACTGCACTTAAAATAAACTTTAAGATCAAAGCACAAAACAGAAAGAGTGAAGGATAAAGTTTATCCCTAACCTAACTAAACCTCCTTAGTTGTCCCTTCATTGAGTCCATGACCCTGGCTCGCTATCTCCTCCAGCTGCTTGGAGACTGAGCATACTGGAGCTTGTGGGAGGTCCTTTCTGCATTATACTAGTGTCATCAAAAGATGACATGCTCAGTCTCCAAGCGGCTGGAAGAGGTACACTACCCAGAGGTGCAGGGCTGGACTGGGACAATAAGGAACTTATTTTTCTGCTTTATTAATTTCTCAGTGCTCATCCAGAGATGTCTGCCACCAAGATATTAAACATCTATCACTTCCTCCCCAATCCCATCCAAAATGCACCTCGAACCAATAAGGCGATTAGCCTTCTCCTATTTTGGCCCTAATTTATGGAATACACTATCACAGAATTGAGAGGAGAATCTAACCGTGCCATTTTAAGTTCTTCTTAAAATGGACAATCAAGTTGGAAATGCTTCAGTGAAAAGATATTTCCTATTATGATGGAACTGATTACCCCTTCTTACCTCCCCCTCCCACCATCTTTCTTCATTTGTTTTCTTCTCTTCCCTTCAAAAAGCTACTTTTAATCTCTCAATTATTTTTGAAATGATTAACACATTGCATAACTAATGTATTAATTTTGTTAAATGACTCAACACTGTAAACCATTTCAATGGACTGTAACAGGGTCAAGAGATGGTCTATCAAAATGAACTATGCATAGGTTGATCTTTTTTAATTCACTTGCAGTTTTACTCCCCAAAACCTCTTACTCCCTTCTTGCTCTCTCTTGCATGTGGGAACTAAATGCAAAGACATGCTGTTGACAGAAGGGCGAATGATCTACAAAAAGAGAAGCTTTGCTGGTTTTATTGCTAAAAAGCTATTTCAACTATCTTTCTGTGTGCTGCAATGTGTCCACTATATACTGTGAAGTTGTGTGCTACCAAGTTCTCCAGAAAAAGGTAGCTACTCACCGTACAAAGGGATTCAAAGGGAAGCTGAGGTCTCAGGGAAAGTGTGGGGTGTGAGAACAGCTTTGAATATACCAACCATTTCAAAAGGGGTGTTTATGATTAAGAGACATACAAGGTTATATCTTGCAAGACAGGGGAGTTTCAGTTTACAGGAAGCTTGTCCTGATTAAGCGTGAGCCATATGTTTGTGCTTAGCATCACTTGTAACATGTAGGGATAAAGTAAAGCAAAAAGCATGACAGAGTGATAAGGCAAAATTATACAATGTGGTAGCTTTTTCCTAATAAAAGGAGCAGCTTTGACCAAGCTAAAGAAGGGGGGGGGGGGGGGGTTACAGGAGACTGCTCAGATTTGCAGACCTGACACTTTCTCCCTAAAGCTTTAGCAGACTTTGTTATGGTATAATTCTGTGTGGGTTTTGTTTTTATTTCTTCTCACTTGCTTCTGGAGACCAAGTGCCAAGGAAGAATAGCGTAGTTACTCACCTGTAACAGGTATTCCCCGGGAACAGCAGGAATCAGTCCTCAAATATAGGTGATGTTGGCACCGACAGAGCCCATGTAGTAACCTCTCCCCAGCTTTCAAAGACAGCCTTTGGGAGATCCACCACGCATGCATGGCTGCCTTCCCACCCAAGAGTGCCATCTTGCCTCAGTATGACAACACAACTCAAGACAGCAAAAAAGAGAAGCAACTCCACTGGAAGGAGAGAGGGTTGAAGACTGATTCCTGCTGTTCCTGAAAAACACCTGCTACAGGTGAGTAGCTATGTTTCTCCGGAAACAAACAGAAGTCGGTCCTCACATATGTGACTCCCTAGCTACAGGCTACCAAAAAACCTATAAGTCACAGGCGATCCAAAAAGCGAAACGTAATGAATAGCAGACAGTACAGTTCAGTTACAAAATCTCAGCAGCAACCCCAGCGTCAATTAGGAAAACCATCCCTCCAGTAGCCCAGAGACACAGAAGGACCAGAGGGAAAGAGTTACCTTAAACCCCAAACAAATATGGAGTACCACCTGACCGAAGGAACTGTACCACTGGGACTCCTCTTCCTAGCAGTAATGCACTGCAAAAGTAAGAACTGAGGACCATGTGGCGGTCCAGCAGATCTCCGTTAAGGAAATAGAGTGGATGTTCGCCACAGAAGCCACCATGGCCTGGACGCTGTTTGCTGTGAAGTGATACTCCAGTGAAAGACAGGCCTGACCATAGGTGAAGGCGATGCAGTCCCCTACGCAGGTGGACAGAGTACACTTAAGAGACCGCTATGCCAGGTGATTAGATGAGATGAAGAGCTGAGAGGAGCAGCAATGGGGCTTTGTCTGCTTTAAATAGGCCAATGCTCGCTCACAGCACAGTGCATGGAGAGCAGCCTCCGCCCTACTGGTATGTAGCTGTGGAAAAAAGGTGGGAAGCACCACCTCCTGGTTGAGGTGGAACAGGGACATCACCTTAGGGTGCATCCGGAGCACCACCCTGTTTCTGAGAAACCTGGTGTAAGAAGCATGAGCCACCAGAGCCTGGAGCTCACTGATCCTGCAGGCAGACATGCGTGCCACACGGAGGACCACCTTCTAGGACAGATACTTGAGGTGGCAGAAAGTCAGAGGCTCAAAGGGTGGAACTCTAACATTCTTCAGATCCGGAGATCTATATGTCCCCCTGGCAAAAATGCAAACAGTCCAGAGGGAAGGATCAGGACTGGACTCGACTCGACTCACTCAAGAAATGTTCCTTATAGTTACTACAGTCAGTTCCCGCATCTTTGGGATGTACCACAGTAGTACTAACTTTGGGAGGGACCCGCCATACCGGCCTGAAGAGCTGCCGATCCAAAGCATGCGTCCCCTTGCTGCCTGTAGTCCAGTCTATAGCGCTTCACAAAAGAATGCAGGGACAACCAGGTTGCCGCCCTACAAATATCTCCTGGTGGCACCAACCTCGATTCTGCCCAAGATGTAGCCTGTGCTCATGTCGAGTACGCTCGCAACTCCGTGGTTAACTGTTTGCAATGCAACAAGTACGCCAAATATATCGCTTCCTTCACCCATCGGGAAATGGAGGCCTTCAAAGATGCCTCCCCTTTATGCGCTCCTTCATACAGGACAAACAACTGGTCTGACTTCCGAAAGGACTCTGTTCTCTTCATCGTAACACTCTTGATATCCAAACCATGCAGGAGGGTATCCTTCCCCCCTGCTCCCGAAAAGACCAGAAGCGTCAGTAACTGATTCAAGTGAAAAATCAAAAGGACTTTCGGCAAGAAAGAATGGGCTGCAGAACAACTTTCTTCTTTGTCAAAATGAGAAAAGGCTCCCAAGCAGGACAACACCTGCAATTCAGAAATTCTTCTTGCTAAGCTAATCCCCACCAAGAACACTGTTTACAGTGTAACATCTTTCATCATGCATAAACCTAACGGTTCAAAAGGCGGTGCTGTTAGTACTGACAATACCAGATTGAAGTCCCACGGAAGCACCCTACGCAGCAGACACTCTTCTTTCATTGCTGAGAAATCTGACCACATCCGAATGAGCCGCCAAGGAAGCTCCCTGAACCCTTCCCCTGTAACAGGAAATGGCTGCGACCTGCACCCTGAGGGTGCTACCTGCTAGACTTTATCAAACCCTGCCTGCAAGGCCAACACATCTGGCATTGACGCAGACAGCAGCTGACAGCCACTATTCGCACACCAGCCCTCAAACACTCTCCAAACTCTCATGTAAAGCCAGGGACTTTGAGTGCCACTTGGCCTTCAGCATCATAGAAATCACCGAAGCCGAATAGCCCCACCTGCTCAAGAGCCAAGTTGTAAGCAAGAATCAATCCACCTGTGGCATCAGAACAGTACTCTGAAACAGTAGGTCTGGCCTCGCTGGCAGCCTCCATGGATGATCCACCATCAAGCGTACCAAGTCAGCATACCACAGACGATGCTATCAACGCCACAGGACCCTGATGGACCTCTATGTGCTGAATCACTCATCCTATGAGAGTCCATGGAGGAAACTATACACAGAGCCATGCCTGGACTAGTATGTCTAGTCCCTCCGACATTCACTCCCCTCTTCTGCTGAAAAAAACAGGACGTCTTCGTCAAATCAAACATCGCCATCAGGTCTATGACCTCCAGCACCCATTGATCGGTTGTAATCTGCACCCACACAGGATAAAAGTCACGCAGCCGACCCCCTATGGGTACTAGCTCTGCATGGGCAGGCCTCACTTCATTGTATCTTCTTAGGAGCTGTGGATGAGGAAGAGAAGACCCCCAGAACTCCCAAAAGGACTGCCCTCTGGAAGGGAACCTGCCTCGTTGATATGGCACAAATCGCATTGTTTTAAAGCGCCAAAAGGTGGTTAACTGGTCTCTCTGCTGGCCAGCAGACCAAACTGGCTTCTGCTTATCCTCTGCAGACGCATCCCTTTAGAATCTCCCAAGTCCTTTACAAAGTTATCAAGGTCTTCCCCAAACAAGAGTCTGCCTCGGAAAGGCAACTTGCTGGGACGTGACTTGGAGAAAACATCTGCCAACCAATTTTGAAGCCACAGGTACCGATGGGCTGCTACCACCGCCACCATACCCTTGGACATCCCTCTAATCAATTCATAGAAGTCTGCAAGGTAAGCAGCGCTGGATTCCAATTTGGCAGTTTCTACTGACAGTATCTGAGAACCACCCAAGGACTCAATTCCCTGCATCCACCTTAAGAACGCACATGCAACTAAGGCGCCATATACCAATGCCTGCAAGGAGAGGGCACTAATATCAAAGGCCTGCTTCAATAGCGTTTCCACCTTCCTATCCTGGATGTCCTTAAGAGCCGAACTACCTTCCACCGGAATGGTAGTCTTTTTTGTCACTGCCGAGACTGCAGCATCCACCTTAGGGGAATGCAGGTGGTCCCTGTTGCTCTCTGAAATGGGCACGGGCATGCCATCATCTGCGTCCCTTTCAAGGCTGCCTCCAGCACATCCCATTCATCATGAATCATCTGACGGATGATCCGGTGCATAGGGAATACCCTTTGCGTCTTCCTGACAGCTTGGAAGAGGATCCTACAGCGGCATCTCCTCTAACAGTCTCTTTGTCCATATTCAGAGCCTTTAGGGCTCCCTCTAGAAGACTCGCACTATGTGGGACTCCTCTGCCTGAGGGATTTCTTCCTCCTCCAAATCTGTCTCATCCACTCGAGGGAAATCCTCCTCCTCAGATTGAAGGGACCCCATCTCTCCCCACGGGTCCTCCTCTGCCTGCCACCTAACCTGACCTGGCTCATCTAGTCCCATCATCTGTGGGCATCTCCAGTAATGCTTGCTTCTGCCCCTTACCTTGCGCTTCGTCAGACTTCCTTCCTAACTGTTCAAGCAAAAAGCCTTGTGGTATAAGGACAAACTCCAGAGAAAATGCCCCTGGTAAGTCTCCCCACAGAGCCATATCAGGGGTGCTTTTGGAGGCCTTTGAGAACTTCCCCCAACGACTTCTTTGTGCCTTGTACAACTGGAGGAAGCATTCTGAGTCCTTATTCGCCATTCCGGCTGGTGCTGCAGTACAAGACACTCCGTGAGCCTCTGTAGTCTGAGAAGAGATCAGACTCTCACCCGAGGGACCTGGAACACTGTCACCAGCCCTCGAGGAAGCCCGCCTCCGCCGATCTGGCCTCAGCCTGGCAAGTGCAGCATAGACCCACACTGAAAATTGACCCCACCACGATCCACATGTCAGATATGTGCTCTTGAAGGTCATGATGAGACCCCAGTTAGAGTAGGACACTTCCTTTTTTTTTCTTCAATGAGCCAAACAAAAACTTATAAAAATCCCAGGTAAACCTTATGCACCTGTTCTTACAGATCCCTCTATTGCTTGCTTTCTTCTTTGCTCCCCTCCCCCCAAGAAAAAACAACACAGGAAAATAACACGTGAAATCAGCTGCCCGAGTCCACTGAACCCTGCAGCCTATGCTTTTTCTGCCTGCTGATTAAAATAGTCACCAATATGTAGTCCAAACACTAAAATAAAAGCAAAGAAACAAGGAAAAAGGAAAGAGGCAAATCAAATCGAGCTGTACAAAATGGCGGCCAGACCCACATGCGTGGGAAGGGCCCAATACACCACAGCATCCAGTCTAAATTCCCAGAGCTTATCTTCCCCATTTCACTCACCAGAGACAGATTGCTGCAGCTACTTGCACGCCCAATGCGATGCTAGGCTACCAGCAGAGCTTTGGCATCATCGGTAGTGTTGAAGAGAAGCCTGCTGCTGGCTCACTAGCGCTCCCCGCGGACCTTGCCACTGTGCGGAAGGAAGCCACAGAAGCAACCTCTTTCTCTGGTGGAGCACTTTCTCTCTGCCTACACCTCCCAGATCCCCTGATCAAGGCTAGTGATCTATTCCTAGGGCTCTCTTTTTTTTTCTCTAACTTTATTACCCCAAAACTTTAAACAGAGTATGACCAAACCCGAATCTTTAATTTCTTTTTTTTTCCAATCTTTCTGCTTACCTAAAACTATCTTTATCAGTTCCTCTGGTGAGTCTGCACCTAAGGAATCAGTTCACCCCAGCTGCTTGGAGAAAGATACAAGCTCTGGTGGGAGGTGCCACAGGTATGTATACCCCTGTCATCAAATGGGAAATGCTCAGTCTCCAAGCTGCTAGTGAGGTAACACTATCCAAAAGGTGCAGGACTGGACTGAACGAACTATAAGAAAATTGCATTTAAAAGTGATGTATCTGAAGAAAAGCGTAGTTACTCACCTGTAACAGGTGTTCTCCAGGGACAGCAGGAATCAGTCCTCACTTATGGGTGTCGGCAGCACCGACAGAGCCCACGCAGAGCAATTCGCCAGCTTTCAAAGAAAGCCTTCGGGATTGCTACCATGCATGCGTGGTCCTCTTCCCGCCCAAAGGTGCCACCTTGCTCAGTCAGGTCCCTTAGCTCGAGCCCTACCAAGCAGATGGCAAAGGAAGGTCAAAATCCAGCAACTCAGGGGAGGTGGGAGGGTAGTGAGGACTGATTCCTGCTGTCCCTGGAGAACATCTGTTACAGGTGAGTAACTACGCTTTCTCCTCGGTAGCCGTGAAGAAGGGTCGGAGGGCAGGAATTGCTTATACCCCGAACAGATTACGGAGTACAGCCTGGCCGAAGGCGCTGTCCCGACAAGATTCCCTCGCCAGGCAATAGTGAGCAGCGAAGGTGTTCACCGAAGACCAGGTCGCCGCTTGGCAGATATCCATCAGGGGCACGGAGTGCAGTGAGGCCATCGAGGCTGCTTTGGCCCGGACCCCATGTGCAGTGACTTGATGATCTAACAGGGCACCCGCCTTCGTGTGAGCAAAGGCGAAGCATTCTGCCACCCAAATGGAGAAAGCGTGTTTAGAGACTGCCTGCCCCAGTTGATTGGGATCATAGGTCACAAAGTTGGCCAGACTTGCAATGAGCCTGGGTGCGCTGCAGATAGAAGGCAAGAGCCCTCTTGCAGTCGAGAGTATGCAAAGCTGCCGATGCCTGGTCGGCATGAGGTCTCAGGAAGAAAGTCAGTAAGACTATCTCCTAATTGAGATGGAAATCCAAGACAACTATTGGCAGGAATTTGGGGTGGGTACGGAGGACCACCTTATTCCTATAGAATCTAGTGTAAGGGGCATCAGCTATGAGAGCCGGGAGCTCACTGACTCGGCGGGCCGAGCTCAGCACCACAAGGAAGACCACCTTCCAGGATAGATGCCGAAGCAAGCAAGTCGCCATCGGCTCGAAAGATGTGTGCGTAAGCTGCATGAGCACTATGTTCAGGTCCCATTCTGCCAGGGGAGGGAGGATGGGCGGGTTAAACAGCAAGAGACCCCACATAAAGTGGGAGACTAAGGGATGCCCCTCAACGGGGAGGTGATTCGCCAAGATTGCTCTCAAATGCACCCTGGTGGAGTTTGACTTCAGAACCTCCCTTGAGAGATGGAGGAGGTACTGAAGGACCCATCAGGTGGGGCAAGAGAATGGGTCGATCTGGAGCCCAGAGAACCAGACTGAGAAGCACCGCCACCTGGAGGCATAAGTTTGTGTAATCGAGGTCTTCCTCAACGTGAGGAGGACCTCCTCGACCTCCTTGACCTCCTTCGGGAGATTCAGCGAGGCTAGGGAGACCAGTTCAGCCGCCAGGCTGAGGAAAAACGAGGCCAGGTTCAGGTGCAGTACCCGTCCCTCCTCCTGCATTAGAGCAGGCCCAGGGCACAGTCCAGGGGGAATGGAGTCTCCGCCGCTAGTCGGAGCAGGAGCGGGAACAAGGGTTGTTGAGGCCACAAAGGCGCTACGAGGATCGATGCCCGGTCCCCGCTAAGCTTTGTGGAGGGTCCTCACAATGAGAGAAGTGGGAGGGAACGCATAGAGCAGGCCAGGGGACCAGCTCAGAAGGAAAGCATACGGGCCCTCCCTGCTCGGGTGTGCATTGGACCGCAGAAGCAGGGGAGCTGTGCGTTCAATGGGCAGGCAAATAGGTACATGGACAGAGTTCCCTACCGATGGAACAGCCAGGCGGCCACCCCCCGATCCAGTTGTAATTTGTGAGGGAGAAGGATTCCGCTGGCTTGGGAGATAGACAACCCTGACAGCCACCCCCCTATGGAAAGCGAAGGAGCAGAGGACGACAGCTTCCTGGCAGAGGGAGCGTAATCCAGTACCCCCCTCCTTGTTGATATAGAACATTGCCACATGGTTGTCGGTTTGCACAAGGACCGACCCCCACCCTAAGGAGATCCTCGAAGGCTCTCAGGGCCCATCGAACTGTCCAGAGTTCAAGCAAGTTTATTTGATGTTTAGACTCCTCGGGCGACCAGTGCCCCTGCATGCACAGCGCACCATAGTAGGCTCACCACCCAAGCAAGGAGGTGCCTGTTGTCAGCACTATCTCGTGCTGCGGTGTCTGGAAGGGCAACCCCTGGGGATTGGAGGTTTTCCCACCAGCCCAGGGACAGGCGAAGGCTATGGGAGACCTTTACGGGATCCCGGAGGTGGCCAACAGACGGGCTCCATTGTGCACTGAGGCACCACTGAGCTGTCCCGCATGTGCAGGCGAGCCTGGGGAACCAAATGGACAATAGAGGCCATGTGGCCCAGTAGGCACAGCATAGTTTGGGCTGTGACCTGAGGAGTACTCTGGACCTGGGCTGTCAGGGCTCGGAGGCGGTCGGCGCGATCCTCCAGCAGAAAAGCGGTCGCCCGCTGAGTTATCGAGGAGCACGCTGATGAATTCTAGGGTCTGCACCGATTCGAGGTAGGACTTGAGATAGTTGACCAAGAACCCCAGGCACTCGAGCAGATGGATTGTGCGTGACACCGCCAGACAGTTTTCCTCAACAGAGGATCCCATGACAAGCCAGTCGTTGAGGAAAAGGAAGACCGGTACACCCTGCCACCTGAGGGAGGCAGCGACCGCAGAAAGGCACTTTGTGACGACCTGCAGTGCGGACGCGAGCCTGAAGGGGAGTACCCTGTATTGGAAGTGCTCCCCGAGCACCCTGAAGTGCAGGTACTGCCTGTGCTGGGGGTGAATCAAGATGTGAACGTAAGCATCTTTTAGATCCAAGGAGCATAGCCAGTTGTCCTGCCGGAGGAAGGGTAGCAGAATGCCAAGGGAGAACATCTTGAATTTCTCCCGCATCAAGAACTTGTTTAGCTTTTGAAGGTCAAGGATGGGCCACAGAACCCCCACCCTCCATCTTCTTCAGGATGAGGAAGTAACAGGAATAGAATCCCCGACATCGGAGGTGCGACAGAACCCTCTTGACCGCCCGATGGGCGAGAAGGTTGATTAATTCCCGCTGCAGGATGACCTGATGCGCATGGAGTCTAGAAGGCTCCGCAGGGGAAGCCTGGCCAGGCAGAGGCGATAGCAGTCCCGGATTACCCAGAGGACCCAGGTGTCCGAAGTGATGGAAGCCCACTGAGAGGCAAAGGAGGACAAGCGTCCCCCCTCCAGCTGTTGAGATGCCGACAAACGAGAGGCTATGTGGCTGGCATCAAAACCCATGTGAGGGTTGAGACGGTGCCAGATTTGGGCCTTGGGCCCTTTCACCTTGTGGTGACCCTGGCCGACTTCCCTTGCGCTGCAGTGGTCAGCGTGGGAGTAGGTGGGTACAGTGCATAGCCACGATAGGGTAAGCCCTTCCTCGGAAAGAAAGGCTTTTTGGTTTGTTTCTTTCAAGGGAGGGTGGAGGTCTCGCGCACGAGACGGGTTTGGGTGACGAACTCCATCTATCTCTGCGGCCTTGTCCTCCATCGGCTTGCCAAAGAGCTGCTCGCCGAGGCAGTATATGTCCAGGAGTTTCTCCTGCACCCACTGCTCCAAATCTGAGGATTGGAACCATGCCTGGTGACAGGCCCCGATGCCCACGGCTGCCACTCGAGCTGAGGACTCAAAACCATCGTAGGCGGTATGGGAGAGGTATTCTGAGCAGGACGCGACAGACTTCAGCAGGGTACTGAATCTATTGAGGGGTTTTGCCCTCTAGGCCCGGGGAGAAACCTCCAAGCTCCTTGGCCAAGTCGTGCAAGAACATGCCCATGTATAACTGGTATGCCTGAATAGGACAGGAGAGCATGGACCCCCTAAGCAGGAGAGCTCTCGACTCCCGGTCCGGAGGGACCGAAGAGTGCGACTTCGGGCTCTTCTGCTTTTTCATGGCTGACTCCACCACCATGGAAGTGAGGGGGGGTTGGGTTTTTCTGAACCCAGGGCCGTGTTGTACCTTGCACATAGTGTCGAGGCGCTTGCTCACAATAGGCACTGAAGCTGGTGCTTCCCAAATGCGGAGCAGCAGCCTGGACAGGATGGGGGGGACAGGGACAGTAAGAGACTCCCTAGGTGGGGACTCGTACTGAAGGATGTCAAGCTCTTCAGCTCAAGGGTCCTCCTCACTGGGTGGCCAAGTTAAGAGCCAATGCCATATCCCAAATGAACACCAGAAAGGAGGTGTCCTCGGGTGGCGAGCACCGCTGAAATGCAGGCAGGGAGGGGTCAGACGGGCCAGGGTTTCTGAGGAGGTATCCCCATCTGACACCCAGTCCAAGAAATCGGATGAGGAATCCGAACCGGGCTGGTCACCCTGTCCAACGGCCGAGGGCCTCTTGGAGCCGGAGGCCCTAGATGATCTCGCCCCAGAGGAACAGGAAGGCAAGTGAGACCGATTTTGAGGACCCTCATGAGACCCGTGGCTCTCGGGAGTTTCCTGGATGGTTTTCAGCATCCCACGCGAGGGAGTTGTGGTCTCTGGGCATGAGTCAACTAAGCTGGCTGTGAGCGCCTGCTGGGAAGTGATGAACGCAGAAATGCTGCATTCTAGTGCCAGCATGGAGGACTCCCACGCAGGCATGGGGGCCCTGCGACACTGACCCCGGGGTCACCGGGTAGGCATCAAGAAGGCGAGGGGGTCCTCGCCGGGACAGCCCTCAGGAGACCAGGCACCATCGCCGGAGGCCTCCATACCTGTATGAGGTAGCTTGTGGGGCCGCTCTTTGTTCAACTCTCGAGATCGCCAAAGGGGGCTAAACGACAAAGCGCGGGAGCGCTCGCACTTAATGGGAGCCCCGACAGCAACTCTGAGGCCTCCTTCTGCTGCTCCAGGGGACCCCTGGTCGGAGTGCCACAGAGAGCACAGGGCAGAGGTGGGGGATCCCACCGGAAGAGAGATGACAGAGGGCGCCACAGGGGACTCCAAGGTGGCCTTCCTGGAAATGTCTTCGGACTTCTGCTTATGACTGAGCAGGGCTTTGGAGGACATTTTCTTACAAAGCGAACAGAGCTCTGTATCATGGTCAGCCCCTAGACACCGCAGGCAACAGTCATGGGTATCCGTAAGCAACATGTTCTTGACGTATCTATCGCATTTTTTGAATGCCGTGGCCATAACAGCAAAAACGGCCCCCATGAGGTTGAAGACCCACGCGGCCAGCAGTTGGAGGAAAAAAGGGCGTGGAGCTTGTTAAGGCAAAAACGGCGAATAAAAACATTTCCTAAAGGCTCTAAAAAGATACAGCAGGGGAAGGATGGGTAGAGGACCAGTGCAACCAGAAAAACAGAGGACCAGTAGGCTGAAAACGAAACACTTTTTCCAAGGGACGAGGACGTGCGTACCAAGGGCTCCATGGAAAAAGAGAGACGGAGCAAGATGGCACCTTTGGGCGGGAAGAGGACCAAGCATGCGTGGCAGCAATCCCAAAAACTTTCTTTGAAAACTGGGGAATTGCTCTGTTTGGGCTCCATTGGGGCTAATGTCACCCATAAGTGAGGACCGACTTCCTGCTTGTTCCTGGAGAATGAAAAAGATCAATAAATCAAAAAGATGTATTACAGCTATTTGATAAATTGAAGAGAAGCAAATCAACTGGACAGGGCAGCATACATCCAAAAGTGTTGAAAAAACTGAACTATGATATTGCAGACCTACTATTATTAATCTGTGAACTATCATTAAAATCATCTGCAGCACCTGAAGATTGGCAAATGGCCAATGTAACACCAATTTTTAACTGGTTCAAGGGGTCTACTGGGAAAATACAGACAAGTGAGCCCAATGTTAGTACAGGGCAAAATCGTAAAAACCATTATAAAGAACAAATAAAGTCTTCTAGAGACCTTTACAAAGAGTCCTTCTACCTAGGGGGCAAGAGACCTGTGAAACCTTTTCAACAGGTGTTAACACCAGGTGGCAAGTCAAAAGGCCATTTTGAAAAACTCCTTCTATCCAAGCAAGGACTGTTAATCACCCAGAAAGTTGGTCACAGCTTACCTCAGCAGCACAGGAGAGGGTACTGTGTAGCAGCCCTCTTTTAATAAGTGTTATTTACCACACTACCTCCCCAACACCCACCCACCCACGGGATAATCGTAGCTCTATAAGCACTTACACATCTTAAAGGACAGGAGGTGCTCTCAGGTGAAGCTCGTTACCCAAATCAGTCATAAACTAAGGACCTGAGATTAATATACCTTGTTCACCTGAAGCTTAATTAAACGTATTAAGTACAGATGTATTAGTATAAATATCCATAGCAACCCTTAGTAAGTAAAGAACTTAAAGATCTAAACACAAGCTTAAAACTAAGATGCAGACAGCAGTCCAACAGCGAGATGGGGGCTTTCCAGTCTTTTGCACTGAGTGTTACATGTATGATTTTCTCCCAGTTGGTGAGAGGTCTTACGTGTGCACTACGTGCAAGGAGCTCTTTGCTCTCAGGGAACGAGTCCGTTCTCTAGAGGCTAGAGTAGCAGACTTGGAAAACATAAGAGACAGAGAGGTACATAGACAAGACCTACAGGGATATAGTCCTGAAGTCCCACCTCCAGTCTGGCAGCATCCCTGTTGCCATGGAGGAGAGAGGTCACGTGACAGGAGAGCATCACCCTGGTGTGGCAGGAAGTGATCCTAACTAGGACCTGTCCTCCAGGTGATGTAAAACCCTCTCGCACTGAGAAAGTTTTTCCAGGGCCATGTGCCCATGAAGAAAGGGTTAGGACAGCCGTTATAGGTGGTGATTCGATCATTAGGCATGTAGATAGCTGGGTGGCTGGTGGACGTGAGGATCGCCTGGTAATATGCCTGCCTGGTGAGAAGGTAGCAGACCTCACGTGCCACCTAGATAAGGTCTTAGATAGTGCTGGGGAGGAGTCTGCTGTCTTGGTACATGTCTGCACCAATGACATAGGAAAATTTGGTAGGGAGGTTCTGGAAGCTAAATTTAAGCTTCTAGGTAGGAAGCTGAAATCCAGAACTTCCAGGGTAGCATTCTCCGAAATGCTTCCCGTTCCACGCGCAGGACCCAAAAGGCAGGCAGAGTTTCGGAGTCTCAATGCGTGGATGAGACAATGGTGCGGAGATGAGGGTTTTGGATTTGTTAGGAACTGGGGAACATTCTGGGGAAAGGAGGGGCTCTTCCGAAGGGATGGGCTTCACCTTAACTGGGATGGAACCAGGCTGCTAGCATTAACCTTTAAAAAGGAGATAGAGCAGCTTTTAAACTAGATAATAGGGGAAAGCTGACAGTCGTCCAAGAGCGGATGGTTCAGAAGAATGTATCCTTGAAGGATACTACCAAACGCAGAGAGGTTCCAAAAAAGAGTAAACTAGCCCAATTGCCCTCGAGTATGGAGCAGACAGAGCTTAAAGATCCCAAATTACTCATGTCTACCAGTAGCCAAATTAATATGAATAAAATACAGTCTCTAAAATGCTTGTATGCAAATGCTAGACGTCTAAAAATAAGATGGGAGAGTTAGAATATATAGCACTAAATGAGAGGTTAGATATGATTGGAATATCAGAGACATGGTGGAAGGAGGACAACCAGTGGGACACTGATACCTGGGTACAAACTATATCATAATGGTAGAGCTGGTCAAATAGGTGGAGGGGTTGCACTCTATGTTAGAGAGGGCATTGAGTCAGAAAGGATTAAAGTTTTGCAGAAAACAAAATTTGCTGTAGAATCTCTATGGATTGAAATTTGATGTAAAAAGGAGAAGCGATGGCAGTGGTGTACTATCGACCGCCTGGCCAGAATGAACAAATGGATGGTGAAATGCTCAAAGAAATCAAGGAAGCTAATAAAAGTTACAGCGCAGTAATAATAATGGGTGATTTCAATTACCCCAGTATCGACTGGGTCAGTGTCACGGCAGGACATGCTAGGGAGATAAAGTTCCAAGATGAAATAAATGACTGCTTCTTGGAGCAGCTGGTTCATGAACTGACCTGAGAAGAAGCCATATTAGACCTAGTCCTTAGTGGAACACCAGATCTAGTGCAAGAGATAAGGGTGTTGGGGCCACTTGGCAATAGTGATCATAGCATGATCGCATTTGATTTAATTAGTGGAGGAGGGATAGTAAGGAAATCCACAGTACAGCACAGTTACTTACCTGTAACAGGTGATCTCTGGGAACAGCAGGAATAAGTCTTCACATATGGGTACGTCGGTACCGACGGAGCCTGCGCGGGAACGCTCCCCAGCTTCCCAAAAACTTGGGGTTTGGGTGCCACAAAGTCCCTTCCTCCTGGGACAGAAGTTCTGGAGCAGCTCCCAAGTCCAGAGAGGGGGCTTGGGAGAGATGTAGAAGTAGAGGGCACCACACTTGGCGTGGCCAATGTGGAGCTATGAGGATCATAGATCCTTGATCCCTCTGGAGTTTGAACAGAGTCTTGGGAATCAAGGGAATGGGTGGAAATGCATACAGGAAGCCCTGACCCCAATGGAGGAGGAAGGCATCCTTGGCCTGAACTCCCTGACACAGAATTCTGGAACAGAACCGGGGAAGTTTGACATTCCACGGACTTTCAAAGAGGTCTATGTCCGGGGTTCCCCATTCTTGGAAGATTCTGAGTACCTGATCCATGTGCAGGGACCATTCGTGTGGAAGCAGAACTTGACTGAGTCTGTCTGCCCAAGAGTTTTGGACTCCTGGGAGGTATACTGCCAGGAGATGGATTTGATGCTCTCTGGCGAAAGCCCACAATCTTAAAGCTTCGTTGCAAAGCGACAGAGCCAGTTCCTCCTTGCTTGTTTATGTAAAACATGGCTACTTGATTGTCTGTATGAATGAGGACTGTCTTGTAGATGAGGAGGGTATGAAAGACATTGAGAGCTAGAAAAACTGCTCGAAGCTCCAAGTGGTTGATATGAAGGGAGGTCTCCTGTGGGGACCAAGTGCCTTGAGTGGAGAGGTCCTGTAGATGGGCTCACCAACCTGTTTGGGAGGCATCTGTGTGAGGGTTGCTTGGGGCAACAACTAGGTTTATTAGGTTTATTTAAAACTTGTTATACCGCTCAATACCATAGGCGTCTGAGCGGTTTACAATAAAATAAAATAAGCAAGTTAATTAAAACAAGCACTCGGCTGTGGAAAGGAGAGGAATGCCATCAATTGTAAGAAAAAGGAAAGAAGAAAAGGGAAGAAAAGCCGTGGTAGAAAAGATAAATAAATAGAGGGGTATTGATGAGAGGGTGCTACCGGGGAGGGAAGGGGAGGGGGAAACATACAGTACATGGGTAATCACAATAGGACGGAAGGAGGAGAAGATAGACTAGGGAGGAGGGTCAAACGCAAGGTAGAAGAGGTGAGTTTTTAGTTGGGTTTTGAATGATTGATAGGATTCCTCTGCACGGAGAGAGGGGGGGAGTGAGTTCCAGAGGTGCGGGGCCAGGAAATAGAAAGCAGAGGAGCGGGTTTGTTCTAGGCGGGCTTGTGAGGGGGAGGGGAGGACCATGCGGTTTATGTGTATGGAGTGGAGGAGACGATGGGGGGTACGGAAATGTATCTGGTTCGCCACATAGAGAGGGGCGCCGGTATGGATTACTTTGTGTGCAAAGATTAGGAGTTTATATTGAATGCGGAAGGAGATGGGTAACCAGTGGTGCTGATAGAGAAGGGGAGTAGTGTGATCGTAACGTGATGCGTGGGCCAGTAAACGGATGGCAGCATTTTGGACGCGTTGGAGACGGGACAGTTGGGACTTGGATAGGCCGGCGAAAGAGACATTGCAATAGTCAAGACGAGACAAGACAAGGGTAAGCAAGAGGGTAGTTAGGGCAGGGGTGCAAAAGAAAAGGACGAACTGCTCTGAGTTGACGGAGGGAAAAGAAGGAACGCTGGACAATCGAGGAGATGTGGTCTTTGAAAGTAAGGGCAGAGTCAAGAACACCACCTAAATAACGGAGTGACGAGACCAGAGGGATAGGTTGTGAGGATAGGGAAGGGGCACAAGTAGGGGAGGGACTGCCAAAAGTGAACCAGATAGCAAAGGATTTTGCCGGGTCAACATGTAGAAAATTAGAAGAAAACCATACATTACAGCTGTTGGAAGGGGGACACCAGCAACAAATTTTGAGTGGACATCCACCATTGGAGAGACCAAAAGAGACGTTTGGTGGTTGCTATTTGGTCTGAGAGAGCTCCTGAAGCTTGAGTCCACTGGGTGGACAAAGTCCATTGAGCTGCTCTCATATGTAGGCGAGCATAGGGAACCACATGCACTGTGGAAGCCATGTGGCCTAGCAGTTGCAGCATCTCCCGGGCAGTTAAGTGGCTCTTTGACTGAATCTGGGAGGCTAACTGAACTAGACATTGGCAACGGGCCTGAGGAAGGTAAGCCCTTGCAGTAGTGGTATCCAACCAGGCCCCTATGAATTCTAGGGACTGAGTAGGGGTGAGCTGAGACTTTGGGAGGTTTACCACAAGTCCCAGATACTGCAGAATGCGCCTTGTGCGGTCCAAGGAATTCTGGGCCTCTGACTGAGATGGAGCTCGAATGAGCCAGTCGTCCAGGTATGGGAAGACAAATATTCCCAGAGTTCATAGAAATGCAGCAACTATTGCCATGCATTTGGTGAACACTCTTGGAGCAGAGGTCAGACCGAAAGGAAGAACTCTGTATTGGTAATGTTTTCCTTAGAAAAGAAACCATAGGAATCTTCTGTGAGATGGATGGATGAGGACATGGGTGTACGCATCCTTGAGATCTAGAGAACAAAGCCAATCCTGACATGGAAGGAGAGTGCCCAGAGAAAGCATCTTGAACTTCTCCTTGCATAGAAATTTGTTCAATTCCCTGAGATCTAATATGGGTCTGTATCCCCCTGTCTTCTTTGGAATGAGAAAATAGGGGGAGTAGAACCCTGACCCTTGATGAAGAGGAGGAACCTTCTATTGCCCCTTGGGCAAGAAGGTTAGCTACCTCTTGACCTAGAAGGTCGAGAAGAGATGTGGGAGAATTGAAGTGCCTCACCATGGTCTGGGGAGGAAGGTCTGAGAAATGAAGCTTGTAGCCCTCTCTTATGATGGAGAGGGTCCACTGCTCTGATGTTATTTGCTCCCATCTGGGAGCAAAATGAGCCAACCTTCCTGGAATGGTGAGAGGCTCTGGCTGCTTTGGAGCCAGAAAGGCTAAGTTCTCTAGCATCATGTCAAAAACCCTGAGGAGGTTGGGCCTGCTGAGTTGCAGCAGCCCCTGTAGGCTTAGGCCTGGCCTGTTTAGGTTGCTGACGCTTAGTGGCAAAGCGACCTGTAGAAGATTGTTGGCCAGAAGTAGAAGGAAATCTGCCCTTTTTAAAGAAAGACTTTTTAAAAGGCTTTTTCTTGGCAGGAATGGAGGTTGACTTTGAAAGTCTATCCAGAACAGAGTTTTCTGCATCCATTTGAGTGGCTTTTATTTGCCATTCTTTGCCAAATAGGTTTTCACCTGTACAGGGAAGATTTCCTAAGCCATCTTGAACCCAGGCTCTAAATCAGAAGCCTGGAGCCAAGCAATTCTGCGAGCAGCTATGGCAATGCCTGAGGCTCTGCTGGCACCTTCAAAGGAGTCAAAGGCTGCCCTGTTGGAAAACTTTGAAATGTCTTGGGTATGCTTAAGCCAAATGAGGAATTCCTCCCTTTTATCCTCTGGAAGAAAAGGGAGGAAAGTGTGCCGTTTTTGTGCAACTTCCTTTAGAAACATACCCATGTAAAGGCTATATGAGTTGATTCTGGCAATAAGCATACTGGCTTGGAAGATTTTCCTACCAAAGGCATCCAAGGTCCTGCATTCTCTTCCTGGAGGAGCAGAAGAGTGTCTCTTTGTACTCTTTATCCTCTTCATAGCTGACTGCACCACAATGGAATGGTGAGGAAGCTGAGTTTTCTGAAATCCAGGACAAGGAGGGACACGATACATAGTGTCAAATCTGCGAGAATGAGGAGAGAGAGTGAGAGGAGTCTCCCATAGATCAATCATGTGTTCATAAAGAATCTCATGAATTGGTAAGGTGACTGCCTCTTTAGGAGCTCTAGAATGGCCTAAAATATCCAATTTTTTAGCTCTAGGCTCTGATTCAGAAGTTACTGAAATAGAAAGTCCTTTAGCTATTCCTTCTCTTATGAAGTCTTGAAAGGACAAATCCTCTGGAGGAGACATTCTTCTTTTTGGAGAAGAAGGCTCTTCAGGAAGGGCTATGGATACTTCAGGAGGCTCGTCTGATGTATCAGAATCATCAGAGGAATCAAAGTATCGCCTGTCAGGGTGCTCTTCCAACGCTCGATACGCGTATCGAGCAGTATCGACATCGGGCTTCCCCGGTACCGGATCGGTACCTGTAAGCAGCCCTGGACAAGGAACCGCTGCAGTCGGTATCCTGGTCGATGTCGATGCAGTCGGTACCGGTATCGGTGCTGGTGCCGGTACCGGAGCCGATACCGAGAACGGAGTTTGTTTCGGTACCAGCGGCGTCGCAGCTTGAATAAAGGCCGTAATAGCCTGCTGCATGGACAGAACATTGTGATCCATCGACGCCATGAATGCCTGGAAGTCGGTACCGGGAGATTGTGCCGGTACCCCAGAGCATTCTAACAGGTGATCGGTCTAGGCCGTGCCATCGATGTCAACCTGTAACCCCATAGGAGGAGCTTTGGAAGCCGGAGCTTCCCACCGGGGTTGTTTTGCTGGCGCAGGATCCTCGAGGGCAAGCCCGGAGGCCTCTCGATGCTTAGAGGGAGATCTACCCTTCGAGGACCTGCTAGGGTTTATGTTTGGTTACCTGAGATCCATCAGGAGAAGACGACCTGGAAGATGTGGATGCAACCGATGGTGCATCAGCGGGAAACAGCACATGGAGCTTGGCTGCTCGGTTCTGTAACCCCAGTTTAGACATTAGAGAGCAGGACGGACAATCCGGAATGGAGTGTTCAGGACCCAAACATTTAAGACACCATTCATGGGTATCTGTAACAGAAATAGTACCGCTACACTTAGTACATTTTTTAAACCCGGAGGCTGGTTTTTCCCATGAGGGAAATTTTCTTGTAGGCCCTGAGGCCCAAGAGGAGAATACACTAAGTAAAGAGAAAATAGATTTTTTTTTTTTTTTTTTTAAAGAAAGAAAGAGAAAAAGACCGGCGGTACCGGTCCGGAGTCGGGGAAGGCACACGCGACCAAAGAAATAAAATAAAGAACTTCTTCAGCGGTGACAGGGCTCGACCTGCTGGCTCTGCGGCAAAGAAGAACTGAGGAGAGATGGTTAGGAAAGGCGGGAAGGCAGCGGGCAGGTGCTGTGGGATGCTCCCAAAAGCTTTCCTTTTTGGGAAGCTGGGGAGCGTTCCTGCGCAGGCTCAGTCGGTACCGACGTACCCATATGTGAAGACTCATTCCTGCTTGTTCCTGGAGATTACCTTTTAACTATCAAAAGGGAGACTATGATAAAATAAGGAAAATAGTTAAGAAAAAACTAAAAGGAGCAGTTGCAAAGGTTAAAGACTTACATCAAGCTTGGGTGTTGTTGAAAAATACTATCTTGGAAGCCCAGACCAGCTGCATTCCACGCTTTAAGAAAAGTGAAAAGAAGTCCAAAAAACTGGCAGCATGGTTTAAAGGTGAGGACAGAGAGGCTGTTACCAAAAAAGCATCTTTCAGGAAATCGACAAAAGAGCCAAACGATGAAATCTGGAAACAGCACAAGCACTGGCAAGTCAAATGCAAGGCATTGATAAGGCAGGCAAAGAGAATTTGAGAAGAAGATTGCTGCAGAAGCAAAAACGCGAAAAAGACTTTCAAGTACATTCGTAGCAAAAAACCTGAGAGAGAGTCAGTTGGTCCAGTTGGTCCATACCCGATCGGGGTAGAGCTCACCTGAGCGGGTGCCACCATCCCTTCCCGCTCAGGAGCCTCCAGCCCAATCGGGGCTGTGGGAGGCGGAGCCCAACGCTAAAGAAAAAGAACCGCCGGCAGGCGGGCCCGCACCTGTCGGCCTCGCCAGAGGGCCCTTTGGCGTGGCCCTTTGGCGTGGCCCTTAGGCAGTGGCACTTCGGCAGCACTACAAGCAAAAAGAGAGCTCTCCCCTGCAGAAGGGCCATGTCTGGAAATCCCATGCTCTCTACAGCAAGTATAACTGCACTATACAGCCACTACATATTAGGACTATTTTAAATTTATCTATTTTACCATACTGTCGTCAAAACCTCTAATTGTACCACTAGCCACTGTTCAGTGTATTTACCATACTGTTGTCAGTAACCTTTAAAGCTTAAAGGGGAGCTTAAACCTTTAAAGCTTCACTGTACTGTTACCAGTAATCCTCCTTACCAATCAATCTTTATGCTGTTGTCAGTAGCACTATCAGTTCCAATCGCCACTGTACTGCTATCAATAATCTACTAATGCTAATAATTTATCCTACTGTGGTCAGTAACCGCACCAGTTACAGTCATCAGTACACTTCATACTAGCTATCTAACTCTAACCACTACCTGTGACCGAAGTGTTGGATGTGACCCAGCATACTGCTCTAAGTATCAGGAATCTAACATTATCATCCTAGTAGTTTAACTTGACTATCCCACCTCCAATTACATAGCGCTCTCCCAAGATGGGCTCCCCCATTACCGCCATAATAGGATGCTATATAATCATATCAAGTTGGTTCTCCAACTCTCTCGCCTTAACACCAGCATCCAACCAGATTCCTATTTTACGGAACCATGGGAGAAGGTGGTCCAGTGCATTCCACGACAACACAACCTGGGACACCCGCCCACAACATCCCCATCTGTTACACATTGCACTTCAACATAATATGAAACCCAAAAACCTGGAAAACCTCCACCCTCCTAGCCTAAAATGTGCCCTCATCAACGCCCGTTCGATCAGAAAGAAATGGCCAGCCGTCATCGACATCACCAGCCATAGCCTCGATATACTCATGGTCACTGAGACGTGGTTATCCGCTGAAGGCAACGTCATACTCAACCAGCTCCTCCCCCAGAATTTCAATGCACATTCAAGTCATAGACAAGACAAAAGAGGAGGCGGCGTGCTCATCCTCACAAGGTCAGACCTCCACTTCCGAACAGTAGACTCCACAAGTACAAACCACATGGAGACCGTCACCATCTCAAATAAACACTGCTCAATCAACCTGCTTTATAGAGCACCTTCAGCTTCTCCAGATGACCTTTCGGCTATCATCGATCTTGCAGCTAACACTCAGAACCCAAGCATCCCAATTTGGATCCTTGGTGACTTTAACTTGCCTACATTACAAGATAGTCAAGCTTCAGCCTTCCTCGATGCCCTCAACAATCTGGGTTTTCAAACAATTAGTTAATGATTCTACACATATTAAGGGTAATACCCTAGATCTAGTATTTGCCCTGCAAACCTCTCTTAACCCAGACCTGGATCCTATAACCTCCATAACTCCTGTTCCTTGGTCAGATCACAAACTGATCACCATCCAGATTCCTTCGTATAAAGCCTACACAAAAATCAATAAAATACAATGCAACACCACAAGACCGCCCTCTCGATGCTTCAAGCCTTACAACATAGATCTTATCCTCGCGGAAACACAACAACTCTTTTCTGAAACCACCCAGAACCTTGATGTCCACCAGAACCTTGATGACCTAATTTCTCACTGGAACAATTGCCTCAGCTCAATAGCCCAACGTACACCAACCAACAGGCCCTCAGGTAAAAAGAGGAGTGCCCCCTGGTACTCAGCCGATCTTAAAGCATCGCTTAACCAATTACGGAGACTTGAGAAGCGCTGGCGCCGATCTCATTCTTTAAATGACCAGATAAATTACAACCGTCATCTGGCTGCGCATCGCAACACAATCACCAACTCGATGAAGCAGTACTACTCCGACACCTTAAAGAGATCGCTTAATAAACCACATGACCTTTTCGACATGGTTAATACCTTATCAAAGGAACCATCCTCTGGACCCCCATTCGAGATACACCCACAAGATTTCGCAACCTATCTCCAATCCAAGATATGCCAGACCAACAGAACCTCTAATACAATCCCCACAACAGAGCAAGTCTGCCAAACAACACTAACCATGTTTTCTACCCCCACCAAGAGAGGTCTTGAAGACACTATCGCTGCCATTAATACCACTACTGCCCAGTCCGATCCATGCCCAGCCTTCTGGATCAAGGAGCTTCGCAGTCACTTTAGCCCAATACTGTCCAAAATAATTAACCTCTCCTTCTCTTCCGGCTCTTTCCCTTCAGACCTGAAACACACCTCTATTAGACCTCTGCTAAAAAACTGCAAGCTCAATCCCCAACAGGTAGAATCCTACAGACCCATATCCAGCATTCCATTACTGGCGAAGATCATCGAAAAGGAAGCTCAACGTCAACTGCAGGAGCACATTGACTTCGCTGCACCTTTAGACACATACCAACATGGCTTTAGGGAAGGCCATGGCATCGAAACCCTCCTTACCACTCTATTTTGCAAGATACTCACTGGCATAGATGACATCCGGCAAGGATTTGCTCTCATTTTTCTGGACATAGCTGCAGCCTTTGATTCAGTAAATCATGAGCTTCTATTAGGACGACTGTTTGACAAAGGCATTAATGGACGAGCTCTCGAATGGTGCAGATCCTACCTGTCCGAAAGATGGCAACATGTTCGTTCTGGAGGGATAAATTCTGAACCTTTCCACCAAAGTCAAGGAGTCCCACAAGGATCCTCCCTCTCGGCGCTCTTATTCAACATTTACATGCAGCCAATCTGTAATATTATCCGGTCCTTCAATGTTGACTGCATGTTATATGCCGATGATGTCCTGCTCTACATACCCTTCTCTACCGAGCATCTGGACCTCTCTCCACTGACGAGTTGTTTCAATGCAATATCTGACTGGCTTCTCTCTCAAAACCTCAGAATACAACATAAGAAAATGGAAGTACTCTTCATTACGAGGAACCCCAACTTTACCCCACCGCAATATCTTAAAGTAAAAGAAGCTGAGCTGCAATCTAAATCCTCAATACGATATCTGGGAGTCACCTTACATCAACGTCTGGATATGAAGGCACACATAGGGAACATAGTCAAATCTATCTACCACAAGATCCGCTCACTTAGACATCTCCGCTCCATCCTCGAACCAACTGATTTTCGGACGATTTTCCAGGCATTGGTCATACCTCATTTTGACTATGCAAATGCAATATTACAAGAACTTCCCCAATCTACGTTAAACCAGTTACAGCTAGCCATGAATGCGGCAGCAAGAGTCCTCCACGGAGCCTCCAGGAGTGACCACGTGACACCTCTGCTGATACAGCTACATTGGCTACCAATTCGTGCAAGAACTGTCTTCAAGACCTTGATAATCACCTTTAAAGCTGTTCACAATCTTTCACCTGCATCAGTAACTGCCCTCATCCATCCCACATCCCCAAATAGAATAAGAAGAGCCACGGCTATAAACTCCCTAAAAGTCCCGAAGGCACTTACTGCCTGCACCAAATCAACAGCCAACAGGGCCTTCAGTCTCAGTGCACCAAGATACTGGAACGCATTACCCCATGACATCCAGGCTATTAAGAATCTACCACAGTTTAGGAAAGCCCTCAAAACACACCTATTCAACAAGTACCTGATAGACCCTGACTGCACCCCCTAAAAACTCAGGACACCACCGGTACCAATCCCAGTCAAATCACAGTACCACAAGCAACTCACCATGTTGACACTCAAACCTATGAAGTGAACTGTGTTTTCTATGCAACTGCTTTGATCACGACTCCATGTAATAAGTCTGTAAATAGTTTACCCCTGTTCGCCAAGTTTCTGTCCCCTGTTATATGTAAACTCATACATGTTAACTGTAATGAGCATTTGTTCCGTGTAAACCGCGCTGATGCTGAATAGTGCGGTATATAAGAGACTATAAATAAATAAATAAATAAATGATAGAGGGGTTAAACGGGCACTAAGAGGCGACAGCGGAGAGACTGAATGAATTCTTTGCTTCAGTCTTTACTGAGGAAGATGCAGGGATGTTACCCATGACTGAAGTGGTATTTAAAGGTGCGGAAGAATTGAAGGAAATATCAATACATCGGGAAGATGTATTACAACTATTAGATAAACTGAAATATGAGATTGCAGACCTGCTATTAGTAATCTGTGAATTTTCATTAAAATCATCTGTAATACCTGAAGATTGGAGGATCACCAATGCAACAGCAATTTTTCAAAAGGGTTCCAGGGGTGATCCAGGAAACTATAGACCGGTGAGCCTGACGTCAGTACTGGGAAAAATGGTAGAAACCATCATAAAGAATAAAATTACTCAGCATGTAGATAGTCATGGCCTAAAGGGAGACAGCCAACATGGCTTTAGACAAGAAAGATCTTGTCTTACTAATCTGTTATGTTTTTTTGAAGGTGTGAATAAACAGGTGGACAAAGGTGAGTCGGTTGATATAGTGTATCTGGACTTTCAGAAAGCCTTTGACAAGGTCCCTCATCAGAGACTTTGGCAAAACTAAAGAGTCAAGGGATAGGAGGCAGTGTACTATTGTGGATCAGGAACTGGTTAAAAGATAGAAAGCAGAGGGTTTGGCTAAATGGCCAATTTTCCCAATGGAGAAAGGTGAATAGTGGTGTACCCCAGGGATCTCTGTTGGGTCCACTGCTTTTTGACATATTCATAAATGACCTGGAAAGTGGAATAACGAGTGAGGTTATCAAATTTTCAGATGACACAAAACTATTTAAAGTTGTTAAAACCCAAGAGGATTGTGGAAAATTGCAAGAGGATCTTGATAAATTGGAAGACTGGGCATCAAAATGGCAGATGAAATGTAATGTGGACAAGTGCAAAGTTATGCACCTAGGGAAGAACAACGCAAACTATGGCTACACGATGCAAGGTTCCACATTAGGAACCACCACCCAGGAAAAAGATTTAGGCGTCATTGTGGATAACATGTTAAAACCCTCGGCCCAGTGTGCAGCGGCAGCCAAGAGAGCAAATAGAATGCTAGGTGGTATAAGAAAAGGAATGGAAAATAAAACAAAAGATATCATAATGCCTCTATATCATTCCATGGTGAGACCGCACCTTGAATATTGTGTGCAATTCTGATTGCCGTATCTCAAAAAGGATATAGCGTTATTAGAAAAGGTTCAGAGAAGAGCCACCAAAATGGTAAAGGGGATGGAAGAATACTCCTATGAAAAAAGGCTAAAAAGGTTAGGGCTCTTTAACCTGCAAAAGAGACGGCTGAGGGGAGATATGATAGAAGTCTATAAATTAATGAACGGAGTGGAACGGGTAAACGTAGATCGATTGTTTACGTTATCAGAATATAGAAAGACTAGGGGACATGCAATGAAGCTACAGGGTAAACTATTTAAGACTAATAAAGCATAGTTACTCACCTGTAACATGTGATCTCCGGAAACAGCAGGAATTTAGTCCTCACATATGGGTATCGTCGGTACCGACGGAGCCCGTGCAGGAACGCTCCCCAGCATCCAATCAGAACGCTTTTGGGAGCATCCCACAGCGCCTGCGTGCTGCCTTCCCGCCTTTCCCAACTGCCTCTCTCCAGTTGAGTTTTAAAGCTGAGACAAAGAGAGAGAGGGAAAAGAAAGAGATAGAGAGATACAACTCCTAGGGGAGGTGGGTGGGTTGTGAGGACTAAATTCCTGCTGTTCCCGGAGATCACCTGTTACAGGTGAGTAACTATGCCATCTCCAGGAACAAGCAGGAATGTAGTCATCACATATGGGGACTCCCAAGCTTTAGGTGCCAGGGAGAGACCCCAGAAGTTGTGCGTCCCTGAAAAGGGCTCCACTTCCCCCCCTGGATCTCTGGTATCCTACCAGGGATGGTGGGCAGGAGTTGATTAGGTATGGAACAGGTGTTGGAGAACAGCCTGACCAAACAAGGCATCCCGGCGGGAGTCCTTGTTCAAGCAGTAATGGGCTGTGAAGGTATTAACTGAGGCCCAAGTGGCTGCTCGACAGATGTCGTCAATAGACACAGAGTGCAGGTGTGCCATTGAAGCTGCCATGGCTCTCACATTGTGAGCAGTGACATGGCCCTCCAGAGAAAGGTTCTTACTCTGATAGGCAAAGGAAATACACTGAGCAATCCAGTTAGATAGTGTTCTCTTGGAGACTAAGTCCCAAATGAGAAGGATCAAAAGCAACAAAGAGTTGAGAGGACTTCCTATGTTGCTGTGTTCTTTTTAAGTAAAAAGCTAGAGCTCTTTTACAGTCCAAGGTATGAAGATTCCTTTCTGCATTTGATGCATGAGGTCCTGGAAAAAAGACAGGTAGGTAGATCTCTTGGTTTAGATGAAAAGGCGAGACCACCTTAGGCATAAAGTGTGGAAGAGTCCTAAGGACTACCTTGTCATGATGGAACCTTGTATAAGGTGGATTAGTTACTAGCGCTTGTAACTCACTAATGCAGCGTGCTGATGTGATTGCAATGAGAAAGATAACCTTCCAAGAAAGGAATTTTAAGGAGGTTGTAGCTAAAGGTTCAAAAGGTGGCTTCATGAGCTGCCCAAGAACCAGGTTTAAGTCCCATGCCACCGGAGGTAGTCTAATGGGAGGCTTAGTTAGAAGCAGGCCTCTCATAAATCTTGCTATTAGAGAATGAGAGGAAACAGCTGTCCATTTAGAGGTTTAAGAGAAGCTGCAATAGCACTCAAATGGACTCTTACTGAATTTGTCTTAAGGCCTGCATTAGATAAATGGAGGAGATACTCTAGCAAAGATTGCAGAGGTATCGCAAGGGGGTTAAGACCCTTTTCCGAACACCAAATAGTAAACCTTTTCCACTTGAAAGCATAAGAGCGTCTGGTGGAAGGTTTTCTGGAAGCATAAAGAACATCTTTCACTTGCTGAGAAAGATTAAGATCTTGGAGATCTAGGCCTTCAGCAACCAAGCCCTGAGATGCAGAGATTGGGATTGGGATGCCATAACATTCCGTTCTCCTGAGATAGGAGATCTGGAGCAGACCCTAACTCCAGGGAGGGAGCTTGAGAGAGATGTAAAAGCAGAGGGTACCACACTTGCCGTGGCCAATGTGGTGCTATGAGAATCATGTGGCCTCTGTCTCTCTGAAGCTTGAAGAGCGTTTGGGGAATTAGGGGAATGGGTGGAAAGGCATACAGGAAGTCTTGACCCCAGTAAAGGAGGAAAGCATCCCTGGCCTGAGCCCCCTGAACCGGAATTCTGGAACAGAACTGGGAAGTTTGGCATTCCACAGACTTGCAAAGAGGTCTATATCCGGGGTTCCCCAAAGTTGAAATATCCTGGTCACCTGGTCTGCATGCAGAGACCACTCATGTGGAAGCAGAACTCGACTGAGTCTGTCCGCCCAAGATTTTTCAATGCCTGGAAGATATACTGCCAGCAGATGAATCTGATGCTCTCTGGCGAGGGCCCATAGTCGCAAAGCTTCGTTGCAAAGCGACAGAGAGCCCGTTCCTCCCTGCTTGTTCACATAGAACATGGCTACTTGATTGTCCGTATGAATGAGGACCGTCTTGTAGCTGAGCAGGGAGTGGAACACTCGCAGAGCCAGGAAAATTGCTCTGAGTTCCAAGAGATTGATATGCAGACAACTCTCTTGAGGAGACCAGGTGCCCTTAGTGGAGAAGTCTTGCAGATGAGCTCCCCAACCCTTTGGAGAAGCATCTGTTGTGACAGTTGCTTGGTGTAAGGGTTGTTGAAAGGGGGATCCCAGCAACAGGTTTTGAGTGGACCTCCACCATTGGAGAGACAAAATGAGGCGACTTGTGTTTGCTATTTTGTCTGACAGGCACCCTGATGCCTGGGTCCATTGGGTGGATAAAGTCCAATGAGCTGCCCTCATGTGGGGGCGAGCATATGGAACCACATACACGGTGGATGCCATGTGGCCTAGCAATTGCAACATTTCTCGAGCAGTTAGATCAGACTTTAGCACTGCTTGAGAAGCTAACTGCACCAAGCGAAGGCAATGGGCCTGGGGAAGATAGGCCCTTGTGGTATCCAGGAAAGCTCCTATGAACTCTGAAGACTGAGTGGGAGTCAGACTGGATTTTGGGATGTTTATTACCAACCCTAACTGAAGGATACACATTGTGCAGGATAGAGAAGTCTTGGCCTCTGACTGTGTTGGAGCTCGAATGAGCCAGTCGTCCAAGTAAGGGAAGACGAATATTCCTAGAGTGCGGAGAAATGCTGCTACCACAGCCATGCATTTCGTGAACACCCTTGGTGCTGAGGCCAGACCAAAAGGAAGCACCCTGTATTGGTAGTGCTTTCCTTGAAAAAGGAACCGAAGAAACCTTCTGTGGGTTGGATGGATGAAGACATGGGTGTACGCATCCTTGAGATCTAGAGAACAAAGCCAATCCTAACACTGAAGGTATGGAGCAGAGCTCCGAGAGAAATCTTGAATTTCTCCTTGACAAGGAATTTGTTCAATTCTCTGAGATCTAAGATAGGTCTGTATCCCCCTGTTTTCTTTGGGATAAGAAAATAAGGGGAATAGAACCCTGTGCCCTGTTGATGAAGAGGCACTTCTTCTATTGCCCCTTGGGCAAGAAGAATGGCAACCTCCTGACCTAACAGGTTGATGAGAGAGGTCGGAGAATTGAACAGCTTTACTAATGTGTGAGGGGGCATGCTTAAAAAATGAAGTTTGTACCCCTCCTTTATGATGGAGAGTGTCCAATGCTCTGCTGTTATTTGCCCCCATCTGGGGGCAAAATGACAACCTTCCTGGAATGGTGGAAGGTTCTGGTCCTTCCAGAACCAGAAAGGCTAAGTTCCCTAGCTGCAAGTCAAAGGCCCTGAGGAGGCTGAGGCTGCTGGGCCGGTGGAGGCCTAGCAGCCTTTCTTCTGTTTGGGTGGTTGCTGACGTTTGCTTGAAAACTGACCTGCAGCAGATGCCTGCTGACGATAAGTAGGATAAAATCTTTTCTTTTTAGAAAAAGGTGTTTTCTTGAACAACTTTTCTAACAGGATCAGCAGTGGACTTGGATAACCTATCCAAGGTGGAATTTTCAGCATCCATTTCATTGGCTTTTTCCTGCCAATCTTTACCAAACAGGTTCTCACCAGTACAAGGGATATTTCCCAATTTATCTTGTACCCAGAGCTCTAAATCAGATGCCTGGAGCCAAGCAATTCTACATGCACCTATGGCAATAGCCGAGGTTCTGCTTATACAATCAAAGCAGTCAAAGGCTGCACGGTTGGAGAACTTAGACACATCTTGGGCATGTTTGACACCAGTGAGAAAATCCTGTCTTTTATCCTCAGAAATGAAAAGAACTTAAAGTCTGTAAATTATCTGTAACCTCCTTTAGGAACATTCCCATGTAGAGACTATAGGAACTGATTCTTGCAGCAAGCATGGAAGCTTGGAGACTCTACGTCCAAAAGCATCCAGGGTTCTGCACTCCCATCCTGGAGGATTAGAGGCATGTCTTTTTGCACTTCTGATCTTTCTCATAGTTGACTCCACCACAATGGAGTGGTGAGGAAGCCGAGTCTTATGGAAACCTGGACAAGGAGGGACTCGATACATAGTATCTAATCTACGAGAATGAGGAGAGGTGGTAAGAGGTGTTTCCCACATCCTCAACATGAGATCATATAGAATCTCATGAATGGGTAAGGTAGCTGCCTCTTTAGGAGTTTTAGGATATTGTAAAATTTCGAACTCCTTGGCCCTTGGCTCTGTTTCAGGGGCCACAGTAATAGACAGGCCCCGAGCCACCTCCCTGATAAAGTCTTGGAAGAACATGTCTTCTGGAGAAGACATCCTACGTTTAGGGGAGGACGACTCCTCTGGAAGAAGCACTGCTGCATCGACAGAACTATCAGAATCCTCAGATTCTTCTGAGGACTCGAAGTATCGTCTGTCCGGATGCTCCTGTAGAGCCCGGTACCCGTACCGACCCAGGTTGGTACCGGAGAATCGGTAGCGGAGGGCATCGGAAGACAAGGTACTGGCATAGCAGACACCGATGCCGATGCTATCGGTACCGGTACCGATACTGATGCCGGTGCCAGTGCTGGTACCGGTGGAGTTGTCTGTCGCGGTACCAAGGGCGTCGATGCCACAAGGAAAGCCACCAGACTGTGTTCCATGGTCAGAATTCTCTGGTCCATGGACGCCGCCAATGCCTGGATGTCGGTACCAGTGGAGACCACCGGTACCCCAGAGCATGGCACCAGGATATCTGTCGAGGCCGAGCCATCTAGAACATCCTGGAACCCTGATAATGCTTTGGAAGCCGAAGCCAGCGCCGGGGTAATTTTGCCGGTGCAGAATCCTCGAGGGCAACGCCAGAGGCATCTCGATGCTTAGGAGATCTACCCTTCGAGGACCGGCTGGATTTATGTTTAGTTACCTGAGATCCACGGGAGGGAGAAGCAGCCCAGGAAGACGTCGATGCCACCGAAGCTGCATCAGACGGAAACAGGGTACTGAGCTTGGCAGCTCGGTTCTGCTGACCTCTTTTAAACATCATGGCACAGGACACAGAATCCGTGATGGAATGGTCAGGACCTAAACATTTTAAACACCATTCATGGGTGTAGGTGACGGAGATGGTACCACCACACTTGGTGCAGTTTTTAAACCCTGAAGCAGGTTTTTCCATGTTGATGAAAAGTTTTTGGGCCTAAGGCCCAAAAAAGGTGGGTGCACCTGAAGGAAAAAAGAAATATACTTTTTTTTTTTTTTACAGAAATAAGAAAGAAAGACCGGCGGTACCAGTAGAGCGTCGAAGGAGGCAGACGCGACCACAAAAAGAAATAAAAAAGAAATTCTTCTGCGGTGACAGGAACACGACCTGCTGGCTCCGCGGAAAAAGAAGAACTGGAGAGAGGCAGTTGGGAAAGGCGGGAAGGCAGCACGCAGGCGCTGTGGGATGCTCCCAAAAGCGTTCTGATTGGACGCTGGGGAGCGTTCCCACGTGGGCTCAGTCGGTACCGACGATACCCATATGTGATGACTACATTCCTGCTTGTTCCTGGAGATTGAAGATTCCTTTGGACGAGTTCCTGGAGGAAAGGCCCATAAACCATTATTAAGAAGGGACCCAGGATATCAATGCTTGACCCAGTACAAGCATTGTGGAACCTGTGTCTTTTGGGGAAACTGCTAGGTACGTATGACCTAGATTGGCCACTGTTGGAAATAGGATACTGGGCTTGATGGACCTTGGTCTGACCCAGTATGGCATATCTAATTTTCTTATGTTCTAACAAAAAATTACTGAACATGTAGATAGTCATGGTTTAAAGGGAGAAAGCCAACATGGATTTAGCCAAAGAAGGTCTTGTCTTACTAATCTTTTATATTTTTTGAAGGTGTGAACAGGTAGGTAGACAAAGGTGAGTCTGTCGAAATAGTGTATCTGGATTTTCATAAAGCCTTTGACAAGGTCCCTCATGAGAAACTCTTGGTGACATGGATAGGAGGCAGTGTACTACTGTGTACTATTGTGGATCAGGAACTGGTTAAAAGATAGAAAGCAAAGGTGCCCTCCTCAAGGCCAAAAGGACATTGGTTCGCCAGCAGGCAAGCTGAATTTAGACAAAACTATCCTCTCAACATCCACACCATGAGGGTCAAAGACTGGATGTTGGGGATCTTGTCTTCCTGCAAAATCAGATCCAGCGCATGGCCCAGTCAGAGATGCTCTTGACTGGAGACCTGTGGCAGTAGAGCAAACCAAGGTTGTCTGGTCCAGTGGGGAACAATGAGAATCATCATGTGTCTGTCTATTTTGACCTTCAGGAAGTTCTTTTGAAATGAGAGAGATTGGAGGACACACATATGGAAGGACCATCCCCCAATGCAGGAGGAAAGCATCCAAGGCTAGTCTGCTGTATGATTTTACCCTGTAACAGAACTGATCCTCCTGCACAACCTGCGGAGTGGTGAAAACAAACAAAAAAAAACTATCTAGGGGGGTGCCCCACTCTCAAAAGATACGGGCCGCCACCTCCCTGTCCAGTGTCCATTCATGGACTGAAGGACAACTCAGTAAGTTTTGTTTGCCTGGCAGGTACATGGCTCCCAAGTCCATTCTATGTGCGATGGCAAACCTCCACAACCTAATTGCCTCCCAACACAGCAGATATGAGCCTGTTCCTACCTGAATGTTGATATAGGACACTGCGACTTGACTGTCTGTCTGAACCACAACAATTTGGTTGGCTAGCCAATCTCGGCAAGCCTTTAGAGCATTTGCTACAACTCTTAATTCCAAGATGCTGATCTGGTAGACACTTTCCTGGATGGACCAATCGCCATGAGTGTGAAACTCGTTGAGATAAGCTCCCCAATCCAGTTGGGATGCATCTGTCATCAAAAATGTCTGAGGTGGAGCAATTTGGAAGGGGAGCAAACTGTGTTGTATTGGCCATAAATGAAGTGACTGAACAAGAGGTTTGGTGACATACAGGCGGATCCCTGAGTATGCCTCATATGGCGGCATGCCAAGGGTGTGTCGTGCACGATAGAGGCCATATGGCATAGTACAGTTAACATTCTGCAAGCTGTAATCTGCTGACTCAATTGAGTTTCCCGCATTAGTGCTGTCATCTGTGAAATCAATTGTGCGGGAGAAAATCTCTCGCTCGAGTAATGTCGAGCATGGCTCCTATAAATTCCAACTGTTGTGTAAGTTGAAGGTGAGATTTGGGCTAATTTCTAACTCCTCTAGCAGTCCCAACACCCCAATGGTCAACCAAGTTGATTCTTGAACCCCTTCCTAGGTGGTATTCTTTATCAGCCAATCGTCCAGATAACGGATAACAAACACTCCCAGCATCTGGAGGTACACAACTACTACCTTGAGGCATTTTGTGAGCACACAAGGTGCTTAAATTAGGCCAAAAGGCAACACTTCCAGTACCAAGTGTTGTACCACCAAGATGAATCTGACACACCTCCTGTGAGCAGGATGTATCTGTATATGGGTATAACATATCCTTTAGATCCAGGGATCATAGTCAACCTCCTTTTTGAAGATAAGGAAGCAGGGTGCCCAGAGAAATCATTCTGATCTCTTCCCAAGCATGTGTTCAGATCTCTGTGGTCTAGGATGGGACAGTATCCCCTCTTTTCTTGGGGGTCAGGAAGTACTTCGGGGGAAAACCCTCACCACCTTTGCTCTGGTGGCACAAACTTGATCATGAGATCTGACAAGAGGGTGGTGAACTCTCTGAAGTGGTTCCTGATGCAGAGGGTCAAGGTGAGGCCATGCCACGAAGGGCTCCAACACCAATGCAACAGTCTTCACTTGGTGCGATCGTCCTTCAATGTCGAAGATGAAGCCAAATCCTTCCTCATCTTTGGGTAGAGATCGATCGATGGCCGATGCTCAGCGGGCACAACTGCTTGTATCCAAATGGGCTTGAGGACTCCTCAATGTTAAAGAACTGCCAGCATTCAATGCAGTCTTTGAAGCATTGAGACCAGTGCAGTCAATGCTGATGGATCGGACATGTGAGTGCCAAAAAGTAATTTGCACCGCTTCTCTTGTCCTCTTTTTGTCATCTGCAAACACAAATTACAAGAACAGGGCTGATGATCAGGTCCTAGACGCTGAAGATGACAACTATGGGTATCCATTGCGGATATGGTCCTTGTGCACCAGGAACACTTCTTGAACATGCTGACCAGTTTCTGGGACACGTCACCCAGAAAGATAGCCGTGGCAAAATCAAACGACTTAATTTTTAAAAAGAGGAGGGTCTGGTCAGTGCACCAGCGCCTAGGGGTGCGGAGGTGCCGTGGAAAAGAAAAGAAAGGTAAAACTGAAAAGGATAAAAGAAGAACTGACAGCAGGCAATTCAGAAAACCAGAAGGCGCAGGATCCCCTGAGGTGAAAAACACAAGTACCAGTACAGACAGGTCGGAATGCGTCCATCGGGCTCTGTGGAAAAACAAAGACTAGTTAAAGATGGTACAGTGGAGAGCATTCCCAAGTAGGCTCTGTTGGATGACATCACCCATACATGAGGGCTTCATTCCTGCTTGTCCACAGGGAGTATATTTTACACAGAACTAAACAAATCCCAGGTACCATGTCACCATGGTGTCTAAAAATTATCTGTGGTGCCTCAGACTGTCTTGCCCTGAAAACAATGTTTTGCATCACCACATAACAGGAGTTTTCTGTTCTCTGCACTACACAGCTCTCTGGAAACATGAACCATGTCAAGGAGAGAACTCCAGTACCAGGCTCAAGTCTCATAACACAGGCACTAGAGTTACAGCACCACACAGTTCAAACTCACTGAAAGCCATGCAGTGCAGAGAACAGGAAGCTCCAGTTCTGCCACAACATGTTTAAAGTGGGTAGCTGGTGGGTGTGAGGATCACTTCTTCACTTCTGCCTGGTTCAAAGGTGGCAAATCTCACACATAACCCAGACAGGATTTAGACAGTGCTGTGGAGGAGCCAGCTGTCTTGGTACATTGTTGTACCACTGACATAGGAAAACGTGGGGAGGTAGGTTCTCAAAGCCAAATTTAGCTTTCAGGTAGAAAGCTGAAATAGAGAATCTCCAGGGTAAAATTCTCAGAAATGCACCCTTTTCCATGCACAGGATCCAACAGACAGGCAGAGCTCTGGAGTCTCAACTGGATTTAGAACACAACTTTTCTCAGAAGTTCAAAGTGAAAAACATTCAGGTACATTAGGTATGTGTGGATGACACTGTGGTACAGGGAAGAAAGATTTGTTAGGAGCTGAACTACATAGTAAGGGAAAGCCTATTCCACTAAGATGGTTTTTACCCTAACCAGCATGGTACTAGGCTGTTGGCGCTAATGTTTAAAAATAAGATAGAGCAGCTTTTAAAGTAGAACATGGGGGAAAGGGAACCAACAGCCATTCATAAGCTTATGGTTTGAAGTAAGGTATCTTTGAAGGATGCCATTAAAAATAAGTTAGAGCATCCCAAAAGAGAGGTTGCAATAAAGACTGAAATTGCCCAGGTGCCTTTAAAAAAAAAAGTACAGAAAAGTTGAAGGATTATTTATACCCAGGCCTCTAGGTAAAGTTTTCTTGATTGTCGTTGTAAGAGTATCTAAAATTTGTATATAATTTGTATATGATCTGTACATAGTTGCCCCCGGTTCTTTCTCCATGTTACTTTCCCTGTTCATTGTAAAAACTCGATGTAACTTGTTACATTCTTCTATGTTCTGTTCAAATGTAAACCGCACTGATTATAATAGCGCGGTATATAAGAAATAAAAATAAATAAATAAATTATCCCTGTCAATGGCTACTAAGCTTGTAAATTCAAACATACCTTTAAATGTCTTTACAGGAACATAAAAACATAACAGAGAAAGACCACATGGCCTATGTAGTGTCTGTCCTTCCATATCAACCAGTACAACAGTCCCCTGTTTTCTTTTAGAGATCCTCTGTGTTTATCCCATGCTTCTTTGAATTCAGATACTGTCCTCATCTCTACCACCCTCCACTGAGAGACTATTCCACGGATCCACCACTCTTTCCGTAAAAAAGATTTCCATATTTCACTCCTGAATCTATCCCCTTTCACCCTCATCCCATGTCCCCTTGAAGCAGAGCTTGTATTCAATCGAAAGAGGCTCTCCTCCTGTGCATTTATGCCACGGAGGTATTTAAACATCTCAATCATATCATCTCTATCCCGCCTTTCCTCTAAGGCATACATATTAAGATCCTTAAGTCTGTCCTCATATGCTTTATAATGAAGACCACTAACCATTTTAGTAGCCACCCTCTGTACGGACTCCAGCCCATTTATATCCTTTTGAAGGTGCGGTCTCCAGAATTGCACACCATACTCCAAATGAGGTCGCAGCAAAGACTTATACGGAGGCACTATCACCTCCTTTCTTCTGCTGGCCATTCCCATCCCTATGCACCCAAATAGTAATTAGATCTTACCTGCTAATTAGTGTTCCTGAAGGAACGACAGTCCAGTCCCTTTACTTCCGGGGTTACGCAACCCTTCCAGCAGCTTGGAGGCTGAGCCCAACCTTTTTGGGGATGGAGCGGTATAAATACCACTGGGACCACCCACCAACTCCAGTATTCGAATGAAAAAGCAGACATAACGAACTTCCCTCAATAACCTACGTAACACAAAACCTTAAAGTACTAATAAACACTCCAAAAAAAAAATGTTTTTTTTTTAATGGTATAGGAGAAGGAGAGGAGGAATGGCAACAGGCGGAGGGTCCTGAGCCTGCCCGGGCCGGCTTTCTCCTGCACTCCTTCATGCCGAACCGGCCCTACGCTCGGTCCGATGCTCTTCCATGAATAATAGGCCTTAACGTTCGTCGGAACCGGGTGGGAACAGGGACTGGATTGTCATTCCTTCAGGAACACTAATTAGGAGGTAAGATCTAATTACTATTTCCTTATCGTCACTCCAGTCCAGTCCCTTTACTTCTGGGAAGTACCAGAGCAGTTCAACCCTGGGTGGGATCCGGCATACCGGACTGAAGAACCGCTAGACCAAACCGAGCGTCTGCTGAACTCTGCACGTCCAGCCTGTAGTGCTTGGTGAAGGTATGCAGAGAGGACCAAGTCGCTGCCCTACAAATATCCAGCGGGGGAACTAGGCTGAATTCCACCCAAGCCTGAGCGCTAGTGGAGTGTGCCCGCAGGCCCACTGGAACCTGCTTCCCCTTCAGGATGTAGGCGGAGGCAATCGCGCCTCTGATCCAACTGGAGATAGAGGCCTTGGCCGCCGCCTCCCCTTTATGCGGACCCCCGAACTGAATGAACAGTCGGTTGGACTTCCGGAAGGACGCTGTGCGAGAGAGGTACCATTTCAAAGCCCTCTGGACGTCTAGGAGACGAAGTTTGCTATCCCTGCCTTCATGTCCCTCGGTCGAGAAGGCCGGGAGGGTGACCGTCTGATTTACATGAAAGGGAGAGATCACTTTGGGTAAGAAGGAGGGAACCGTGCGCAGAACCACTTTGTCCCAAGCACCCTTCCAGCTTTTGCAGTCACCTTTTCTACCTGTTTAGCTACTTTAAGATCATCAAACAATCATGCCTAGGTCTAGCTCTTCTTTAGTGGACAAAAGTATTTCACCCCCATGTGCTGCCTAAATGTTGTTAAATACCCTCATGTTAAATTTATTTATTTATTTATTTATTTATTTAACAATTCTTTTATACCGCGCTATTATAATCAGTGCGGTGTACATAGAACAAGAACATACTACAATGCATACAAGTAACATTGAGTTTTACATTGAACAAGGAAATTCAACAATAGGACAACCGGGGGAACTATGTACAGATTAACTTAATGGTATATACAGTAATATCAAACTCGATTGGATGTTACAATGTGGTTCACTAATAAGACTAGAGAGAAAGGTTGACCTGCTAGCCCTTTTCAGGTTGTATTGAGGTGGTAGTTTTGTTAGTGACTAGGTTGACTTCTAGGTAGCATTTTGTGAACAGGTGGTATTTCAATGCTTTTCTGAATAGGATTAGGTTTTTGATAGCACGGATTTCGTGAGGTAGTGCATTCCAGTTTAGAGGAGCAAATAAGGAGAAGGCCCTGTTGGAGGTGGCCTTAGTACACTTCGTTATTATCTTCGGGACAATTAAGGTGTTCATTGATGTGGTTCTCCTTTTTCTGTTTTCCAGGGTGCCATGGATAAGCTTGCTGATTGGCGTAGGGGGGTAGTTATTTAGTGCCTTGAAAGTAAGGACTAAAGACTTATACTGGATTCTGGCATGTAATGGTAACCAATGCAGTTCTTTCATGATGGGTGTTATATGGTCTGATCTTGATGAGCCGGAGAGGACTCTGGCGGCTGTATTCATGGCTAGGCGGAGCGGGTTTAACGTTGATTGAGGGAGGCCATGTAGGATGATGTTGGCAAAATCCAGGTGTGGGAGGACTAATGCTTGGAAGGTTGTTCGGAAGTCTGTGGGATCTAGTAGGGAGCGGAGGTGATGTATCCTTCAATGTGATGTAACCACTTTGACTGTAGGATAAGGTGGTATACAAATCAGAATGAATGAATGCATACATACATACTATAGTGCTCCCTTGGATTGCTGCAGCCCAAATGCATGACCTTGCATTTTTTAACATTAAATCTCAGCTGCCAAATTCTAGACTATTCTTCAAGTTTAGCTAGATCCCTCCTCATGTTATCTACACCTTCCTGGGTGGCTACTCTATTGCAGATTGTGTCATCAACCAAGAGACAAACCTTACCCAAGAGCCCTTCTGCTATATCACTAACAAAGATGTTAAAAAGAATCGGACAAAGGACAGACCCCTGGGGCACCCCACTGATAACCTCCTTCTCCTCGGAGTGAGCTCCACTTAATTGTGCCTTTTCTCACCTCCCACTCAACCAATTTCTAACCCAAGCAGTAACTTTAAGGTCCATCCCTAGGGTGCTCAGTTTGTTTATAAGTCGCCTGTGAGGAAGCAGATGCAACTTGGGGACGTTGACAAACCCCAGATGTTGCAGCACCCTTACGGTATGGCAGACCATGTGCAATACCTCTCTGGTCAGCTTGCTTTTATAAGTGTACATAGTTCAGTTGTTACAATGTATATAGTTATACTTGGTTCTATGTAACTTGTTGTGTTCTATGTAACCCGCCCCTGATCTCTGGAAGGGGCGGTATAGAAAACTGTCCAAATAAATATAAGCCTGTCATCCAGATAAGGGGAAGACAGACTCCCAAGCAAGCGGAGGTGAGCGGTGACTACCGCCAGACACTTGGTGAACACCCTGGGGGCCGAGAAGAGGCCGAAGGGGAGCACCCTGTACTAGTAGTGACAACCTCCCATGATGAAGCGGAGATGACTGTGCTGGGGATGGATCAGGATCTGGGTACAGTCATCTTTTAGATACATAAGATATGCCATAGTGGGTCAGATCAAGGTCCATCAAGCCCAGTATACCGTTTCCAACAGTGGCCAATCTAGGTCACAAGTACCTAGCAATTTCCCCAAAGGACACAGGTTCAACAATGTTTGTACTGGGGTAAGCAGTGGATTTCCCAGGTTCCCTTTAATAATGGTTTATGGATCTTTTCTCTCTTGTCCAACCCTTTAAACCAAGCTACACTAACAGCTTTTACTACATCCTCCAGTGACAACCTCTGATGATGAAGCAGAGATACTGACTGTGCCGGGGATGGATCAGAACTGGGTACAGGCATCTTTTAGATCCATAAGAACATAAGATATGCCATAGTGGGTCAGATCCCAATGCTCCAGGTCCAAGGACTGTAGCCAGAACAGGCAGCAGGCACTAATGCCACATGAGCTACGGACTCAAAGTTGTCAAAGGCTGCTCGAGTATGGAATGTGGGACATTCCTTGAGCAGGGAAAAGAGTAATTAGTCCTTACCTGCTAATTAGCATTCCTGAAGGAACTCCAGACCAGTCCCTTTCCTCTGGGTTGTGCTCCCCTTCCAGCAGCTTGTAGACCGAGCACGTCATCATTTTGATGACCCTAGTGTATAAATATCACTGGCACCTCCCACCAGCTCCAGTATCCTATTGACAAAGCAGACTTAACGGAGAGACAATTACGCAAACAACTAAATATATCAAACTTGAAAAACTTTAGAATACCACCTCCCCCCCTTCCCGGGGAGAGACTTCCCACCTCCCCGAAGAGGTGGTGGCTTACCTGAAACAGCACCTGCCCTTCTCCACTCATCCCCCCAGGGCACTTGTCTGTCCACACCGTCACTGGAACCCCTCAGCGAGGAAACTTCAGCAGCTTCTTTGCTCTTGCCTATCTGATGCTTCGGGCCGGCGACACCTCATCCACCTGAAAACTGAAACTGGGCAGGATCAGGGACTGGACTGGAGTTCCTTCAGGAACACTAATTAGCAGGTAAGGACTAATTACTCTTTCCTAAGCGTCCCTCCAGTCGAGTCCCTTTCCTCTGGGATGTAACAGCCATTCAAGTCTGGAAGGGGCCTGAAAGACCGAACCAAAATACCGCTCCCCCAAACCCAACATCTCCCGCTGTCTGAACATCCAACTAGTAATGCTTGGTGAAAATATGCAGGGAAGACCAAATTCCAGTGGCAGCACCAGACTAAATTCCACCCAAAAGGCTGCTTGGGCTCGGGTAGAATGAGCCTGGAACCCCACTGGAACTGGCCTTCCCTTCAGTATGTACGCCGAAGCAATGGCCTCCCTGATCCACCTGGAAATGGAAGCCTTGGCCGCCACCTCTCCTCTGCATGGTCCCCCGAAAAAGACAAACAACCGTTCCTATTTGCAGAATGTCACTGTGCGTTTCAGGTAACACTTTAGGACACTGTGCACATCCAGATAGTGCGGCCGCGCATTATCAGTGCAGTGCCACACCTTGGAGAAGGGAGAGATACTGACTGATTCAGATGAAAAGGCGAGATCACCGTGAGCAAGAAGGAAGGTACCATTCGCAAAACCACCTTTTCCCTGAAGGAGAGAAACGGCAGACGACACGAGAGAGCCTGAAGCTCCAAAATACACCTAGCCGAACAGATCGCCACCAGAAAAAAGGCCTTGAGAGTTAAGTCCTTCAAAAAGGCTCGCTCCACCGGCTTGTAAGGTTCCCCAGCTAGAGTATTCAACATGAGATTGAGATCCCAGGGAGGAATCGACAACCTCTGCTGAGGTCGCAGGTGGCGAACTGTTCTCAGGAACCAACCTATGTCTACATGTTCACCTAACGCCTTACCTTGAATCTTGCCACTGTAACAGGAAATAGCTGCCAACATCACCCGCAAGAAGCTGGCCGTCAAACCTCTCTCAAACCTGCCTGTAAGAAATCCAACACCTCTAGAATCGAAACCGCCATAGGCCTCTTCTGTTGGGCTGCACACCAGCCCTCAAAGAGGCATCATACTCTCACATAGGAGAGACAGGTCGAACGCTTGCGGGCATTCAGCAATGCCGATATCACTGCCCCGGAATATCCTCGCTTACACAGCCTTGTCCTTTCAATAGCCAGGCCGTAAGTGAGAACCGATCCACCTGCGGCATCTGCACGGGCCCCTGAGCCAGGAGATTGTCCCTCACCAGAAGGCACATGGACAGTCGGCCAGCAGCTGTATGAGATTGGCATACCATGGATGACATGGACAGTCCAGGGCTATGAGAACTACACACACCTCAGTGGGCCTCTACTCGCTGGAGGACCGTGCCTATAAGTGCCCAAGGAGGAAACATATACAGAAGCCCTTCAATGGGCGGCCTCTGAACCAGAACATCCAGGTCCTCCGACATCCTTTCCTTCCTTCTGCTGAAGAATCGGCTAGCTTTGGCCGACCCCCACCGAGCCATGAGATCCATGATGAGAGGCCCCCATTGGCGCACCACCTGCTCGTACACCACCTGACAGTGCTACCATTTGCTGTGATCCACCCTGAACCTGCTCAGGTAGTCTGCCATGATGTTTTCTACTGCGGCTACATGCCACGCCAACAAAGCCACCAGATGGGCTTCGGCCCAGTCCAGCAGACTCTCTGCCTCCTCCTCCAAGAGAGGGCTGCACATACCGCCCTGCCGGATGATATAGGCCACTGCAGTCACATTGTCAGATAGCACCTGGACCGCCCTCTGGTGGACCCAATGCTGGAACACTCTGAAAGCCAGAAACACCGCCTGCATCTCCAATCTGTTGGACCACTGGGCTTCCCGGGCAATCCAGCTCCCCTGGGCAAAGCAACCCTCGCAGTGAGCCCCCCAACCGGTCAGACTGGTGTCCGTCGTCAACTGCAGCCATAGCGGGGACTCGAGGGGCATGCCTTGCTCCAGATTCTCTGGATGGAGCCACCACTACAAGGTCACTGGGGGATGGGGAGCATCACTGACAAGGGCTGATGCTGATGGGACCAACAGCAGAGAAGAGCCCACTGGGATGGTCACATGTGGGCCCTGGCCCAGGGCACTAAACTCAATCATCGCTGCCATGGTCCCCAGCACCTGCAGATAATGCAAAGCTGAGGGCGCCTTCATGGTCAGAAAATTTCGCACCAGACAGCGTAGCTCCCTCGTTCTCTGCACCAGCAAGAACACCCTGCCCCTGCCAGTGTCGAACCTTGCCCCAAGATACTCTTTCCTGAGAGGGAACCAATCTGCTCTTTGCCAGATTAATCACCCACCCTAGACTCCTTAGGAGCCCAATTACTCTGGCCGTTGCCTTCAGATTCTCCTCTCTGGACTTGGCCCAAATCAACCAGTCGTCGAGGTACGGACAGACCAAGATCCCTTCTTTGCATAGCACCATGGCCATCATGACCATTACCTTGGGAAAGGTGCAAGGAGCCGGGGCCAGGCCGAATGGCAATGCCTGAAACTGAAAATGTCCCCTTGGTACCGCAAACCACAGAAACTGCTGATGGAACTCTCGGATAGGAATATGTAAATACACCTCTGAGATCGAGAGAGGTTAGAAACTCTCCCTGTCGCACCGCAACTATCACCAACTTTAGAGTTTCCATGCAAAAATGAGGAACCCGGAGGCAACGATTGACTCATTTCAGGTTGAGGATCGGATGAAAGGAGCCCTTTTTTGGTACCACAAAATAGATGAAGTACCAACCGCAGTCGCACTGGTCTCTGGGTAGCGGCACGACCGCTCCCAACAACAGAAGCCGTGACAGTCTCCTCCATTGCTGCAATCTTGGCCGGAGATCTGCAAGACGACTGCACGAACAATAGAAGAACTGGTCTTGCAAATTCGAGGGCATACCCTTCTCAAATCACCTCCAGAACCCACTGATCGGAGGTGACCCGGGCCCAGGCGGAAAGGAACTGCTGCAAACATCCTCCCACTAGCAGAACTCCTGCCTGGGCCCCCTCACTTCTTTTCGGCTTCCTAGGGGCTGAGGCGGAGGAAGAGGCCCCAAATCCCCTTCCTGCCCCCCCGAAACCCTGCCCCCTAGAGGAGAAGTGTCCCCTCTGAAAGACAGCAGAGTCGTCCAAAACTTTCAGGATACCCGGGCTGGGACCATGCAGGAGTAGGGGTGTGACTCTGCTTCGGACTATCCTCCGGGAGCCTGCCTCCCTTAGATTCGTGACCCAGTTTTATGGTGGTCAGACACAGACTACAACACTATACAAAAATCGGGCACATTCAATCCTGATTCATTTATGCCTTTGTAAAATTTCAAAATTTTAATATTCAGAATATTTTCAGCAAAGAATTGCTATTGTCATGTTAGTCTACCTGGATATGTGGTGTGTGTGTATATATCTATATCTATAAATATAAATAAATCTGACAATCTTTCAATAGTTATCCTCTTTTCATGAGAGTGAAGGAACAAGGCAATTACACTGGGTTTAGACAGTACAGATTCATCTAGGTCTTAGGTTATCTGGATGCACCATGTGACGCAGTGGCAACTTCAGAAGCCATGGAAACTGATACTGACCCTCTGGTTGGTTCAGGTATTGCAAGAAAAGACAGTTTTCCATTCTCAGCATAACCTACAGGCAACTAATCAGCTCACCTCAAGGGAGGGGAGAACCAGAGCTGTGGATTGGGCACACCCTAGTAGGAGGCGGGCTTCCCAGAGCAGGGGCCCCTTGTTAAGCAGAGAGAGGGAAGACAGTGGAATGAGAAGGAGGAGGAGTAGGACGGTGATGAGAAGGAATGGAGAAGTGAGCACTACAAATGGAATGAGAAGTGAAGGTGGTTTGAATCCACAAGAGAGAAAGCAAAAGGCATTGGGAAGGCAAGAAGCTCTCTTGAATGCAGAACCCTTTGACCCTGCTACAGAAATACTGCCCAGCTGCAACAGAAGGGAAACTGATTCAGAACCAGGAGTAAAGCCCAGGTTGTTGGGAGATAGCATTTACCCTTGGAGAGAAAGGCACGCTGGCAAGGCATTTTCTGACAAGCCTCATTTTAAGGTACCTGCTGCACTTAATTCCTTTAACAAGTTTTATAAGCCAGAAAGAGGGAATCCTGATTTTAAAGTACAGGATAGTTTCAGGCAATGTGAGAGACGTTGGTTACAGCCTGAAAGCTCTCTAACTAAGCCTAGCTTTTCTCAGCCAGCAGTTCCTGCTTTTAACAAGCAAGCTGACGAGAGGAATTCAGCTAAACTGTTTACAAGAGAATTAGGCTACACTGATACAGAAGGTCCTACCTTTGAAACATTCTTTAAGAGCAGAGCTCGTGCAGAGGAACGTGTGATTCCAACACTCCTTAACAGAGATAAGTGGGGGAGGGGTAACTCCACCACGGGCACAGAGTGTCTAAATAGGGAGAGCATTGTTTGTTCACCAGAAGCAGATAATTACTGGCCCAAGCAAGGAGAAGGTTCTCCCAGTAGTCCTGCTAGAAGACAGGCAGAACTACTCTTGAATGAATTCAAACAATTTCTAAATAGAAGAGCTGTTTCAGAACAGACTAGCATTCAAGCAGGAAGTAATCCTGAGATAGGATTTCCCACACCGGCTCCAGTTCCCATGATTGAAGTTAACCAGCCGATGGACTGCTCGATAGGTCTAATAGATAGAGCTGAGAAGAGCCAAGCTTGAATGATTATACCTGATATTTTATTCTGGTTATGTTAACCAAGGATATGTGAAAAGCTTATGAAATGAATACTGTATGAGCAACTGAAAGGAAAGCTTATTGAAGCACTGAAATAAGCTGGACTGTGACCTGATTGCAAGAGAAAAGCAGTATTATTTCTTACTGGAGTGTTTGTAAATACAGCACAGAGAAGACACATGGTGTAATGTGTTTCCTCAGCGGAGATTTGGCTGAAGCACAGTATTGAAAGCCTGTAATTTGCGTTCTTGATTTGGTTAACCTTCTCACCTGTTCCTGTCCACCAAGGAGCGGGGAAAATAAAATCCTTGTAAATATAAATGTCTTGTTCCCGACTTTCATTGGCCCCCACAACTACACAAGGCCCATCCCTCCTTAACCCTCAAGGTTAGGGAGTGGGTGCAGGGTGACAACCATTATAATTCAAAAGCGAGTAAGGGGTTAGAGGCGATAAAACCATAGTATTTTACAGTTTAAGGGCTCTATATCTGCAAGTGTATGAAAAAGCTAATGTTCTTTTGTGGTAATTTCAAAGAGTATGATGTCAAAGAAAGTGCAATTAACTCGCCTGTAACATGTGATCTCCAGGAACAGCAGGAATTTAATCTTCACATATGGGTGATGTCGGTACCAATGGAACCTGAGCAGGAATGCTCCTCAGCGACCAATATGAAAGCCTATGGGAGCACTCCACTGTGTCTGCGCAGTTACTATCCCACCTTCCAAACTCCCTCTCTTCTTTTGAGTTTGTAGATGAGAAAGAAAGAGTAAGAAGAAAACCCTACAACTCCTAGGAGGAGAGGAGAGCAGGTTGTGAAAACTAAATTCCTGCTGTTCCCGGAGATCACCTGTTACAGGTAAGTAACTATGCTATCTCCAGGAACAAGCAAAAATGTAGTCATCACATATTGGACTCCCTAGCTCCCAGATGAAGTGACCTCAGAACCGGTGGAAGTTTGCCTCTGAGTAGGCCTCAAGAGATCATGAATCCTTCATGCATGTCTAGTATCGACAGAGGGTAGGAGTTTCCCCCAAGTCTGAAAGAGATACTGTAGACCAGACCAGCTGTATTCCACGCTTTAAGAAAAGTGGAAGGAAGTCCAAAAAACTGCCAGCATGGTTTAAAGGTGAGGTCAGAGAGGCTGTTGCCAAAAAAGCATCTTTCAGGAAATGGAAAAAAAGAGCCAAACGACGAAACCTGGAAACAGCACAAGCACTGGCAAGCCAAAATGCAAGGCATTGATAAAGCAGGCAAAGGGAGAATTTGAGAAGAAGCTTGCTGTGAAAGCAAAAACACGAAATAAAGATTTTTTTCAAGTACATTTGTAGCAAAAAACCTGTGAGAGAGTCAGTTGGTCCATTAGATGATATAGGAATTAAAGGGGTACTAACAGGCGACAAGGCGATAAAGGAGAGACTGAATGAATTCTTTGCTTCGGTCTTTACTGAGGAAGATGTAGGGATGTTACCCATGACTGAAGTGGTATTTAAAGGTGCGGAATTGAAGGAAATATCGATACATCGGGAAAATGTATTACAACTATTAGATAAACTGAAGAGTAGCAAATCATCTGGGCCGGATGGTATACATCCAAGGGTGTTGAAAGAACTGAAATATGAGATTGCAGACCTGCTAATAGTAATCTGTGAACTATCATTAAAATCATCTCTAATACCTGAAGATTGGAGGATCGCCAATGTAACACCAATTTTTAAAAAGGGTTCCAGAGGTGATCTGGGAACTACAGACCGGTGAGCCTCACGTCAGTACCGGGAAAAATGGTAGAAACCATCATAAAGAATAAAATTACTCAGCATGTAGATAGTCATGGCCTAATGGGAGACAGCCAACATGGCTTTAGACAAGGAAGATCTTGTCTTACTAATCTGTTATGGTTTTTTGTAAGTGTGAATAAACAGGTGGAAAAAGGTGAGTAGGTCGATATAGTGTATCTGGACTTTCAGAAAGCCTTTGACAAGGTCCCTCATCAGAGACTTTTGGCAAAACTAAAGAGTCAAGGGATAGGAGGCAGTGTACTACTGTGGATCAAGACCTGGTTAAAAGAGAAAGCAGAGGATTGGGCTAAATGGCCAATTTTCCCAATGGAGAAAGGTGAATAGGGGTGTACCCCAGGGAACTGTGCTGGGTCCACAGCTTTTTGACATTCATAAATGACCTGGAAAGTGGAAAGAGTAGTTACTCATCTGTAACAGGTGTACTCCAAGAGCAGCAGGAATCAGTCCTCACATATGGGTGTCATCGGCGCCGATAAAACCCCAGCAGAGCATTTCCCCAGATTTCTATGAAAGCCTTCGGGAATGCAGGTCCGCATGTGTGGTTCCCTTCCCGCCTCAAGGTGCCATCTTACCTCAGTCAAATGACATAGCTAAGAACAGCACACAAAAATGAAAAATAAACTATGTACAACTGCAACTCCAAGGGGAGGAGGAAGGGTTGTGAGGACTGATTACTGCTGCTCCTGGAGAACACCTGTTACAGGTGAGTAACTACTCTTTCTCCAGGACCAAGCAGGAAGTCAGTCCTCACATATGGGTGATTCCCAAGCTCTGGGCTACCGAGGAACCCAGGCGGAACAAGAGTACTCCCTCTAGTCTCAGCAGCAAAGAAAGGCATTTCAAGGACACAACCTTCACCGGTAGCCCAACAGAGGGCAGCAGTTGCCTAAACCTCAAAGAGATTCCAGAGTACTGCTTGGCCAAAAGCACTGTCCCTACGGGACTCCCTCTCCAGGCAGTAATGGGCCGCAAACGTCTGGCTTGAAGACCAAGTTGCAGCCCTGCAGATGTCTACCAAGGGCACAGAGCGGAGATAAGCCACTGAGGCAGCCATTGCCCTGACTCGGTGGGCTGTAACCCGACCCTGCAAGGGAAGGTCAGCTGCCTTATAAGCCCAGGTGATACAGTCAGCTACCCAGATGGACAAGGTACGCTTGGACACAGCCAACCCCAACTTATTGGGGTCAAAGAGACGAAGAGCTGAGTAGCCCTTCTATGCCCCTGCGTACGGTCAAGGTAGAAGGATAAGGCCCTTCTACAATCCAGGGTATGCAGGACTGCTTCAGCCCGGCTTGCATGAGGCCTAGGGAAGAATGTTGGAAGAACCACCTCCTGGTTGAGGTGGAAAGAGGAGACAACCTTAGGGAGGAACTTGGGATGAGTCCTAAGGACTACCCTGTTACTATAAATCCTGGTGTAAGGCCTATAACAGACTAGGGCCTGAAGCTCACTTACTCGCCTAGCCGAGGTAAGGGCTATCAGGAAGAGTGTCTTCCAGGAGAGAAAGTAGTGGGCAAGTAGCCATGGGCTCAAAAGGTGGGCGAGTCAGTTGCTGCAAGACCACATTCAGCTCCCACTCAGGGGCAGGATGACGGATGGGAGGCTTGAGCAAAAGCAAGCCCCAAAGAAAGCGGGACACCAAGGGGTGACCAGACAGAGAATGTCCCTCCACCAGAGAGTGGTGAGCTAGAGCTGAGAGGTGGACCCGAACAGAATTGGATTTAAGGCCTTGATTTGACAAGTGCAGTAAGTACTGAAGGACTACTGGCACAGTACAGGAGAAAGGATCAACTGTACGTAGTTGACACCACACAGAAAACCTTTTCCATTTGAGAGCATAGGTTTTCCTAGTGGACTGTTTCCTAGAGGCTAGGACAACCTCCTCAACATCCTGAGGCAGGCCCCAGGGAGCCAAGACTACCTTTGCAGCCTCCAGGCCATCAAATTGAGAGCTTTGAGATTGGGGTGCAGAAGGGAACCCTGGTCCTGTGAGAGAAGGTCGGGTTGCAACCGCAGAGGTAGTGGAGGATCCACAGCCAGTTGAAGCAGAAGAGGAAACCAAGACTGTCTCGGCCACCAGGAGCCACCAGCAGGACCGAGGCCTTGTCCTGAAGAATCTTGAAGAGAGTTCGGGCCACCAAGGGCGTGGGAGGAAACACATACAGGAGGCCCTGAGACCAGGATATCAGAAAAGCATCCGCTGCTATCCGCAGAGGATGCGGTTGCCTGGAGCAGAACTCTGGCATCTGCTTGTTCATGGGGCTGGCAAAGAGACCTATATCAAAGGGAGACCCCATTTCAGGAAGATCTCCTGAACTACTGAAGGATGCAGCTGCCACTCGTGGGGCTGCAGTATTCTGCTTAATCTGTCTGCCAGGTAGTTGTCCTGGCCTGGAAGGTACACAGCCTTGAGGAGCATGTTGTGCTTGAGGGCAAAAGAACAAAGGTCCTGAGCCTCCCGACAAAGGATCCTGGACCCAGTTCCGCCCTGTTTGTTCACATTAAACATGGAAACTTGGTTGTCTGTCTGAATCAGGACAGACTGGTGAGCCAGGGTAGGAGTGAAAGCTTTGAGTGCTAACCGAATAGCTCTGAGTTCGAGGAGATTGATCTGCTGTGCAGCTTCCCAGGGAGACCACAGGCCCTGGGTGCACTTGCACAGACAATGAGCTCCCCAGCCTTGCAGGGAGGCGTCTGTGGTCACCACTACTGTGTACCCTGGAATCTGAAAAGGCACCCCCTTCAGAAGATTGGGTGGGTGAAGCCACCAGGTGAGGAAGGGCAGAAATGGTCTGGACACCTTTATCCTGTCTGAGGCTGCCTGTGGCCTGTGACCACTGAGCCCGAAGGCACCACTGTGCAGGCCTCATATAGAGCCTGGCATTGGGGGGTCACATGTACTGTCGAAGCCATGTGGCCTAGAAGCCTCAGGCAGAGCCTGGCGGAGACCAGGGACCTGCTGAGGAACTGATTTGCCAAGGCCATCAACCTTTGGGCCTTGTCTACTGGCAAGAAAGTCTTCACCAGCAGAGAGTCCAGCCTTGCCCCTATGAACTCCAAGTTTTGGGAGGGGAGCAAAGTGGAGATTGCGAAGTTTATGACAAACCCCAGGCTTTGTAGAAGAGCAATAGTCCTGAGGGTAGCTTGTTGGCCTCCTGGCACGTCTGACCCCTGATGAGCCAGTCGTCCAGATAGGGGAAGACAAAGATGCCATGGTTTCTCAGGTAGGCCGCCACCACTGCTAGGCACTTTGTAAAGGACTCTGGGGGCGGAGGTGAGGCCAAAAGGCAGTACTCTGTACTGATAATGGTTTCCTCCCACAATGAACCTGAGGTACTTTCTGTGGTCTGGATGAATGAGGATGTGAGTGTACGCATCCTTTAGATCTAAGGAGCATAGCCAATCTCCCTGCTGGAGGTAGGGCAGAAGTGTCCCAAGAGTAAGCATCTTGAACTTCTCCTTCACTAGGAACTGAAAGAAAGCTTGATTGTACCAGGTTGGATACACAGTCAGGCCCTGTGTATAATAATGCTATAGTCCTTAAGAAAGAGTTAATATCATTTGTAGCTCCTATTTAATACTATCCTTGAAAGGTCTGTAGAAGAAATTGGGTTAAAGGTTTAGATATCTTTCTAATAACAAGACTAATGTTTCTTAAGTAAAAGGCAAGTTGTTTACCTAGCTTCACAGTCTCGCTGTCTCTGGTCAGAGATATCGAACTGTCAGTGTTAGAATTAATTAGAATTAAGGCCTACATAGTCATGCCTGAGAATATATGAATGTTTTTTCATGATTGTCTATGACGAGCATGCCTATAGAAAAGTATATTATGAACATACGTAACACTAGACGTAGAAGAAAATATGTATATTATGAATATACGTGATGTGAGACGTAGAATAATAAAGTGAAATTATGCTGTGTAATGGAATCTTTACCTATAAATAAAGAGGCCTAAAGCTTTGATTTCAGAGTAATCATAGGCAACTGCCTAGCTTGCTCTCCCAAAGCGCTTTGGTCCTGTGTTTATAATACAAGTGTGTTGTGTATTATTTACAGATTTGTGTATTATCTAAAGATTGTGATCAGTCAACCTTCTCCTTGTTTTGTGTGCGGATTTCTGTGACCCAAGAGCCTGCCTCGTTGTAGGTGAAGGGAGGTGCAGGGTATCTTTCAGGAACTTGTTGAGGTTCCGGAGGTCCAGTATGGGTCGAAGGCCACCGGCTCTTTTGGGCACCAGGAAATACCTGGAGTAGAAACCGTGACCTTGCAAGTGGGGAGGCACAGGCTCCACCGCCCTGTCCACCAACAGACCATGAAGCTCTTGTAGAAGGTCTGTGTGCAGGGGAGGCCTTGGAGGCTCCCCTGGAAAATATGGTGGAGGCAGTTGGTGAAAATGCAGGGCATAGCCCTTGTGGACTATCTCCAGCACCCAACTGTCCCCGGTGATAAGGGAACACTGGTGGGCAAAGAGGGCGAGGCAACCTCCTGTGCAGGGTTGGGAGAGCAGTGGAGGAGAGGCTACGCTCAAGGAGTCAAAAACCCCCACCCTGCTGAGTGGTAGCAGGGGCCTGAGGCTTGGGGGTCCTCTGCCTACAGGGCCCATTACCTTGGCCCTTGGCTTGCTGACCCTGGGGGGCAGCTTGGGCAGCCTGATATTGCGGGTACTGTTTGTAGGCAGTGCCCTTCCTCGGGTAAAAGGGCTTTTTACCCGAGCCCTTCTTATTATGAGAAGGGGCAGAGGTCTTCCTCGACAGCCTTGTCCGTGTGAGGTGCTCAGTTTCGAGCTGAGCGGCCTTCTCGGTCATGGGCTTGCCCAAAAGGTTTTCCCCTCGGCAAGGGACATCGACCAACTTGTCCTGAACCCATGGCTCGAGGTCCAATGACTGCAGCCATGCCTGGTGTCGAGCCGCGATGCCGGCTGCCGCAACTCGGGCCGAAGCCTCGAAGCCATCATAGGCGGCGCGGGACATGAACTTCGAGCAGTCCCGAATCCCCGAGGACAAAGACTTAAATCTCTGCAAGGGTTCCCCGGAGAGACCAGCAGAGAACCCGGCAAATTCCTTGGCCAGATCCCGCAAGTACATGCCCATGTAAAGCTGGTAGGACTGGACACGGCAAGCAAGCATCGAGCCCTGGAAGCACTTTCTATCAACGCCATCGAGGTTCCGGACCTCCCTGCCAGGGGGCACCACGTAGTGCATCTTCTGGCTCTTCAGACGATGCATGGCCGATTCCACAACCATAGAATGGAGTGGTAGCTGTGCCTTTTGAAAACCAGGGCTCTTCCGGAGTCGATAGATCGAATCGACTCGCTTGCTGAGAACGGCGCCGAGGCCGGTGCCTCCCACATACTGAAGAGGAGCCGTTCCAGCGTCGGAGGAACCGGAACAGTAAAGGCCTCCTTCGGAGGAGAGTCATACTGTAGGGCCTCGAGCTCTTCAGCTCGAGGCTCCTCCTCGGGGTCCACCGGAAAACCAAGGCAGCAGCCATATCCCGGACAAACTCCGAGAACAGAGTATCCTCCGGGGGGGACCTACTCCAGGGCTCAGACTGCGGTGAGACCGAAGGGACGCACCGAGTCTTGAAGGTATCAGAAGACTACTCGTTCTCAGTCTCCCAAGCTGACTCGTCCGAGGAGGAGTCAGGGTCCGACCCTGCAGGGCCCTGGAGCACCGGCGTCGACACCCTCGGTCCCAAACAGGAAGACGAGGGAGACCGCGACTGAGGTCAACTCCGAGCCACGATGGACTCGAGTATTGGTGCGGTCTCCAGGGTCGATGTCCTGGTGGTCGGGGAAGATGCGCCAGACAGGCTGGCCATCAGTGCCCGCTGCTGCTCCATGAAGGCAGACAATCTGCTCTCCAAGAATGTCATCCTGAGACTCAGCTCGGGAGACGCAGCAGCCACCGAATCGGGCCCCGGCGGCACCAGGCCCGACGTCGGCTCCCTGGGAGGAGAGTCCTCGAGGACTACGGGGCTTACGTGTCCAGCAGACTCTGGCTCCACGCGAGTAACTTTTGCAGGCTTCTCGTGTTCCACGGGCCCGGGGCGACGGTCGGGAGTCTTAGACCTGGCCCTTGAGGAGCCAGCGACCTCCTCCGACAACGCCCTCGCGAGCCGCTTCTTCCTCTTGCATTCCCGGTCGGGGGACCCCATGTCTGAGGAGCTTCGACAGCACTCGGGATCCGAATCCCGAGATGTCGAGGCCTCAGAGGAGGTCCGGGCCCGGCCGGAGGCTGAGTCCGAGAAAAGCCTTTCTTTTTGTTGCTGGCAACTTCGGAGTGCCTTGGAAGACATCTTTCCACATAGCCCGCACGACTTAAGGTCGTGGTCGAGGCACCGAAGGCATTAGTCGTGTGTGTCGGTGAGAGACATCAGTTTCTTACACCGATCACACTTTTTAAAACCGCTGGAAGCCATCGGGGAAAAAGGAGCCCCCCGCGAAATCAAAGGACCGGCCTTCCGGGGAAAAAGGGAAAAAAGGGCATGAATGCCAGCCATGAAGGGCAAAAAACAAAAAAGAAGAATCGGGCTCGATACCGGTGTACCGAACCCGGAGGGAGGGGAACAAGCGTTGAACCGGGAGAAAAAATAGCGAAAATCGCTGAAAAAAATCTAATTTTAACAGGGAAAACAGGACACACATCCGGTGGGCTTCACGGAAAAAAAAAAAAAAAGAGACTGAGGTAAGATGGCGTGCCTGCATTCCCAAAGGCTTTCATATAAAGCTGGGGAAATGCTCTGCTGGGGCTTCATCGGCGCCGATGACACCCATATGTGAGGACTGACTTCCTGCTTGGTCCTTGAGAATATCGAGTGAGGTTATCAAATTTGCAGATGAGACAAAACTATTTAAAGTTGTTAAAACCCAAGAGGATTGTGTAAAATTGCAAGAGGATCTTGATAAATTAGAAGACTGGGCATCAAAATGGCAGATGAAATTTAATGTGGACAAGTGCAAAGTTATGCACCTAGGGAAGAACAACCCAAACTATGGTTACACGATGCAAGGTTCCACATTAGGAACCACCACCCAGGAAAAAGATTTAAGCGTCATTGTGGATAACATGTTAAAACCTTCGGGTCAGTGTGCAGCGGCAGCCAAGAGAGCAAATAGAATGCTAGGTATCATAAGGAAAGGAATGGAAAATAAAACAAAGGATATTATAATGCCTCTATATCGTTCCATGGTGAGACCGCACCTTGAATATTGTGTGCAATTCTGGTCGCCGTATCTTAAAAAGGATATAGCGTTATTAGAAAAGGTTCAGAGAAGAGCCACCAAAATGGTAAAGGGGATGGAAGGATACTCCTATGAAGAAAGGCTAAAAAGGTTAGGGCTCTTTAACCTGGAAGAGAGACGGTTGAGGGGAGATATGATAGAAGTCTATAAATTAATGAACGGAGTGGAACGGGTAAACGTAGATCGATTGTTTACGTTATCAGAATATAGAATGACTAGGGGACATGCAATGAAGCTACAGGGTAAACTAAGACTAATAAAAGAAAATATTTTTTCACTCAACGTGTAATCAAACTCTGGAATTTGTTACCAGCGGATATAGTAAAGGCTGTTAGTGTAGCTGGGTTTAAAAAAGGTTTGGAAAAATTCCTGGAGGAAAGGTCCATAAACCATTATTAAGAAGGGACCCAGGATATCAATGCTTGACCCAGTACAAACATTGCGGAACCTGTGTCTTTTGGGGAAACTGCTAGGTACATATGACCTAGATTGGCCACTGTTGGAAAAAGGATACTGGGCTTGATGGACCTTGGTCTGACCCAGTATGGCATATCTTATGTTCTTATGATTACAGCTGGACCAAAATGTCATCCCAGCAGGAATCCTTATCCAGACAACAATGGGCAGCAAAGCATGGACAGAAGACCAAGTTGCTGCGTTGCAAATTTCATCAATAGTTATAGTGCGTAGGTTTGCCATTGAGATAGCTATGGCACGAACATTATGAGCAGTGACATCCCCTTCCAGGGAGAGTCCTGCTTTGTCATAAGCAAATGAAATGTGATCCGCTATCCATCTGGAGAGCATACATTTAGATAATGGGAGATCCAGGTGACTAGGGTCAAAGGAAATTAACAACTGCAAGGCTTTATGGTGATCTAGAGTTCTCTAGAGATAAAAAGCCAACATCTTGCAGTTAAGAGTATGCAGGGTTGCTTCTGCTCAAGAAGCATGTGGTCTAATAGAGAATACACAGGAAAGTAAACTGACTGGTTTAAATGAAAAGGAGACACCACCTTTGGCATAAAATGCTGGCGAGTCCTAAGGACGACCTTGTCATGGTGGAATCTAGTATAGGGTGGGTCTGCTACCAAAGCCTAAAGCTCACTAATGCGTCTAGCAGAAGTGAGGGCAATAAGGAAGATAACCTTCCACGAAAGGAACTTTAGTGGGGTCTTAGCCAATGGTTCAAAGGACAGCTTAAGAAGCTGTGCTGTTAAGACATTGAGATTCCGAGCCACAGGAGGTGGCTTAATGGGTGGCTTGGTCAGCAGGAGTCCCCTCAAAACACGCTACTAACGATTGAGGGGAGATTGGCTGTCCATCCAAGAGATAATAGGCTGCAATGGCACCAAAGCGAATTCTCAGGCAGAGCAGATATTGCAGAAGTGCCTCCAAGGGAGCAGAGAAGGGATTGAAATCCTTCTGGAAACACCAAAACAAGAACCTGTGCCACTTGAAAGCATAGGAACATCTGGTGGAGGGCTTCCTGGAAGCCAAAAGGATCTCCTTAACCTCTTGAGTGAGATTAAAGTCCTGAAATGCTATGCTGTCAGCAGCCAAGCTGTGAGACCGAGAGACTGTGGATTGGTATGAAGCAATGTACCGTCTTCCTCGGAAAGGAGATCGGGCATGGATCCCAATCGTAGAGGCTGAGTCTGAGTCAGACATAGCAGCAGCGAGAACCACGGTTGGGGTAGCAAGTAAGGGGCTATGAGAATTATGAAGCCCTTGTTGGCCTGTAGCTTGAAAAGCATCTTGAGAATGAGGGGTATGTATAGGAGGGAAAGCATAAAAGAGACCCTGACCCCAATATAGGTGGAAAGCATCCACACTTGCTGTCTTGCTGGATGGCGGAGTCCTGGTGCAGAAGAGGGAGAGCTTGGTATTCTGCGGTGTGGCAAACAGATCTATGTCTGGAGTTCCCCAGGTCTGAAAAACGTAGGATGTTATGTCCAGATAGAAAAACCATTCGTGGAGGAAGGAGAATCTGACTCAGTTTGTCTGCCAAGACATTGAGCTCCCCTGAAAGGTACACCGCTTGGAAGTGTATTTGATGAGAAATGGCAAAGAACCACAGATAAAGCATAGTTACTCACCTGTAACAGGTGATCTCCGGGAATAGCAGGAATTTAGTCTTCACATATGGGGTATCGTCGGTACCGACGTAGCCTGCGCAGGAACACTCCCCAGCGTCCAATTAGAAAGCTTTTGGGAGCATCCCACAGCGCCTGCGTGCTGCCTTGCCGCCTTTCCCAACTGCCTCTCTCCAGTTGAGTTTTAAAGCTGAGACAAAGAGAGAGAGAGAGAGAGAGAGAGATTAAGAAAAGAAAAGAGATACAGCTCCTAGGGGAGGTGGGTGGGTTGTGAAGACTAAATTCCTGCTGTTCCCAGAGATCACCTGTTACAGGTGAATAACTGTGCTATCTCCAGGAACAAGCAGGAATGTAGTCTTCACATATAGGAACTCCCTAGCTACAAATGCCATGGAGAGACCCCAGAAGTTGTGTGCCCCTGTGAAAGGGCCCCACTTCAACCCATGGATCTCTGGCATCCTACCGGGAATGGTGGGTAGGAGTTGATTAAGTATGGAACAGGTGTCGCAGAACAGCCTGACCAAACAAGGCATCCCGGCGGGAGTCCTTGTCTAAGCAGTAATGGGCTATAAAGGTATGAACCGAGGCCCAAGTAGCTGCTCAACAGATATAGTCAATAAAACACAGTGTGTAGATGAGGCATTGAGGCTGCCATGGCTCTAACATTGTGAGCTGTGACATGGCCTTCCAGAGAAAGGTTTTTACTCTGATAGGTAAAAGAAATACACTGTGCAATCCAATTGGACAATGTTCTCTTGGAGACTGGAAGTCCCAAATAGAGTAGTTACTCACCTGTAACAGGTGTTCGAGGAGCAGCAGGAATCAGTCCTCACATGTGGGTGACGTCAGCGCCAACGGAGCCCTCGTGCGGAGCATTTCCCCAGCTTTCAAAGAAAGCCTTTGGGAATTGCAGCGCGCATGTGCGGTCCCCTTCCCGCCCAAGGGTGCCATCTTGCTCAGTCTGATGACATAGCTAAAAGACAGAAAAAAATTAGCAAAATAAATCATATGACTGCAACTCCAAGGGGAGGGGGGAAGGTTGTGAGGACTGATTCCTGCTGCTCCTGGAGAACACCTGTTACAGGTGAGTAACTACTCTTTCTCCAGGACCAAGCAGAAAGTCAGTCCTCACATATGGGACTCCCCAGCTTAAGGCTACAGGAGACCTCAAGCCGAAAAAATGAGCTCCCTCTAGCTCGTCAGCACGTAAGGAAGGAATCTTCTCTGAGAACGCCCCCCAACCGGTAGCCCAACACTAGGGCCGGAGGGTAGGAGTTGCCTAAACCAAAGGGATTCTGGAGTACTGCCTGTCCGAAAGCACTGTCCCTGCGGGACTCCCTCTCAAGGCAGTAATGGGCCGCAAAAGTCTGGCTTGAAGACCAAGTAGCGGCCCGGCAGATGTCTGCCAACGGAACAGAGCGGAGATGAGCCACTGACGCAGCCTTCGCCCTGACACGATGAGCCGTGACTCGACCCTCCAACCAGAGGCCGGCTGCCCCATAAGCCCAGGCGATACAGTCAGCGACCCATATGGACAAAGTACGCTTGGAGACAGGAAGCCCCAACTTATTGGGGTCAAAAGAAATGAAGAGCTGAACAGCCCTTCGATGCTCCCGCGTACGGTCAAGGTAGAAGGACAACGCCCTCCTACAGTCCAGGGTATGCAGAACCATCTCAGCCCAGTTGGCATGCGGCCTGGGAAAGAAGGTCGGAAGAAACACCTCCTGATTGAGGTGAAAAGGGGAGACAACCTTAGGAAGAAACTTCGGGTGAGTCCGTAAGACTACCCTATTCTTGTAGAACCTAGTGTAAGGAGGATCAGACACTAGGGCCTGAAGCTCAATCACTCGCCGAGCAGAGGTAAGAGCTACCAGAAACAAGGTTTTCCAGGAGAGAAAACGGAGAGGGCGGGTAGCCATAGGTTCAAATGGCGGACAAGTAAGCCACTGTAAAACCACATTCAGATCCCACTCAGGGGCTGGTGGACGCAAAGGAAGCTTAAGCAGGAGGCGGCCTCTGAGAAAACGAGCCACCAAAGGGTGGTTGGAAAGAGGCCTCCCAAACACCGGGGAGTGGTGCGCTGAGAGGGCACTGAGGTGAACCCTGACAGAGTTGAACTTAAGGCCTAGACTGGAGAGGTAAAGCAAATATTGCAATACTACCGCTACCAAGCACGAGAAGGGATTCTCGCTGTGTTGAGCACACCACGTGGAGAATCTACGCCACTTAAGAGCGTAGGATTTCCTGGTGGATTGCCGCCTAGAGGCTAAGACAACATCTTCCACCTCTCGAGGCAGGAGTAGGGGAGCCAGGACTACCCTTTCAGCAGCCAAGCCATCAGATGAAGGGACTGGAGGTTGGGGTGCAAGAGAGACCTCTGGTCCTGAGACAGGAGATCGTGTTGAAGTCCCAGAGGCAGGGGAGTACCCACCGCCAGTTGCAACAGGAGTGGGAACCACGGCTGCCTCGGCCACCTGAGGGCTATCAGAATCATTGAGGCTCTGTCCTTGAGGACCTTGAACAGTGTCCGAGACACCAGTGGCGTGGGAGGAAACGCATATAGCAGGCCTTGGGACCATGGAACCAGAAAGGCATCCACGGCTACTCTGAGAGGATGCGGTTGTCTGGAACAGAATCTCAGGAGTTGCCGGTTCAGAGGACTGGCGAAGAGATCCATGGTGGGGAGACCCCACTTGAGAAAGATCCGCTGAGCCACGAAGGGATTCAATCTCCATTCGTGTGGTTGCAGGATCCTGCTCAGGCTGTCCACCAGGCAATTTTCCTGACCGGGAAGGTAGACAGCCTTGAGGAGGATTCCGTGATTGACGGCCCAAGAGCAGAGCCGTTGTGCCTCCTGACAGAGAAGGAAGGAGCCTGTGCCTCCCTGTTTGTTCGCGTAGAACAAGGCAACCTGATTGTCCGTCTGGACCAGTACAGACTGGTGCGACGTGAGGTGGGAGAAGGCTCTCAGAGCTAGACGTATCGCCCGCAGCTCTAGGAAGTTTACCTGCTGAGCAGTCTCCCAAGGAGTCCAGAGACCCTGAGTACATGTCCCTTGGCAATGTGCTCCCCAACCTAGAAGAGAAGCATCTGTCGTCAGCACTTGAGAATGCAGAGGTGGTTGAAAATCCACTCCGAGTACCAGATTCGGAAGATGAAGCCACCACTGTAGAGAGGAGACGAGCAGGGTGGATACACTCACCGAGTCTGCAAGCCTCCCTGTGGCCTGATGCCACTGAGTTCAAAGGCTCCACTGAGCAGGTCACATGTGCAGGCAGGCATTGGGGGTGACATGAACCGTGGAAGCCATATGGCCGAGAAGTCTCAGGAATTGCCTGGCAGAGGCCAGGGAATTGCTGTGAAACTGCCTGGCTATATCCATCAACCGGAGGGCCCTGTCCACTGGCAGAAAAGCCCTCACCTGAAGAGTTTCTAGCCTTGCTCCAATGAATATCCAAGTTCTGGGATGGGAGCAAAGTGGACTTTGCGAAGTTTATGACAAACCCCAAGTGCTGAAGCAGAGCCACAGTGCGAAGGGTGGCCTGACTGACCTCCTGGGAAGACTGGCCTCTTATGAGCCAGTCGTCCAGGTATGGAAACACAAAGACCTTGAAGCCTCAGGTAGGCCACCACCACTGCCAGGCACTTGGTGAACACCCTGTGAGCGGAGGCTAGGCCAAAGGTAAGTACTCTGTACTGGTAGTGGCTTCCCCCCCACAACAAATCTGAGATACTGTCTGTGGTCTGGATGAATAAGGATGTGAGTATAAGAATCCTCTAGATCTAGGGAGCATAGCCAATCTCCCTGCTGGAGGAAGGGCAGCAGGATTCCAAGGGTAAGCATCTTGAACTTTTCCCACTCCAGGAACTTGTTGAGGTTAAAGAGTCTAGGATGGGTCTAAGGCCTCCTGTTCTTTTTGGTCCCAGAAAGTACCTGGAATAAAAGCCGTGACCTCTCAGGTGGTGGGGCACCGGTTCCACAGCCTGGTCCTTTAGCAGACTTGCTAACTCCTGAAGGAGTAGGGCCCTGTGCAGAGGGGGTCTTGGAGGCTCCCCTGGAAAATAGGAGGGAGGTACCTGGTGAAAATGGAGAAGATAGTCCTTTTGGACTATATGGAGTACCCAGGTATCTGATGTGATGGCTGACCACCTGTGGGCAAAGTGGGCCAGCCGGCCTCCTGTGCTGATGTGAGCCAGGTGAGGAGAAGAGGCTATGCTGGCTGAGTCAAAAACTCCCACCCTTCTGAGCAGGGGCCGGTTTGGGTGGCTTGGGGGCCTTCTGCCTACGGGGTCCATGACCCTGCCCCTTGGCCTGCTGACCCTGTTGGGGAGCTGCAGAGGCCTGATAATGAGGGCATGGTTTATAGGCAGATGACTTCCTCGGGTAAAAGGCCTTTTTCCCCGAGCCCTTCTTCTTCTGAGAAGGAGCAGAGGTTTTTCTGGACAGCCTAGTCCTGGTCAGAGTCTCTGTCTCGAGTTCTTCAGCCTTTTCAGCCATGGGCTTGCCAAAGAGATTTTCACCTCAGCAGGGGACATCGACCAACTTGTCCTGCACCCATGGCTCGAGGGGGGATGACTGTAGCCAAACCTGTTGGCGGGCACCGATGCCAGCCCCGGCTACTTGGGCCGAAGCCTTGAAGCCATCATAGGCTGCTCGAGAGATAAACTTCGAGCACTCTCGAATACCAGTGGACAAGGCCTGGAACCTCTGCAACGTTTCTCGGAGAGACCAGCAGAGAACCTGGCAATCTCCTTTGCCAGGTCTCGGAGGTACATGCCTATGTACAGCTGGTAGGTCTGGACACGGCAAGCAAGCATAGAGCCCTAGAAGCACTTCTTACCGAGGGCATCCAGGTTCCGGGCCTCCCAGCCGGTAGGCACCGAGGAGTGCATCTTCTGACTTTTCAGTCGATGCATGGCTGATTCCACAACCATGGAGTGGTACGGTAATTGTGCCTTTTGGAACCCGGGGCTCTTGCGGACTCGATAGATGGAATCAACCCGCTTGCTTAACACCGGCGTCGAGGCCGGGGTCTCCCACATGCAGAAGAGCAGCCGCTCCAGCATCGGAGGAACCGGAACAGTAAAGGCCTCCTTCGGGGGAGAGTCATACTGGAGGGCCTCAGCTCGAGGCTCCTCCTCGGGATCCGTGGGGAAGGCCAAGGCCTTGGCCATATCCCACACAAAGTCCGAGAACCGGGTATCCTCCAGTGGGGATCGTCTCCGAGGTTCGGACTCCGGCGAGTCCGATGGGACACAGCGAGTCCGATAAGTATCGGGTGACTCTTCGTCCTCCGTCTCCCAGCCCGACTCCTCGGAGGAGGAATCGAGCGACTCCGGTCAGGCGGGCACCGATGCCATCCGCCCCGACGCCAAGGGTACCGGCGTCGACGACCTCAGTCTTGAACGGAAGGCCGAGGGAAACCATGGCCGAGGATCAACTCGAGCCCATATGGACTCGAGGATCGGCTCGGCCTCCGGGGTCGACTTAAACGTCGAGGTCCCAGTGGTCGGGGCAGATGCACCGGTGAGACCGGCGATGAATGCCCGCTGCTGTTCCATGAAGGCAGTGATGCTGCTCTCCAAGGCCGTCAACCTGAGTCCGAGCTCAGGAGACCCAGCAGCCCCCGACTCGGGGCCCGACGTCGGCTCCCCTGGAGGAGAGTCCACGAGGACTACAGCACTTACGTGTCCAGGAGACTCCATCTCGATACAAGGATGTTTGGCAGGCCTCTCCGACTCCGAAGACCCAGGATGGCTATCGGGGCTATGCGACCTGGCCCTCGATGAACCAGGGGCGTCCGACGACGCCCTCGCGGGTTTCTTCTTCTTGCGATGTTCCCGCGAAGGAGACCCCCGCTCAGAGGAACCCCGACGCTGCTCGGGGCCGGAGTCCCGAGACGTCGAGGCCTCTGACGACGTCCGGGCCTGTCCGGACGCGGAGTCAGAAAAGATCCTATCCTTCTGGTGCTGCCGACTCAACGCCTTAGAGGACATTTTGCCACACGGACCACAGATCATCGGGTCATGATCGGGTCCGAGGCAGCAGAGGCAGCAGTCATGTGTGTCGGTAAGAGACATAAGTTTCTTACACCGATCACACTTTTTAAACCCACTGGTAGCCATCGGGGGAAAAAGGGCCCCTGCGAGGTTAAAAGACCGGGCTGCCAGGGAATAAAGAAAAATGGTGCGAACGCTAGTCACAAAGGACAAAAAACGAAAAATTAAGATTGGACTCGATACCGGCGTATCGGTCCAAGGCGGGAAAAGGATCCGGCGTCTAACCGAAGAAAAAAAAGAGAAAAAATAAGGAAATCAACTTTTTCCTCGGGGAAAAACGAACTACGTCCGTCGGGCTCTCTGGAAAAAAGAAGACTGAGCAAGATGGCACCCTTGTGCGGGAAGGGGACCACGCATGCGCGCTGCAATTCCCAAAGGCTTTCTTTAAAAGCTGGGGAAATGCTCCGCACGAGGGCTCCGTCGGCGCCGACATCACCCATATGTGAGGACCGACTTCCTGCTTGGTCCTGGAGAAGAGAAGGATCAAAAGCAATAAAGAGCTGAGTGGACTTTCTATGTTGCTGTGTCCTTTGTAAGTAAAAAGCAAGTGCTCTTTTACAATCCAAAGTATGAAGATTCCTTTCTGCATTTGAAGCATGAGGCCTTGGAAAAAAACACAGGCAGATAAACTGCTTGGTTTAAATGAAAAGGTGAGACCACCTTTGGCATAAAGTGTGGATGAGTCCTAAGGACTACCTTATTATGAAGGAACCTCGTATAAGGAGGATCAGCCACTAATGCTTGCAACGCACTAATTGCGACGTGCTGATGAGATTGCAATGAGAAAGACAACCTTCCAGGAAAGGAATTTCAAGAAGGTAGTAGCTAGAGGTTCAAAAGGCGATTTCATGAGCTGTCCAAGAACCAGATTTAGGTCCCATGCTACCGGTGGTGGCCTAATGGGAGGCTTAGTTAGAAGAAGGTGTCTCATAAATCTCGCTATGAGAGGATGAGAGGAAATAGGTTGTCCATTTAAAGGCTTGGAAAAAGCTGAAATAGCACTTAAATGGACTCTTACTGAGTTAGTCTTAAGCCCTGCATTAGATAAATGAAGGAGATACTCTAATAATGATTCCAGAGGTATCGCCAAGGGGTCAAGACCCTTCTGCGAGCACCATATGGAAAACCTTTTTCCACTTGAAAGCATAAGAGCGTCTTGTGGAAGGCTTTCTAGAAGCACAAAGGATATCCCCTTACTTGTGGAGACAGGTTAAGACCATGAAGGTCTAGGCCCTCAGCAACCAGGCCCTGAGATGCAGGGAGTGGGGATCGGGATGCCACAACCTCCCGTCCCCCTGAGAGAGGAGATCTGGAGCAAAACCTAACTCCAGAGATGGAGCTTGAGAGAGATGTAGGAGCAGAGGGTACCACACCTGCCGTGGCCAAGGTGGAGCTATGAGAATCTTATGGCCTCTGTCTCTCTGATGCTTGAATAGGGTTTTGGGAATTAGGGGAATGGGTGGAAAGGCATATAGGAAGTCCTGACCCCAATGGAGGAGGAAAGCATCCCTGGCCTGAGAACCCTAAGCCGGAATTCTGGAACAGAATCGGGGAAGTTTAGCATTCATCGGACTTGCAAAGAGGTCTATGTCCGGAGTTCCCCAAATTTGAAAATTTTTGCTACCTGGTCTGCATGAAGAGACCACTCGTGTGGAAGCAGAACTCGACTAAGTCTGTCTGCTCAGCAAATATACCGCAATTACATGAATTTGATGCTCTCAGGCAAGGGTCCATAGTCGCAAAGCTTCATTGCAAAGCGACAGAGAGCCTGTTCCTCCCTGCTTGTTCAGATAGAACATGGCTACTTGATTGTCCATCTGAATTAGGACTGTCTTAACTCAGCTGGGTGTGGAACGCTCAAAGAGCAAGGAAGATTTCTCTGAGTTCCAAGAGATTGATGTGTAGATGGGTCTCCTGTGGAGTCATGGTGCATTGGGTAGAGAGATCTTGCAGGTGAGCTCCCCAACCCACCTGTGAGGCGTCTGTTAGAGTGACCTGGGGTGGGGGCTGTTGGAAAGGGGACCCCACCAACAGGTTTTGGGTTGACTGCCACCATTGTAGGGACAAAATAAGGCGACTTGAGTTTGCTATTTTGTTTGATAGGCAGCCTGATGTTTGAGTCCACTGAGTGGAGAGTCCATTGGGCTGCTCTCATATGGAGGCGAGCATAGGGAACCACATGCACAGTAGATGCCATGTGGACTAGCAGTTGTAACCTTTCCCGAACAGTGAGATGAGTTTTTAAACACTGCTTGGGAAGCCAACTGCACAATGTGAAAGCAGCGGGGCTGTGGGAGATAGGCCCTTGCTTTCCTGCTATCCAGCATGGCTCCTATAAGCTCTAGAGATTGAGTGGGAGTTAGGTTCGATTTTGGGATGGTTATAACCAGTCCAAAATACTGAAGGATACGCACTGTGCAAGATAGGGAAATCCTGGCCTCTGACTGAGCCAGTCATCTAAGTAGGGGAAGACGAATATTCCTAGAGTGCAAAGAAATACTGCCACTACAGCCATGCATTTCGTAAACACCCTTGGTGCTGAGGCCAGGCCAAAAGGAAGAACCCTGTACTGGTAGTGCTTCCCCTGACATAGAAACCGAAGGAATCTTCGGTGAGTTGGATGGATGAGAACATGGGTGTACGCATCCTTGAGATCTAGAGAACAAAGCCAATCCTGACTCTGAAGGTATGGCAGAAGAGTTCCTAGAGAAATCTTGAACTTCTCCTTGAACAGGAATTTGTTCAATTCTCTGAGGTCTAAAATGGGTCTGTGTCCCACTGTTTTCTTTGGAATAAGGAAATAGGGGGAGTAAAACCCCGTACCTTGTTGAGAAATGGGTACGTCTTCTATTGCCACTTGGGCAAGACGTAGATTGACCTCTTGACTCAACTGATTTTTTAGTGAAGTCTGAGACTTGAACCCTCTTACAATTGTAGGAGGGTGCATGTTGAGGAAACGAAGCTTGAACCCCCTCCTTTATAATGGAGCGTGTCCATTCTTCTGCTGTTATCTGCTCCCATCTGGGGGCAAAATGACACAACCTTCCTGGAATGGTGGAGGGCTCTGGCCTGTTGAGGGCCAGGAAGACCAGGTTCTCTAGAAGGGAGTCAAAGCCCCTGTGGAGGCTGAGTCTGCTGGGCCGGTTGAGGCTTAGCAGACTTAGTTTTCCTTTGTTTTGGTGGCTGCTGTCCCTTTCGGGCAGACTGACTTGCAGAATGCCCTGCTAGGCATAGGAGGGGTAAAACTTTTTTTTTTTTTTATATAGAGAGGAATGCTTTCTTGTAGGATTTTCTCCTTGCAGGATCAGCTGTAGCCTTGGATAGTCTATCCAAAGTGGCGTTATCAGCATCCGGCTCATTAGCTTTCTCTTGCCAATTTTTGCCAAAGAGATTTTCGCCTGTACAAGGGATATGCCCCAGTTTGTCCTGTACCCAGAGTTCTAAGTCAGATGCCTGGAGCCAAGCAATCCTACGAGCACCTATGGCAATGGCAGAGGTTCTGCTTATGCACTCAAAGCAGTCAAAAGCTGCACGATTAACAAACTTGGAAACATCTTGGGCATGTTTGACAAGTGTAAGATAGTCTTGCCTCTTATCAGGAAGGAGAGGGCTCATAAGTTCTAGATCTCCTGTAACCTCCTTAAGGAACATTCCCATATATAGAATGTAGGAACTAATCCTGGCAGAAAGCATCGAGGCCTGGAAGGTTCGACGACCAAAGGCATCAGGAGGTCTACATTCACGCCCTGGCGGATTAGATGCATGTCTTTTTGCACTCTTGATCCTTCTCGTAGCTGATTCCACTACCATGGAGTGGTATGGTAGCTGGGTTTTTTGAAATCCAGTACAAGGAGGTACTTGATACACGGTATCAAGCTTGCGAGAATGAAGAGAGGTGGTATGAGGTGTTTCCCACATTCTTAGCATGAGATCATGCAAGATCTCATGAATAGGCAAAGTGGCTGCCTCTTTGGGAGCTTTAGGATATTGTAAAATCTCCAATTCCTTTGCTCTGGGCTCTGCTTCAGGAGCCACTGTGATGTAAAGACCTCTAGCCACCTCCCGGATGAAATCCTGAAAGGATATATCCTCTGGAGGAGATATCCTACGTTTAGGAGAGGAAGGCTCCTCAGAGAGAAGTACTCTGGTACTGACAGAGCTGTCAGAATCCTCAGACTCATCGGAGGATTCAAAATATCTCCTGTCCGGGTGCTCTTGTAAAGCACGATACCGGTACCGATCAAAGTCGGTACTGGAGGGGTCCGGTACCGGCCTGTCGATACCGGAGGAAACAGCATGACTCGGTGTCAGTAACACAGTCGCCGATGTCGATGCTGTCAATACCAGTACCTGTGCCGGAGCAGGTGTCAATACCGGTTGAACCATCTGAAGCGGTCCAGAAGGCACTGAAGCCGCAAGGAGAGCCGCTAGACTGCGTTCAATAGCCAAGAACCTCTGGTCTATTGACGCTGCCGATGCCTGGGTATCGGTACCGGACGAAGCGGCCAGAACCCCAGAGCATGGCACCAGTAGTAATGCTGAGGTTGAGGCCTCGAGAACATCCTGGAGCCCCGATAGTGCTTTGGAAGCCGAAGCCTCCCGCCGGGGCAATTTTGCCAGCACAAGTCCCTCAAGGGCAACGCAAGAGGCATTGCGATGCTTGGAAGGAGATAAACCCTTTGAGGACAGGCCAGATTTATGTTTGATTACCTGAGATCCATGGGAGGAAGACGAAGCCCTGGAAGATGTCGATGCCACAGATGCTGCATCGGAGGGAAAAAGGGTGCTAAGCTTAGCAGCTCGGTTTTGCCGACCCCTCTTCGACATTATCCCACAGGCAACACACTCCGAGATGGAGTAGTCAGGACCTAAACATTTAAGGCACCACTCATGGGTGTCAGTGACGGAGATGGTACTGCCACACTTGGAACACTTTTTAAAACCCAAGGCGGGTTTTTCCATTCTGAAGGAAAGGTTGGGCATAGTGCCCAAAATTGCACATGGCACCCGACAGAAAAAAAGACCAGAAAGTCTAGAAAAAAAGATATTACAAATTATTATTATTATTTTTTTTTTTTTTGAAGAAATAAATAACTGGCGGTACCGGTATAACGTCGAGGAAGGCAGACGTTACCACAAAAAAGAATGAAAAAGATGGGATCATTTCTGAGGTGACAGGAAAACAACCTGCTCCGCGGAAAACGAAGAACTGGAGAGAGGCAGTTGGGAAAGGTGGGAAGGCAGCACGCAGGCACTGTGGGATGCTCCCAAAAGCTTTCTAACTGGACGCTGGGGAGCGTTCCCGCACAGGCTCCGTCGGTACCGACGATACCCCATATGTGAAGACTACATTCTTGCTTGTTCCTGAAGATAGAGCTTCATTGCAGAGCAGCAAAAAGCCTGTTAAGCCCCGCTTGTTCACATAGAACATGGCTACCTGATTGTCTGTCCTGACTAGGACCCTTTGTGCTCTGAGGTGATCTTTAAACACTATGAGGGCATTTCAGATAGCACGAACTTCCAGGAGATTGTGATCTGGAACTGCAACTCCTCCACTGTCCAGAGATCTTGTGTTGAGAGAGTGCCCAAGTGAGCTCCCCAACCCAGTTTGGAGGCATCCATCATCAGGGTGGCGCTGATGTGGAGGCATCTGAAAAGGTGACCCAATGAGGAGATTTTCTGGAGAACACCTCCACTAAAGGGATGTGGTGAGAGGGTCAGTGACTTGGATCTTGTCCCTGAGGTGGCCTAAGGCCTGCATCTCTTGGGAGGCAAGAGTCCACTGGACTGTCAGCAAATGTAGGCGGGCATATGGGACATGTACTGTTGAGGCCATGTGCCCTAGGAGCTGCAGCATTTCTCTGGCTGTCAGATGGTCTCAGCATATCACTTGAGAGATTAGCTTGATGAGATGGGCACAGCAGAGTTGGGGCAGAAACGTCTTGGCCTGCTGTGTCCAGTAGAGCGCCTATGAACTCTAGTCTTTGAAATGAACCGAGCTGGAATTTTGGAAAATTTATGACAAATCCCAAGTATTGTAAGTACTGTGATGGTATGCTGCAAGGAAAGCTGCACCTCTTGGGAAGTGTCTGCTCTTATGAGCCAGTTGTCTAAGGGAAGACAAATATCCCTAGTGATCTTAGGATATGCGGTTAAGACCACCATGCACTTTGCGAAGACTCTTGGGGCAGAAGAGAGTGCGAAAGGAAGGACTCTGTACTGATAATGTTTTCCCTGAAAGATGAAGCAAAGATATTTCCCGTATCCTGGGTGGATGAGAATATGAATCTATGCTTCTTTTAGATCTAGAGAACAGAGCCTGTCCTGATTCAGAAAGCAGGGAAGAAGCATCCCAAGAGAGATCATTTTGAACTCATCACGGACCAGAAAGCACAGTTACTTACCTGTAACAGGTGATCTCTGGGAACAGCAGGAATTAGTCCTCACATATGGGTACGTTGGTACCGACGGAGCCTGCGCGGGAAAGCTCCCCAGCTTCCCAGAAGGAAGCTTTTGGGGCCTCCCACTGCACATGCGCGCTGCCTTCCCGCCTTCCTGACCAGCTCTCCTCAGTTCGAGTTTATAGCTGAGACAATATAGAGAGGAAAGGAAGATAGAAGATACAACTCCTAGGGGAGGTGGGTGGGTTGTGAGGACTAATTCCTGCTGTTCCCAGAGATCACCTGTTACAGGTAAGTAACTGTGCTATCTCCAGGAACAAGCAGGAGTAAGTCCTCACTTATGGGGACTCCCTAGCTAAGATGCCAGGGAGATCCCCTTCCAAGGGTTCGCCATCTTCGTATGGATCTCAGGCATCCATCCTGGGAAGGTGGGCATGAGTTGTTCAAGTATGGAACAGGTGTTTAAGGACAGCCTGACCAAACAAGGCATCCCGGCGGGAGTCCTTGTCCAAGCAGTAATGGGCTGTGAAGGTATGAACCGAGGCCCATGTGGCGGCTCGACAGATCTGATCTATGGATACAGAGTGAAGATGAGCCATAGAAGTGGCCATGGCCCTCACATTGTGAGCTGTGACATGGCCTTCCAGAGAAATATTTTTACTCTGGTAAGCAAAGGAAATACACTGAGCAATCCAATTGGAAAGTGTACGTTTGGAGACGGGAAGTCCCAAATGAGAAGGATCAAAAGCCACGAAAAGTTGGGAAGACTTTCGATGTGGCTGAGTCCTGTTGAGGTAAAAGGCGAGAGCTCTTTTACAATCTAAAGTATGAAGGTTCCTCTCTGCACTGGATGCATGAGGAGCTGGAAAAAAGACAGGTAGATATACCTCTTGATTAAGATGAAAAGGCGAGACCACTTTGGGCATAAAGTGGGGATTCGTCCTTAGGACCACCTTATCATGATGAAACCTGGTATAAGGTGGATGAGCCACTAAGGCCTGTAGTTCACTGATGCGGCGAGCCGAAGTGACTGCAATAAGGAAAAGGACCTTCCAGGAAAGAAATTTCAAGGAGGTAGAAACCAACGGTTCAAAAGGTGGCTTCATAAGCTGACCTAGAACTAGGTTCAAGTCCCATGCTACCGGAGGAGGTCGGATGGGAGGCTTAGAGTCAGGCCTCTCATGAATCTTGCAACAAGCGGATGAGAGGAGACAGGTTGTCCATTTATAGGTTTTAAGGATGCTGCAATAGCACTCAAATGGACTCTTACTGAATTCGTCTTAAGGCCTGCATTAGAAAGATGCAGGAGATAGTCTAGTAGAGAATTCAAAGGAAGTGCTAGAGGGTCAAGACCCTGTTGAGCACACCAAATGGAAAAACGTTTCCATTTGAAAGCATAGGAACGCCTCGTGGAGGGTTTCCTAGAGGCATGAAAGATATCTTTCACTGGTTGAGAAAGATTGAAGTCATGAAGGCATAGGCCTTCAGTAACCAAGCTCTGAGGTGTAAGGACTTGGGGTTTGGGTGCCACAAAGTCCCTTTCTCCTGAGAGAGGAGGTCTGGCGCAGCTCCCAGGTCCAGGGAGGGTCCCTGGGAGAGATGCAGAAGTAGAGGGATCCACACTTGGCGTGGCCAGCGTGGAGCTATGAGGATCATCGATCCGCGACCCCTCTGGAGTTTGAACAGTCTTGGGAATCAAAGGAATGGGTGGAAAGGCATATAGGAAGTCCTGACCCCAATGCAGGAGAAAGGCGTCGTTGGCCTGAGCTCCCTGACACGGAGTCCTGGAACAGAACCGGGAAAGTTTGGCATTCCACGGACTTGCAAAGAGGTCTATGTCCGAGGTTCCCCATTCCTGAAAGATTCTGCCGATCTGGTCCATATGTAGGGACCATTCGTGTGGAAGCAGAACTCGACTGAGTCTGTCTGCCCGAGAGTTTTGAACCCCTGGAAGATATACTGCCAGAAGATGAATTTGATGCTCTCTGGCGAAGGCCCATAATCTGAGAGCTTCGTTGCAAAGCGACAGAGAGCCTGTCCCTCCTTGTTTGTTTACGTAGAACATGGCCACTTGATTGTCTGTCTGAACTAGGACGGTCAGGTTGACAAGGAGGGTATGGAAGACTTTGAGGGCAAAGAAGATTGCTCGCAGTTCCAGGAGGTTGATGTGAAGGGTGGTCTCCTGCGGAGACCAAGTACCCTGAGTGGAGAGGGATTGTAGATGGGCTCCCAACCCTGTTTGGGAGGCATCTGTTGTGAGGGTTGCTTGGGGCAACAAAGGTTGGAAGGGGGCCCCCAACAACAGATTCTTGGTGGACATCCACCATTGGAGGGACCAAAACAGACGGTTTGAAGTGAGTATTTGGTCGGAGAGCGCTCCTGATGCTTGAGTCCACTGGGTGGCCAAGGTCCATTGAGCTGCTCTCATATGAAGAAGAGCGTTGGGCACCACGTGTACCGTGTAGGCCATGTGGCCCAGAAGTCGCAGCATTTCTCTGGCTGTCAAGTGACTGCTGGACTGAGCTGGGAGGCCAAGCACAGCAGACGTTGGCCCCGGACTTGAGGTAGGTAGGCCCTTGCAGTGGTGGTGTCCAACTGGGCCCCTATGAATTCTAGAGACTGAGTAGGGGTAAGTTGAGACTTGGGAAGGTTTACCACCAGTCCCAGATACTGCAGAAGGTGCCTTGTGCGGTCCAGGGAAATCTGAGCCTCTGACTGAGATGGAGCTCGGATGAGCCAGTCGTCCAGATATGGGAATACAAAAATTCCCAGACCTCTTAGAAATGCGGCAACAACTGCCATGCATTTGGTGAACACTCTTGGAGCAGAGGCTAGACCGAAGGGAAGTATTCTGTACTGGAAATGTTTTCCCTGAAACAGAAATCTTAGACATTTTCTGTGGGATGGGTGGATGAGTATATGTGTGTACGCATCCTTGAGATCTAGAGAACAAAGCCAATCCTGATTCTGAAGGTATGGAAGGAGAATGCCTAGAGAAAGCATTTTGAATTTCTCCTTGTACAGAAATTTGTTCAATTCTCTCAGATCTAGGATAGGTCTGAATCCCCCTGTCTTCTTTGTTATGAGAAAATAAGGAGAGTAGAATCCTGTCCCTTGTTGAAGAAGAGGAACCTCTTCTATTGCCCCTTGGGCAAGGAGAGAAGAGACTTCCTGATCCAACAGGTCCAGGAGAAATGGGGGAGAATTTAAGTGCCTCACCATGGTATATGGAGGAAGGTTGGAAAAATGAAGTTTGTAGCCCTCTCTGATGATAGAGAGGGTCCATTGCTCTGATGTGATTTGCTCCCATCTGGGAGCAAAGTGAGCTAACCTTCCGGGAATGGTGAGGGGCTCTGGTTGTTCTAGAGCCAGAAATGTTAAGTTCTCTAGGGGCAAGTCAAAACCCCTGAGGGGGTTGAGCCTGCTGAGAAGTGGTAGACGCTGCAGGCTTTGACTTTGCCTGTTTAGGTTGCTGACGTTTAGCAGCAAAGCGAGGCTGAGAAGATTGTTGGCCAGTATTTGTGGAAAATCTGGCCTTCTTGTAGTAAGGCCTCTTGAAAGACTTTTTCTTGGCAGGAGTAGAGGTAGAAAGTCTATCCAAAGTAGCATTTTCTGCATCCATTTGAGTGGCTTTAATTTGCCAGTCCTTACCAAATAAGTTCTCACCTGTACAGGGCAGATTCCGTAAGCCATCCAGGACCCAGGGTTCTAGGTCAGAGGCCTGGAGCAAAGCAGTCGGGCTGCAATAGCAATGCCTGAAGCTCTACCGGCACCCTCAAAGGAATCAAAAGCTGCTCTGTTGGAAAACTTAGAAACATCTAGAAGCTGTTTCACCAGAGAAATGAACTCCTCTTTTCTATCCTCAGGGATAAAGGAGGCAAAATGTCGTATCTTTAGGGCAAGTTCCCTGAGAAACATGCCCATATACAGACTGTAAGAATTAATCCTGGCTATAAGCATAGTAGCCTGGAAAATTTTCTTGCCAAAAGAGTCTAGGGTCTTACATTCTCATCCTGGAGGGGTAGAAGAGTGCCTTTTGGTACTCTTAATCTTTTTCAGTGCAGACCTCACCACAATGGAATGGTGAGGCAACGGAGTCTTTTGAAAACCAGGAGAAGGAGGGACCCGGTACATGGTGTCCAACCTACGAGAATAAGGAGACAACGTTAGAGGAGCCTCCCATAAGTCCATCAAGTGTTCTTGAAGGATTTCATGGATAGGCAGGGTGACTGCCTCTTTAGGAACCTTAGGGTATCCTAAAATATCCAATTTCTTTGACCTAGGTTCTTTTTCAGAGGATGTGGTAATAGAAAATCCTTTAGCTAGTTCAATAATGAAGTCTTGAAAGGACAAATCCTCTGGTGGAGACATTCTCCTCTTTGGGGAAGAGGGGTCTTCATGAAGAACTAGAGACAGCTCATCAGAGTCCTCAGAGGAGTCAAAATCCTCAGAAGAAGCAGAGTATTCTCTATTTGCTTCCAACGCACGATACGCATACCGATCGGTATCGACATCGGGCGTACCGGGTATGGGATCGGTATCGGGTGAAAACCCGGTTCCGGCATGCGGAACCGATCTGCGTTTGGAAGTCGATGGTCTCGGTTCCGGTATGGGAGACGATACCGGAACCGAACCCGGTACCGCTGAACACGGTACCGAGGGCGTCGCAGCATTAATAAAAGCCAGCATGGCCTGCTGCATGGTCTGAACAGTATTGCTCATAGACGCCACTGCTGCCTGGATATCGGTACCGGTATGGGCCGGTACCCCAGAGCAGTCCAACAGGTGATCAGTCGAGGCTGTGCCATCGATGTCAACCTGTAACCCCATAGATGGTGCTTTGGAAGCCAGAGCTTCCCGCCGGGGGTTGTTTGGCTGGGGCAGGATCCTCAGACTCAAAAGTGAGAGCCTCTCGATGCTTTGAAGGAGATTTGCTCTTTGAGGACCTGCCCGCAGAGGGTTTGGTTACCTGAGATCCATCCGGAGAGGAAGACCTGGATGACTGATGCTGGATTATCTGAAGCAAACAGCACATGGAATTTGTTGGCCCGGTTCTGCAACCCACGTTTAGACATCTGGGAGCATGATGGGCAGTCCGGAATGGAGTGGTCAGGTCCCAAACACTTAAGACACCATTCATGGGTGTCTGTGACAGAAATAACAGCACTACACTTGGTACACTTCTTAAAACCAGGGGCTGGTTTCTCCATGAGGAGAATTTGTGTAGGCCTGAGGCCTAACCGAAGTCACCAAGTTGTGCAGAATAAAGATTTTTTATTTTTTTTTTTTAAAGAAAGAAAAGAGAGACTGGCGGTACCGGTTTCGGTATGGGGAAGGCAGGTACGCGGTCTAAAGAAACAAACTAAAACAATAATTTCTTCAGCGGTGACAGGAACACGACCTGCTGGCTCTGCGGAAAAAGAGAAACTGAGGAGAGCTGGTCAGGAAGGCGGGAAGGCAGCGCGCATGTGCAGTGGGAGGCCCCAAAAGCTTCCTTCTGGGAAGCTGGGGAGCTTTCCCGCGCAGGCTCCGTCGGTACCGACGTACCCATATGTGAGGACTTATTCCTGCTTGTTCCTGGAGATACTTGGTTTCTGAGGTTCAGGATGGGCCTGTACCCTCTGGTCTTCTCTGGTCTGAGGAAGTACAGCTCTGGTCTGAGAAAGTAGACAGTAGAACCCCATTCCCTGTAGGGATATTGAGACATCTTCTATGGCACCCTGAGACAGAAGAGAGGACACCTTGTCCTGTAGGAGAGCAGTGAGTGAGGGTTGTGTGATATTACCCCAAAATCAAGGGGGGCAGAGTTTGCAGATGAAGTCTGTACCCCTCCCGAACTATGGTTAGTATCCACTGTTCTGAGGTGATAAGGTGCCATCTGTGAGCATAGTGACACAGTCTGACTGCAATGCGGAGGGGGCGAGGATCCTCCAGAGACAGGGTGGCAATGTTCTCTAGAAAAAAAGTAAAACACCAGGCGCAGACTGCAGCAGCGGAGCTGGGTGAGGTTTAGCCACCTGTGGCTTCTTTTGTTGCTTAGGAAGTTGCTCTCTCTTCTGAGGGTCTTGAGCCTGATACTGAGAAATAGGAGGATAGAGAGAGTAGAATTTATTATTGAAGAAAGCTTTCTTTGAAGCTGTCTTCATTCTAGCAGGGCTAGCTGTTGTCCTAGACAGCCTGTTTAGGGTGGTATTCTGATTCTGAGAAGCCTTATCCTGCCAGTCTTTGCCAAAGAGGTTTTCTCCTGTGGAAGATATGTTGCCCAGCTTATCTTGAACCCACTATACAAGATGTGAGGTCTAAAGCCATGCAATTCTGTGTGCACTGATACAAATTGCTGTGGCTCTGCTTATGCATTCAAATGCATTGAAGGTTGCTCCACTGACAAACTTTGATACATTTTGGATATGTCCAACTACAGCAAGATAGTCATCTCTCTTATCTGGGAAAAGAGGGGCCATGGCCTCAAAGTCTTTGGTGACTTCCTTGAGGAACATACCCATGTATGTTAGGAATCCAAGTTACCATGTCCTGTTCGATGTAAGCACAAGGCATCTCCCCCCACCCTGTACAAAATTGTTAATTGTAAACCGCACTGATGTCAAATAGCGCGGTACAGAAAAGCTATAAATAAATACATAAATGTAAAACCAAACTAACAGCAATAGAGCATTCTCATACATAGCCCCCACACTGTAGAATGCCCTCCTTAACACACAGATCTATTAAAGACCTCCAAACGTTTACGAAACATATCAAGACATGCCTATTCATCAAACATTATGGTAATAACAGCAATCACACTACATACACAACTTAACAACCCCTAACAACCAACTCAAATCACCCCTCCCCCAACCTCCCTACTCTATGAACTCCTGCCCTCTTAATTCAGTAACAACCTAAATCGTATATTTTCATACTCTGAAACTTATGTAAATAGTTGTTTTGTATATAGTTACTCCTGTTATCCCGTTTTCCAAGCTGATTTTCCTGTTAACTGTAAAAACCAGATATTTGTATCTTGTCTGAGGTTCCTTGTTCCATGTAAACCGCGCGGATAACGAATAGTGCGGTATATAAAAAATGTTAATAAATAAATAAAATATAGTTCAACATGTACATAGTTAAATGTAAATAATGCTCCCCATATACAACTAATTACCCCCGGTTTGATGTAACGCCCCAATGTTTAATGTATGCTGTTGAGTTCATAGTAAACCACCTCTGATCTCAGGAAGGGGCAAGAAGAAAGAAATAACTAAAATGTAAAGTATATAGGAGTTAATCCTGGCTGAAAACAGATGCCCAAAAGCATTGAGGGTTCTCTATTCCCTACCCGGAGGGTTAGAGGAATGAGTTTTGTAACTCTTGATTGGGCGCATCGCCAATTCCACCACTATTGAATGGTGCGGAAGCTGTGTTTTTTGGAAGTCGGGACACTCTGGCACTCAATACATGGTATTGAGGTGTCTAGCATGAGATGAGATCGTGAGGGCAGTCTCCCACATCCAGAGCATCAGATCATAGAGGATGCGGTGCACCGGCAGGGTAGCCACCTCCCTGGGAGCTGTTGGGTATTGGAGGATCTCCAATTCCTCCACCCTGAGCTCTTTCTCGGATGTAACTGTTATAGAGAGATCCCCTAGCTTTGGTCACAAATGAATTCTTGGAAGGACATGTCTTCAAGAAGCAACATGCATCATTCTGGAGGCAGGGAGGGCTCTGAGGGCAGGCCTCAGTCCCTGGGAATAAAGTGACTCCTCACCCAAAAAGGGAAGTCAGAATCGGAGGACTCAAGTATCGGTGTGAACAGTGCTCACCTTCTACCAGAAGCCGATACAGACACGCATCTGTATCAGGCTCTGGGTACCATTTGGGTCGAGCTCCGGTATCTGATGGACTCGAGGGAAGGCATGGGTGACAGAGCCATGTATTCTGATGCACCCTGCACTGGTGCCAGTGCCAGTACCTGTACTGATATTGACGGCCCGGTACCTGAGGACAACAGTTTGATAGGAACCAAAGCCACCAATAGAGCTGTCAAAATCTTCTTGATGGCCAGTATAAGCTGGTCTATCGAGGTTGCCGATGCTTGGGTATCTGTGACGGAAACTAGCACCACCATCCCAGAGCATGGCACCAATAGCTCTCCTGAGGTTGAGGTCTCAGGAGCATCTTGGAGCCCCTCAATAGCTTTGGAAGGCAGGTCCTCCCACTGGGGCTGTTTGGCAAGCCGATCCACCTCCAGGGCAACGCCCATAGCATCTCGATGCTGGGACAGAGGATCTACCTCTGGAGGAATTTTCTGTCTTAGGAGAAAGACTTGTGCTTGGACACTTTCGATACCTGAGATACATGTTAGGAAGATGAGGCTCTCAATGACATCGATGCCAAAGATACAGCGCCTGAAGCAAAGAGCCCAAACTTAGAGGCCCGGTTCTGCAGGCCTCTTTTTGTCATCTTTTTACAAAAGGAACATTCTACTGGCTGGTGGTTGGGTCCAAAGCATTTCAAGCATCAGTCATGTGTGTCAGTAGCAGAGATAGTACTGGCACATTTTGAACATTTTTTGAAACCACTGGTTAGTTTCTCCATATTGTAGGTGGACAGTATGATAGGCTAAGGCCTAAGATGGTGTCAATATGCCTGAAGATTTTTCTTTTACTAGTAAAAAAAAAAAGTAAAAAAAAAAAAAAAAAAAAAAAAAAATATAAAGAAAGAATAAGGGAACCAGCGGTGTCAAGACAGTGCCAGCGTTGACGGAAAGGCAGATGCTATTCACAAAAAAACAACCAAAAAAAAAGAATCTTCTGTGGTGACAGGATTTGCTTCCTGCTGGCACTGCAGAAAACCAGGAACTGAGGAGAGGGAGTTGGGAAGGCAGCTATGCAGGCACAGTGTGGTGTGCTCCCAAAGGCTTTCCTATTGGATGCTGGGGAGCACTCTCGCATGGACTCCGTCAGTACCGACGTCACCTATATGTGAAAACTACATTCCTGCTTGTTCCTGGAGATTGTTAAAACTCATCTCCAATATTTTAACAGCAGAAATTAAAGCTTCCTTACCCCACCAAGCATACTCGTTACCACCTTGCTGACTGTCATTGCCTATTGAATTATCCCTTAGCACAATACAGGGTACACAAGCTTTTCCTCACCCTCTGTAACATCCAAAACCTCCAATCCTATGTGTTTGATGTAATATTACCATTATTTCTTCCTTTTTATTATTGTTCTCAAATGTATATAACATTGAAGTTATCAGTTTTGTACATTCTATGTAATGTTATAAGGCTATGAGTTACTAGTTACTCTGTAAACCGGTCTACAAAAACAGCTAAATAAAATCATCATCTCAGTCTCAAACATTTTCCATTCTTATGTACTTCTGCAGTTTCCTTCAACTATCTTAATTTTAAGGTTGAGAGTAGTGATCTTTTGTTGAGAAATGTTCAACTACTGAGCTATAATTCTGAGGGGAGGGGGGTAAGAATTGGCTTTAATAGGTTATGGTATGTCTATAAACATGTATTTATTTTAATTTAACAACTTTTCTTACACCACTGTATCTATAAGTCACAGCAGTGTACAAGTAACAGATTTAAGATTTTACATATAACAAACAGCAGGTAACCAAAAATAAAGCTTCCAAAAGGATGCATGGGATGGGTGTGCCTAATTTTTGGCTTACTTCACCACTGTAGCATTAATGCTTCATTACAGGATGATGTATATCAACTAGAGTTACAATGAATCTTTTTCCCATGTGGATAACAGCAAAGTTCTGTGATATGTTCTGATCTAACTTCCACCCTGGTGTTTTATAGTACTCTGTACCACCATCTTCTATTTGGGATTCTGTTTGAAGTTTACTCTTTAGATTTTCTTTCAGGTTAGGTAGTTGCTGAAAAGCTAGAATGGGCGGAGCACGGAATATTTTTTTCAGTAATTTGTCCTCTACAATTCATATTTTATTCCATAGCAAAACTAAACCAAAAAAACCTCAATCCATCAGTAAAATAAACTAGCAAATCACGACAATTTAAATTTTCAAAAAGAATCAGAATGTTAGAAGAGTAACACTAATACATTTCAAATCTCTCTCATAAATCACATTATTTAATGTATGAAATTTCTTTGATAGAAACAAAGTTATTTTTAAAAGAACCACCTCAGAATTTTTCACAGCTGAGAGCAACATAGCTTCACTGGTGTAGCCCATACATAAAGTCATGCTTTTTTTTTGGTCAAACTTTATGCATTAAAAATTTAGAAAACAAGCAGTAACACTCCCCTTCTAAAGCTGATCCAACACAGCTCTGCGTTTTGTCTCATCTGCTTCAGGAGTTGGGGATTCCAATGATGTTCTCTCCTTCTCCAGAAAACATATCCTTCCACACGCAGCCCTATTTAAAGGAACAGAGTGATACGTAACCATTGTATGGCAAGAAAACCCAATACCTCAAAATATCGTATTGGCAATTCCATAATGGATTGGCAACATAGCCAGATGACCAAGACTTTCAAACTTTCTATCCTCATTCAAACTAAAACATGTCGCCTACAGGCCATTAGTCATTTTTGGTAAAGGACTTAGTCTGTTCCCAAAGTTATAAGCAAATTTAATCACCACCTTCTTGAAACATCTTACAGGTAAACCATTCTACATCTATAAGCACATTTAACTTATTTAAATTGACTTGATATTGAATCACTCCATAATCATAGAAATCTCAATATATATGATGTATTTTGAAGGTTATGCCAAGACGAGTTGAAGTTATTTTAGCCACTAGTGTTAGAAAATGTATCCATCGAAGCATCCTCCCCATTCAATGTCCATAACGAGACCTGCTGGGGTTACAATAGTGAGGCAACAAATATTGGGGGGGGGTTCACAAAAAACACCACAAAGGAAAAAATATCCCCACTCTACATCAATTTTCTTGAACCTAACAAAAGATAGTCTATTTGAATTGTTCGAAAACATTTCTGTGCAATACTAAACACACTTTGGATTCCTCTGCTAATGCAGCTGTGAGGATCAATAAGACAGGCATGCAGCAGCTACAGTATAGTGAGATGTGACCTATATATACCAAAGGACAAGGACATGCTAACACAAAACTGGACTGAACTAGCAAAAATCCATGAGATGCTTCAGGGGAAATTCTCTCCTGCAAATGGACACCCCCCCCCCCCCCTCACTGTGCCACAAATGAACAAGGCACAAAATGTCACATTGATGACCCTTCTCACATTGAAAATGTCCTCTGGGGGTCTCTACTTGTCTTGTCACTAGCGGCAGCTCTGACTTCATAATATCCTTTAAATTCCATCCTCTTGTAGACAATTCTAAGTGTGTCACTAAAGACATCATGCACTGACATGACTAGCCAACATTTCCTAATGATGCCACTTTTTTGTGGTAATCCTGATAAATCATGCATCCATCTTCCTTATGAGCTGAGAGTTGCAAACAGGGTAATTTTTACACTTCATGATAAGAAAATCTTAAGAATGTAGCCGTTACCCACAACCTTTAACAAATCGTTTGTCATTTTCCTACTATATTGTACTAGCGATTTTACTCTACATGTTCCCTCTCTTACAGTGCCTGCATTCAGTTCATCAGACAAGATCTTTCTACCTGTCTGCCCAAGCCCCACCCCACTCTTGCCAATATCAGGATCATCCCATAAGCCCTCATTTATTCTCAACAACCTGGTGCCATGCACCACAGCAGCATGCACCGAAGGCGCATGACATGCTCCTTAAGGTGCCCCTTTGGGCAGTTCCTCAGGCCTGGCACCTTAGTTTTCTCTCTGCAGAATATACCTTTACATCATTTCATTTTCATCTCCTCTTGTTTATTCTGGTGTTTGCATGTCGGCTTATCCCAATCTTTTGGAGATGTCCTTTGTATATAAGCAGTTTTTCTGTCAGAGTGCTACACACCAATCTTCAGCTACCCTATTACCTCCTTCCGGTTTCTAGATTCATTTCCCCCTGTTCCTCGTCATCTTCTGTTAGACTAGGTTTGGTCAACGTCAGCTCTATCAAGATTTTTTTGTGGTTAACCTTAGCCGGGCCCATAAGCTTGATATCCTTTTACATATTACCAAAACCAGAATAAGAACGGGAGAGTCTTCGTACCTCATATCAGGCCTGCCCTACTAAGTTTTCATACCTATCCCTAGAATGGAAGGCTAGACTCAGTGATGGCATTTTGATTTTTTGAAGGATTTCCTAACACTCTCTGAACTTTGTATTCCTTCCCCATTATATTTGGAGGCCTTGTTAGTTCAATTCAACAGATTACCATCAACCGTTCTTAGTTAAGCATTGCCGTCCTTTTGCTCACAGCAATATTTTATATCATTTAATTTCCCCTCTGCACATGCACATCACTTGGTGCACATATTTTAGCTGTTAGTCATTTCCATAGAAAGAGACTTCTCTGTGTTGATAATTCTTCCAGATTCATAGAAAGGGACTTTTCTGTTTTGGATGTTTTAGTTTATCAACTTACTGCCCCACACCCACTCTACTTATCACCCCCTTGATATGGTCTTTTCTACGAGTAACCTTGGCCCCTTGCCCCCAGGTTTCTCCACCATGCCTCTCTGACTGACCACTATTTAAATCTCCTTGTCTACTCATATACTAGGAAACAAACAGACAGAACATTACTAGGATTATAAGAATTTTCTAAATTTACTGCAGATTTTTCTCCCCACCCTCTTTTTAATTTTCAGGATATGTCTATCAATGAGCAAGCAACCTGTCAGAGTGCTGACTTGCAATCTGCTATTGATCATGCAGACCCCTGCATGTAAATTTTCACTTCCTTTGAAAAATGACAAATTGCTGTTTGCATTGTGGCCTGCAGCCCCTTAGACAAGCCAGGAGAGCTAAAAGGAGACATCCAAATTTAAAAACGTCCTGCTGTCCTCACGCCACAGTTCCTTCCTGTGCTCAGCTGCCTAAGGAGCTTCGGCAGTGGGCAGAATAGCTATAGCTGTTCTCCGACAGGCGCTGAACCGAATGAACTGCAGCTCCTCACCTGGCCTGGGATCAGGAGCCGCACTGGAGCCTACAAACTGCGCTCACCCTCTACCCCAAAGCCGCCTCCTGATCCGTCTGAGGAAGGAAGGAGCGGGGGGGGGGGGGGGTCCCTTCAACTGCTCCTGTTACAGTCTGCCAACCCCTTGGAACAGACCGCAGGCTATAGTCCCAGGTTAAAAATCCACTACCAAAAATAAAATAAGCAAAGGAAAGCAAAAGAATTTTTTAAAAAACCTACACTTCTTAACGGTCTCTTCAGGAAGCCTATCACCCTGGCTTACTGCTCCCCCTCCAGCTGCTTGGAGACTGAGCATACTGGAGCTGGTGGGAGGTGCCAGTGGTATTTATAGACCAGGGTCATCAAGAAGATGACGTGCTCAGTCTCCAAGCTGCTGAAGGGGAGCACAACCCAGAGGTGAGGGGACTGGAGGAATGCTTAGGAAGCACCATTACCACCATAGAGAAGTCGTTCTTGCTAGGGGCATATTATTCCAAACATTTACAAGCCTCCAGCTCCCAACCTAAAATGCTTTTCCATATTTTCAAAAAGCTTTCTCCTGTTATCAAGGGTCAGAATGCTGCACCCTTCCCAGAAGCTTCTGCCACCTTCTTCTACAAGCTGATCAAGGCCTGCTTAATTTTCTCTCTATCCTTTTTACTGGATACTAGTCTACCTCAGGTACCTTCACTTGTTTGCTGTTCTTCACACACTTGGTCAACCTTCTTCCAGTTAGCTATGAAAGGTGCAGTGCAGTAAGGCGCAACACTACTGTATGGGGTATAGTTCCATCCCCATTATTTGAAAAATAATTGCTCTGTCTTTTTCTTTACCTGCTTTCTATGCGGAGAGAGCACAGTTACTTACCTGTAACAGGTGATCTCTGGGAACAGCAGGAATAAGTCTTCACATATGGATATCGTCGGTACCGACGGAGCCTGCGCGGGAACGCTCCCCAGCGTCCAAAAGGAAAGCTTTTGGGAGCATCCCACAGCGCCTGCGTGCTGCCTTCCCTCCTTTCCTAACTGCCTCTCTCCAGTTTGAGTTTTAAAGCTGAGACAAAGAGAGAGAGAGAGGAAAGGAAGATAGAGAGATACAACTCCTAGGGGAGGTGGGTGAGTTGTGAAGACTTATTCCTGCTGTTCCCAGAGATCACCTGTTACAGGTAAGTAACTGTGCTATCTCCAGGAACAAGCAGGAATGAGTCTTCACATATGGGGACTCCCCAGCTAGAGATGCCTGGGAGATCACCCAGATTTTGAGTCCCTGGGAAGGGCTCCACCTGTATCCATGAATCTCAGGCATCCAGTCAGGGATGGAGAGTAGGAGTTGATTAGGTATGGAACAGGTGTTTGAGAACAGCCTGACCAAAGAAGGCATCCCGGCGGGAGTCCTTGTCCAAGCAGTAATTGGCTGTGAAGGTATGAACCGATGCCCAGGTGGCTGCTAGACAGATTTGGTCGATGGACACAGAGTTAAGATGAGCCATAGAGGCTGCCATGGCCCTCCAGAGAAAGATTCTTGCTCTGGTAGGCGAAGGAAATACACTGAGCAATCCAATTAGACAGAGTTCTCTTGGAGACTGGAAGTCCTAAATGAGAAGGATCAAAAGCAACAAAAAGTTGAGGACTTTCTATGTTGCTGTGTCCTTGTAAGTAGAAAGCAAGTGCTCTTTTACAATCCAGGGTATGAAGATTCCTCTCAGCACTTGATGCATGAGGTCCTGGAAAAAAGACAGGTAAATACACCTCCTGGTTCAGATGAAAAGGTGAGACCACTTTAGGCATAAAGTGTGGATTAGTTCTGAGGACTACCTTGTCATGATGGAACCTTGTATAAGGAGGATTAGCCACTAAAGCTTGCAACTCACTGATACGGCGAGCTGAGGTGACTGCAATGAGAAAAATAACCTTCCAGGAAAGGAATTTCAAGGAGGTAGTGGCTAAGGGTTCAAAGGGTGGCTTCATAAGCTGGCCAAGAACCAGATTTAAGTCCCAAGCCACTGGAGGTGGTCTAATGGGAGGTTTAGTCAAAAGAAGGCTTCTCATGAATCTTGCTATAAGAGGATGAGAGGAAATAGGTTGTCCATTGAGAGGCTTAAGGGATGCTGCAATAGCACTCAAATGGACTCTGATTGAATTTGTGTTAAGGCCTGCATGGGATAAATGCAGCAAATAGTCTAGTAGAGAATTCAAAGGGATTGCAAGAGGGTTGAGACCCTTCTCTGCACACCAAATGGAAAACCTTTTCCATTTAAAAGCATAGGAACGTCTGGTGGAAGGCTTTCTGGAAGCATGACGGATATCCTTCACTTGCTGAGAAAGGTGTAAATCCTGAAGGTCTAGGCCTTCAGCAACCAGGCTCTGAGATGAAGAGACTGAGGATTTGGGTGCCACAAGGTTCCCTCCTCCTGGGAGAGGAGATCTGGAGCAGACCCCAGGTCCAGGGAGGGAGCTTGAGAGAGATGCAGAAGTAGAGGGTACCACACTTGGCGTGGCCAATGTAGTGCTATGAGGATCATAGACCCCTTGTCTCTCTGAAGCTTGAACAGAGTTTTGGGGATGAGGGGAATAGGTGGAAAGGCATAGAGGAAGTCTTGCCCCCAATGAAGGAGGAAGGCATCCCTGGCCTGAACTCCCTGACATGGAATCCTGGAACAAAACAGGGGAAGTTTGGCATTCCGCGGACTTGCAAACAGGTCTATGTCTGGGGTACCCCAAATCCGAAAAATCCTGGCTATCTGGTCCCCATGGAGGGACCATTTGTGTGGAAGCAGAACTTGACTGAGTCTGTCTGCCCAAGAGTTTTGAACCCCTGGAAGATACACTGCCATGAGATGGATTTGATGCTCTCTGGCGAAGGCCCACAATCTGAGAGCTTCGTTGCAAAGCGACAGAGAGCCAGTCCCCTCCTGCTTGTTCAAGTAGAACATGGCTACCTGGTTGTCCGTGTGGATGAGGACTGTCTTGTAGCTGAGCAGGGTTTGGAAGACAGAGCCAGAAAGATTGCTCTGAGTTCTAAGAGGTTGATATGTAGAGATATCTCCTGTGGAGACCAGATGCCTTGGGTCGAGAGATCTTGTAGATGAGCTCCCCAACCCTTTGGAGAGGCATCTGTTGTAAGGGTTGCTTGGGGTAATACCTGTTGAAAGGGGGACCCCAGCAACAGATTTTGAGTGGACGTCCACCAGTGGAGGGACCAAAAGAGGCGACTGGAGGTTGCTATTTTGTCTGACAGGCAACCTGATGCCCGAGTCCATTGGGTGGATAGGGTCCACTGAGCTGCCCTCATGTGAAGGCGAGCGTAAGGAACCACATGCACCGTGGATGCCATGTGGTCTAAGAGTTGTAACATCTCTCGAGCAGTTAAATGGGATTTTAACTGAATCTGGGAGGCTAACTGCACCAAGCGTAGGCAACGGGCCTGGGGAAGATAGGCCCTTGCAGTTGTGGTATCCAGCAAGGCCCCTATGAACTCTAGTGACTGAATAGGGGTGAGATGGGATTTTGGAATGTTTATTACCAGTCCCAGATACTGAAGAACACGCCTTGTGCAGGTTAGGGAAGTCTGGGCCTCTGACTGGGATGGAGCTCGGATGAGCCAGTTGTCCAGATATGGGAATACGAATATTCCTAGAGTGCGCAGAAATGCAGCTACTACTGCCATGCATTTTGGGAACACTCTTGGAGCAGAGGCCAGACCGAAAGGAAGCACTTTGTATTGGTAGTGCTTTCCTTGGTAAAGGAACCGAAGGAACCTTCTGTGTGTTGGATGGATGAGAACATGGGTGTACGCATCCTTGAGATCTAGAGAACAAAGCCAGTCCTGACTCTGGAGGTATGGAAGGAGAGTTCCAAGAGAGATCATCTTGAATTTCTCCTTGCATAGAAACTTGTTCAATTCTCTGAGATCTAGTATGGGTCTGTAGCCCCCCGTTTTCTTTGGAATGAGAAAATAGGGGGAGTAGAACCCTGAGCCCTGTTGAAGAAGGGGTACTTCTTCTATTGCCCCTTGGGCAAGAAGGGTAGCAATCTCTTGACCTAGAAGGTTGAGGAGAGATGTTGGAGAATTGAACTGTTTCACCATGGTGTGAGGAGGAAAGTTTAAGAAATGAAGCTTGTACCCATCTCGTATGATGGAGAGGGTCCATTGCTCTGCTGTGATTTGTTCCCATCTGGGAGCAAAGTGAGCTAACCTTCCAGGGATGGTGAGAGGCTCTGGATGTTCTAGAGCCAGAAAGGCTAAGTTCTCTAGTGGAAAGTCAAAGGCCCTGAGGAGGCTGAGGCTGTTGGGCCGTAGCAGTCCTCGCAGCCTGAGACTTGGCCTGTTTTGGTTGTTGCTGTCTCTTTGTAGCAAAACGACCTTGGGAAGAGGCCTGACCATAATCTGAAGAAAAACTCCCTTTTTTTGGGAAAGATCCTTTTTTGAATAACTTCTGTTTAAAAAGGAGCAGTAGTAGACTTTGAAAGTCTATCTAAAGCAGAATTTTCAGCATCCATCTGGTTGGCCTTTGCTTGCCAATCTTTGCCAAAGAGGTTTTCTCCTGTACAGGGAAGGTTACCTAGACCATCCTGTACCCAGGATTCCAAATCAGAGGCTTGTAACCAAGCAACTCTGCGTGCACCTATGGCAATAGCCGAGGCTCTACTGGCACCCTCAAAAGAGTCAAAGGCTGCACGGTTGGAAAACTTGGATACATCCTGTGCCTGTTTAAGCCAGGTGATATATTCTTCTCTCTTATCTTCTGAAATAAAAGGAGTTAAGGTTTGCAGATGATCTGTAACTTCTTTTAGAAACATCCCCATATAGAGACTATAGGAGTTGATTCTGGCTACAAGCATACTGGCCTGGAAGATTTTCCTGCCAAAGGCATTTAGGGTTCTGCATTCTCTTCCTGGAGGAGCAGAGGAGTGCCTTTTTGTACTCTTTATCTTTTTCATAGCAGACTCTACCACAATGGAGTGGTGAGGAAGCTGAGTCTTATGAAACCCAGGACAAGGAGGAACACGATACATGGTGTCCAACCTTTGGGAATGAGGGGAGGTGGAAAGAGGAGTCTCCCATATGCCCAACATGTGATCATAAAGAATCTCATGTACTGGTAAAGTGGCAGCCTCTTTAGGAGCCTTAGGATATTGTAGGATATCTAATTTTTTGGCTCTAGGTTCAGTTTCAGAGGCCGAGATGGACAGGCCTTTGGCAGGCCTTTGGCCACCTCCCTAATGAAGTCCTGAAAGACAAGTCTTCAGGAGGAGACATTCTCCTTTTTGGAGAAGAGGGTTCCTGAGGAAGGATCCCCGATGCTTTAATTGAGGCCTCTGATGTATCAGTCTTCAGAGGAATCGAAGTATCGACTGTCTGGCAACCGATTTCGGATCCGGTACCAGAATCGGTACCGGTACCGACAACGGGGCTTGTTGCGGTACCAGAGGCGTCGCAGCTTGTATGAATGCCATGATGGCACGCTGCATGGTCAGAATATTCTGATCCATCGACGCCACCAATGTCTGGATGTCGGTACCGGTGTTAACCGCCGGTACCCCAGAACATTGTAACAGGTGATCGGTTGAGGCCGAGCCATCGATGTCAACCTGTGACCCCCATAGGTAGTGCTTTGGAAGCCGGAGCCTCCCGCCGGGGTAATTTTGCCGGTGTGGATTCCTCAAGATTAAGCCCGGGGGCATCTCAATACTTAGAGAGAGAGATGAACTCTTTGAGGACCAGCCAGATTGAAGTTTGGTTACCTGAGAACCATGGGATGAAGCAGCAGCCCTGGAAGACGTCGATGCTACAGAAGCTGCATCGGAGGGAAACAGGGTACTGAGCTTGGCTGCCCGATTTTGTAAACCCTCTCATAGACATCATAGAACAGGACTCACAATCCGCTATGGAGTGGTCAGGACCTAAACATTTTAGACACCAGTCATGGGTGTCTGACAGAAATGGTGCTGCTGCACTTCGTGCACTTTTTAAACCCGGAGGCGGGTTTTTCCATGAGGAAAAATATATATGTAGGCCTAAGGCCCCAGAAGAAAAAATGCACTGTATTTTTTTTTTTTTTTAAAGAAAGAAAAAAGACCAGGGGTACCGGTCCGGAATCAAGAAGGCAGACACGCGACTAAAGAAAAATAAAAGAAAATAAGAAATTCTTCAGCGGTGACAGGAAACACGACCTGCTGGCTCCACGGAAAAGAAGAACTGGAGAGAGGCAGTTAGGAAAGGCGGAAAGGCAGCGTGCAGGCGCTGTGGGATGCTCCCAAAAGCTTTCCTTTTGGACGCTGGGGATCGTTCCCGCACAGGCTCCGTCGGTACCGACGATACCCATATGTGAAGACTCATTCCTGCTTGTTCCTGGAGATACAGATTTATCACTTGGCATCTTTCCTCAATGCTGTAAACATTTCATTGCTCATCCCTTTCTCAAGGCGGCTTTTCTAGACCCCTGCAATACTAATACATGAGGATTTCAAATTGGATGGCATATTTCAAAAATTGTAGAGAAGGCCATACACTCACGATTGTGAAAAATTGTTGAACTTGATAAAAAGTAGTGGTCTCACAGTCCAACAGATGGGCAGCCAATATTGTGCCAACTTGGAAACAGGTTACTGGGCTTGATGGACATTTGGGTCTGACCTAGTATGGCATATCTTATGTTCTTAACTTAAAAATAACACACCAAAACAAAGTATGACAGACCATATTAAAAATATACAGACGAATTTCATAAAAGACCCAGCATATTTCGGGATGAGCCTGCCTCAGACATTTAAATACATATAGAACCATATACATACAAAAATATACAATATACGTGTATATAGTGCACCGGAAACATTAGTTCTTGTAATAAAAAGTTATGAAGGAAAACTTATGGGTACATTAAAAACAAAAGGAGGAAAAATAAAAATTGATAATCTAATAATAAATGATAAAAATATACAAGGTATGTGTTATAGTACAACAGAAACATTAGTACTAGTAACAAAAAAAAAAAAAGGGAAAAAAACCCAAAGCCAAATCTATGGGTACAGAAAAAAACGAAAGGAGGAAAAATAATAAATGATAAAAAAATAAACGATGACCTAACAAATTTGTCTCTCACACTTGGTTGAGATGATATGCCTCTAAAAAGACAACCCAAGGCTCTGCAGGGCAATTTCTACATTTTCTGACTTGTTTTAAGGAGTTTTAAGCTGTTTTTGTGACGTTTTAAATGCAGTTTTATGGTACGATAAAGTAAGGCCTGTAGGAAGTGTGTGTCAGCAACGTTGAAAAACGTCCGTCTGTGCTGCACCTTGATGTTATTACAATGCTTCCGAGTCAGGTTAGTAGGTATTTTGAAATCTCAGTGGATTACCAACTGGTAGCTGCACCTTATGCCCATCTCTAATATTTGGAATGCCATTGAGCCCGCTTACTGATAGATAGTATGCTATTTGAAAGATTAGGGGTCAGTTTTGTTTTCAGTGCAAATAGCGCAGCAATAGCAACAAACGTTGCACAGTATCTGGCTGGGGGGGGATGCACAGCATTTCCAGCAGCTACCACCACCCACTGAGGTGGTTTTATCTACACTCACACTATCTGCAACTTTGGTGGTTACTGCATGTCGCAGACATGCACAATGTACCCATTTCCCGCCCGCTCACATAATCAATGTTATACTTGCAGATAACAGAAATTCGCTCCGTTGTCTGCGTTTTCGCTGTTCTGTTACCATACCCAAATAGCACAGCTTAGTAAAACATTCCCCTTCATGAGCGTGTGTGAAAGATTGTAGCTATTACACTCACAAATAGGCATGAAAATGCAGCTACCAGTGTTATTGAGCCAGCCAGTAGAAGCTCAGTATGTTAATTATAAGCTGCGCTTTCATGCTTTTCTGTATTTTCAGTGTTTTTAATAGGCTATGTATGCTTATAATTGAAAGCTGTGTTTGGCTGTATAGCTGTTGCAGCTACCAGAGTTAAATGAGCTGTGAATTCTTTGTAACATGTCTGCAGGTTAAGTCTCCTGTGATGATTTTCTGATGGTTTATGATGCTTTATTTACAGATTGTTATGGGTGCCAGATGGCCGAGTTATATGGACTGTTTAAGATATGGCTTTTTCTGAAAATAAAAAAGTAAGCTTGTTTACGAATTTTGGTACTCAAGTTACTTTGGTAAATTTTAGTTATTTTTGCTATTAGCTATTTTACATACATAACCAGGAATATGTGCAGCATCTAAGCCCCTCTGATGTTTCCTTATAAGCTTTGTTTGTTGGCAGCTTAATATGGTGAAATTAGACCTTATCTGCTAATTTTCTTTTCTGTAGTCCCTCCAGTCCAGTCGAGTGGGTTATGCACACCAACCAGCAGAAAGAAACTGAGGAACACTTTCTCAGTGCAATATAAAATAGGCTGTGCCCACTGACTGAGCCAGTATTGGACACTAACCAAGCAGAACATCAGACCAAGGCCCCAAACCCAACACACACAGGTCCTGCTAACTGAACCAAGGGGCATCCTGGCCTTAAAATCCATATCTGCACAGAAAAACACGTTGGAAACCCGCAACAAAAGCTGAAGATGAGGGAGGTTCTGGACTGGACTGGAGGGACTACAGGAAAAAATTAGCAGGTAAGGTCTAATTTCACCTTCCAGGGCATCCCTCCAGCCCAGACGAGTGGGATGTAGCAAAGCAGTACTAATGTTGATAGGGAACCAAAACCCCCACCCACAGCACCACTGCCCCAAAAAAAGCTTCCTGCTGGGCCTGAAGATCCAAACAGTAATGCTGCACGAAAGAATGCAGAGAGGACCAAGTAGCTGCCCGACATATCAAGGGGTAAGAAGCATCCCCAACTCTACCCAGGAGGAAGCCTGGGCTCTAGTCAAATGGGCCCACATGCACCTGTTGGCCTCCTAACAAGTCAGCTATCGCCTCACGGATCCAATGAGCCAGAGAAGCCTTGGAGGCTGCCTCACCTTTTCGTGGGCCGCCAAAGAGGACAAACCACCTCAGAGCCGAAACACTTGAGTCACCGCCAGATAACGCTTCAGTACCCTGCAAACATCCAGCTCGTGTAGGAGATAAAATTCCAGAAAGCCCTGCTGCCCTGCGAAGGAGGGCAGAGTGACCACCTGATTGAAGTGGAAGTCTGAAACCACCTTAGGCAAGAAGGAACAAACTGTTCTCAGAACCACCTTCTCCTTAGAGAACACCAGGAAGGGCTCCTTGCAAGACAGCATCTGTAGCTCCAAGATCCATCAGGCAGAACAAATGGCCACAAGGAATACCACCTTCAGGGTCAAATTCTTGAGGGATGCCGCTCAAAGCGGTTCAAAGGGCAGGCCTACAAGAGCACTCAAGACCAAGTAAGGTCCCAAACCTGAATCAGTGGTCTGCTCGGGGGATGGAGGCATTTAACCCACTGCAAAAACCAAACTACATCTGGAGTGGGCAACTAGGGACACTCCCTGTACGCACCCCCGATAATAAGCCAGCACCTCTACCCGCACCCACAATGAGCCTAGCACTAGGCCCTTGTTCAGACCAGCCTAGAGAAAACCCAAAATAGCAACACAGGCGCCCCAAAGGGATGGATGTCCCGGACTGCACACCAGGCTTCAAAGAGTCTCCAAGCCCTTACTAATGCCAGGGAGGTAAAGCGCCGCCACACTTGTAACAAGGTCACTATTACTGGCTTTGAATAACAATGTCACATCAGCCGTGCCCTTTCAAGACCCAGACCATAAGTGAGAAGCGATCCACCACCAGCATGAACATAGGACCCCAAGTCAGAAGGTCCAGCAACTGCGGAAATCGAAAACAGCTCTTCCACCAGAAGCTGCACCAGATAAACGCACCAAGGGCGCCAAGCACTCAGCCCCGATATGCCTCTGTGCGCTGGATCACCCAGCCAATGAGGGCCCAGGGTGTAAAGACATACAGCAGCTCTCTCCAGGTTCATGGTTGAATGAGAGCATCAAGACCCTTGTCCATGGGGGACCGATGTCCGCTGAAGAACCTTGGCACCTTGACATTCTCCAGTTGCACCATCAGGTCAATAAACAGCAGTCTCCAATGCTTCACTAGGGAGTGGAACACAGTCTCCAAGAGGGACGACTTCCCTGGATCTAGGATGTGGCGACTCAAGTAATCCGCCTGCAGGTTCGCTGCCCTGGCCACATGCACCACCAACAAGGCCGTGAAGATTTTGCTCAGCCTAGTTGAGAAGCAGACTTGCCTCTGCCACCACTTGGGAGCTAAGTGCCCCCTGATAAATGATATATGCCACTGTGGTGGCACTGTCTGACAGGACCCACACCTCTTGGAGAGATTATTGGCAAAAAACGTCTCTAGCTGGTTGATGGGCCAGAGCCGCTCTTCGGCCAACCACCGACTCTGTGCCAGTGTCCACCCCCCCCCCCCCTTCCAGCCAGAGAGGCTCGCATCAGTCATGACCACCATGCAAGCCGGGGCTTCCAGGGGCATTTCCACCCCCAGGTTCACCGGGTCCAGCCACCAACATAAGCTGGTCCTGACTGCCTTGGACAGAAAGACTCACTTCCACTGACTGTTCCACTAGAGACCAACGGGCCAAGAGATGTATCTAATGCCCACATGTGAAGGCAGGCCCATAGGACCAGTTCCAGGGAGGCCGCCATGGAGCCCAGCACCTGGAGATAGTCCCAGGCCCGTGGACGCAGCACCCACTAGATTCTCTGAACCTGCATTTTTGCTACACAACCTTCTGGGAGAAAAACCATGCTCTGGCACGTGTCAAAGCAAGCTCCTTGATATTACAAGGACTGGGAGGGCCACAGCCAGCTCTTGTGAAGGTTCACTACACACCATAGTTCCTGCAGGCAATGAACTACTGTCTTCTAGCACTCACTCTCCTTGAGGGTCTTCCTTCTTATCTACCAGTCACCCAAATAAGGGTGTACCAGTATGCCCTGCTTATGGAGATGGGCCGCCACTACCACCAGGACCTTGGTGAAGACCCAGAGTATTGTGGCCAGCCCAAAGGGCAATGCCTGAAACTGGAAATGCCCTCTGGGTACCGCAAAGAAAACACTGATGCTTTGAGTGTATCGAGATGTGCACATACTTCCTCGAACCTCAGAGGCTTAAGAAATTCACCCTGGCGCATGGCCACAATTACAGATCACAAGGTTTCCATAAAAAAACGTCACACCCCGGGGTACTTGTTGACCCATTTGAGGTCCAGAATGGGCTACCAGGATCCCCCACCCCTCTTCTTTAGCACCATGAAGTAAATGGAGTACCGGCACTTGGACTGTGGGAGCAGCACTACCGCTTCGAGTTGCAAAAGTGTTTCCTCCACTGTGCTTGCTTTGTGGGCCAATCCACATCAGATCATCATGAAGAGATCGGGCAGTGCCACGCAAACTCGAGGGCACAACCCTAGGTAAATCACCTCCAAGACCCAGGGGTCAGTGGTGATTGTAGCAAGTGGGAAGGAAACGCGATAGGCATCCACCCATCAGCTGTAATCCCGCAGGGGCCCCCACACCTTCATTGTAAGGTTTGGGTGCAGCCAGGGTGGTGGAGGCAAACCCCTGCCCACTCCAGGCTCCCCCCCTCAAAGGGACAAGCCTTGCTGCAAGGAGTCCGTCCATTGGGAATTCCCCCCATGAGAGGGAAGGTATCCCCCAAAAACTACCACTGATGCCCTGGACTGGGCCTCCTCTGCCCACTTTAGACTTATCTTCCAGCAAACAGGACACCTTGGATTCTCCCAGGGTTTTATCCAATTTCTCCAAGTCTTCCCCAAAGAGTAATTTGCCTGCAAAGGGAAGCTTTGCGAGTCATCTTGGAAGAAACATCCACCAACCAATTACGTAGCCAAAGCAGGCGGTGAGCTGCCACAACTGGGGCCATACTCTTGGCGGACACTGGCAACAAATCATTCAGCAAGTGCGCCACATAAGCTGTCCTGTATTCCAGAAAGGCATCCGCCATTCACCCACAGACTCTGTCCCCATTTGGAGGATCTCGCGACCAGAAGAGACAAGCACAGGCCACACAAGCCCCACAAATAGCATCCTACAGTCTCAGAGCCAAAACCTCAAAGGCCATGCGCTGGTCCTGTGGATCTTTGAGGGTCTCTCTGCCCTCCAACGGTATGGAGGTCATTCGTGTGACCGCCACACCATGGCATCCACCTTGGGAAGGCGCAACTTCTCTTTCTCCTCCAAGGGGAGGGGATAAAGCCAAGCCATGCTCCTTCACACCCGGAATGCCATGTCAGGAGTGATCCACTCCACGTCTATCATGGCCTGGGAAGGAATGGGAAGGCCAGCGGATCCCCTCCCTGTCCAAGGCTCTGCAAAACGTTGAGCCACAAGCAACTCTGTGATTAAGGTTCATCACAATGAAAACACAGACGGCGAAGTGATCCTCCAATCCTCTACCCCAGAGAGCTCACCCTCCCTCCTGGTCCAGGCGGCCAGCAGCGCCCTCCAGAGGGTCCCACGGTTCCAGGGAGACAAGGGAATCTGAATCATGCTCCCCCTCCAACACTCCCCGCCTGGGACACTTAGGCATGACAGATTCTATGCCCCACCCCAAGGGGGGGGGGGGGTCGGGACAGACATCCCCCCGCAGCACCATACTTTAACACCACAATGCATTAGAAGTACAAACTCAAGGGAGGAGGTGGTTCCCCCCGTCCCTCCTGCACTGACTGCCCAGCCAGAGACATTCCCCCCACAAAAATCACAGGGTTTATGAAGCCCCAGAGCCCCTCTGCCGGCTCAAGAGACTTCTCCAAAATGGCATTCCCACCAAAACCACGGGATCGCCATCACCCGCTACCTCCCTACAGCCTAAAATCTCCCTGGCCTCCTCGGATCCATCCCGGACCCCCACAAGGTCCTCTGCTGCCCATTTGCCTGATTTGCTGCAGCCGCAGCACAGCCCGATGTCAGACAGTTGTACCCAGCAGTTGCTGCATAGAGCACACTGGCCTCAATCCATGTGGTCAGTGTGCTCTGCTTTCCCCCAGCTTATTCACAACAAAACCACCATCAGAAACCCCTCCAGGGCCCGCAAGGACTTATCTGGGGTGCCCCTTCCACAGGAATCACCAGATGACCTGACAGAGCTGCATGCCTTCCGCGGTATGTCTGTCTTTTTCTTTTTAAACACACACTGCTTTGAGCAGTGCAAGGCAGACAGGCCAATAGCTACTACTCCCGGCCCCCTTCCCAAGGTTGGGGGGGGGGAGAGAATGGCCAGGCAGAGGAAGCCCTGTGGAAAACCTGGAGGGGGGAACCCAGAACCTCTGGGTTTGCACCCCTAATCCAAGCTTCTCCTTTCTGCACATGAGGCCTCAAGCAAGGTTGCATGGTCTAGTCCAGGCTATACACACCACCTGCTGGAGACTGAGAAATACTGGCTCAGTCAATGGGCCCAGGCTATATATACTGCACTTAGAAATTGTTCCTCAGTCTTCACCTGCTGGTTGGCATGCACAACTCATTCATTTGGAATGGACTGGAGGGATGCCCTGGAAAGGCTTATGAAGAGCACCCAGGCTTAGAAGAACCATTTGCTCCGATTACACAGGTGGTTGGTACCTGATGTAGTAAGTAAATGGACTTGCTCCCCCCCCCCCTTTCAGTTTTAGTTATGTTAATTTTTAGTTAATAAAAAAGATGCTGTAAGTTTTGACTTATTTCCATTTATAACGATGGACTCATATATAAATTCTGTTCCTTGAAGTCTGGGGTTTTTAAGTGTAAGCATATCATCTTAACTCAAGTGTGGTAGCCAAGTATAAGTTACGTCATTCATTATTTTTATCAAATTTTATTTTTCCTCTGTCTATACCCCACGCTTTCCTTCACAAGTCTTATTTTAACAAGTTGTATGAGCATTTCTGATACAAAAATTACCGTTACCTGTATGTGATGTATGTATATAGTTCTATATGTACTTAAATATCTAGAATGGACTCCTTAGGCAGGTTGATGCCAAAACATGATAAACACAGAAAAAAACCTCTGTATATTTACGACATGGTTTATGTCATACTTTATGAGGGGGAGGGAGGTGTTATTTTTAAGATTTCACAGGATCCTCCTCTTCTGCCATCCCCCACTCAGTTGGTGTACCCTCAAGAATCTGTTCTAGGCCCTCTCCTTTTCTCTCTATACCCAGTCCCTTGATGCCCTCATCTCTTCCCATGGCTTTTAGTATCATTTTTATGCGGATGACTCCATCTACACACAACCAACATCTCTCCTTTGCTCCAAACTCGTGTATCTACTTACTTATCTGACATTGCCACCTGGATGTCTCACCACTGCTTAAAATTGAATATGGCTAACACTGAACTTCTTATTTTTCCCCCTAAACCCTCCACCCCTCTTTTCTTTCTCTATCACTGTTAACACTCTTCTTCCCGTTTCCTCTGCCTACAACCTTAGGGTCTTCTACAAACTCTTGTCTTCAATCTTTGTACCTTGCTGCTCTTCATACATGGAACAAACTTTCTATCTTTATGTTTGTACAGTGCTGCATATGCCTTGTAGCGTTATATAAATGATTAATAGTAGTAGTAGTACTGGCTACAAAAGAAACCTTTTTTGGCCCATTTGTTGGCCTGTGGGACTACCACTTGTCCAATCTCATTTTGTTCCCTGTTGTGGGATTTGCCTCTTTTCTGGTAAATTTTTTAAAGCCACCAACACCCATCATCCTAGATGACAAGGTTTCCATCCTGGTCACTGCACAGAGTCCCTGCTGGTCTGTCTAAATTGCTAGTAGTCTCTCTGGACTAGCCAGCATCTTTTGACCTAGATAATTATTCTCTCCTGTTTCCCACCTTAACCCTAGACTCAGACATATTGTACTCAGATGAGTCACATCATATTTGTAAGGTTACTCCTCCTCTGTTCTTTGCAACCCATAGTCCTCATCTACACTAGGTGTGCTCCGCATGGTTCTGTTGTTCTTCTGGTTCTCTAACCTGTTTTTAGCCTCACTTGCCACTCTGATGCAAAGACTAGGCTTCAATTTTCTATATACCAACTTGCATTCACAATATAGTCAAATACAGGCCCTCTCACCTAATCTCAGCTCTCTCAATGAATAGATAGGCAGACTAGATAGAAACATGGTGGCAGAAAAAACACATATGGCTCGTTTCAGTGCTACTTCTGACTGGCATGCCAATCATGGCTTAATGCCGAATGCCACAAAATCAAAAGGTCTTATGGGTTTCCAAGCTTTCTCCTTTACCTAATCTAACACCTTCAGTTAAGGAAAAACCCATTTCCCTCAGACTGTGTAACTATCCTGGATGGAAGCCATTGAAGCTGTCCTCCGTCAGCTTCAATGGCTTCCGCTGGATTTCCGGGTTCAATTTAAGATTCTTATGCTGGTATACCAAGCCATTTATACTTTGAGACCTCAGTATTTGGCAGACCTCCTTGTCTAATACTCCCACCCGAAGTCTCCGCTTTGCACATGTTAGTCAGCTCCAACTCCCTTCCCCCTCCTGTGCACATTTACAATCCATTCGGCAGTTAGCCTTCTTCTACCTCAGCCCCTCTCTGTGGAATTCCCTTCCTACTGCACTCCGCCTAGAGGAATCTTACCCCAAGTTTCGTTCCCTCCTGAAGACACACCTTTTTTATTCTGCTTTTGACCTTCCCCAACCCGATCCCTTTTTCAGTTTTACTGTTTTTGATTGTTTCTGAATGAATGCATCTTCCTTCTCTCTTTCCTATTGAAATTGGTAGTTCTTTCTTCACCTCTGGGGCTTTGGCCTCATTTTCCTGTGTTTTGGAATATTGTAAACCTCCCCGATGTTATGGGGGGCAGTATATCAAGTAAACAAATAAACAAATTCTGCCCAAGAAGCCCTTGCAGTGCACGAGAGCCCACTTGCAGCCTGTCCCAGATCTTTTAAAAGGGACTTTTCCCGCTTTCAAAATCTATTGCTTGGGGGCTCTTAATTTGACTTTTTGCCTCTGCTTTGATTCCTCCTTCTCAATCAATCCTCAAGTTTTTTTTTTAATTTCATCCTAAGGCATATGTACTATATGAAGCATTCTTTTAACTCAAAAGATATGTTCCTTGGTTTCTGCCCTCTTAATGTCACATACCAGAAGTTCACAATCTTTTTGGATGTATGGACTCCTTATTCACCTCAACAGTTCAGGGACCCCTAGCTTATCCCCACCTCCCTCCTCCAAACCCTCTCTCTTCAACTCCACCTTTATCCCCATTAGTTCTTTATCTCCCTTCTTACTGGTTTTCTACCAGTCTTTCACACACTGTCCCTCTCACCAACCAGCTCCCTTCAGTCCTTCTCTTCCACTCAACTAATGTTCTTTTTCTCTTTTGTGTGTCCCAAGAAACATTATGGATCCCCTCCGGACCATGAACTACAAATTAGGAACCACTTATGGACTATAACAAGTCCCACTATTGTACTTGTAACAAGCTATCTCCAGGAACAAGCAGGAATACGTCATCACATATGGGTACGTCGGCACCGACGGAGCCCGCGCGGGAAAGCTCCCCAGCTTTTCAGATTAAAAGCTTTTGGGGCCTCCCACTGCACATGCGCGCTGCCTTCCCGCCTTCCTGACCAGCTCTCGTCAGTTTCTTTTTTTCCGCGGAGCCAGCAGGTCGTGTTCCTGTCACCGCTGAAGAAATTGTTGATTTTATTGTTTTCTTTAGACCGCGTACCTGCCTTCCCCATTCTGAAACCGGTACTGCCGGTCTCTCTTTCTTTAAAAAAAAAAATATATATATATTTTTCTTTTCTTCAGCACAGCTTGGTACTTTGTTAGGCCTTCAGGCCTACACAAATTCTCCTCATGGAGAAGCCAGTCCCTGGTTTTAAAAAGTGTACCAAGTGCAGTGCTGTCATTCCTCTTACAGACACCCATGAATGGTGTCTTAAATGTTTAGGACCTGACCATTCCATACCGGACTGCCCATCCTGCTCCCAGATGTCGAAACGTGGATTGCAGAACCGGGCCAACAAGTTCCATGTGCTGTTTCCTTCAGAAGCATCACAATCATCCAGGTCTTCCTCTCCGGATGGATCTCAGGTAACCAAAACTCCAGTGGGCAAATCCTCTAAAAGCAAATCTCTTTCTAAAGATCGAGAGGCTCTCAATTCTGAGTTCGAGGATTCTGCCCAGGCCAAAAACCCCGGCGGGAGGCTCCGGCCTCCAAAGCAATCATGGGGTCACAGGTTGACATCGATGGCGCGGCCTCGACAGATCACCTGTTGTACTGCTCTGGGGTACCGGCCCATACCGGTACCGACATCCAGGCAGCAGTGGCGTCTATGGGCAATACTGTCCAAGTCATGCAGCAGGCCATTCTGGCTTTTATCAATGCTGCTACGCCCTCGGTACCGCAGCTAGCGGTACCGGGTACGGTTCCGGTAATGGCTTCCATACCGGAACCGAGGCCATCGTCTTCCAAACGCAGATCGGTTCCGCATGCCAGATCCGGGCTTTTGCCCGGTACCGATCCCATACCTGGTACGCCCGATGTCGATACCGAACGGTATGCGTATCGTGCGTTGGAAGCACATAGAGGATACTCTGCTTCTTCAGAGGATTTTAACTCCTCTGATGATTCTGATGAGTTCTCCCTTGATCTTCCTGAGGAGCCTTCTTCTCCTAACAGGAGAATGTCTCCACCAGAGAATTTGTCCTTTCAGGACTTCATCATAGAAATGGCTAAAGGTCTTTCTATTGCTTCATCCTTTGAAAAGGAACCCAGATCAAAGAAACTGGATATTTTAGGATACTCTAAGTCTCCTAAAGAGGCAGTCACCCTGCCTATCCATGAAATCCTTCAAGAACACTTGATGGACTTATGGGAGGCTCCTCTAACATTGTCTCCTTCTTCTCGCAGGTTGGACACCATGTACCGTGTCCCCCCTTCTCCTGGTTTCCGAAAAACCCAGTTGCCTCACCATTCTATTGTGGTGAAGTCTGCAATGAAGAAGATAAAGAGTACCAAAAGGCACTCTTCTACTCCTCCAGGGCGAGAATGTAAGACTCTAGACTCTTTTGGCAGGAAAATTTTCCAGGCTACTATGCTTATAGCCAGGATTAATTCCTATAGTCTTTACATGGGCATGTTTCTCAGTGAAATCGCTCTAAAAGTTCGGCATTTTGCCCCCTTTATCCCTGAGGATAAGAGGGAGCAGTTCATTTCCTTAGTGAAACACCTTTTGGATATTTCAAAGTTCTCCAACAGGGCAGCTTTTGATTCCTTTGAGGGTGCTGGTAGGGCTTCGGGCATTGCTATAGCAGCCCGACGTCTTGCTTGGCTCCAGGCTTCTGATCTAGAACCTTGGGTCCTAGATGGCTTACGAAATCTGCCCTGTACAGGTGAGAACTTATTTGGTGAGGAGTGGCAAATTAAGGCCACTCAAATGGATGCAGAAAATGCCACCTTAGATAGACTTTCTAAGTCTACCTCCACTCCTGCCAAGAAGAAGTCTTTTAAGAGGCCTTATTACAAGAAGTCCAGATTTTCTACAAATACTGGCCAACAATCCTCTCAGCCTCGTTTTGCTGCTAAACGTCAGCAACCTAAACAGGCAAGGTCAAAGCCTGCGGCGTCTGCTACGCCTCAGCAGGCTCCACCCCCTCAGGGGTTTTGACTTGCCACTAGAGAACTTAACTTTTCTGGCTCTAGAACAACCAGAGCCCCTCACCATACCCGGAAGGTTAGCTCACTTTGCTCCCAGATGGGAGCAAATTACATCAGAGCAATGGACCCTCTCTATCATCAGAGAGGGTTACAAACTCCATTTTTCCGACCTTCCTCCTTATACTATGGTGAGGCAGTTCAATTCTCCCCCATCTCTCCTGGCCCTCTTGGGTCAGGAAGTCTCCTCCCTCCTTGCCCAGGGGGCAATAGAGGAGGTCCCTCTTCTTCAACAGGGGACGGGATTCTACTCCCCTTATTTTCTAATACCAAAGAAGACAGAGGGCTTCAGACCAATTCTGGATCTGAGAGAATTGAACAAATTTCTTTTCAAGTTGGGCATTCTCCTTCCATACCTTCAGAGTCAGGATTGGCTTTGTTCTCTAGACCTAAAGGATGCGTATACACACATACTCATCCACCCATCCCACAGAAAATACCTTCGATTTCTGTTTCAGGGAAAACATTTCCAGTACAGAGTACTCCCCTTCGGTCTAGCCTCTGCTCCAAGAGTGTTCACCAAATGCATGGCAGTCGTAGCTGCCTTTCTAAGAGGCCTGGGAATTTTCATATTCCCATACCTGGACGACTGGCTCATTCGAGCTCCCTCTCAGTCCCAGGACCAAATTTCCCTGGACCGCACAAGGCGTCTTCTGCAGTATCTGAGACGTAGTAAACCTTCCCAAGTCTCAACTAATCCCTACTCAGTCTCTCGAGTTCATAGGGGCCCAGTTAGACACCATCACTGCAAGGGCCTACCTGCCTCAGGTCAGGGCCCAACGCCTGCTGAGTTTGGCCTCCCAAGCTCAGTCCAGCAGTCATTTGACAGCCCGGGAAATGCTGCGACTTCTGGGCCACATGGCCTCCACGGTACATGTGGTGCCCTACGCTCGTCTGCATATGAGAGCAGCTCAATGGACCTTGGCCACCCAGTGGACTCAAGCATCTGGAGCGCTCTCCGACCAAATACTCACCTCAAGCCGTCTATTTTGGTCCCTCCAATGGTGGACATCCACCAAGAATCTGTTGTTGGGGGCCCCCTTCCAACCTTTGTTGCCCCAAGCAACCCTCACAACAGATGCCTCCCAAACAGGGTGGGGAGCTCATCTTCAGAACCTCTCCACTCAGGGCACTTGGTCTCCACAGGAGGCCACCCTTCATATCAACCTCCTGGAACTGCGAGCGATTTACCTTGCCCTCAAGGTCTTCTATACCCTCCTTGTCAACCTGACTGTCCTAGTTCAGACAGACAATCAGGTAGCCATGTTCTATATAAACAAACAAGGAGGGACAGGCTCTCTGTCGCTTTGCAACGAAGCTCTCAGAATATGGGCCTTCGCCAGAGAGCATCAAATTCACCTTCTTGCAGTGTATCTTCCAGGAGTTCAAAACTCTCGTGCAGACAGACTCAGTCGAGTTCTGCTTCCACACGAATGGTCCCTACATATGGACCAGATACGCAGAATCTTTCAGGAATGGGGGACCCCGGACATAGACCTCTTTGCAAGTCCGTGGAATGCCAAACTTCCCCGGTTCTGTTCCAGAACTCAGTGTCAGGGAGCTCAGGCCCACGATGCCTTCCTCCTGCATTGAGGTCAGGAATTCCTCTATGCCTTTCCACCCATTCCTCTAATATCCAAGACTCTGTTCAAGCTCCAGAGGGATCACGGGACTATGATCCTCATAGCTCCCCGCTGGCCACGCCAGGTGTGGTTCCCTCTACTTCTGCATCTCTCCCAGGGATCCTCCCTGGACCTGGGAGCTGCGCCAGACCTTCTGTCTCAGGAGGAGGGGACTTTGTGGCACCCAAACCCCAAATCCCTACATCTCAGAGCTTGGTTACTGAAGGCCTAAGTCTTCAAGACTTTAATCTTTCTCAACCTGTGACAGATATCCTTCATGCCTCTAGGAAACCTTCCACGAGGCGTTCTTATGCTTTCAAATGGAAACGTTTTTCCATTTGGTGTGCTCAGCAGGGTCTTGACCCTCTAAGCACTTCCTTTGAATTCCCTCTTGGACTATCTCCTGCATCTTTCAAATGCAGGCCTTAAGACGAATTCAGTAAGGGTCCATTTGAGTGCTATTGCAGCATCCTTAAAACCTATAAATGGACAACCTGTCTCCTCTCATCCTCTTGTTGCACGTTTCATGAGAGGCCTGACTCTAACTAAACCTCCCATCCGACCTCCTCCGGTAGCATGGGATTTGAACCTAGTTCTAGGTCAGCTTATGAAGCCACCTTTTGAGCCTTTGGACTCTACCTCCTTCAAATTTCTTTCCTGGAAGGTTGTTTTCCTTATTGCAGTCACTTCGGCTCGCCGCATCAGTGAACTGCAGGCTTTAGTGGCTCATCCACCTTATACTAGGTTTCATCATGATAAGGTGGTCCTTAGGACGAATCCCCACTTTATGCCCAAAGTGGTCTCGCCTTTTCATCTTAATCAAGAGGTATATTTACCTGTCTTTTTCCCGGCTCCTCATGCATCCAGTGCAGAGAGGAACCTTCATACTCTGGATTGTAAAAGAGCTCTTGCCTTTTACCTCAACAGGACTCAACCACATCGAAAGTCTTCCCAACTTTTCGTGGCTTTTGATCCTTCTCATTTGGGACTTCCAGTCACCAAGCGTACACTTTCCAATTGGATCGCTCAGTGTATTTCTTTTGCTTACCAGAGTAAGAACATTTCTATGGAGGGCCATGTCACAGCTCACAATGTGAGGGCCATGGCCACTTCTATGGCTCATCTTCACTCTGTGTCCATAGATCAGATCTGTCGAGCAGCCACTTGGGCCTCGGTTCATACCTTCACAGCCCATTACTGCTTGGACAAGGACTCCCGCCGGGATGCCTTGTTTGGTCAGGCTGTCCTCAAACACCTGTTCCATACTTAAACAACTCCTGCCCACCTTCCCTGGACGGATGCCTGAGATCCATGCGAAGATGGTTTACCCTTGGAGGGGGATCTCCCAGGCATCTTAGCTAGGGAGTCCCCATATGTGATGACGTATTCCTGCTTGTTCCTGGAGATAGCACAGTTACTTACCTGTAACAGGTGATCTCTGGGAACAGCAGGAATTAGTCATCACAACCCACCCACCTCCCCTAGGAGTTGTATCTCTATCTATCTTCCTGTCCTCTCTCTCTATTGTCTCAGCTTTAAACTCGAACTGACGAGAGCTGGTCAGGAAGGCGGGAAGGCAGCGCGCATGTGCAGTGGGAGGCCCCAAAAGCTTTTAATCTGAAAAGCTGGGGAGCTTTCCCGCGCGGGCTCCGTCGGTGCCGACGTACCCATATGTGATGACTAATTCCTGCTGTTCCCAGAGATCACCTGTTACAGGTAAGTAACTGTGCTTTCCTCTCTTCTCCAACTACACCCAGTATAAAATACCACTGCAATGTTACTCTCTGGAACAAATGAATTTGGTCATGTCACCCCATTTAGGCCTCCACTGGCTTCCCCCCATCCTGTTCTGCATCTGGTACAAAATTTTCCTACTGGTGCACAAAGTAGTTTACTAAAGAATCCCATTCTTTTTAAACAATCTTCTGATTCCCTTGCAGTCCAGTCATCCCTTCATATACATTGATCAACTGTCTCTCCTCTTAGCTTCTAGGATCCATCACGAATCAAGATGGCCTCCTTTTAGTTATTTTGCCCACTTTTTTGGCATGCCCTGCCCTGCCCAGTGGCCTGAGGAGTAAGTCTCCTAGATCTAAAATCAAAGTGGGTCTAACATTTACCTGTTTTCCCAGGTAGACTGAAAGCATAGGATGCCTCCTATGGATGTAGAGTTGGGGGCACAGTTTACCGTCTCTTAACCTTTTGCTTCTCGCTTACTTTACGTAAAACCTCTGCTGTTATATTAATAAAAGGCAGTATAATAAATGTCTAAATGAACTAAGCTAAAATAAAATTAGGTCCAACCATATTTTTTTCCCATATAGAATGGTTATACACAGATTTACAGGATTTTAGAGCATACAGTTGCATACTAGCTAAGAAACTTTTCAAAGAGGATAACCCTATAGATGTATCAAACAGGTATTTCTGAGCATTATACAGTGATCACAGCTAATCCCAACTCCAAGCTGTTAAGGAAGATATATTCACAGCATACATTTTTCAATTTTCAGAATCATCACAAAACTTAAGGGCCATCATTAGGAAACAATGGCTCCTCTAGTAATGTTTCAGTGGATAAACATTATTCTGAGTGGCTAAATGTTATCAACTCTCCTTCGAACAACATTCGAAAGACATTGTATACACCAAGGTTTATATGATTATACAGAGCGACTTAACATCAAGTCTATTTAAATGAGTTATATGTGCATGAGCATAGAGTTGTTTATCTATAAAACATATCAAGATGGTGAAATTGATTAAACTTACTTATAACTTGGGAAAAGACTAAGTCCTTTATCATCAAAAATTCTTGGTCATTGCGCTACATTGTCTATCACTAAGAAATTATCAATAGGATGATTGAAGCACTTGGATTTCTCGCCAAATATTGGTTATTTATCTTAAAATAAGGCTGTGTGTGGGAGGATGTATTTTCCGAAGAGGAGAAAGCATCACTGGACTCTCCAACCCTTGAAGCAGTTCATACGAAATATGGAGCCATGTCGGGTCCTGTGATCAGCTATCTAAGGGGAGTATCATTGCTTGTTTTCTAACAGTCTTAAGTAAACGCAAAAAAAAAAAGCATGAGACTGTTTATGGCTGAATTGGTGATGTTATCAGCATGGTGCTGTCCATTCTGCTCCTAGCCATGAACAATTCTGAGGTTCCTCTTTAAAAGAAAAAGAAAAAAATGTCATGTTATAAGATTCCATTGATAAAGGCAATGATATATGCTTTACAAGGTGAAAATTGGTCTTAACTACTAATATGCTTCCCTCATTTACTATTACATCCATCCAATTGGGTTGTGTCACCCAATCAGCAAGAGGCAAAAAAAAAACAAACCCACACACTTTCAGTATCACCACCAGTATAAGGAGTGGTGCAGCCCTAAAACTTGCCAGTTCACTATTACCTAAGCAGAAATTGAAAATAATTAAAAAGGAATTAAAGAAAAACAAAAGACACACACAAACATGCAAATTCTCAACAGATTCAAGAACTAGCTCCCCAGATCTCTGCAAGAAGCACCATTAACAAAGTACAGATTCAGAGAGAATTGAGGGAAAACACCAAATGCCTTAGCCCTACATAGGCAGGGCCTGGACTGGTCTATCAGCAATCAAGGAAAGGAATTAGCAGTTAAGACCAATTTCACCTTTGTTATCCAGCTAGACCAGTCCAGATAAAAATGGACATACAAAAGCTTTACTACTACTACTACTACTAATAAATCATGTATATAAGGCTACAAGACGCATGCAGCGCTATACAGACACTCAAAAGACAGTCCCTGCTAGTCAGAGCTTCCAATCTAATTGACACAGAATAGAATAAATGAGAAAAAAAGGTATAAAAAGAAGGCAAGGTGTCGCAAGATAACAGGAGATTAGGATGCAGAAGCAGTATCAAAGAGGTGAGCTTTTAACATGGATATGAAAAGGGGGAGAGATGAAGCCTAACGTACCGAGCAGGTAGTTTGTTCCAGGCATAAAGAGCAGCAAGGTGAAAGGAGCAGAGCCTAGAGTTATAAGTAGAAGAAAACGGCATGGAGAGAAACAGGCAAAAGAAGAGTGGAATTCACGAGGGGTGTAGGGAGATATGAGAGAAGAAAGGTAGTGAGGGGCAGTAGAATGAATGCATTTATAGGCGAGAAGGAGAAGTCTGAATTGGATACGGAAACAGAAGGGGAGCCAATGAAGTGATTTGAGAAGAGGGGTTATACGACTATATTTATTTGGCCAGTTTTGTATACCACCTTTACCTTCAATCAAAGTGGTTAGGGATTAACAAGACATACATAAAATTCAGGGGGGGGGGGGCCCAGATCTGCAGTGATGGTGCATGGTGGCTGTGTCAGCGGGGCTGCGAGGGTTGGGGTTAAGGTCTTTGTTCAAGAGTTCCTGAACAGGTGGGTTTTGAGGGATTTTCGGAAGTCTTTGAGGTCCTCTTGTGCTCTTAGTTCCTCAGGGAGGGCGTTCCATATGTCTGGCGCCGAGAACAAGAGGGCTCTTCTTGTGGTATCTGGCTGGGGTGAGTCTATTGCTGCCTTGAGTTCGTCTGGGTCTGCTGCTAGTGTCTCTGGTTAATATGCTTTGTAGGATTTCTGCTGAGCATTGATGGATGATTTTGAAGATAATTATAGTCGTATTCAAAATTCAAAACACTAAAGGGACTGGTGGAAAATAAGCCATGCAGCTGAGTTCTGACAGATTGAAAGGGGGAGAGAACACAGAGGGAGACCACCAGCAAGGAGGTGGTTGCAATAGTCTAGACAGGAGGGGACTAAGGAGTGGACAAGAGTCTTAGTAGCGTGTTCAGAAAGGAAGGGGCAAATTTTGCTAATGTAGAGAATGAAACGACAGGTTTTAGCTATCTGTTGGATTGTGTGCAGAAAAAAAGGGAGGAGTCAAAGATGACACCAAGGTTGCAGGCAGAGGAAACAAAGTAAAAGGGTAATATCTACAGAAATAGAGAAAGGAGGAAGAGTTAGGGGGAAAGATAAGAAGCTCAGTTTTGGCCATGTTCAATTTCATACAGTGGTGAGACACCCAGGCAGAAATGTCAGATAGGCAGGCAGAGATGCAAGACTGGAGGGACAAATATCAGGAGTAGATAGGTAGATCTGAGAGTCATCAGCATAAAAATGATATTGAAAGCCATGGGAGGAAGTACAGCACCTAGGGATTGGGTATAGAGAGGGAAAAGGAGAGGGTCCAGAACACAGCCCTAGGGTAACCAACAGAGTGGGATAGCAGTAGAGGAGGAACCACCAGAACTAACGCTGAAAGAGCGATGGGAGAGATAAGAGAACCAAGACAACAAAGAGGCCCTAAAACCAAATGAGGACAATGTGTCGAGGAGGTGGTGGTGGTCAACAGTGTCATAAGCAGCAGAAAGGTCAAGAAGATGAGGATCGAGTAGAGGCCCTTAGATTTAGCCAGGAACAAGTCGCCAAAGACTTTGGCAAGAGCCATCTCAGTAGAGTGAAAGGGACGAAAGCCAGATTGAAGAGAATCTAGCAGGGCTAGAGAGAAAAGAAATTCAAGGCAACAGCGGAGGACAACACATTCAAGAATTTTGGTGAAGGGAGATGGGTTGACAATTAGGACAAATAGGGTCGTGAAGGTTTCTTAAGGAGAATTGTGACCACAGCATGCTTGAAGACAGCAGGGACAGTTGCAGTGGAGAGTGATAGGTTGAGAATATGTGGGATGGAAAGGATGACAGACAGAATTAAGGAAACAGGTGGGTACAGGATCAATGGAACAGGTAGTAAGTTTAGACTAGGGAAGATGCTGAGAGGATTCATCAACAGATCTTAGAAAAGGATGAAAGGGTAACAGATTGAGAGAAAAAATTGATATTTTTGTTTAAGGGTTTTATATATCGTTTTTCAGTAAAATCAAAGCAGTTTACAACTACTATTAAATATTATCTATTAATAGATTTCAACATAGAACAATGAGGATATTGCCATTTAACAATATAACTTATTTATAATTATTGAAAGGGGGAAGAGGAGATGAAGCTGATTTAGAGAAGAATTTGAGTGTAATCTTGTGGACTTTGTCATGGAAATAATCAGCAAGGGTTTGGGCAGAGAGAGGAGGGGTTGAAGGTGGAACCTGAGTGGAAAATAAAGCACCTTCAATAACTGCTTCATTGAAAACACCTTTCTCCCTAGCTGACATACAATCTGCAATGTCTTATGAAGTAATGCAATGATGACCAGGTCATTATCCTGCAGATCTTTTCCAGCAAGGCCACACTAAATTTCACCCAGAACATTTGCACTCTCCCAAAGTGGGCCTTCATACCCAACGGAATCTCTCCATGATTAAGGAGTGTATCATTTCAAATTACTTCTCCAGTCTACCAGATTGTACACTTAGAACTGTCTAACCCCTCCACCCTTCACTTGGTTTGCAGCTTGACGTGCTGTGAGGGCTTGTGTGCATCAGTGATGCTGAGGGCTAAGCTATCGGTAGTTTAACTACTGGCAGGGTCTCCCAAGATGGACAGGTCTCAGCTGAGATGACAGACCAAGGACAAAGCACCCATCTGGGTAGCAGCAGAATGGGATGGTGTGGGCGGCAGAGGATCACATTTCTGTGACAACGGCAACACTAGAATTACCTGTCCGGAAGAAAGGCCTGGCAATCTACTTGAGTATTTTACCACGAAAACCCAATGATAGTCACAACAAACCAAATTGCACTACAGTGCTGGAAGATGAGACCCCCAAGACAGAAGGCACTTAACTGGCTACTGGGGAGGAGCTGAAGACTTTTCAGAGTAAAGTCAGTATTATGATGCAGTTGGATCAAAGCCCTCAGGACGTCTGACTGCTGATGTAATTGCGCATGAATTTAAAGTCAGAAGCTACAAAGATGTCTTACATATTGGGACATGGAACGCATGAAACATGAACCAAGGGAAGTTGGAGGTAGTCAAGAATGAAATGGAACGTGTACAATTTGATCTGTTGGGTGTCGGCGAACTGAAATAGACTGGCATCGGGCACTTTGCATCTGATGATCACATGGTCTACTATGCTGGAAATGAAAGACCGAAGAAATGGTGTTGCATTTATAATTAAGAAGAAACTTGCAAGAACTGTAATGAAATACAATGCAATCAGTAAACACTAAATTTCTATTTGTCTGCGAGGAATGTCTATCAACATAACAATAATTCAAGTATATGCCACAACAGCTGCAGAAGAGGATGAAGTTGGATAAAGACTGATAGAATTCTGCAAGATCAACAATCTATTCATCTCAAACACCTTCTTCCAGCAACATAAGAAGTGACTGTACACATGGACTTCACCCAGTGGGGTTGTACAAAAAAGCATAGTTACTCACCTGTAACAGGTGATCTCCGGGAACAGCAGGAATTTAGTCCTCACATATGGGTATCGTCAGTACCGACGGAGCCTGCGTGGGAACGCTCCCCAGAGTCCAATCAGAAAGCTTTTGGGAGCATCCCACAGCGCCTGCGTACTGCCTTCCCGCCTTTCCCAACTACCTCTCTCCAGATGAGTTTTAAAGCCGAGACAAAGAGAGAGAGAGAGGGAAAGGAAAGAGAGAGATAAGAGAGATACAACTCCTAGGGGAGGTGGGTGGGTTGTGAGGACTAAATTCCTGCTGTTCCTGGAGATCACCTGTTACAGGTGAGTAACTATGCTATCTCCAGGAACAAGCAGGAATCTAGTCATCACATATGGGGACTCCCTAGCTTTGGGTGCCAGGGAGAAACCCCAGAAGTTGTGTGTCCCTGAGAAGGGCTCCACTTCCCCCCATGGATCTCTGGCATCCTATCAGGGATGGTGGGTAGGAGTTGATTAAGTATGGAACAGGTGTTTGAGAATAGCCTGACAAAACAAGGCATCCCGGCGGGAGTCCTTGTCCAAGCAGTAATGGGCTGTGAAAGTATGAACAGAGGCCCAAGTGGCTGCTCGACAGATGTCGTCAATAGAGACAGAGTTCAGATGAGCCATTGAGGCTGCCATGGCTCTCACATTGTGAGCTGTGACATGGCCCTCCACAGAAAGGTTCTTACTCTGATAGGTGAAAGAAATACACTGAGCAATCCAGTTGGATAGTGTTCTCTTGGAGACTGGTAGTCCCAGATGAGAAGGGTCAAAAGCAACAAAGAGCTGAGAGGACTTTCTATGTTGCTGTGTCCTCTGTAAGTAAAAAGCCAGAGCCCTTTTACAGTCCAGGGTATGAAGATTCCTCTCTGCACTTGATGCATGAGGTCCTGGAAAAAAGACAGGTAGGTAGACCTCCTGGTTGAGGTGAAAAGGCAAGACCACCTTAGGCATAAAGTGTGGATGAGTCCTAAGGACTACCTTGTCATGATGAAACCTTGTATAAGGTGGATTAGCTACTAGTGCTTGCAATTCACTAATGCGGCGTGCTGATGTGATTGCAATGAGAAAGATAACCTTCCAAGAAGAAATTTCAAGGAGGTGGTAGCTAAGGGTTCGAAAGGTGGCTTCATGAGCTGCCCAAGAACCAGATTCAAGTCCCATGCCACCGGAGGTGGTCTAATGGGAGGCTTAGTTAGAAGGAGGCCTCTCATGAATCTTGCTATAAGAGGATGAGAGGAAATAGGTTGTCCATTGAGAGGTTTAAGAGAAGCTGCAATAGCACTCAAATGGACTCTTACTGAATTTGTCTTAAGGCCTGCATTAGACAAGTGGAGGAGATACTCCATTAAAGATTCTAGAGGTATGGCAAGGGGGTTAAGACCCTTTTCTGAACACCAGACAGTGAACCTTTTCAACTTGAAAGCATAAGAACGTCTAGTGGAAGGTTTCCTAAGCATAAAGAACATCTTTCACTTGCTGAGAAAGAGGAAGATCTTGGAGATCTAGGCCTTCAGCAACCAAGCCCTGAGATGCAGGGACTGGGGATTGGGATGCCATAACATTCCGTTCTCCTGAGATAGGAGATCTGGAGCAGACCCTAACTCCAGGGAGGGAGCTTGAGAGAGATGTAGAAGCAAAGGGTACCACACTTGCCGTGGCCAATGTGGTGCTATGAGAATCATGTGGCCTCTGTCTCTCTGAAGCTTGAAAAGGGTTTTGGGAATTAGGGGAATGGGTGGAATGGCATAGAGAACGTCTTGACCCCAGTGAAGGAGGAAAGCATCCTTTGCCTGAGCTCCCTCAGCCAGAGTTCTGGAACAGAACCGGGGAAGTTTTGGCATTCCACGGACTTGCAAAGAGGTCTATGTCCGGGGTTCCCCAAAGTTGAAAAATTTTGGCCAACTGGTCTGCATGCAGAGACCACTCGTGTGGAAGGAGAACTCGACTGAGTCTGTCTGCCCAAGAGTTTTGAACGCCTGGAAGATACACTGCCAGAAGATGAATGTGATGCTCTCTGGCGAGGGCCCACAGTCGTAGAGCTTCGTTGCAAAGCGACAGAGAGCCTGTTCCCCCCTGCTTGTTCACAAAGAACATGGTTACTTGATTGTCCGTATGAATAAGGACTGTTTTGTAGCTGAGCAGGGTGTGGAACATTTGCAGAGCAAGGAAGATTGCTCTGAGATCCAAGAGATTGATATGTAGACAACTTTCTTGTGGAGTCCAAGTACCCTGGGTGGAGAGGTCTTGCAGATGAGCTCCCCAACCCATTGGAGAAGCATCTGTTGTAAGAGTTGCTTGGGGCAGAGGTTGCTGAAAGGGGGACCCCAGCAACAGGTTTTGAGTGGACTTCCACCACTGGAGAGACAAAATGAGACGACTTGTGTTTGCTATTCTGTCTGACAGGCAACCTGATGCCTGGGTCCATTGGGTGGATAAAGTCCACTGAGCTGCCCTCATGTGAAGGCGAGCATATGGTACCACATGCACGGTGGATGTCATGTGGCCTAGCAACTGCAACATTTCTCGAGCAGTTAAAAAGGGCTTTAGGGCTGCTTGAGAAGCTAACTGCACCAAGCGAAGGCAAAGGGCTTGGGGAAGGTAGGCCCTTGCCTTTCTGGTATCCAGCAGGGCTCCTATGAACTCTAGAGACTGAGTAGGAGTTAGACTGGATTTTGGGAGGTTTATGACCAGCCCTATATACTGAAGGATACACATTGTGCAAGTTAGAGAAGTCCTGGCCTCTGACTGTGTTGGAGCTCGAATGAGCCAGTCGTCCAAGTAAGGGAAGACAAATATTCCCAGAGTGCGTAGAAATGCTGCTACCACAGCCAGGCATTTCATGAACACCCTTGGTGCAGAGGCCAGACCAAAAAGAAGCACCCTGTATTGATAATGCTTTCCTTGAAACAGGAACCGAAGAAACCTTCTGTGGGTTGGATGGATGAGAACATGGGTGTACGCATCCTTGAGATCTAGAGAACAAAGCCAATCCTGACTCTGAAGGTATGGAAGCAGAGCTCCAAGAGAGATCATTTTGAATTTCTCCTTGACAAGGAATTTGTTCAATTCTCTGAGATCTAAGATAGGTCTGTATCCCCCTGTTTTCTTTGGGATAAGAAAATAAGGGGAATAGAACCCTGTGCCCTGTTGATTTAGAGGCACTTCTTCTATTGCCCCTTGGGCAAGGAGCATAGTAACTTCCTGACCTAACAGGTCGATGAGAGAGGTTGGAGAATTGAACTGCTTCACTATTGTGGGAGGGGGCATGCTTGAAAAATGAAGTTTGTACCCCTCTCTTATGGAGTGTCCAATGTTCTGATGTTATTTTGCCCCATCTGGGAGCAAAATGGCATAACCTTCCTGGAATGGTGGACGGTTCTGGACCCTCCAGAGCCAGAAAGACTAAGTTCTCTAGCTGAAAGTCAAAAGCCCTGAGGAGGCTGAGGCTGCTGGGCCAGCTGAGGACTAGCAGCCTTTGCTTTCTTCTGTTTGGGTGGTTGCTGACATTTGGTTGAAAACTGACCTGCAGAAGATGCCTGCTGACCGTAAGCAGGATAAAAAATTTTCTTTAGAAAAAGGTGTTTTCTTGAACAACCTTTTCTTAACAGGATCAGTAGTAGACTTGGATAGTCTATCCAAAGTGAAATTTTCAGCATCCATTTCATTGGCTTTTTCTTGCCAATCTTTACCAAACAGGTTCTCACCAGTACAAGGTATATTTCCCAATTTATCTTGTACCCAGAGCTCTAAATCAGATGCTTGGAGCCAAGCAATTCTACGTGCACCTATGGCAATAGCCGAGGCCCTGCTTATACATTCAAAGCAGTCAAAGGCTGCACGGTTGGAGAATTTAGAGACATCTTGGGCATGTTTGAGCCAAGTGAGAAACTCCTGCTTTTTATCGTCTGAGATGAAAGGACTTTAAGTCTGTAGGTGATCAGTAACTTCCTTTAGGAACATTCCCATGTAGAGAGACTATAGGAACGGATTCTTGTAGCAAGCATGGAAGCTTGAAAGACTCTACATCCAAAAGCATCCAGAGTTCTGCATTCAAGTCCTGGAGGATTAGAGGCATGTCTTTTTGCACTTCTAATCCTTCTCATAGCAGATTCCACCACAATAGAGTGGTGAGGAAGCTGAGTTTTATGGAAACCAGGACAAGGAGGGACACGATACATAGTATCTAACCTACGAGAATGAGGAGAGGTGGTAAGAGGTGTTTCCCACATCCTCAACATGAGATTATAGAGAATCTCATGAATGGGTAGGGTAGCTGCCTCCTTAGGAGTTTTAGGATACTGTAAAATATCCAACTCCTTGGCCCTTGGCTCTGTCTCAGGGGCCACAGTGATGGAGAGGCCCCGAGCCACCTCTCGGATGAAGTCTTGGAAAGACATGTCCTCTGGAGGAGACATCCTGCGTTTAGGGGAGGACGACTCCTGTGGAAGCATCATCGCTGCATCGACAGAACTTTCAGAATCCTCAGATTCTTCTGAGGAATCAAAGTATCGCCTGTCCAGATGCTCCTGCAGAGCCCGATACCCATACCGAGCAAAATCAGTATCGGGAATAACCGGTAACGGGGAATCGGTACCGCGGGCATCGAAGGACAGAGTACCGGCACAGCAGGCACTGATGCCGATACCGGTACCGGTGGAGTTGTCTGTCGCGGTACCAAGGGCGTCGATGCCGCAAGGAAAGCCGCTAGACTGCGTTCTATGGACAGAATTCAATGGTCCATAGAAGCTGCCAATGCCTGGAAATCGGTACCGGTGGAAACTGCCAGTACCCCAGAGTATGGCACCAGGAGATCTGTCGAGTCCGAGCCATCGAGAACATCCTGGAACCCCGATGATGGTGCTTTGGAAGCCAAAGCCTCCCGCCGGGGTAATTTTGCCGGTGCAGAATCCTCGAGGGCAACGCCAGAGGCATCTCGATGCTTAGAAGGAGATCTACCCTTTGAGGACCGGCTAGACTTATGTTTAGTTACCTGAGATCCACGGTAAGAAGCAGCAGCCCTGGAGGACGTCGATGCCACTGAAGCCGCATCAGAAAGAAACAGGGTACTGAGCTTAGCAGCTCGGTTCTGTCGACCCCTTTTAGACGACATAGCACAGGACACAATCCGTGATGGAGTGGTCAGGACCTAAACATTTTTTTTTCAAAGTTTTATTTAGAAACCATCAAAGAAACAATAAGTACATAACAAGTAACAGCCACTCCCTGGGGTGGGCTCTTATCCCCAGGGGAAGAATGCATTGATGGTTACATGGATTTTCAAAGGTTACCCTCCCACCCTCCCCCAGCCCCTCTCCCCCCCCTTCACCCATCCCCCCCCCCCCCCCGGCAGCCCATGTCGAGGCCACGCAGGACCAGCTCGGAAAGTTCCACATGGCATCCACATAACACTGCAAATAAGTAAGTTGATCAACAACCCGACTGCAGGACCACATTACGGGACCGGGAACTCAGATTTTGAATATATGGATCCCAGAGCAGCAAGGCGGCGGACCATCGCTTGATATGGCATCGGGCAGCCCGCCACTCCAGGAGCATAAGCTGATGGAAGGAGTTCCGCCACTCCCAAAAGGAGGGAGGGTGGCTGTCCCTCCACCACCGCAATAGGGGCCCTTTACCCACCAGACATGCCTTGTGCACCAGCCAACGACTCCATTTCCCCTTCGGAGAGGTAAGGCTCAAGAGATCCAAGGCCACCAAGGCAGCATCCCAGTGGACAGGCTGTCCTAACAGATTAGCCATTAATAGAGCGATTCTCCGCCAATATGGACAAATCCGTCGGAAGCCCCACCACATATGTAATAAGCTTTGGCCTCCCCCTTCAGCAGCGAGGAATGCTCCCCCCCCCTCTAGGCGGCAGAGGGACCTTCTCCTTCTCCACGTGGCGGCCTCCCTTTGCCGCCATGCCAAAGCTGCGGTGGTCTTCGGGGGTCTCGTCCCCCGTCCCCCCACCTCAATGCCACATCACGGCGTCGTAGGTTCGCCTCTCGCGTGTGTGTGCTGCTCTGTCTACACGGGGGGGGGGGGGCAGGGCCTTCTCCATCCCCGGTTCCGTTGGCGCGTTCCGATCTCCCAGCGCCTGAGGGGGGGGGGGCTTATGCCAGTCTGAGCGGCCACCGACGAACTCCCGGGGCCGACGGAACAAGCAGCGGCCCAGCCCAGGGCCCGACAAGGGTTCCCAGCCTCCTCCTGTTGTATCGGTGTCTGTCGCCCTCCTGGAGCACTAGTTATCGCTGGGGGGGAGTGGGGGGAGCGATGGGCTTCAGTCAGGGAGGCTCCCGCCTCCGCGGATCGCAGCTCCAAACTCCGGCTGCAATTTGCTGCTTACCGGGTCTCCCCGCGGCGTGGCTCTCAATGCAGGCTCGAGGTCTTCAGCGCCAGCCTCCCGGGACTAGGCCGCGGCTGCAATTCAGCACGGGAGGGAGAGGTGGGAGCTTGGGGGCGCCATCTCACACTGCCATCCGGCCGGGGAAGCAGGGGGGGGGTCCGAAACCCTGAACTTGGCCCCCGCTAGCACATTTTTCGTCGCCGGAGGGGCGAGGGGGCCCAGAGCTCAAGAAGCATGCGACTGCTCGCGCTCACCGCATCACTGGAAGTGTCGGACCTAAACATTTTAACCACCATTCATGGGTGTCGGTGACGGAAATGGTACCGCCACATTTTGTGCACTTTTTAAAACCTGAAGCAGGTTTTTCCATATTAAGGAAATTTTTGGGCCCTAAGGCCCAAAAAGACAGGTGCACCTGAAGAAAGGAAAAGACTGGATAAATTAAATTTTTTTTTTAAGAAAAGAAATACCGGCGGTACCGGGAGAGCGTCAGGGAAGGCAGACGCGAGCACAAAAATAAATAAAGAAATATAAAAATAAGGAAATTCTTCTGCGGTGACAGGAACACGACCTGCTGGCTCTGCAGAAAAAGAAGAACTGGAGAGAGGCAGTTGGGAAAGGCAGGAAGGCAGCACGCAGGCGCTTTGGGATGCTCCCAAAAGCTTTCTGGGGAGCGTTCCCGCGCAGGCTCCGTCGGTACCGACAATACCCATATGTGATGACTAGATTCCTGCTTGTTCCTGGAGATTCAAATAGACCATCTGTGGAAGTCAATGATGGAAAAGCTCTATATATACAAAGACAAAACCAGAACTGACTGGTGTACAGATTACCAACTACTAGCATGCAAACTCAGGCTAAAGTTGAAAAAGAGCAAGTGACTCATGAATATAGCACAATATGACCTTGAGAATATACCACTGAAATAGCGTAGTTACTCACCTGTAACAGGTGTTCTCCAGGAGCAGCAGGAATCAGTCCTCACTTATGGGTGACGTCGGCGCCGACGGAGCCCTCGCGGAGCAATTTTCCCCAGCTTTCAAAGAAAGCCTTTGGGAATTGCAGCGCGCATGCGCGGTCGTCTTCCCGCCCGAGGGTGCCATCTTAGCCAGTCAGATGACATAGCTAAAAAAGACAGCATAAAAATTTGCAAAAAGAACATAAGCAGACGATTGCAACTCCAAGGGGAGGAGGGAGGGTAGTGAGGACTGATTCCTGCTGCTCCTGGAGAACACCTGTTACAGGTGAGTAACTACGCTTTCTCCAGGACCAAGCAGGAAGTCAGTCCTCACTTATGGGACTCCCAAGCTCAAGGCTACCGGAGACCCTAAGCACAAAAATGAGCTCCCTCTAGCTCAGCAGCACAGAAGGATAGAATCTTCGCTGAATTATCACCCACCGGTAGCCCACATCCGGGATGGAGGGTAGGAGTTGCTCAGACCTCAAAGAGATTACGGAGGACTGCCTGTCCGAAAGCACTGTCCCTACGGGACTCCCTCTCGAGACAGTAATGGACCGCAAAAGTCTGGCTCGAAGACCAAGTAGCGGCCCGGCAGATGTCTGCCAGCGGAACAGAGCGGAGGTAAGCCACTGACGTGGCCTTTGCCCGAACGCAATGAGCCGTGACTCGACTTTCTAAGGAGAGTCCGGCTGCCCCATAAGCCCAAGAGATACAGTCCGCCACCCAGATGGACAGAGTACGCTTGGAGACCGGGAGCCCCAATCTATTGGGGTCAAAAGACACAAAAAGCTGAGCAGCTTTACGGTGCTCCCGCGTACGGTCAAGGTAGAAGTTCAGAGCCCTTCTACAGTCCAGGGTATGGAGGACCGTCTCAGCTCGGCTGGAGTGTGGTCTGGGAAAGAAGGTTGGAAGTACCACCTCCTGATTGATGTGAAAAAGGGAGACCACTTTAGGCAGAAATTTCGGATGAGTCCGTAGGACCACCCTATTCTTGTAGAACCTAGTGTAAGGGGGATCAGACACGAGGGCCTGCAATTCACTTACGCGTCTAGCGGAAGTGAGGGCTATCAAGAACAGAGTTTTCCAAGACAGAAAACGGAGAGAACAGGTAGCCATAGGTTCAAAAGGCGGACAGGTGATCCGCTGCAAAACCACATTCAGGTCCCAGTCAGGCGCTGGCGGGCGCAGAGGTGGTTTAAGTAGAAGGAGACCTCGGAGAAACCTCGCTACGAGAGGGTCATTGGAGAGAGGTCTGCCGTCCACCGGCACATGATGTGCTGAAAGAGCACTGAGGTGAACTTTGACGGAGTTGGACTTAAGTCCCAGATTAGAGAGGTGCAGCAAGTACTGCAAGATCACCGACACCGGGCAGGAGAAGGGATCCTGAGACTGTTGGGTACACCAGACTGCAAAGCGACGCCATTTAAGGGCGTAGCATTTGCGGGTAGAAGGCCGTCGCGAAGCCAAGACGACCTCCTCCACCTCTGTCGGCAGGAGAAGGGGAGCAAGGACTACCCTCTCAGCAGCCAGGCCATGAGGTTGAGAGACCTGAGGTTGGGGTGCAGGAGGGACCCCTGATCCTGAGTGAGGAGATCCGGTTGTACCCCCAGAGGGATTGGATCCTCCACCGCCAGTTGCAGCAGGAGCGGAAACCACGGCTGCCTGGGCCAGCGAGGGGCCACCAGGATCATGAAGGCTTTGTCTCGGAGAACCTTGAAAAGAGTCCGAGAGACTAGCGGGATGGGAGGGAAAGCGTACAGAAGGCTCCCCGACCACGAGATCAGAAAGGCATCCGCCGCAACCCGAAGGGGATGTGGCTGACGAGAGCAGAAGCGAGGAAGCTGCCGGTTGTGAGGACTGGCAAAGAGATCCACCGTGGGGAGACCCCACTTGAGGAAGAGCTTCTGAACTACCAAGGGATCCAGACGCCACTCGTGCGGCTGGAGGACCCTGCTGAGCTTGTCTGCAAGGCAATTTTCTTGGCCCGGGAGATAAACTGCCTTGAGGAGAATGCCGTGACTGACGGCCCAAGAGCAGAGCTTCTGTGCCTCCCGGCAGAGGAGGAAGGAGCCCGTGCCCCCCTGCTTGTTCACGTAGAACATGGCAACCTGATTGTCCGTCTGGACAAGGACGGACTGTTGGGAAGTCAGGTGGGAGAAGGCCTTGAGAGCTAGGCGGATCGCCCTGAGCTCCAGGAAGTTGATCTGCTGAGCCGACTCCCACGTGGTCCAGAGGCCCTGAGTACGTGCCTCTTCGCAATGTGCTCCCCAGCCCAGGAGGGATGCATCGGTGGTCAGCACCCGGGTCGGCTGAGGTGACTGGAAAGGCATTCCGAATGTCAGGTTCGGCTGCCGGAGCCACCACCGGAGAGACGAGACCAGCGGCTCGGAAACGCGCACTAGGTCTGCTAGGCCGCCCGTGGCTTGACGCCACTGCTGGCGGAGACACCATTGAGCAGACCGCATATTCAGGCGGGCATTGGGGGTCACATGGACGGTGGAAGCCATATGGCCGAGCAGTCTCAGGAAGCGCCTGGCGGAGACCAGGGGCTGGCTGCGAAAGCGGTCGGCTAGGTCCATGAGCCGTTGAGCCCTGTCGAGCGGTAGGTACGCTCGCGCCTGCGGAGTGTGCAGCCTTGCGCCGATGAACTCGAGATCCTGTGAGGGGAGCAAAGTGGACTTTGCGAAGTTTATAACAAAGCCCAAGTGCTGCAGCAGAGTCACCGTGCGGCACGTGGCGTTGGTGACCTCCTGAGCGGACGCTGCTCTGATGAGCCAGTCGTCGAGGTACGGAAAGACAGAGGCCGTGAAGCCGGAGATGGGCCGCCACGACCGCGAGACATTTTGTGAAGACTCGCGGTGCGGATGACAGGCCAAAGGGCAGTACTCTGTACTGGTAATGATTTCCTGCCACCACAAACCTTAGGTATTGGCGGTGGCTTAGGTGGATGAGGATGTGCGTGTAGGCATCCTTTAGATCCAAGGAGCATAGCCAATCTCCCTGCTGGAGGTAGGGCAGAAGGATTCCAAGGGTAAGCATTTTGAACTTCTCCCGCACAAGGAACTTGTTGAGGTTGCGCAAGTCCAGGATGGGTCTGAGGCCCCCCGTTCTCTTTGGTATCAGAAAATACCTTGAATAAAAGCCTTGACCTCTCAGGCGGTGTGGCACCGGTTCCACCGCCTGTTCCTGCAGAAGACCTGCTAACTCCTGAAGGAGCAACTCCCTGTGCAGAGGGGGGCGCGGAGGTTCTCCCGGAAAATAGGAGGGAGGGACCTGATGGAAGTGGAGAAGGTAGCCTTCTCGCACGACCTGAAGCACCCAGGCATCTGCGGTGATGCTGGACCACCTGTGGGCGAAGTGAACCAGCCGGCCTCCGGTGCTGGGAGGAACCAGCGGGGGGGGAGAGGCTATGCTGAGCGAGTCAAAAACCCCCACCCTGCTGAGCAGGGCTGGTGGTGCAGGCTTGGGGGCTTGCTGCCTACGGGACCCGTTACCCCGTCCCTTGGCCTGCTGGCCCTGTTGGGGAGCTGCAGGGGCCTGATAATGGGGGTATTGTTTGTAGGCAGCCGCCTTCCTCGGGTAAAAGGACTTTTTCCCCGAGCCCTTCTTTTTCTGGGAAGGGGCGGAGGTCTTCCTAGAAAGCCTGGTCCTGGTGAGAGTCTCAGTCTCAATTTGTGCAGCCTTTTCCGCCATGGGCTTGCCAAAGAGGTTTTCGCCTCGGCAGGGGACATCGACCAACTTGTCCTGTACCCAGGGCTCAAGGTCTGACGACTGAAGCCAAGCCTGTCGGCGGGCACCGATGCCGGCTGCGGCCACACGAGCCGAGGCTTCAAAGCCATCATAGGCTGCTCGGGACATGAACTTTGAGCATTCCCGAATGCCCGTGGACAAGGCTAGGAACCTCCGCAAGGGCTCCTCGGAGAGACCAGCGGAGAATCCGGCTAGCTCTTTAGCCAGATCCCGGAGATACATGCCCATGTATAGCTGGTAAGTCTGGACACGACATGCGAGCATAGAGCCCTGGAAGCACTTCTTGCCAAGGCCATCCAGGTTACGGGCCTCCCTTCCAGGAGGCACCGAGGAGTGCATCTTCTGGCTCTTAAGACGATGCATGGCCGATTCCACTACCATGGAATGGTGTGGCAGCTGTGCCTTTTGAAAGCCAGGGCTCTTGCGGACCCGATAGATAGAATCGACCCGCTTGCTGAGGACCGGCGAGGAGGCCGGACTCTCCCACATGCGGAAGAGTAGTCGTTCCAGCATAGGAGGAACCGGCACAGTAAAGTGTTCCCTCGCGGGAGAGTCATACTGGAGGGCGTCGAGCTCTTCGGCTCGAGGCTCCTCCTCGGGATCCGCAGGGAAGGCCAAAGCCTTGGCCATATCCCTAACGAAGTCCGAGAACCGGGCATCCTCCGGGGGGGACTGCTTCCGAGGCTCGGACTCCGGTGAGTCCGATGGGACACACCGAGTCCGGAAAGAATCAGGTGACTCTTCCTCCTCAGACTCCCAGACCAACTCCGACGAGGACTCGGTGGGGTCGGCCCGGGCAGGGCGCGGCGCCAGCCGCCCCGACGCCGAGGGAGTCGGCGTCGGCGACCTCGGTCCCGAACGGGAGGCCGAGGGTGACCTCGACCGAGGATCGACTCGAGTTCTCATCGACTCGAGGATCGGCTCGGTCTCCGGGGTCGACTTGGACGTCGACGTCCCGGCGGTCGGGGCAGCGGCGCCAGCGAGGCCAGCGAGCAGTGCCCGCTGCTGTTCCATGAAGGCAGACAGTCTGCTCTCCAAGGCCGTCAACCTGAGTCCGAGCTCAGGTGACCCAGCAGCCCCCGACTCGGGCCCCGACGGCGTCGGGCCCGACGTCGGCTGTCGCGGAGGCGAGTCCAGAAGGACCACAGGACTTACCCGAGCAGGCATCTCCGACTCCAGGCGAGGTCGCTTCGGGATGTGTTCCTTCTCCAAGGACCCGGGGCGGCTGTCGGGGCTATGCGACCTGGCCCTCGCGGAACCAGGAGCGTCCACCGACGCCGCCCTCGCGGGTTTTTTCCTTCCGACGATGGTCCCCGGAGGGAGAACCCCGGTCGGAGGAGCTCCGGCGACGGTCCGAGCTGGAGCCTTTCGACACGGAGGCCTCCGACGAGGTCCGGGTACGGCTGGGGTCAGCGAAGATTCTCTCACGCTGATGCCGCCGACTTCTCAACGCCTTTGAGGACAGTTTGCTGCAGGGCCCACAGATCAGTTCCTCATGATCCGGGCCCAGGCAGCGGAGGCAAAAGTCGTGTGTGTCGGTCAGTGACATATTTCGGTCACACCGACCACACCGCTTAAACCCACTGGCAGCCATCGGGGGAAAAAGGGCCCCTGCGAGGTCAAAGGACCGGGCTGCCAGGGAAACCGAAAACGAAAGCTGACTAAGTCAGAAAAACCGAAAAAAGTAAGAGGACTCGAGACCGGCGTCGCGAGTCCGGGCGGGAAAAACGATCGGCGTCGAACCGAAAGAAAAAAGGATAAAATAAAGAAGAAAATCAACTTTTTCGCGGGGACAAGACGGGGACGTCTGTAGGGCTCCGCGGAAAAAAGAAGACTGGCTAAGATGGCACCCTCAGGCGGGAAGACGACCGCGCATGCGCGCTGCAATTCCCAAAGGCTTTCTTTGAAAGCTGGGGAAAATTGCTCCGCGAGGGCTCCGTCGGCGCCGACGTCACCCATAAGTGAGGACTGACTTCCTGCTTGGTCCTGGAGAATTATTCATTTGCTGCTTAAGATACAAATTTTTTATTTATTTTTTTATTTATTTAACACTTATTTATATACCGCATCTTCCAGCGATCAGTTGCGGTGTACAATTAACAACAGTTAACAATGCAGAGCTTGTTTTACATAGAACAATTATAACTTTTTACATAGAACATCTTAACTTGCACAACATAGGGTTTAAAAAACTAAGCGGAATAATTCAATAATTCAACACACAGATTGTGTAACAATTTAAACAAAAGTACTGTCCCTACCGCATAGGCAGATTATAACAGTTGTAACTATATACAAGTAGGGTGTCAATGCATAGGAATGGAGTGATTATTCATTTAAGTTTTGTATGTTCCTTGTAGTAGGGAGTATAAACTTGATTTTGGCGGTTCGTGTTTAGCCTTTATCTAAGATGAGTGGAAGGTTTTCCATGGTATTATAGTGTTTAGTGAATAGGTACGTTTTCAATTTTTTTCTGAATTCCATTATCTCTGTTAGTGATCGTAGGTCCTCTGGTAACGAGTTCCAGAATGTTGGGGCTATGTGGGATTTATTTGTTAATTTGTTTATTATTTGTTTATTTGTGAGTTCTTATATATTCTTTTGGCATCTTAAGTTTATTTGATTGTCCTTTTCTATGAGTGGGCTTAGGTGTTTCTTTGCTTATTAGATTACAGAGTGTCTTCGGGGCCATGTCATTTATGGCTTTGAATGTAGTTATTATTGTTTTGTATGTTATTCTGCTTTGTATTGGTAGCCAGTGGAGGGATGCTAGTATCGGTGTAATGTGTTGGAGTGAATTTATCTTTAATATAATTCTAGCTGTTGCATTTTGCGCAAGTTGGATCCTTTTGATGTTTTGTTTTGAAATGCCTATAAGTATTAAGTTTGCGAAATCGAAGTGGGGAGTTATGGTAGCCTGTGTTATATTGATAAAATCTTGTATAAATACAAGGGGGCGTAATTGTTTGAGGATTTTAAGTTTGAAGTAGATTTTCTTTAAGGTATTTCTAATGTGCGTTTCCATAGTAAGGTGTGTATCTAAAATGACACCTAGATATCTTATTTCATTTTTTATTTTAATTTCTTGGTTTTGTAGTGTTATGTGGGTTGGAGGAGTAAATGATTGGTTTTTTGTTACGATTAAGACTTCAGTTTTAGTATGGTTTATATGGAGGTTTTGGGTTTTTAGCCAGTATGTAATTTCATGACAGATCTCCAGAAGACTTATGGGATGACATCAAGAAGGTTGTGTTGGAAGAAAGTGAGAAGTCTCTATAGAAGGTAAAAAAGCAAAAACGGCCAAAATGGATGACCGCAGAAAATCTGAAGATTGCCCCAGAAACACAGAGAAGCTAATGCCAGAGGACAGACAGAGAAGCAATTGCAGAACTCAGATTTCCAACATGCAGAAGACAAGACAAGGAGAAGTATTACAATGACGCATGCAAAGAAATAGAAGCAGAAACTATTAGAGGAAGAATAAGATCAGTTTTCCTAAAGCTACTAGAGTTAAAGAAGAAAATTACAGACTCAAATTGGAATGTTACAAGATGCTCAAAGAACCAAGTTGAATGATGCCAAGATGATCAAGAAAAGGTGCAAAGAATATACAGAGTCATTATACGATAAAGATCAAGTTGACCAACAGCTGTTTCAACCTGTACCTTATGATCAGGAACTACTGGTGATAAAATGTCAATGCAGCATTGAAAGCCTTATCAAAGAACAAAGCACTGGGCATTGATTGCTATAATATTCTAAAGGGAATGTAATCAGATGCAGCTGTTGCCATACTTACAAGGCTCTGCCAGGAAATCTGGAACATCATGGCCAAATGACTGGAAAAGATCCATGTTTATACCAATACTAAAGAAAGGTGATCCCTCTGACTGAAAATTATCGCATAATTGCTCTGATCCCACATGCCAGCAAGATTCTACTCAAGATTATTCAGCAAAGACTACAACCATACCTGGAACGAGAACAGCCTGAAGAGAAAGCAGGGTTCAGGAAAGGGCAAGGAATGAGAGACATCACGAAAGTGAGATGGATTATTGAAAAGACTAAAGAATACCAGAATGATATCTATGTGTGTTTTATCAACCACAGCAAAGCTTTTGACTGTGTAAACCAGGGGTCTCAAACTCAAATTGCTTTGAGGGCCAAATGAGGACTTGTAGAGTAACCCGGGGGCCGCACAAGACGCAGGCCTCATTTGCATAAGGGCATCATTTGCATAAATATTTGCATAATGTTACCATACACTAACTTTGAGTAAACATGCCTCTTAATGAGTGTATGGATAAAGAAAGACTAAAAGATTTCTACATTACTATAAACCAGTGCCAACCGCCAGGCACATTAGGAACTACTAGAAACACTGCTCATTTAGAACCCATAGCAAACCTGCCATGTCCTAACAGCACTACCAGGACTCACAAAGCACCATACCCTAACTATCAAAAGGCAACACTGCAAATATTAAATCAACACATTTCAGAGAACAATACATGACCTACTCGGGAAAGAGAACAAGTGGCAATGTCAAATAGGAATTACATAAACAGAATACCTCAGCTCAGTTACACATGCAGAACATACATCACCAAACAAGGAATCACAATTTAGAAACAGGAAGACAATTAAACTGGGAACCCCAAAAGCCAAACTTAGAATGTACAACACTGTAGAAATAAAACTATACATTGATTTCCTCTTGTATTAAATAAAGTGCAGACGTTAAAGATGCACATTTCCAAGAGCTGACATATTTCAGTTAATAAATTCAAAATAAAGAGATATTTTTCTACCTTTTGTGCATTTTTTTTTCAGTTGCAATTGTTCCAGCCACTTTCTTCTGGTTTCTTTGTGTCTTCTGCTAACTCTCCATCGTCTGCTGTCCATTTGTCCTTTCTTCTTTCCCAGTTTTTTTCCATTCTCTCTACATCTGCTTTAACATACTAATCATTCTCCTTTTGCTCTTTCCTCATTCCTATTTCATCCACTCAAATTTTACCCCTCCATCCTCAATCCCCACTTACTCTCCCAATACCCGGCCAATTGTAGATTTTTCTTCCCTCCCACACAAAATATATTTCCCCTCTCCATTTCACTCTCCCAGCCCCATCCCATTCTAATCGTCCCCCAACATCAACTCCCTTCTAGCTCCTGCCCCACCCAGCATCCGCTCCCTTCTAGTCCCCGCATCATCAGCCCATTTCCAGTCCTAGCTCCCTCCCCTCACAGCCCATTTCCTTTCCAAGCCCCCCTCCCCATCAGCCCATTTCCATTCCAAGCCCCCTTCCACTCAGCCCATTACCATTCCAAGACCCTGTCCCCATCAGCTATTTGCAATTCAAGCTCCCCCTTCTACTCGGCCCATTTCCAGTCATAGCACCCCCCCCCCCAGTCCATTACCAGTTCTAGCCCCACCCCCCCCATAGCCCATTATCGGTCCTAAGCCCTCCAACAGCCCACTTCCAGGCCTAACCCTTCCATCGCCCCATCTTCATTCTTAGCCCCCAATCAGACCACCTCCAGTCCTAACCCCCATCTGTCCATTACCAGTACTATCCCCCCATCACCCCATTTCCAGTCCTACCCCCCCAGCAGCCCACATCAAGTCCTGCTCCCCCCCCAGCAGCCCACATCAAGTCCTGCTCCCCCCCCAGCAGCCCACATCAAGTCCTGCTCCCCCCCAAGCAGCCCACATCAATCCTGCTCCCCCCCCCAGCAGCCCCCATCAAGTCCTGCTCCCCCCCAGCCGCCCACATCAAGTCCTGCTCCCCCCCCCAGCAGCCCACATCAATCCGGCTCCCCCCCCCCCCCCCGGGAAACTTAAACTTTAGAAAACAGCTGGCTGCTGCTCCTGCCGCTGCCGCGGCGGTAGCAGCAATACCGCATGTCCCGCGGCCCCCCCCCCCCCCCCCCGCCTGTCAGTTCTTCTCTGCTTCGGCTTTCAGAGCCGCGAAGGGAGAGCTTCTCCCTCGTGACTCTGTTAAGCCCGCTGGGGCTTATGGGAAATTTCCCATCTGCCCCGGCGAGCTTAACAGAGTCGCGAGGGAGAAGCTCTCCCTTCGCGGCTCTGACAGCCGAAGCAGAGAAGAACTGACAGGCAAGCAGGAAGGGATTCGGGGGGGGGGGCTGCGGGACATGCGGTATTGCTGCTATTGCCGGGCAGATGGGAAGGGGCCGCGGGACAGTTGATTCTGCCGCTGCCACGGCAGCGGCAGCAGAAGCCGGGGTTTTTTTTCCCCCTGTGTATCGCGGGCCGCACAAAGGTCTCTCGCGGGCCGCGTGTTTGAGACCCCTGGTGTAAACTATGAGACACTCTGGACCACATTAGCATGGTTATACCATAACACCTGATAGAACTGTTAGTTCTCTTGCACAATCTTTACATTGATCATGAAGCAACAGAACAAGGAGAAACTAAATGGTTTAAAATCAACAAAGGTGTATGACAAGGCTGCATACTTCCCTCTACCTATTTAATTTATACGCAGAACAAATCAGAGAAGCAGGACTGTATGAAGACAACTGAGATGTGAAGATTGATGAGTTTTTCTCCAACCACTTTCTCTAAGCAGACATCACCACAATACTGGCTGAAAATGAAGATCTGAAACATTTGCTTTTCAAGATCAAGGAACAGTCTTAAAATGGGCCTGCACCTTAACATAAATAAGACAAAGATCTTGAGAATTGGCAAAATCAGTAAGTTCGTTGATAGAGAAGACATTGAAATAGTGGACAAACTTCAACCTACTTGGATCAACTATGAAAGAAACAAGCAGCAATTAAAAAAATAAATCAATGCATTGCTCTTGGCAGAATGGCTATGAGACCTAGACAAGATTCTCAAGAGTAGAGATGTCTCTTCATACAAAGATTTGACTTTTTCAAGCCCTGGTATTTTGAATAATGTCATATGGATGTGAAAGTTGTACAGTGAAAAAGATAGACAGGAAGAAAATTGATGCCTTTGAATTATGGTGCTAGTGACGAATACTGTGTATACCATGGACTGCACAAAGAACAAACCAGTCAGTACTACAGGAGATCAAACCAGATAATGAGACAGACTTTCATACTTTGGACACATGTGAAGAGAGATCATTAGAATAAGACATCATGCTTGGCAAGCTAGAAGGTCAACATGGATGGGATGTAACATAGCAGTACTAGCCCTGGGAGGGACCAGCGAGCCCAACCTGAATCATCGCTGCTCCAAAACTCATATCCCTCATTGCTCGTACATTCAAATGATAGTGCTTTACAAAAATATGTAGGAATGCCCATGTAGCAGCCTTGCAAATATCTGTTGGTGGAATCAAGCTAGACTCCACCCAGAAAGCCGCCTGTGCCCTTGTCGAATGGGCTCACAGCCCCACCTGCACCACCTTACGCATAAGCAGATAAGCAGGGATGACAGTCTCTCTCACCCACCAAGAAATGGAAGCCTTGGACACTGCCACCTCTCCCTTGTGGGGACCTTCAAACAGAAAAACCAACCTATATGTAGTTTTCAAGTAACGGCAAAGGGTGCAATGCACATCCAGGCACCACAGCAGCAGATCCCATTGGGATCCTCCCTCACCTGAGACCAGGAGAGTAACCAGTTGATTGACATGAAAAGCAGAAATCACTTTTGGCAGGAAGGATGGAACTGGACGCAGTACCACTTTTTCTTAGAAATGGAAAGAAAAGGTTCTTGGCAAGATAAAGTTTGCAACTCAGATTCTCCTGGCCGAGCAAATGGCCACCAGGAAAACTGTCTTCAATGTCAACTCCTTCAGGGAGCACTCCGCCAGCAGCTCGAAGGATGCCATGGTCAGAGCCAAAAGCACCAAGTTAAGGTCCCATGCGGGAACTATGGATCGTAGAGGACGACAAACTTGCTTTACAGCCCGGAGGAACTGCAGAAAGTTCGGATGGGCCACTAGAGTCTTCCCCTGCACTGTCTCCCTGTAAAACGCCAATGCTGCCACCTGCACCCACAGGGAGTTGCATGCCAGGCCTTTATCCAGCCCCTCTGAAGAAAGGCCAACAACGCCAGGAGGGGAGCCTCCAGGGGTCTTAGTTCTCTGTCTAAGCACCAGCTCTCAAAGATCCTCCAGACCCTAATGTAAGCCATTGAGGTGGAATGCTTCCGTGCTTTCAACAGGGTTGAAATAACTGCTTCTAAATAACCTTGTTAACTAGGCGCGCCTCTCAAGAGCCATGCTGTAAGCGAGAATCAATCCACCTGAGGCATCTAGACTAGTACTTGCGCCAGCAGGTTGCTCCTATTCGCGAGCCGCCAGGGGTCATCCGGCAGCAACCTGATGAGATTGGCATACCAATCTGCGCAACCAGTCTGGCGCAATTAGGATGACCATCCCCCTGTGCGCCTCGATGCGCTGCATCACCCGTCCTATCAGGGCCCAGGTTGGAAATTCAGAGCAGTCATGTTTCCAGCCATGGTTACACTAGTGCGTTGAGGCCCTCCGACATCCGCTCTCTATCTGCTGTAGAAACTGTTCACCTTTTCAGATGCAAGGGTTGCCATGGAGATGCATAACGCGGGGGGGGGGGGCGCCCCAGTGGCAAACCAGCTAACAAAAACCTCTTTGTTTAGCGTCCATTTGCCAGGATCCACTCTTACTTTGCTGAGGTAAATCGGCCACCACATTTGCTCTTCCAGCCATGTGTACCGCCGACCAGATTGTCCTCCACCCATGTCAGCAAAGAAGCAACCTCGCTTTCCAACTGGACACTGCCCGTGCCCCCTTGTCTGTTGATATATGCCACCATGGCAGCGTTGTCCGAGAACACGCACATAGCCCTCCCTCGAAGGAGATCCCTGAAGCTCTGGCGGGCCAAGGACACCACTCGCAACTCCAGTCTGTTTATGGCCCCTGCGGTTTCTTCCACCGATCAGCTGCTTTGTGCCATCTGTGCCTGGCAGTGACCCCCCCCCCCCCCCACCCGTCTGTCAGGCTGGCATCTGTCGACAGGCATTCCCGCTAACAGTTTGCTGGTCTCAGCCAACACCGGCATGCAGTTTTGACATCCCTCAGGCAGGGCAGGCGCTTCTCCAATGGGTGAAGTTGGGCTGACCACCTCTTCAGGAGGGACCTCTGTGGGATCTCATGTGTGCCCATGCCCAAGGCACCAGCTCGAATGTTGCTGCCATCGAGCCCAGAAGTTGTAGGAAATGCCAGGCCGTTGGAGCCGGTGTCCGCAAGAAAAACCTAACTTGCAAATGCACGTTGTTCATCCTGTCCAAGAATAAGTAGACCTTGCCCACTTGTGCCCGAAGTGAGCTCCCAGTTAAATCAACTCCTGAGTCGGGTTCGTGTTGCTCTTGGCTGCATTGATCACCCAGCCCAAGCTCTGAAGAACTTCACCACCCAAGGGGTGGCCCTCACACTCTTCCCTGGACTTTGCCTGTATCAACCAATTGTCGAAGTATGGGCGTACCAGAATTCCTTTCTTTCACAGTGCTGCCGCTGCGACCACCATGACCTTGTTAAAGATCCTGGGTGCTTCTGTTAGGCCCGAATGGCAATGCAGTAAATTGAAAGTGACCCATGGGCACCTGAAATCTTAGGAACTGCTGATGTTCCCTCTGAATAGGAATATGTAGGTAGGCTTCCGTGAGATCCAGGGACATAAGGAACTCTCCTTCCCTACCACAATTATTGACCTCAGGGTTTCCATGTGAAACCGCGGAACCCGAAAGCACCGATTTACATGCTTGAGGTCCAGGATGGGCCGAAAGAAAACCTCCTTTTTGGAGACCACATAGTATATGGAGTATCGACCAGATCCAAATTGGCTGCATGATAACTCCATCACCACCAGCAACTGTACCAACCTTTGCAGGGTGTCCCATACCACCTGGAACTTGTGAGGTGCTCTGCAAAGGGAACGCATGAAACTTTCCTGGAAGGTGGTGGGGGGGGGGAGCAAACTCGAGGGGATACTCCTCCTTGACCTCCAAGACCCACAGGTCAGATGTGATCTGGGCGCCCAGGTGGAATAAAATTTGCACAGTTTTCCCCCTATGGGAACCAATTCCACTTGGACCCACCTCGCTTCATTGTGGCTTCTTGTAGGAGGTGAAGTGGAAGGGAAGAAGCCCCTCACTGCTCACATGCTAATTTACCTCAAACTAAGCAGAATCTCCCCGAAAGGAGAGGCAGGCTCTTGTTCTGCATGTTGTTCAGCCCTCTGAGTGCCAGAGTAATCAACTGTTTGCTCTGCCTTGTGCCGCCATGCACTGCTCAGCCTGCACTGAGGCTTTGGCAGCCGCGCCACTGCTAAGCGAGAGAAAAGATTTAACTGCTCAGTAAGTCACTGCCATGCTCAGCCAGCGAGGGGGATTGGGCCCGCAATTTCTCTCCCAGCAGGAAAACCAGGTCTTGGGCTTCTGCGCTCCACCCAGAGGCCACTCTCCTCGCTGGTATGAAAAAAGTCCTATAGTGCCTGAAATTGTAAGGCTGCCCGAGGAAGGGTCCTATACACTTCAGGGCTTCTCCCTCACCCTTAGCACTGGTGCTGCCGATGCAAGGAAGAAGGAAAATAAAAATAAAGCCTATAGCTTTCAAAAACAGTGTTGTCGTCGTCGTCCCCCCATGGGAAGTCTCTCCAGCTGCTTGGAGACTGAATACTGGGGGATGGGAGGAGTTTCCAGCTACCCAAGTGTGCAGAGGTCAGATTCTGACATGCTCAGTCTCCAAGCTGCAGGACAAGCGTGACTACCCCATCCATGTTGGGACTGGACCACTGTTCCCTCTAAGCTGTGCGCGTGTGCGCGCACGCGCACACACCTCACCAAGCGAGCGCACATACTTTACAACAGAGCGCACAAAAATTACGGCTCCGATTCTGATAGAAAACACAGATGTCTTAAAATGTAAAAGTTATGATTGTAATTACTAGAAATTTCCTGCTTCATTTAGTAATCGTCTATTTTCATTTAATTTGATTAAAATCAATATGGTGTACATACTGTATTCTGATGTGTAGTCAAATTTTAAAGTATATAACTCCGAGTGTCATTATGTGGCGCACAAAAATTTAACCTTCCTTCAAAAGCTGCACACAGCTGATATTTTATGCGCACAGCGCCTACAGAAAATTAGAGGGAACATTAGACTGGACTGGAGGATATGAAAAGGAAAGATAGATTTGTTTCTACAAAACAAATGGAGTGGAATGGGGAAATACAGATCTGTTTACTCCTCCAAAAAAAATGGACGAACTAAGGGATACACAATGAAGCTACAATGTAGCACATTTCAGACAAAATATTTTTCCACTCAACCAGTAATCAAACTCTGGAATTCATTACTGGAGAATGTAGTAAAAGCTGTTAGTGCAGCTGGATTTAAAAGAGATTTGGACATATTCCTGGAGGAAAAGTAGAAAAAAAAAAACATTATTAAAGTGGATTGGAAAAATCCCTTGCTTACCCCTGAGATAAGCAGCATGTTTATTTATTTATTACAATTTCTTATATACCGCACTATTCGACATCAGCGCGGTTTACATTAAACAAAAAGACCAGAACAACAGGCTGTTCGGTTTTACAGAGAACAGGTGTACAAACGTGGATAACATGGGTGAACTATTTACATGTGATCTATGTTTTGAGAATCAGACAGGTACTTGTGACCTGAATTGGTCACTGTTGCATACAGGATACTGGGTTTGATGGAACTTTGGTCTAACCCAGTATGGCACTTTATGTTCTTCCTTGCATGAAAGAGCCTGCAACTCTGAGATGCATCTAGATGACAAACAAATCGCTACGACAAAGCCAGTCTTAAAAGTCAAATCCTTCAAGGTCAAATGCTGCAGAGGTTCAAACAGAGAATCTATCAAGGTATTTAACACCAGATTAAGGTCTCACTGAGGGACCAAGGGACAGACAAGCTTAACTTCATGTAAAAACCATGCGGTATCCAGTCGTGCCACCAGTGAAACCCCTTTTATCCTACCTCTAACAGGCTACAGCTGTCACATGCACCTGGAGCAAACGGAGGAGCAGTATACCATCTAGACCTCCCTACAAGAATGCCAAACTCGAAGGACTCTCTTCACAGTGTCAAGCCATGACGCGCACACCACCAACCCCAAACAGATATGTAGATCACCAAGCTGAAAGCATAGTTACTCACCTTTAACAGGTATTCAATGAGGAAAGCAGGAATCAGTCCTCACACATGAGACACGTCAGCACCGATGGAGCCCTCGCGGAAGCATTCCCCCAGCTTTTAAAGAAAGCCTTTGGGAGATGCCACCACGCATGCGTGGTCCCCTTCCCACCCAAGGGTGCCATCTTGCTCAGTCAGACGACATGTTGAGTTATATAAATGTCTTACTCCAAAACTTTTACAGAACTATAATCTTATAGCTGTTCCCGATGTTCTCATTAGTCATACATTTGTATAAAAGCAACAGGTCTCAGACTTTAGAGAGCTAGTGGTCCTTATTCAGTATTGACCAGTGCTCTAATTTGCATCAACGACCTATATGTTGCTTCAATGCTTAATTAATAATCACTTGCGATTCAATATTGGTCTTGAAAAAGGAAATAAAAAAGTGAGTGCTTATGATTCCCCATACAGAATGAGATGCTTATAAGAATATTGTGAACCGAACTTGCCATTCAGAACATTTAACTGTGGAAATTGAGTGGTTCTAGCCCCTGAAGAAACAGCTTGATTGTGAAACGCGACAGCGTTGAAATCGGCGTCGGGCAGATTTAAAGATAAGCACTCACTTTTTAATTTCCTTTTTCAAGACCAATATAGACATCGTATAGGGCGCCTCTGCCACAAGGGCCTTAAGAAAGCGGAGGTAAGCGTGACCAGGAAAGTCACCAAGAGAGATAGCGAAGGTGGCAGGTAGCCAGAGGTTCGAAGGGCAGGTGAGTGAGCTTCCCCAACACTACTTTGAGGTCCCATTCGGTTGCCAGAGGGAGAACCGGGGGCTTTGATAAGAGCAGGCCCCGAAGGAAACAGGTCACCAACTGTTAGACCGAGAGGGACTCACCATCCACCGATAGTGGTGTGCCGCCAGGGTACTAAGATGCACTTGGATGAGTTAGACTTGAGCCCGGACTGAAAGAGATGCAGAAGGTACAAACCAGAGCCACCAAGCAAGAGAAAGGGTCAGCCCCGTGTTCGGTGCACCAGAGAACCTGTGCCATTTGAGAGCATAAGCCTTCCTAGTAGAGGCCTTGCAAGAGGCCAGCAGGTGGTCTTCCACCTCGACCGGAAGGCTGAAAAAGGCCGAAAAAGGCCAGTCACCCCTCTCAGCAGCCATGCTGTCAACAGGAGGGACCTCAAGTTGGGGTGCAGGAGAGAGCCTCCCTCCTGAGATAGGAGCCCCAGAGTGGTCTCTAAGGGCATGGGTGTCTCCACCATCAACTATAGAAGCAGCAGGAACCACGGTTGCCTGGGCCACCGAGGAGCTATCAGGATGCGCGAGGCCCTGTCACAGAGGGTCTTGAAGGTGGTTTTGGCAATCAGCAGCGTAGGAGGGAAGGCATAGATGAGGCCTCCCAACCATGAGACCAGGAACACGTCTGCTGCCACCCTGGAGGAGTAGGCCCGCCGGGAGCAGAAGCAGGGCAACTGGGAGTTGTTCGGACTGGCGAACAGGTCCGTCCCAGGTTCCCCCCAGAGCCGGAAAAGCCGACTGGCTATCCTGGGGTCCAGCCATCACTTGTGCGGCTGGAAAACACTGCTGAGCCTGTCGGCCAATGGGTTGTCCTGGCCTGGCAGGTACACTGCCCGCAGGAGGATACCCTGTTGGATTGCGTACGAGCAGAGGACCAGTGCATCCCGACAAAGGGTACAAGGACCCCATGTCCCCATGTTTGTTCATGTAGAACATCGCCACCTAGTTGTCCGTCTGGACCAGCACCGGCTGGTGACACAGGTGGTGACAGAAGACACCCAGGGCTAGGTGTATGGCTCAGAGTTCCAGGAGGTTGATCTGCTGGGTACTCTCATCTGGTGACCAGTAGCCCTGGGTGCAGAGATCTCCATAATCGGCTCCCCAGCTGAGCAGGGAGGAGTCCATGGTGAGGACCCTTGAGAGTCTTTGGGCCGGAAAAGGCATGCCTGCCTGCCTTGAAATGTTGGGGAGACTGCTACCAGACCAGAGTGCGCACCAATTGGCGGGTCACAGAAACTGTGTTTCTGAGGTGGCCCGTGGCCTGAGACCACTGTTCCCGGAGACACCACTGCGCCGCCCTCATGTGGAGGCAAGCATCTAGGGTGACGTGGACCGTGGAGACCATGTGCCCGAGGTGGTACAGGAGAAGCCAAAGGGGCACCAAGGGATGGTACTGCACACCCCGAGCCAGCGTCTTGAGACAATCGGCCTGGTCCCTAGGCAAGAACACATTCGACTGGAGAGTGTAGATCTTTGCCCCAATGAACTCCAGACACTGTCGGGAGGTGGTGAGAATTGGGGTAGTTTATGGCAAATCCCAAGTTTTGCAGAACCTGTAGTGTGCGTGTGGTGGCCTGCTGTGCCTCTCTTTACGAGCCAGTCATCCAGGTAGGGGAAGACAAAGACCCTCTGGAGCCGGAAAAAGGCAACCACGACCACCAGGCATTTTGTGAAAACTCTTGGAGCAGAGGCTAGGCCGAAAGGGAGCACCCTGTACTGAAAATGCCTGCCCCCCACTACGAACCGCAAGTACTGCCTGTGGTTGGGGTGGATGAGGATGTGGGTATAAGCATTCTTGAGGTCTAATAAGCATAACCAGTCTCCCTGCTGGAGGTGTGGCAGCAATGTTTGAAGGGAGAGCATCTTGAACTTCTCCTTCACCAGGAATTTGTTGAGGATGTACAGGTCGAGGATGGGCCTTAGGTCCCCTGTCCTTTTTGGCATGAGGAAGTACCTGGAGTAGAACCCCTTGCTCTTGCAATGGTGGGGCACCGGTTCCACCGCTTTGTCCTCGAGAAGACCTGCCAACTCCTTCAGAAGGTGGTCCCGATGGAGGGGAGACCTGAGGGGCTCTCCCGGGAAATAAGGGGGTGGTGTCTGAGACAAGTGGAAGAGGTAACCCTCCCTTCCCTGATTACCCAAAGTGCCCAGGAATCTGTGGTGATGGATATCCACCACTGGGCATACAGGGCCAGACTCCCCCCTGTGGGCTGCTGATCTCCTTGGGGCAGATAGGCTATGCTCAAGGTCAAAAACTCCCCCCCTGGCTGGGCCGGAACCGGAGCCGGTGCCTGGGGTTTTGGAGCCTTTTGCTTACGCGGGCCATGCCCATGTCTCTTGGCCTGCTGACCTGTTTGGGAGCTGGGGAGGGCTAAGGTGGGTAGTTTCGCTAAGCAGCTCCCTACCTCAGGTAAAAGGACTTTTTACCGGCACCCTTCACTGGGGATTGGCAGCGGTCTTTTGAGAGCCTGCTCCTCATCATGAACTCTGTCTCCAGCTTGGCAGCCTTGTCAGTCACAGGCTTACCAAACAGGTTCTCTCCTTAGCAGGGGACATCGACCAATTTGTCCTGAACCCACTGCTCGAGGTCGGACGACTGTAGCCAGGCTTGGCAGTGTGCACCGATGCCAGCGGCCACTACTCGAGCCGCTAACTCGAACTCGTCATAGGCCGCTCGAGACAGATTGTGGAGCATTCACCGACTGCTTTGGCCAGATTCTTGAACTGCTGCAGAGGTTCCTCAGACACACCAGCTGAGAACCCTGCAAGTTCCTTTGCCAGTCTCTCAGTACATGCTCATGTACAGCTGGTCGGCCTGGATGCAGCCTATAAGCATTGAGCCCTGGTAGCACTTCCTGCCGAGGGCATCCAGGGTGCACCGAGTGCATCTTCTGACTCATCAGCTGATGGCATGGCCGACTCCATCACCATGGAGTTATGCGGCAGCTGTGACTTCTGGAAGCCTGGGCTCCGGTGGACTCGATACATCGTCGAGCAATTTCCCACATTCAAATCATCGGCCATTCCAAGATGGGAGGATGGGCACTGTGAGAGATTCCCGTGGAAGGGCCTCGTACTGGAGTATTTACAACTCATCTGCCAGAGAGTCTTCCTCCGAGTCGGTCGGGAACACCAGGGCTTTAGACATGTTGTTGACAAAATCAAGGAAGCCCATTCCTCGGGCTGGGACTACCATCGAGTCTCCAAGACGGGAGAATCAGATCTATGGGACGTCACGGTGGCAACGGGTATAGGGGAATTCCTAGTCCTCCATCTCCCACTCGAAGTAGTCCGTTGAGGACTTGTAGGAGGGTAGCTCCATGGGCCTCAGGGCCCCCAATGCCCTGTAGCCAGTGCCCAGCAAACTTGTCGGGAATGACTGCAATCCTGTCAAGTGGGACCAGGATCGTGACCTTGGCCGAGGATCGACTCAAGGCTGAAGGACCTCAAGGATTGGCTTGGCCTCCGGGGATGTCGAGGGCCCAATGGTCGTGGTGGATGAACCGGCCATGCTGGACAACAGAGCCCACTGCTGGTCCATGAAAGCAGACAAACTGTGCTCAAGGGTCACCATTTCAGACCAGAAGTCTCGGGAGCCTTTGGCGTGGGCACCGAGGGACTCTGGCCCAACGCTGGCTCCCCCAAAGGGGAATCCTTGATGAGTATAGTGTCTGGGGACAGAGGCCAGTCTGGAGTCAGATTCTTCCAGGGGACCTCTGCAGGCCGCTCCTTCTCCGATGCCTCGGACTGTCGGACTGGGCCCGGAGAGCACCCAGCCTGTCAGAACCATCCAAGGACACCACCTTCGAGGGTTTCTTCTTCTTCCTGGGTTCCCCTCAAGGGAGATCCCCCTTTCTGAGGACCCACGATGAGGCTTGGGCTCGGAGGGCACCGCCCAAGATTTCGGGGCCTTAGGTGAGGCCCTGGACTTCGAAGGCACGGGGGAAAACCTATTGTGCTGCTGGTGGCTCTTAAGGGCCTTACTGGCATCCTCTTGCAGAGACCACAGGCTGCCGGGTTATGGTCAGGCCCAAGGCAGCGGAGACAGCAGTCGTGTGTGTCGATCAAAGACATGATTTTAGAGCACCAATCATATTTCTTAAAGCCACTGGTAGCCATGAGAGAAAAAAGTACCCCTGTGAGGTCAAAGACTCTCAAGACTGCCAGTGGGAGAAAAAAGGCAAGATGCCAGTAAAAAGAACGAACGAAAGACTATAAAAATACACCGAACTCGACGCCGAGGCACAGAAGAGTACCAGTGCAATACCGGAGGTGAATATGCAACTCAGAGAGAAAAATCTACTTTTTCTGGGGACAAGCAAAAAGTCTGAAGGGCTCCGCTGAAAAAAATAGAGACTGAGCAAGATGGCACCCTTGGGCGAGAAGAGGACCATGCATGCGTGGTGGCATCTCGCAAAGGCTTTCTTTGAAAGCTGTGGGGATGCTTCCACAAAGTCTCCGTCGGTGTTGTCACCCGTATGTGAGGACCAACTTCCTGCTTATTCCCAGAGAAAGACTTACTAAACACTAATCATTTGTATAGCATTACAAGGCATCCACAGCGCTGTACACATACACGTGGCAGTCGTTCAGTACAGCTTACAATCTACGCAGGGCAGACAAAATAGTAATTTATTTATTTATTTATTTGCGTACAATTTGTATCCCGCTGCTTCCAGTGATCAGCAGCGGTTGCTATACAAGGTAAGGTTGGTTGTACCGGCCAGTAATTAGGGGTATGTACAATGCGATTAGGGAGGAGGGTAGCACACATCAAAAGGGTTACAGACTTACAATTGATTGAGGTTAGGACTTCACACACAAGGTACTTATATACATATTTACACAAGCCTGAATGATTTTCATGCGGTTAAATTGAAATGTGATTGGAAGAGGTGCGTTTTAAATTTTTTTCTGAAGTCTTTTAAATCACACTTGGTAATTGTAGTTCCTTGAGAGACGACAGCTTAGTCCTCCACCAATGGGTAGTGCACCTCCTCCTGCAGCTTGGAGACTGGACCAATCAAAACTTTGCATTCCTGTAAGTAGTGTGCTGGCATTCCCTTTCAGCTCCAGTGAACTATTGACAAAGCAGACTCAAAAGAGCAACAAATAAGTAGCCAACCTCAGAAAAACTATCGTAAACTTAAGAAATGTGAAATGGACCACTCTGCAAAAGTACATATGGAGTCATCCCGAAGGGAAGTCTGTCCCGTGCCCCTCCCGCCTGCCGAGCCAGAGACAGCTTGCGAGAGAAAAAGAACAGACAAAGCAGTTAGACAGTACGGAAGAGGTGGTGGTAAACTGGACATACTCACCTGTACCAACAGCTTCCTAGGTTGAACGCGTGCCGCGCCCAGACACCCAAGGGCGGGATTGAGGACTAAGCTGTCGTCTCTCAAGGAACTACAATTACCAGGTAAGTGTAATTACTATTTCCTTATCGTTCCTCCAGCTTAGTCCTCCACCAATGGGATGTAACAGAGCAGCACTAACGGGAGGGACCCTGCCAGCCGGCACGCAAGACCGCCGACCCAAAACAGGTATCCCTCTCCGCCAGAACATCAAGCCTATAGTGCTTGCTGAACGTATGCAAAGACGACCAAGTCGCCGCCTTACAGATCTCCAGCAGCGGCACCAAACTGTACTCCGCCCAGGATGCCGCCTGCGCTCTAGTCGAATGAGCCCTGAGACCCATCGGAGCAGAGCGACCCTGCAGCAAATAGGCGGAAACAATCGCCTCCTTAATCCACCGGGAGATAGAGGCTTTCGCCGCCGCCTCCCATTTCCTGGGCCCCCCAAACAAGACAAACAACCGATCGGACTTGCGGAAGGAGTCGGTGACTGATAAATAATGACGCAAAACTCTCCGGATGTCTAAGCGACTAAGCCCCCGGTCCAAAGCCTGTTCTCCCGCTGTACGCAAGACGGGAAGAGACAACACCTGATTCACATGAAAGGCAGAAGACACTTTAGGAAGGAAGGAAGGAACCGGACGGAGAACTACCTTTTGAGAGGAAAAAGAGAGAAAGGGTTCCCTACACGAAAGCGCCTGGAGCTCCGAAATACGCCGAGCTGAACAGATGGCCACCAAAAACACCACCTTCAGAGTCAAATCCTTTACGGAGGCCTGTGATAAAGGCTCGAATGGAGCCCTACTCAGCGCATGCAGCACCAAGTTGAGATCCCACGGAGGGACCGTAAAACGACGAGCCGGACGTAACCTGGAGACCGCCTTAAGAAAATGCCCCACATCGACGTGCGTCCCAAGAGTTACGCCGTGCACTTTGCCTCGGTAGCAGGCTAGAGCCGCCAGCTGCACACGCAAGGAGCTAGCGGCCAGCCCCTTATCGAAGCCGGCTTGCAAAAATCAAGCACCACCGGAACAGAGGCTGTGGCAGCCCTGATCTGACGCCTGGAACACCGGTCCTCAAAAATGCGCCAGACGTGGACATACGCGAGCGAAGTGGAACGTTTATGCGCCTGCAGCAAGGTCGTAACCACAGACTTGGAATAACCTTTCTTCTTCAACCGCGCCCTTTCAATGGCCAAGCCGTAAGCGAGAATCTCTCCACCCGCGGCATCAGGAGTGGGCCCTGAATCAGCAGCTCCTGAGACAACGGGAGACGCCACGGAACCCCGTCGAGTAAACGCACCAGGTCGGCATACCAAGGACGTCTGGGCCAATCCGGCGCTATCAACAGCACACGTCCACGATGCGCTGGATTACCCGACCGAGGAGCGCCCACGGAGGAAAGACGTAGAGAAGACCCATCGAGGGCCACGGCCGCATTAGAGTGTCGATTCCTTCCGACATGCGTTCCCGCCGTCTGCTGAATAACCGACTCACTGGCTCAGCGGAAGGTCGCCATAAGATCCATCACGGGCATCTCCCAGCGGAGTACTAACTGTTCGAAGACGGTGGGATGCAGCTCCCATTCCCCTGCATCCACTCGCACCCTGCTGAGAAAATGCACCATCACGTTGTCTCTTCCGGCTATGTGCGCCGCCGATATCGCTTGCAATCGTGGCTCCACCCACACAAACAGACTCCGTGCTTCTTCCTCCATGGCCGTACTTCCGGTGCCTCCCTGTTGATTTATGTACACTACGGACGCTGCATTGTCGGACAGCACCCGCACCGCTCGTCCCATTAACTGAGCCTCGAAGTGCTGCAGCGCCCGAAATACAGCTCTCAGTTCCAGATGGTTGATCGACCAAAGGCTCTCCTCCGGCGACCAGAGACCCTGCGCAAAATCTACTCCGCAATGGGCTTCCCAGCCCACTAAACTCGCATCTGTGAACAGCGGAAGCCACTCCAGCAGCTCTAAGGGCATTCCCGCCCGCAACGCAGATGGTTGAAGCCACCACTGCAGCTCTCTCCAGACCTGAGGTGGACAAGGAAGCCGTTTGCTCAAGGGGTCGGACTGATTGGACCAGCGGCGAAGAAGGGCGCGCTGCAACGATCGCATATGAAACCGGGCCCAGGGAACAACCTCCAAAGTTGCCATCATCCCCAGCACCTGTAGGTATTTCCACGCCGACGGAGCTGCGATCTTGCGGAAGTCTCGCACCAGGCGTTGCAGGGCCAGAGCCCTCCGTTCTGTCAGGAACACGGAGCCCTTCCGAGTATCGAACAGCACCCCCAGGTACTCGAGCACCTGTGTAGGCACCAGGCGACTCTTGAGAGGATTGACCACCCAACCGAGGGACTCCAAGGAGGATACCACTTTTGCCGTGATCGTAAGGCTTTCGGCTCGGGACTTTGCTCGAATCAACCAATCGTCCAGGTATGGATGGACTAAGACCCCTTCTCTTCGTAAGGCCGCTGCCACCACCACCATTACTTTGGTGAATACGCGAGGAGCAGTGGCCAAACCGAAGGGAAGAGCCTGAAACTGGTAATGCCCCCAGGGAAGAGTGAAACGTAGAAATCTCTGATGGGACGCCTGGATGGGAATGTGCAGGTAAGCCTCAGTGAGATCGAGAGAGGTCAAAAACTCTCCCTGCCGAACTGCGACAATAACGGATCGCAGCGTCTCCATCCGAAAATGCGGCACTCGAAGACAGCGATTGATGCCCTTGAGATTGAGAATGGCACGAAGGGAGCCATCCTTCTTTGGCACCACGAAATAGATGGAATAACGGCCGAGGCCGTATTCTGCTGGTGGAACGGGGACGATCGCCGCCAACTGAAGTAGACGGTCGACCGTTTGCCGCACCTGGAAAGCCTTCTGAGGGTTTCGGCAGGGGGACAGGACAAAGGAGTCCAACACCGGCCGCGCGAGATCTAAGGCATAGCCGTCGCGGATGATCTCCAACACCCACTGGTCGGATGTAATGTGGGCCCAGGCAGAGAGAAAACCCCGAAGGCGACCCCCGAGAGGTTGGATCTCTGCCGGGACCCGCCGCCCTTCATTGTGGCTTTCGGGCGACTGCGGGGGATGCAGCCGCAAATCCTCTACTGGCCCCCCGAAATCCACGAAAGCTCTGGTACCTAGAGACGTATCGTCCCCTCGGGGACCCCACAAAACGGGGGGAACGAAACCTCCGAAAGTCTCTATATTGCCCCCGAAAGACCGGCGCCGACTTACCACGCCTGGGCTTATCCTCCGGCAGCCTGCCTCCCTTAGTCTCTCCCAGGTCTTTAACCAACTTATCCAAATCTTCACCAAACAGCAGCCTCCCCCGAAATGGAAGCTTGCTGAGCCGCGCCTTTGAAGAGCCATCAGCCGCCCAATTCTTCAGCCAAAGAGCCCTACGCGCCGCTACCAAGGAACCCATACTGTTGGACAAGGCTCTGATGAGGTCGTAGTGCACGTCCGCTAGATACGCCGAACCCGATTCTAAGCGCTGAAGCTCCCGCACTGCGTCACACTCCAAGGAAGCCGACTGTCTCAGGTGTTGGACCCAACGAAGGCAAGCACGCGCGATCCAAGCACCAGAAATAGAAGCCTGCAAAGCCACTGCGTCCGCTTCAAAGGACTGCTTCAGCAAACCATCCATCTTTCGGTCTTGCGCTTCCTTCAAGGCCGCACTGCCTTCTACTGGGATCGTGGTCTTCTTAGTGACCGCTGACACCGCCGCATCCACCTTTGGGGAACGGAAGCGTTCCTTGTCCTTGTCCGCTAGGGGATACAGCTTGTTCATGACCCGAATCCCCTTAAGACCGGACTCGGGAGTATCCCACTCCGCCTGGATCATCTAATCAATGACCTTGTGAATAGGGAAAACTACCTGCGTCTGACGGACCGCCTGAATGATGGGGTCCACAGCATCCTCGTCTTCCGTCGGCTGCTCCGCCGCCAAGCGGAGCATCTGCAGGGCTTCCGAAATCAGCACCGGCAATTCTTCCTTACGGAACACCCGAATGATCCGCGCTTGGTCTTCGGGTTCAGCAATCTCCCCCTCTTCCAACTCATCCACGTCCACGTCCATATCCAACTCAAGCTCTTCTGACTCTTGCCAATCGGCTTCAGCAAGGGAGAGATCAAACGGGCGTGAGCGCTTGGGGGGTTTCGCTCCCAAAGTGGCATGATCACCCACAGGTGACCGCACCTCTGAGGAGGCGACAGGCAAGGCACCACTCAGCTGCCCCTGCCGACTGCGACAAAAAGCTTGATGCATCAGCAAGACAAAATCCGGAGAGAAATCGTGCATTGGGGAAGAGCCCCCTAGATCCAATTGCCCACTGACTATCCCGGGCACGATTGACGGAGACGAAGCAGAAGGGCCTGCCACCACTGCTTCGCCCTCCTCCCCCACACTCGCCCCCTGAGCCGCCGGGGCCATGGAATGTTCCAACTGCTGTTCCATAGAGAGGGAAACGAAGGCGCAGCGATGACAGACGCCCGTTTCTGCGCTGGCCCCCCTACGGGTGCCACAGATGATACACTGAGAGGTAGAGGGCATGGGCTCTAACAGTGCAGGGCCCTAGTATCCCTTGTCCCCAGCAAGCTCGAGGCTCAACGAAAGAAGGCACTCCTCAGTGTGGGGGTTTCGGGGGTTTTTTGTGTTTTTTTTTTTATTATTATTGGTCCCACCTGACTCGGGAAATAAAACAAAAAAGTCTATCTGAGAAGGGAAAAAGGAACCGCAAAATCAGCTGTTGTACAAAACGCGAGAAAATAAAGCACATAAAGAAAACAAAGAAAATAAAGAAAACAAAGCAAACCCCGAACTGCAAGAACGAAAGGGAGAATTACCTCCTGGAAACTGGCAAACCGGCAGAGAGGAACTCCGGAGCCTAACGCTGTCACTCGGAGGCACGGAGACCTCGGGAGCCACGTGCTCAAAATGGCCGCAGCTCCACAGAGAACTGTTTGGCACGCTTTTTTCGCGGCCCCCCCAGCAACCAGTGCACAGGCCGACGTGGTGGACCGCGCTCCGAACTGGCCTCTTCCGAGGAACCGATGAAGCTGCAAAGGGCTTAAAACGCCCGATCTGGTCCCCAGCTCTGCCACGTGGACCGAAAGAAAAACAACATGAAACGCCGCGGACTGCCAGAAGGCAGAAACCGGGCCGCTGGGGTACCGCAGCAGGAGCTCTGTCCCGAACAGTCCAGGGACAGAGATCCTTCCTGGCCAGCAGTTAGGCTGCAAAAAGCAATCAAACTTTGGCTTGGCAGGCGGGGGAATACAAAGGACAAACACCCCCCCCCCCCCCCAAAGCCGTCTCCAGCCACTTAAGACCAGCCGGCTCATAAAGGAGTTTTTTTTTTTGTTTTGTTTTGTTTTTAAAGGGACAGCCCAAGCCAATTAGCCAAACAAAGGGATTTAAGAAATTTAGCTACTATTCTGCTCCTTATCTGTTTCTTCAGTGAGCCCAGCACCTAGGCTCACTAAATCCTCCTACTGCATGGAGACTGGACACACTGGAGCTGAAAGGGAATGCCAGCACACTACTTACAGGAATGCAAAGTTTTGATTGGTCCAGTCTCCAAGCTGCAGGAGGAGGTGCACTACCCATTGGTGGAGGACTAAGCTGGAGGAACGATAAGGAATACAACAAAGAGGGGATTAGAGTAAAACTAAGGGGAAATGGTTAACACACATTAATGTGAAAAACTAGAAAAAGGGGGCCGGGATCCAAAAAGCCTTAAAAGTTGAAATTTGGCCTGAATTTGAACTGGACCATAGATGGAGCGCAATATAACAACTCAGATAGTCTGTTCCAAGCATCTTATACAGCAAAGTGGAAATCTGAGGTTGGCAGTGGAAAAGAAGGGCACAGGTAAAAGCGATTTACCTGATGAGCAGAGTTCCCCAGGAGTGGTGAAAGCAATGAGAGGAGAGATAATGAGAAGCTATAAAATGAATGCACTTCTAAATCAGTAGGAGATGTCTGAATTGGATTTGGAAACTACTATTACCATTATCAATCATTTATAAAGCATTACAAGGCATACACAGTGCAGTACAAACACAAACAGAGGAGTCAATGAAGTGACTTGAAACACATGACTTGAGAAGAAGAGTTTTACATGAGCGCAGCAACACTGGCAGAAGATTAACCATGTGGCAGAATTTTGAATGGATTGAAGGGGAGAGAGAAGATTCAGGTGAAGACCAAACAGTCAATAGTGGAGGAGTAGCCTATTGGTTAGAGCACTGACTTGGTAATCAAAAGACCAGAGTTTGATTCCCACTGATACTCCCCTTGTGGCCTTGGGCTAGTCACTTAACCCTCCATAGTCACGGACGAAAGATCTAGCAATCTTCTACCAGTCATACTGCCAAGAAAACTCAGCACTCACGCAAAGACACATTGAATCTGCAGTGACCGTCATACAGCATGGTCTGAGGGAAAAGTCCAGGCAGAGTCCAATCACAGCAAACTCAAAGTCCTAGACTTCAAAAACGCTGACTTCAGCAAAACTGGTAAGTACCTGAAGGAGAAGTTGGCAGGGTGGGAGGAGATAAGGGAAGTGGAACTAAACTGGACTAAACTAAGAAGCAATAAAAGGGACAACAGATATATATGCATAGAAAGTAAACGAAAAGAGGAAAAGGAAAGCTACATGTTTCACCAAATAAATGGCTTCACAAATAAAGCATAGTTACTCACCTGTAACAGGTGATCTCCGGGAACAGCAGAACTTTAGTCCTCACATATGGGAATCGTCGGTACCGATGGAGCCTGCGCAGGAACGCTCCCAGCGTCCAATTAGAAAGCTTTTGGAAGCATCCCACAGCGCCTGCGTGCTGCCTTCTCGCCTTTCCCATCTGCCTCTCTTCAGCTGAGTTTTAAAGCTAAGACAAAGAGAGAGAGAGAGGGAAAAGGAAAGAGATAGAGAGATACAACTCCTAGGGGAGGTGGGTGGTTTGTGAGGACTAAATTCCCGCTGTTCCCGGAGATCACCTGTTACAGGTGAGTAACTATGCTATCTCCAGAAACAAGCAGGAATGTAGTCATCACATATGGGGACTCCCTAGCATTAGATGCCAGGGAGAGAACCCAGAAGTTGTGTGTCCCTGAGAAGGGCTCCACTTCCCCCCCATGGATCTCTGGCATCCTACCAGGGATGGTGGGTAGGAGTTGATTAGGTATGGAACAGGTGTTGGAGAACAGCCTGACCAAACAAGGCATCCCGGCGGGAGTCCTTGTCCAAGCAGTAATGGGCTGTGAAGGTATGAACCGAGGCCCAGGTGGCTGCTCGACAGATGTCATCGATAGACAGAGTGCAGATGAGCCATTGAGGCTGCCATGGCTCTCACATTGTGAGCTGTGACATGGCCTTCCAGAGAAAGGTTCTTACTCTGATAGGCGAAGGAAATACACTGAGAAATCCAGTTAGATAGTGATCTCTTGGAGGCTGGAAGTCCCAAATGAGAAGGATCAAAAGCAACAAAAAGTTGAGAGGACCTTCTATGTTGCTGTGTTCTTTGTAAGTAAAAGGCTAAAGCTCTTTTACAGTCCAAGGTATGAAGATTCCTCTCTGCATTTGATGCATGAGGCCTTGGAAAAAACAGGCAGGTAGACCGCTTGGTTCAGATGAAAAGGCGAGACCACCTTTATCATAAAGTGTGGATGAGTCCTAAGGACTACCTTGTCATGATGGAACCTTGTATATGGTGGATTAGCTACTAGCGCTTGCAACTCACTAATGCAACGTGCTGATGTGATTGCAATAAAAAAGATAACCTTTCAAGAAAGGAATTTTAAGGAGGTAGTAGCTAAAGGTTCGAAGGGTGGCTTCATGAGCTGCCCAAGAACCAGGTTTAAGTCCCATGCCACCGGTGGTGGCCTAATGGGAGGCTTAGTTAGAAGAAGGCCTCTCATAAATCTTGCTATAAGAGAATGAGAGGAAATAGGCTGTCCATTTAGAGGCTTAAAGGAAGTTGTAATAGCACTCAAATGGACCCTTACTGAGTTAGTCTTAAGCCCTGCATTGGATAAATGAAGGAGATATTCCAGTAATGATTCCAGAGGTAATGCAAGGGAGTTAAGACCCTTTTGCAAACACCATATGGTAAACCTTTTCCACTTGAAAGCATAAGAGTGTCTTGTGGAAGGTTTCCTGGAAGCAAAAAGAATATCTTTTACTTGCTGAGGGAGATTAAAATCATGAAGATATAGGCCTTCAGCAACCAAGCCTTGAGATGCAGAGACTGGGGATTGGGATGACATAACATTCCATCCTCCTGAGATAGGAGATCTGGAGCAGACCCTAATTCCAGGGAGGGAGCTTGAGAGAGATGTAGAAGCAGAGGGTACCACACTTGCCGTGGCCAATGTGGAGCTATGAGAATCATATGGCCTCTGTCTCTCTGAAGCTTGAACAGGGTTTTGGGAATTAGGGGAATGGGTGGAAAAGCATACAGGAAGTCTTGACCCCAGTAAAGGAGGAAAGCATCCCTGGCCTGAGCCCGAATTCTGGAACAGAACCGGGGAAGTTTGGCATTCCACGGACTTGCAAAGAGGTCTATGTCCGGGGTTCCCCAAGTTTGAAAAATCTTGGTCACCTGGTCTGCATGCAGAGACCACTCATGTGGAAGCAGAACTCGACTGAGTCTGTCTGCCCAAGAGTTTTGTATGCCTGGAAGATACACTGCCAGGAGATGAATCTGATGCTCTCTGGCGAGGGCCCATAGTCGCAAAGCTTCGTTGCAAAGCGACAGAGAGCCTGTTCCCCCCTGCTTGTTCTCATAGAACATGGCTACTTGATTGTCCGTATGAATGAGGACTGTCTTGTAGCTGAGCAGGGTATGGAACACTCGAAGAGCAAGGAAGATTGCTCTGAGCTCCAAAAGATTGATATGTAGATGAGTCTCCTGTGGAGACCAGGTGCCTTGGGTAGAGAGGTCTTGCAGATGAGCTCCCCAACCCATCGGAGAAGCATCTGTTGTGAGAGTTGCTTGGGGTAATGGTTGTTGAAAAGGGGACCCCAGCAACAGGTTTTGAGTGGACTTCCACCACTGGAGGGACAAAATAAGGCAACTTGTGTTTGCTATTTTATCTGACAGGCATCCTGATGCCTGGGTCCATTGAGTCGATAAAGTCTACTGGGCTGCCCTCATATAGAGACGAGCATAGGGCACCACATGCACGGTGGATGCCATGTTGCTAGTAGTTGTAACATTTCTCGAGCAGTGAGATGAGACTAACACTGCTTGAGAAGCTAACTGCATGCGAAGACAACGGGCCTGGGGGAGGTAGGCCCTTGCCTTTCTGGTATCCAGCAAAGCTCCTATGAACTCTAAAGACTGAGTGGAGTTAGACTGGATTTTGGGATGTTTATGACCAGACCCAAATACTGAAGGATACGCATTGTGTAGGCTAGAGAAGTCCTGGCCTCTGACTCTGTTGGGGCTTGAATGAGCCAGTCGCCTAAGTAGGGGAAGACGAATATCCCTAAAGTGTGGAGAAATGCTGCTACTACAGCCATGCATTTCGTTAACACCCTTGGTGCTGAGGACAGGCCAAAAGGAAGCACCCTGTATTGGTAGTGCTTTCCTTGAAAAAGAAAGCAAAGGAACTTTCTGTGGGTTGGATGGATGAGAACATGGGTGTACGCATCCTTGAGATCTACAGAACAAAGCCAATCCTGACTCTGAAGGTATGGCAGCAGAGTTCCGAGAGAAATCATCTTGAATTTCTCTTTGACAAGGAATTTGTTCAATTCTCTGAGGTCCAAAATAGATCTGTATCCCCCTGTTTTCTTTGGGATAAGGAAATAGGGGGAGTAAAACCCCGTACCCTGTTGAGGAGTGGGTACTTCTTCTATTGCCCCTTGGGCAAGAAGGATAGTGACCTCCTGATCTAACAGGTTGATGAGAGATATCGGAGAATTGAACTACCTTATTATTGTGGGAGGGGGCATGCTTGAAAAATGAAGCCTGTACCCCTCCTTTATGATGGAGAGTGTCCAATGCTCTGCTATCTGCCCCCATCTGGGGGCAAAGTGACAATCTTCCTGGAATGGTGGAAGGCTCTGGTCCCCCAAGAGCCAGAAAGGCTAAGTTCTCTAGCTGCAAGTCAAAGTCCCTGTGGAGGCTGAGACTGCTGGAACGGTTGAGGCTTAGCAGTCTTTGCTTTCTTCTGTTTGGGTGGTTGCTGACCTCTCCTGGCAAGCTGGCCTGCAGAACGTCCCTGCTGAACATAAGCAGGATAATATTTTTCTTCTTAGAAAAGAATGGTTTCTTTAACAATTTCTTTCTAGCAGGATCAGCTGTGGACTTGGATAACCTATCCAAGGTGGAGTTGTCAGCATCCATCTCGGTGGCCTTTTCCTGCCAATCTTTATCAAACAGGTTCTCACCAGTACACCGAATATTTCCCAATTTGTCTTGTACCCAGAGCTCCAGATCGGATGCCTGGAGCCAAGCAATTCTACGTGCAGCTATGGCAATAGCAGAGGTTCTGCTTATGCACTCAAAGCAGTCAAAGGCTGCCCGGTTGGCAAATTTAGAAACATCTTGGGCATGTTTGACCAAAGTGAGAAAATCCTGTCTTCTATCCTCAGGAAGAATAGGACTTAAAGCTTCTAAATCATCTGTGACCTCCTTCAGGAACATTCCCATGTAAAGGAAGGAATGGAAGCTTGGAAGACACGACGTCCAAAAACATCCAGGGTTCTGCACTCACGTCCTGGGGGATTAGAGGCATGCCTCTTTGCACTCTTGATCCTTCTCATAGCTGAATCCACTACAATAGAGTGGTGAGGAAGCTGAGTCTTTTGGAAACCAGGACAAGGAGGGACTCGATACATAGTATCTAGTCTGCGAGAATGAGGAGAGGTGGTAAGAGGTGTCTCCCACATCCTTAACATGAGATCATATAAAATCTCATGAATGGGCAAGGTAGCTGCCTCCTTAGGAGTTTTGGGATATTGTAGAATTTCCAACTCCTTGGCTCTTGGCTCTGTTTCAGGGGCCACAGTAATAGACAGACCCCGAGCCACCTCCCTGATAAAATCCTGAAAGGAAATATCCTCTGGAGGAGACATCCTGCGCTTAGGGGAGGAGGGCTCCTCTGGGAGAAGCATTCCTGCATCGACAGAACTGTCAGAATCCTCAGGTTCTTCTGAGGACTCGAAGTACCGTCTGTCCAGATGCTCTTGAAGAGCCCGATACCCGTACCGACCGTAGTTGGTACCAGGAGTAATCGGTACTGGGGTATCGGTACCGGAGGGCATCGGATGACTGGGTACTGGCAAAGCAGACACCGATGCCGATGCTATCGGTATCGATGCCGGGGCCGGTACCGGCGCCGATGCTATCGGTATCGATGCCGGGGCCGGTACCGGCCGAATTGTCTGTCATGGTTCCGAGGGCGTCGATGCTGCAAGGAGAGCTGCCAGACTGCACTCAATAGCCAGGACTCTCTGGTCTATCGACGCTGCCGATGCCTGGATGTCGGTACCGGAGAAGACTGCCGGTACCCCAGAGCATGGCACCAGTAGTTCTGCCGAGGCCGAGGCCTCGAGAATGTCCTGGAGCCCCGATAATGCTTTGGAAGCCGAAACCTCCCGCCGGGGCAATTTTGCTGGTGCAGAATCCTCAAGGGCAACGCCAGAGGCATCTCGATGCTTAGAAGGAGATCTACCCTTTGAGGACCGGCTGGAATTATGTTTAGTTACCTGAGATCCACGAGAGGAAGAGGAAGCCCTGGAAGACGTTGATGCCACCGAAGCTGCATCAGAGGGAAACAGGGTACTGAGCTTAGCAGCTCGATTCTGCCGACCTCTTTTAGAAATCATGGCACAGGACATACAATCCGTGATGGAGTGGTCAGGACCTAAACATTTTAGACACCATTCATGGGTGTTGGTGACGGAAATGGTACCGCCACACTTGGTGCACTTTTTGAAACCTGAGGCAGGTTTCTCCATTGTAAGAAAAAGTTTTTGGGCCGAAGGCCCAAAAAGGCACGTGCACCTGAAGAAAAATAGGAAAAATCGAAGGTTGTTGTTTTTTTTTAAAGAACAGAAAAGAAGAAGAAAAAAACGGCGGTACCAGTAAAGTGTCGAGGAAGGCAGACACGACCACAAAAAAGAAAGAAAGAAAGAAGAATTCATCTGCAGTGACAGGAACAACCACCTGCTGGCTCCGCAGAAAAAGAAGAACTGGAGAGAGGCAGTTGGGAAAGGCGGGAAGGCAGCACGCAGGTGCTGTGGGATGCTTCCAAAAGCTTTCTAATTGGACGCTGGGGAGCGTTCCCGCTCAGGTACCGACGATACCCATACGTGATGACTGTTTTACCTTATCTCCAGGAACAAGCAGGAATGTAAGCAGCTTTCACAAAATTCAGACGACCACAAAAAGAGGAACATAGAAAAAAATATAAGATAAAGCTCAAAGAGATAAAGAGAAATAAGGATAGCAATATCAAAGGCAGAAGAAAAGATGGCTAAAGATGTGAAGTATTTAGACAAAACTTTCAGGTATATTCAGGAGAAGAGAGATCTGAGGTGGAATTGCAAGACTCAAAAGTGCAGAGAACAGATTTGTGGAAAGGGACATTGAAAAAGCAAAAATGCTAAACAAATACTTCTCTTCTGTATTCACTAAAGAAAGACCACATATGATTGACAAATACACAAACAGAAAGGGAATAGATACCATACCATTCACAAAAGATGATGCTTTTGAACAACTTGAAAAGCTGAAAGTGGACAAGGCCATGGGACCGGTGTGATACATCCCAGGATACTGAAAGAGGTCAGATATTCCAGCAGGGCCTTTAAAGGATGTTTTTAATGGAGACGGGAGAGGTTCCATAGGACTGGAGAAGGGCTGATGAAGTGCTTCTTCACAAAAGTGATAATAGGGAAAAGGTGACAAACTATAGGCTAGTAAGACTTACCTCTGTGGTGGGAAAAGTAATAGAGGTGCTCCTAAAAGAAAGAATAAACGGACTTTCCAAAAACCAATGGATTGCATGAACTGAGACAACATGGTTTTACCAGGGGGAAGGTCATGCCAAACAAATTTGACAGAGTTCTTTGACTGGGTGACCAGAGAAATAGATCAAGGGCATGCAATCGATGCGATATAGCTAGGATTTCAGCAAATCCTTTGATACTGTTCCTCATAGGAGGCTCATCAAACTGAGCAGCCTGGAGGTGATTAACTAGATCAGAAATTGGTAGACAGATGACAGAAGGTGGTGGTAAACAGAACTCCCTCAGAAGAAAGGAAGGTGCAAAGTGGCGTGCCTCAGGGTTCAGTCCTGTGACCAGTACTGTAACATGTATTTGTGAGTGATATTGCAAAAAGATTGAAAGTAAATGTCTGCCTTTTTGCAGATGTGAAAATCTGCAACAGAGTGGACAGCTCAGAGAGTGGACAGCATGAAGAAATATCTACAAAAGCTGGAAGAATAGTCTAATGCTTGGCAGTTAAGATTTAATGTAAAGAAGTGCAGAGTCGTGCACCTGGGAGGCAGAAATCCAAGAGAATTCTATGCAATAGAGGGTAAGAGTTTGGTGTGCACGGACCATTAGAAGGACCTCAGAATGATTGTTTCCGAGGATCTCAAGGTAGCAAAACAATGTGAAAAGGCAGCAGCCAAAGCCAGAAGGATGCACGGTTGCATACAGAGAGGAATAACCGGCAGAAAGGTGGAGGTATTAATGCCCTTGTACAAGTCGTTAGTGAGGCCTCACTGAGTATTGTGTTTAGTTTTGGAGAACCTCTCTCACCAAGGATATAAAAAGACTTGAAACAGTTCAGAGGAAGGCGACCAAAACTATTTAGAGCCAAAAGACGTATTGAGGAGAGACCTGAAAACCTAAACATGTATACCCTAGAGGAGAGGAGGGTCAGGAGAGATATGATGCAGATGTTTAAATACTTAAAGGGTATTAATGAACAAAACCCTTTTTCAATGAAGGGGAAGCTATAAAGCTAGGCTATATGATGAAACTACAAGGTGGTAAACTTAAAAGCAATGTCAGGAAATACTTTTTCACTGAAAGGGTGGTGGAGACTTGGCATGCCCTCCCGATGGAGGTGATGAGAGCCAATATACTAAAAGAATTCAAAATGGCATGGAACAGACACATAAGAACATAAGATATGCCATACTGGGTCAGACCAAGGTTCATCAAGCCCAGTATCCTATTTCCAACAGTGGCCAATCTAGGTCATAAGTACCTCGTAGTTTCCCCAAAAGACACAGGTTCCTTAATGCCTGTATTGGGTCAAGCAGTGATATCCCGGGTCCTTTTAATAATAGTTTATGGACCTTTACTCCAGGGAATTTGTCCAAAACCTTTTTAAACCCAGCTACACAAACAGCTTTTACTACATCCTCCATTACACATTGAGTGAAAAAATATTTTCTCTTATTAGTCTTAAATAGGTTACCCTGTAGCTTCATTGCATGTCCCCTAGTCTTTTTATATTCTGACGATGTAAACAAATCAATCTTTTTACCTGTTCTACTCCATTCATTAATTTATAGACCTTTATCATATCTCCCTTCAGCCGTCTCTTTTCCAGGTTGAAGAGCCCTAACCTTTTTAGCCTCTCTTCATAGGGATATCCTTCCATCCACTTTATCATTTTGGTGGCTCTCTTTTCTAATAATGCTATATCCTTTTTTAAGATACAGAGGACCAGAATTGCACACAATATTCAAGGTGCGATCGCACCATGGAACAATACAGAGACATTATATCATTCTTTGTTTTATTTGCTTATGATAGCTAGCATTCTATTTGCTCTCTTGGCCACTGCTGCACACTGGGCAGAGGGTTTTAACATGTTATCCACGATGACGCCAAAATCTTTTTCCTAGGTGGTGGTTCCTAATGTGGAACCTTGCATCGTGTAACCATATTTTGGGATGTTCTTTCCTAGGTGCATAACTTTGCACTTGCCCACATTAAATTTAATCTGCCATTTGGATGCCCAGTCTTCCAATTTATCAAGATCGTCTTGCAATTTTCCACAATCCTCATGGGTTTTAACAAGTTTAAATAGTTTTGTGTCATCCACAAATTTGATAACCTCACTCATTCCCTTTTCCAGGTCATTTATGAATGTTAAAAAGTATCGGACCCAGCACAGATCCATGGGGTACTTCACTATTCACCTTTCTCCATTGGGCAATTTAGCCCTACCCTCTGCTTTCTATCTTTAAACCAGTTCCTGATCCACAATAGTACACTGCCTCCTATCCCATGACTCTTTAGTTTTGCCAAAAGTCTCTGATGAGGGACCTTGTCAAAGGCTTTCTGAAAGTCCAGATACACTATATCAACTGACTCACCTTTGTCTGTTTATTCACAATTTCAAAAAAACATAACAGATTAGTAAGACAAGATCTTTCTTTTCTAACACCATTTGGCTGTCCCCCATTAAGCCATGACAATCTACATGTTCAGTAATTTTGTTCTTTATGATGGTTTCTACCATTTTTCCCCAGTACTGACATCATGCTCACTGGTCTGTAGTTTCCCAGATCACCTCTGGAGCCCTTTTTAAAAATTGGCATTACAATGGCCATCCTTCCATCTTCAAGCATTTCTGATCATTTTAAAGATAGTTCACAAATTACTAATAGCAGGTCTGAAATTTCATATTTCAGTTCTTTCAACACCCTTGGATGTATACCATCCAGTCCAGGTGATTTGCTACTCTTCAGTTTATCAAATAGCTGTAATACATCTTCTCAGTGTATCTATATTTCTTTCAATTCTTCCACAGTATCATCTTTAAATGCAACTTCAGTTTATGGGTAACATCCCTACATCTTCCTCAGTAAAGACCGAAGCAAAGAATTCAGTCTCTCCGCTATGGCCTTGTCCCCTCTTAGTGCCCCTTTTACCCCTCTACCCTCTAATGGTCCAACTGACTCTCTCACATGTTTGCTACGAATGTACTTGAAAAATTCTTTATTATGCGTTTTTGCTTCCAAAGCAAGCTTCTTCTCAAATTCTCTCTTTGCCTGCCTTATCAATGCCTTGCATTTAACTTGCCAGTGCTTGTGCTGTTTAGTTTGTCAGTTGGCTCTTTTTTCCATTTCCTGAAAGATGCTTTTTTAGCAACAGCTTCTCGGACTTCACCTTTAAACCATGCTGGCAGTTTTTTGGACTTCCTTCCACTGCATGGCATACAGCTGGTCTTGGTTTCCAAGACAGTATTTTTAACCACAACCCAAGCATGATGTAAGTCTTTAACCTTTGCAACTGCTTTTAGTTTTTTTCTTAAATATTTTCCTCATTTTATCATAGTTTTCCTTTCAAAAGTTAAAAGGTAGTACTGTGAATTTCCTTACCATCCCTCTTCCATTAATTAAATCAAACACGATCAGACTATAATCACTATTGCCAAGTGGCCCCAACACCCTTCTCTTGCACCAGATGTGGTGTTCCACTAAACACTAGGTCCAAAATGGCTTCCCCTCTGGTCGGTTCATGAACCAGCTGCTCCAAGAAGCAGTCATTTATTTCATCTAAAAACTTTATCTCCCTAGCATGTCCTGCCATGACACTGACCCAGTCAATAATGGGTGATTTCAATTACCCAGGTATTATTACTGTGCTGTAACTTTGGTTAGCTTCCCTGATTTCTTTGAACATTTCATCATCCATTTCTTTATTCTGGCCAGGTGGTCAATAGTACGCCCCCACCGCCATCGCCTTCCCCTTTATACATGGAATTCTACAGCAAATTTTGTTTCCTGCAAAACAAACTATTTAAGACTAATAAAAGAAAATATTTTTTCACTTGTGTAATCAAACTCTGGAATTTATTACCGGAGGATGTAGTTAAGGCTGTTAGTGTAGCTGGGTTTAAAACAAAGGTTTGGACAAGTTCCTGGAGGAAAGGTCCATAAACCGTTATTAAGAAGGGACACAGGATATCAATGTTTGACCCAATACAAGCATTGTGGAAACCGTGTCTTTTGGGGAAACTGCTAGGTGCGTTATGACCTAGATTGCCACTGTTGGAAACAGGATACTGGGCTTGATGGACCTTTGTCTGACCCAGTATGGTATCTCTTATGTTCTTAATCCTTTGTGACTCAATGCCCTAACAGAGCGCAACCCCTCCACCAATTTGATCAGCTCTATCATTACGATATAGTTTGGACCCAGGTATCACAGTGTCCCCACTGGTTGTCCTCCTTCCACCATGTCTCTGAGCTACTAATCATATCTAACTTTTCATTTAGTGCTATATATTCTAACTGTCCCATCTTATTTTTTAGACTTCTAGTATTTGCATACAAGCATTTTAGAGACTATTTTATTCATATTAATCTGGCTATCGGTAGGCAGAGGTAATTTGGAATCTTTAAGCTCTGTCTGCTCCGTACTCAAGGGCATTTGGGCTACCTTTGTCTTTATTGGAATCTCTCTGCTGATATGCCCTAACTTCATTCTTTTGGTAGTATCCATCAAGGATACGCTGTTCCGAACCATGCGCTCTTGGGCAACTGTCAGCTCTCCCCTATTATCTAGTTTAAAAGCTGCTCTATCTTCTTTTAAAAGGTTAATGCCAGCAGCCTGGTTCCATCCCGGTTAAGGTGAAGCCCACACCTTCGGAAGAGCCTCTCCTTTCCCCAGAATGTTCCCCAGTTCCTAACAAATCAAAAACCCTCATCCTTGCACCATCATCGCATCCACGCATTGAGACTCCGGAGCTCTGCCTGCCTTTTGGGTTGTGTGTGAAACGGGAAGCATTTTGGAGAATGCTACCCTGGAAGTTCTGGATTTCAACTTCCTACCTAAAAACCTAAATTTAGCCTCCAGAACCTCCCTACCACATTTTTCACATGCGTCTTATCACACAGTGAATCACACGATGAATCCCTTTATGGCAAGAGGATGAAACCAAAGCAAACAAATATCTTTTATACTTCAATAAATAGAGTGGGGAAGACCTGCATGGAGCCGTGGGTACAACCCTGAACACAGGCATAGAGGGTGTGATTTGCTTGGAGCAGTGGTTACAACCACTATAGCCAGAGTGGATGGACCATACTGGTGTTTATCTGCCTTCATATGCTGTGTGTTACCTAGAAACTGGTTGCAATAGTCTAAACAAAAGTTGTCTAGAGCATGGATAAGTGTCTTTGTAGTCTGTTCAGAAAGGAAGAGATGAATTTTGCTGATAAAGAAAGACAGGTTATAGCTTTCTGTTGGATGTGTGCAGAGAAAGGAGGAGTCAAAAATTACCTCAAGGTTGGGAGTTGAGGAAACAGGGAGGATAATAGTGTTAGCCACATAAAAAGAGAAAGGAGGAAGGAGGGATGTGGGTTTAAGGAGGGGGGGGGAGATAAGGAGCTTCATCTTGGCCATGTTCTGTTTCAGTGATAAGACATCCAGAAAGCAATATCAGACAAGCAGGCTGAGATATGCACCTGGATTCCTAAATGTTTCAGATGCAGAGAAATAAATTTGGGAGTCATCAGGGAAAAGACAGTACTGAAAACCATGGGATGAGATCAGAGCACTAAGGGAACGAACATAGAAAGAGTAAGGATGTTGTTGAAACAGAGCTCCAAGGTACGCTAACTGAAGGCAGAACAGTGAAGGAAGATCCCCCCCCCCCCAGAACATACACTAAAGATGAGAGAGAGAAGAAGAAAGCCAAGATAGAACAGTGTCTTTAAATCCAAGCAAAAACAGGGTATCAAGGAGGTGGTGATGCTGAACAGTGTCAAAAGCAGCAGAAAGATCAAGATGGATGAGGATCGAATAAAGACCCTGGGACTTGGCCAGGAACAGATCACTAGAGATATTTGCCAAGTGCTGTTTCTGTAGAAAGTAGAGGACTAAAGCCAGATTGCAGTGAACCCAGAATGGCTCAAAAGGAAAGAAAGGTCAAGTCACACTTTTTTTTTTTTTTTGTTATGCACCACCACCGTATACACCTAACACACGTTTAAAAAAAAACGTTCCTTCAACTATACAATGGGTAACTAACCAACGTTGTCTCTAGACGTCAATGTGCTCACCCCCCTTTTTAGCCAAAATGCCTTCATCCCCCCTCCGATCCCCCCCTACAATGCAGTATAAACCAATCCCCTCTCCCTTATCTCCATTCTTTAATAACAGTACTACAGGTAACCAACCTGTTACCCCCCCCCCCACCACCTCCCTGAACAAATCACCCTACACCCTCCAGCCGTTGAGTGTTACAGTGTGTCCCCCTTTTCCCCCCCCTCCCTCCCCCTCCCTAGCCCTCCCCCAGAGCTCGACACAGCTGACCCCACACCTCCTCAAACTTCCCTCCCCTCTGCTGCCGTAAGCCTCTCCATCAGAACCATATCATAGTAACATAGTAAATGACGGCAGATAAAGACCAGTATGGTCCATCTAGTCTGCCCAGCAATATGGCAGGAATAGGTGCATCCCTTCCCATGTCTTTAGGGAGTAGGTCCCTAAGCCTGTTCTCATATTGCTCTACCGAGGGCATCTTTTTGCTTCCACGCTTTCGCCACCTCACACCGTGCTGCACTTAGACACACCAGCACCATCCTACACCCCCCCCCCCCCCGTTGAACCTGCCCCTCCCCCCACCAGGATAACAAACAAATACTGGGTTCAAGGTTCACCACCACACCCAACTTCCCCTGCATCCACTCCAGTATCCGCCTCCAATACCCCTGAGCTTTTTTACAACTCCACCAAATTTGCCAAAAAGTCCCCACCTCTCCAAACTCCCTCCAACATAGGGGAGAAACCCCCAGATACATCAGACTTATTCTCTCTGGCGTATAATACCAGCGCATCATCACCTTATAGCAGTTTTCTCTAATTCTACTCGTACTAGGCCCCCGTTTTATCTGATCCCATACCCTTTTCCAGTCTTTCGCTGTCCAAGACACCCCCAAATCCTGTTCCCATTCCACCATATACCGAAATTTCCCTTTCCCCTCCCCTCGTACCCCCTTATATAAGCCCGAGATCATCCCCCTCGATTCTCTCTTCCCATACCAGATAGCCTCCATATGTGAGGCCTCCCCCTCCCATCCCCACCCTCCCCAACACCTTTTGTAAAAAGGCACGCACCTGCACATATGCATACCTGTCCCCCTCCTCCAACTTAAACTCCTCCTTTACCGCCTCAAAGCTTTTAAGTGCCCCCTCTTCCAGCAATTGCAAACTACATCGCAACCCCTTCCCCCTCCAGACATCAAACCTACCCACCTCCCACCCTGGTTTAAATGATTTCCACCCCCTCCATGGAGTCATTACTGAAAATCCAGTCCCCCTCCCAGCAATCTCAGGTTCCCTAACCTTATCCCAAAACTTCACTACCTGTCTCATCGCCGGCGTTTCCCCCCCCCCCCCCAATTCCGCCCTCTCCACCTTCGGGGCCCATACCCATGCATCCAAATGCCCCCCCCCCTCCCGAACCCTTAGTTTCTCTAGACTAACCCATGGTTTCTCCTCCCCTCCCTCCCTCCATCCTAACACATGTGTTAACTGTGCTGCCCTATAATAGTCCCTCAGATTAGGCACCCCTAACCCCCCCCCTCCTCCTTGGGCGCATACATCACCTCCCTTGCTATTCTTGGTGGCTTCCTCTTCCAGATATAGCCAAACACCCGCCTTTGCAACAACCTAATCACTCCCTCTGGCACTTCTACCGGTACAGCCTGAAACAGATACAACAGACGCGGTAAGACATTCATCTTGAGCACCGCGATCCATCCCACCCAATAAATCTCCAATCACAGCCATCCCTCAATGTCTTTGCTAATCTGTCCTAAAAGCTTAGGGTAATTCTCTCGATACAAGTCCTCATATCGAACCGTGAGCCTCACCCCCAAATACCCTAAGGACTTGCTGACCCACCGCAATGGATATAATCCCTTCAACTCCTCTTCTAGCTCCCTATTCAACTAAACCTTCATCACCTCCGTTTTATCTATATTCATTTTAAACCCTGATACTGCTCCGTACCAACCCACCTCCTCCATTACCTCTGGCAGAGACTCCTGCGGCCTGCTTAAGTATAGTAGGATGTCATCCGCGTATAAGGAACTCTTATGATTCAACCCCCCCCCTTACTAGACCCACTATCTTGTCATTCACCCTAATACTTTCCGCTAACAGCTCTACCGCCAGTGCAAATAGCAGCGGGGATAAAGGGCACCCCTGCCTAGTCCCCCTCCCCAATCCATCCATATTATACGAGAAGTATTGGTCAGGATATTGCCTATGCTTCAACCTCCCCACATCCCCCCTCCTCAGATGAGTCTCTTGTATCGCCACCACATCCCATTGGCATTTTGATAACTCCCTAAATAACAAACTGCGCTTCACTGGGGAATTCAAGCCCTTTACATTAACCGTGCCTATCCGCAGCATTGATCCTTATTCACCCCCACCCTCTCCCATCTGCTGTGCCCTTGAGCCCCTCCACCCCCTCATCCCTCCCCCTCTCCCCCTCCCTCTCCCCCCCCTACTACACCCTCTCCCCACCTTCCAGGGACATCTTGTCCTATCCTGCCATTCCACTCCCCAATCCGCCATGCCACCTTCCTTCTCCACCTGTTCCCGCTCATATCCCATCCTCCCACCTCCCCCACCCTTCCAACCCCCCACCCCCCTTCCCTTTATTTCCACCCGCTCTCCCCCCCCCCCCCCCCGCAGCCCTAAAAGTCCAGTGTCCTTCAATCAGCAAGAAGGGAGCTCTACCGCCCCAAACGCTGTTATTCACTTCCAGTCCTCGACCTTCTCACTCCCCTTCTCAGGAGACTCCCTCCATCGCCGTATCTGTCCGCTCCTTGGACAGTCGCTGCAGTCTCTTCCCTTTTTCTCCTGCTCTCTGCCATTTCGAAACAGATTGCTGTTTACCCGGCACATTTTTGGCTGATTACGGTTGCTCTCTCCCCACCGCTTGGGGAAGATTCTCACATCCCAGCTCTCTCAGTATCGACCACGCTTCCTCCGCCGTTTTCACTCTCCTGGTCACTCCATTCACCGTCAACAAAAGCCCAAAGGGGAACACCCATTGATATCGCAGTCCTTTCCCCCTCATGTAAGCAGTGACATCCTTCATCAATCTTCTCCTCTCCAACGTGCCTCTCGACAAGTCATTAAACACCTCCACCTCACTGCCCTCCCAGGCAATTCTTCCGAACTTCCTTGCCGCATTTAATACTTGTTCCTTGATGCGGAAGCTGCTCATGCAGGCTATGATATCTCTAGTCTGCTTCTCCCTCCACGGCCCCAAACGTCTGTGCGCTCTTTCCACCATGATGGGAGCCTCACTGGATCCTGCGGCCCCTCCCAGCTGTAAGATATGGCCACAGAGCCTTTGCACCACTTGGACACAGTCCCGGAAGGCCTCCTCGTCGGGCACCCCCCTGATGCGCAGATTGTTCCGTCACGCTCTATCTCCTCCAATTTCTCCTTATCTCCTCCTGTTGAGCTTGCAGTTTATTTTGAAGCCCCGCCACCTCTCTCACTTCCTCCTCACATTGCTCCACATGGCACTCCACAGCCTCCACTCTCTGACCCAGGCCGCTCATCTGCTGGATCGCCATCAGGGTCTCCGTCACATCTTTCCGCATGGCCTTTATCTCCCCCCGCATCTCCAACTTAAAGTCTTTTAGCCACTGCTTTAACAGAATCTCCTCCGTGCCCTCCTTCTCCCCTCTTTCATCCTCCTCGGAGCTCCCAGTCTGCCTCTGCTCCCGAGCCGGCCGACTCCGCAGCCGTCCTCAGCTCCCGCCGTGCGTACGGAGACTGGAAGTTCGCCAACTTTTTCCTCGCTGCCATCACCAAGGTGTATCCTCTCTTGCCCTCCACGGTAAAGACGTTGGGGGCTCAATTTTAACTCCACAATCACTGGAATCGGACGGAGCTAGGCTTCTATGCCGCCATAAGCTCCGTGACGTCACCGGACGTGTCCAGGTCAAGTCACACATTTAAGTAGTTTGGATGTGACAGGGAGGGGGAGATATGGATGATAACTGGAAGGGCAGGTGAGGTCTAGCAAGCCTACAGGAGTATGGCAATTACCACTGAATATCCCTTTCAAATCAACTTCCTTTCAAGAGCCAGACTGTAAGCCAAAGGAGATCCATGAAGTAGGGTTCTAGAGTGAGCAGACCTGTACTCCGAGACAGTTGCACATGGTTTGAGGAGGGGGTGGAAGGGAGGAAGAGTTGGTCACAAGTATAGCCTAATCAGGTCTGCATACCAGGGCCTCTAGCGTGACCAGATCATGGTGATTCACTACCCCACATAGAACCTTGCCCATGAGTGGCCATGGTTGAAGAACATAAAAGGCGTCTATTCCTAGGGACACCGCCAAATTAGTACATCAATTCAGACCACAGCAGATTTGCTCCTTGAACTGAAGAACCAGGCTGCTTTGGAATTTGATGCGTTGTCCTGTTAACCACTTTGATCGAAGGATAAGGTGGTATACAAAACTGATTAAATAAAGAGTAATTAGGGACTTCCGGTTTAGCCACGGAGGGGGAACGACGTGAGTAAGTGAGCTCCGTCCCCGCACCCAGAACGGAGGGATATTAACGGCTCCCCGCGGCCCCCTTTGCAGGAAAAATGCCCAAGGTGCTGAAGCTGAAGCCAGGCTCCACTATTAAAGAGTTATACGCGGCGAAAACTGGGAGCGGGAAGGTGGCGGCGGCGGCAAGCCTGGGCGCGAAGATGGCCCCGGCTTCCCCGAGTAGTATGGAGGCGGTAGATGGCGGGGACAGCGCTGATTTGCCTCAGGTGGATGCGGCAACGATCCTCCGCGAAATCCGTGAGTCCAAGGATGAGATCGTGGACCGGGTCTGTGGCCGGCTGGAGGAAAAGTTTACCGCGCTTGGGCAGCGGCTGGAGGAGGTTGAGAGCCGCGTGAGTCAGGCCGAGGATGCCCAGGCCTCCACAGACCGCGTGGTGCGGTCCCTGCAACAACAAGTTAGTTGGCTGCACGCAAAAACCGAGGATATGGAAAACAGAGATCGTCGCTCTAATTTGAGAGTCTTCGGGGTACCGGAGGGCGCAGAAGGGGACAATGCTATTGCTTTTATGCAGGACTTGTTGCTTACTTGTTTTCCGGACCCCCCCTCGACGCCGCAGTATGAGATTGAGCGGGCACACAGGGAGCTGTGGCCTAGACCGGCGAAAGGAGACAAGCCACATGCTCTCCTTGTGAAACTGTTGCGGTTTCAGGATCGGGAACATGTGATCCGGGCAGCTCGGAAGTCTAAGAGTGTGCAATACAAATCCTGGAATGTGTATGTCTTCCCGGATCTTGCTTCGGAGACGGTGAAGCGACGCAAGGACTTGTTGCGGCTGCGAGATCAGTTGGCGCAGCGGGGAGTGCACATTGCGATATGGTACCCAGCACGCATAACAATGATGGTGAATGGAGTGCGCAGATTCTTCGCATCTAAGGAGTTACTGGAGAAATACTTGCAAAGTCGTAAGAGTCCACCACGCTCCCCTGTGGGGCGCGCACAGGGAGCGGAGCAGGCGACTGGGAGTGACGGAGCTGACGATCGGAGGAGCTCGGGAGAGTGAGGCCTCGCATATAAGGACTTTGGATGGACTTTCAGAGGGGATAATTGCTGGGTATGAGGTGTTGGGGTGGGGGTGGAGGGTGGCGGGGAGGGGGAAAAGACTTGTGGTAGTAGGGTGCGGGGGGGAAGGGAGGGGAGTGTATGGTGATGGTTGATGGGTGGCTATTGGAGGTCTGTAATAGACAAAATTGTGAGGGGCGCGGGCGCAGTGGATCGTGGGACGGCGAGTGCAGGCTGCGCTGTTGGTGCGCTGGGGGGGCGCGGACGGATATCCGGGTACGCTGCCAGGGGAATGGGGGGTCATAAGATTGCCTCATTTAATGTGAGGGGAATTCACAGTCCTATTAAACGTAAGCGGATCCTCACGTTGCTGGTGAAACACCGGGTAGATGTGGCCCTGCTGCAGGAGACCCACCTGGTGGAGACGGAGCAGAGTAAGCTGCAGGCCCAGGGGTTTGAGCAATTGTTTGGTGCGCCCTATACCTCGAAGAAACGAGGGGTAGTGATTCTGGTGCATAAACGGCTGAAATTTGTGCCCTATGCCTCTGGGGGGGGATAAGATGGGTAGGGTGGTATGGGTGGTGGGAAGAGTGGATCAGCAGGAGGTGTCCTTCTTAAATCTGTATGCTCCCAACGGGCCGAAAGGCTCCTTCTTCTGAAAGGCCCTGCGGGAATTTGAAAAGCAGGCCCGGGGGGAGTGGGTGATAGGAGGAGACATGAACTGTGTGGTGGGGCCAGAGGACTGATCCAACTATCAGCGGGTGAAGCACCGTCGGGAGGGACGGGAGTTGAGGCAGTGCTTGGTGGAGTGGGGACTGGTTGATATATGGCGCTGGGAGAACCCAGGGGTCCGAGGTTACACTTGTTTTACCTCACGCTTGGGGTGCTATTCCCAACTAGATATGCTTTTGGGGCGCAGGGGTCAGGTGGGGGCACTGGGGAATGTGCAATTATACCCGGTCCTTCTGTCTGATCACGGACTGGTCACGAGGGAGTGGACCCCGGGAGGGGGAGGGGGGGGGGAGACCTTTGGGGGGATGGAGGGGAAATATCACCTTGATTCAGTCAGCGGAAGGGCAGGCGGGCCTGAAGAAGGCCTGGCGGGAATTTTTGACTTTTGGAATGATAATGGGGAGGTCTCGGATGCCCTGCTGTGGGATAGCGGGAAGGCGTATCTGAGGGGAATGTTGATGCAGCTGGGGAGTCGGCGAAAACGGGAGGGAGGCGCAGCGGCAGGAGTGGATGCGGGAATTGGCGCTGGCTCAAGGGGAGCACAGTGCGACGGGGTCCCGGGTGGCGGGGGAGAGGGCGGCCCAGCTGCGTGCGCGAGTGAACAGATTAGACGTGGAGGGCTTGGAACGGCTGATGAGGGCGACCAAAAGGAATTTTATGGAAGGTGGCAACAGGGCGGGCAAGCTTCTCGCGCGGCAACTCCGACGCAAGTGGGAGAGCCGGGTGGTGGCGGTAGTTCGGGACGAGAAAGGGGGGAGAGTGGGGGAGAGCAGGGCAATTTGTGGGGTTTTCCGCCGTTTTTATGAACAGCTGTACACGGGGCAGGCAGAGGCCACCCCGGAGCGAATTCGGGACTATTTAGAGGGACTTCAGGTCCCGCAACTCAGCCTGGAGCAGGCGGAGTGGTTGGGGCGGCCGATTCAAGTGGAGGTACAGAGGGAAATCCGGCGACTTCCCAGGGGAAAGGCGGTCGGAGAGGATGGGTATCCCGCGGAATTTTACCAGGTCTTGCGGGTGGAGATGGCGCCATTTCTGGCACGGTTGTTTACGGGGTTGATGCGTGGTGAGCGCTTACCGGGGTCTATGACACAGGCGAATGTGGTGGTCCTTCCCAAAGCGGGGAGAGACCCGGAACGCTGTGAGAATTATCGCCCCATTGCTTTGCTCAACTGTGATGCGAAGTTATACGCGCGGGTACTGGCGGGGCGCTTGGAGGGGATCCTTCCGGACTTGATTCACCCCGATCAGACGGGGTTTATTAAGGGTCGGGCCATCGCTGATAATGTGCGGCGGGCAGTGGGGTTGCTCCACTATATACAGGAACGCTGCCTCCCGGCGGTGTGTGTGACCTTGGATGCCGAGAAGGCTTTTGATCGGGTGGAATGGGAGTTTTTGTTTGCCATGATGGACAAGATGGGGCTGGGGGAGGGGTATGTGTGCGGGGTGCGGGCGCTGTATCGGCACCCACAGGCCTGGATTTTGGTGAATGGACAGGGTTCGGACTGGTTTGCTCTGCACCGGGGGACGCGACAGGGGTGTCCTCTCTCCCCCCTACTTTTTGCAATCGCCATTGAGGCGCTGGCAATCCGGGTCCGGGCCCGGACGGAGATACAGCCAGTTTCAGTGGGGGCGGGACAGCATAAGATTCTGCTTTACGCCGACGACACGTTGCTATTTATGGCGGACCCGGTGGGGTCTCTCCCGGCGTTGGTGGAGGAGTTGGAAACGTTTGCTGTGGTATCGGGCTTTAAGGTTAACATGGCCAAAACGGAAGCTCTGGCTCTTGGTGGTTTTCGGCGGGAAGACTGTGGGGACTTTCCCTTTAAATGGGCGCCCGGGCACTTTAAATACTTGGGGGTCCAGCTGCCGGCCGACCCCAGCCGCCTGTTTGAACTTAACTATCAAACGCTGGGGGGTAAGATTAGTAGCCTGTTGGAGGGGTGGAAAGACTTACAACTGAGCTGGGTGGGGCGGGTAGAGGCCTTCAAGATGAGTGTCCTCCACAAATTACTCTATCTGTTTGTGCAGCTGCCGGTGTGGATCCCGGGGGGGATGCTCAAGAAGTGGGAGGGAATGCTTCATAGATTTATTTGGAAGGGCCGGAAGGCCAAGATCCGGTCTAGCCAACTCCGTTTGGCCAAGGAATGCGGGGGTGTCCGACTGCCCTCGTTGCGGTGGTACCACCGGGCAGGAATTCTGAAGGCGTGGAGGGCTCACTACCGGGGGGGGGGGGGGGGACGCAGCGTGGGTGGATCTGGAAACTACTGTGATGGAAGCGCAGTCACTGACCCAATGGCTAGGCGGCTCGGCAGGCCTGAGTGGGGGGGGTCGGGGGAGGGGGCACCCTTTCTTGGGGGCTATGTGGAAACTCTATCAGCAGGGGGAAGGGCAGAAGTGGTTCCCCAACCCCGTTTCGGCCTGGACCAGGGTAGGGGATATTTTCCCCTTTGGCAGGGCTGCTTGGCTGCAGGATAAGATTGTCAAACTGGGGGACTGTCTGGTGCAAGGGGAGGTAGGGTCCCATAGAGAACTGGAAAGTAAGGCGCAGAGTTTTATTCCCTTTTATCAATACTTTCAGGTTCGACATTTTCTGCAGACAGGTACGAATCTCCGTTGGGTTCGTCGCCCTAGTACTACTATGGAAGACACGCTGTTCCGCGGGAATAAGGATCAAGGTATAGTTGCTAAGATCTATAGGGTGTTGTTGGAAGAGGCGGCAGAGGGGGGGGGAGGAGGAAGCCGCGTGGGGGCACCGGAGGAGGTGGCATCTATGGGTGGGGGAGGAGTGGGATGAGGCACAGTGGCAGCGGATTTATAGGTCGATTTACAAGACTACGGGGATCGCTTCTTGGCGACAAACCCAATTGCAAATAGTACATGGGGCATATATTACTCCGAGCAGGCTGACTTGGCGGGGAGATCTGAGCTTGGGGTTGTGTTGGCGGGGATGTGGAGAGCGGGGAGACTTCCTACACATGTGGTGGGGGTGCCGGGTTATTCAAGAGTTCTGGCGGGCGGTGCGGGGGGGGTTGCTCCGCGGGAGTGGGGATTCTGCCTTAGGGAGGGGAGGGGGGCTGGAGGGGGGGCCACGGGTTTGGGTGCTGGGGGGCGGCCCTACGGGGGCGGGGGGTAGATGGACCCACCAGCGGGAGGCTAAGTTGCTTTTGGCAGCGCGCCTGGCAATTGCATGGCGCTGGAACTGGGAGGGAGGACCGAGAGTGGAGGATTGGTGGAGCAAGGTGGAGGAGATGATTCAGTTTGACAAACTGACTTATAGGTTGAGGGGGCGGGAATGGGAATTCCATAAAATCTGGGATCCGTACCTGCAGAGTCCCTTGGGGAGTACTGGGAGGACGGGGTAGGGGGAGGTGGTATAGCACACAAAGCACACACAATACACACGATACGCAGTCACACACTATATCAGGTCTGGGGGCAATATGACTGATTTAACCTTTGTTTGTATTATTGTATTCTAGTTCTGATTGTTGTTTAGGGTTTGATGGTTTCCCTGATTTTTCCGTTTTCTCTTTTTCCTTTTTAGCGTTGTGGTTTGAGGCTGATGGTGGGGGATAGCGATGTGGCCCCGCCCCCTTGGGCTGAAAGCCGGGGGGGGGGGGGGTACTGGGAAGGCAGATGTAACTGTTGGAATTGTGTGCTGATTTTACCCTGCCGTTCACATGTTTAATGAAAACAAAGTTTCAAAAAAAATAAAAATAAAGAGTAATTAGAACTTACATGCTAATTAGCGTTCCTGAAGGAACTCCAGTCCAGCACGTCTGGGTAGTGCACCGCTTCCAGCAGGTGGAGAATGAGTATGTCATCTTTTTGATGACTCTGGTGTACATATGCTGCTGGCATTTCCCACCAGCTCCAGTAACCTATTGACAAAGCAGACTAACAGGAGCAACAAATAAGTAGCCAAACAAATCCAACTCTAACACTAAGCATTATGACACCCCCCCTCCCAGAAGGGACTCCCCCACCTCACCCCCCACAAACAAGGCATCAGCTTACCTGAGATACATATAGCCTCCAAGGCCAAACAAACAGCGAGAGGCAGACAGCTTGCCCGGTCCACCCCTAACTGCCATCACCCATAAGGCATCCACATCAAGATTCCCAACCCTTGTTCCTTTGGAACCTCACCCTCCGGGCAAGGGTCGTATTATCAGCATCACATACGGCACTACTCAAGGAGGGATCTGGGACTGGATTGGAGCTCCTCCAGGAACGTTAATTAGCAGGTAAGGTCTAATTACTCTTTCCTTATCCGCCCTCCAGTCCAGTCCCGCACTTCTGGGATGTTTAAGAGCAGTTCGATCAATGGAAGGGACCCGCGAGACCGCCCCGAAGAACCGCTCCACCGATAATACTTAGCAGAGTCATGCAAAGAGGACCATGTCGCCGCCCTACATATCTCCACCGATGGGAACTAGGCTAAATTCCGCCCACAAGGCCGCCTGGGCTCTTCTGAAATGTGCCCGCAACCCCTCCGGGACCGACTTGCCCTTCAAAATGTACGCCGAAGCAATCTGTTCTCTGATCCACCTGGAAATGGAGGCCTTGGCCACCAACTCTCCTTTACGTGGCCCCCCCAAACAAAAGTGTCAATCCGATCTGCAGAACGTCTCTGCATTGCCTCAGCAACCTATGAACATCCAAGAGGCGCAAACTTGAGTTAGGGTCAGGGGCCTCCTCCTCCCCCTCCCACCAGAGCCAGTAGGGAGACCGTCTGATTCAAATGAAAGACCGAGACCATCTTGGGCAAAAAGGAAGGTACCAGCCTGCAGGACCACCTTCTCCTTTGTAAAAGAAAGGAATGGTGGCTGACAAGGTAGGGCCTGCAGCTCCGAAATCCTTCTCGCTGAGCAAAACGCCACCAGAAAAACTATCTTGGACATCAAATCCTTCAGGGAAGCCTGGTCCAACAGCTCAAAGGGCTCCCCCATCAGAGCCACTAGAACCAATTTAAGATCCCAGGACAGGACCACCGCCCGAGGACACCGGAGGCACCCCACCGCCTTCAGGAACCATACCACATCCAGGTGTGTATTCAACGATATTACTTGGACCCCTCCCCAATAACAGGAAATCACTGCCAGTTGCACATTCAAAGAGCTGGCAGCTAAGCCTCTCTCGAAGCCTGCCTGCAAAAAAACACTAAGATGTCCAGAAGGGTTGCAGCAGATCGGCTCTGCCGGTCTACACACCACACCCTAATGTAAGAGGCAGGTAGACCTCTTCTAAGCCTTAAGCAAGGTTGAAATTACCAGTCTCGAGTAACCTCTCTTCAACCACCTCGCCCTTTCAAGAGCCATGCCGTAAACAAGAATTGATCCATCTGAAGCATCCAGACCGGTCCCTGGGTCAAGAGAATTGCTCCGGTCACCATTGACACAGCCGCATCCACCTTCGTGGACCGGAGCAATTCTCTTTCCTGCTCCAGCAATGGGTACAAGCATGTCATGAACTGCACCCACCCCGTAGGCCGGTCTCCAGCAGATCCCTCTCATCCTGGATCATCTGCTTGACCACCCAATGGACCAGGAAAACCACCTACGTTTTCCGTACCGCTTGAAGCAGAGGGTCCTCCAGTGCCTCTTCCTCTGCCTGGAGCCCTATCGGTATATTAAGTGCCTTGAAGGAACTGACAATCAGCAACAGCAACTCCTCCCAGCAGAACATGCGAACAATCTATGCCTGCGCTTCCTGCTCCGGAGTCTCACCTTCTTCTAGCTCCTCGTCCTCCACATCCATTTCCAGGTCCAGGTCCAGGTCCACCTCGTCCTGGCCTTCGGAACGTAGAGATTGCTCTCCCCAGTTGTCCGCGGGTCTGGACCTCTTTATTTATTTATTTAGCTGTATTTATATCCCGCTTTTCATCAGGTCAAAGCGGTCAATTGGGAGATACATTTAACACGGGGGATATGACACACATACGCTAATACTTACAGGGAACATGGGCAATGGAGGGTTAAGTGGCTTGCCCAAGACCACAAGGAGTGCCTTATAGGACTAGAAATCCCAGTCCCTCCGGCCTGAGATTGCTGTCCCCAGGTGGGACTTGAACCCCCGGCCCTCCGGCCTGAAGTACCTTGTCCTAACCACTAGGCCACTCCTCTGACATTTCTGCAGGGGGCCGATTTCCCTTGGGTCCGTGGGCCACTTTAAAGCTCGCTCTTGTGCCGGTGCAGGACTCCGTGGCCCTTGCTGGTGCAGGCAAAATGCCTTGTGCAGCAGCAGGACGAACTCCAGTGAGAAGCCTCCTCCCTCCTCCAGGCCCTGAGAAGTGGGGGGTCTGGGGGGATGTTGGGAGCAGGGCAGAGGTTTAAGTAGCCGAGACACAGGCCCTGCTACCCCGACCATCTCTGTGGAGACCTGGACTCCTGGGATAAGGAGGGATTCTGGTCCTGACTCATACTTGCCTGCAAGTCCTGCTCCACCGAGACAGTCTCAATCACGAAGCTGCGGCAAATGCCCGTGTCCGAAACTGCTCCTCGCCAGGTTCCACATACCAGACATTGTGGTCTCACCAGCATGATGCTATAAGTGGCTGCCTCTCCCCTGATGCTCCACTTCCAGCCCAAGGGGAGAGGAGGAGGAGAAGGAAGCCAACCTAAAAAATAAAGCAAAGGAGAAGCTATCCCTTCTTGTCTTTTGCTTCCTTTCCCCTCTGCCTTTTTTATTTTTATTTTTTTTACACCACGGCCTACCAGAGGTCTACAGAGGAAAAAAAAAATTGCCAGCATCCCATTTCTTGCCAAAATAATAGAAAAAGTCATACAGAGGCAACTTCAAGATCACATTGACCTACACACCCCACTACATCTACAATAGTACGGCTTCCGCCCCCAACATGGCACTGAAACAGTATTAACTGAACTCTTCAACAGACTCATCCTTGGCTTAGACAAACCCCGACATGGATTTGTGCTAAATTTCCTCGATATCAGTGCTGCATTTGATTCAGTAGCTCATCACATCATGTTAAATAGACTCTCCAGCATTGGATTAACAGATGACACATTAAAATGGTTTACATCTTACCTCCAGGACAGAACAATGCAAGTAAAGGTTGGTACCCCAGAGTCAAAACCCTTTAATCTAACACAAGGCATCCCTCAAGGTTCAGCCCTCTCTTATTCAATTTATACATTCAGCCAATTTGTAACCTACTAAGAAGATGGAACATGTATTTTCATCTCTATGCAGATGCTATCATGGTTTACAATGCAATGCGTGCCTTCGAGTCAGTCCTGACTCCTGGTGACCCAGAAGCTCCTGGGTTTTCTTGGCAGTGTCACCGGACGTAGATTGCCAGGCCTTTCTTCCGAGGCAATGGAGGGTTAAGTGACTTGCCCAAGGTCACAAGGAGTGCTAGTGGGACTTGAACCCTGGTTGCTTGGTTACCAAGCCAGTGTTCTAACCACTAGGCTACTCCTCTACTCCATATCATTGTTTACATGCCATTCAATACCACCAAACCAGACTTTACGATCATATCCGACGCCTTCACCGCCGTAACAAACTTCCTTGCAGACATAAATCTAAAAGTCAATAAAAACAAAACGGAAGCCTTACTCATATTCAGAGACCAAGAATTCAAGCCACCAAAAAAGATTAACACAAGACTCGGAAATAGCTATAAAGAAAGAAATCAAATACCTAGGCATAACCATTGACAGCAACCTCAATATGTGCGCACACATTAAAAACACAGCAAGAGTAGCCTTCCGGAAGTTGAAGCTCCTCAAGCCACTTCGTCACCTGTTACAATACAATGATTTCACATCCGTAGTACAAGCCATTATCACATTGCACCTGGACTATGGAAATACCATCTACCAAGGTTTACCTAAACATGCACTATATCCAATTCAACTAGTGCAAAATACTGCTGCCAGAATACAGTCAGTTCTACCCAGCAACACAACACCAATACTAAAAAGTCTACACTGGCTTCCAATCTTGCAAAGGGCAACACACAAAGCCATCACCACTACATTCAAAATCCTCCAAAACCTCTCAGCACCTTGTCTCTCTGATCTGCTCACAAAATCATCCTCAACGAGACCAAGAGCAGCTGCCAACCAAAATCTCCCGATCATCCCACCACTCAAGATTAAGACCATACAACAGACAAGCAACAGGGTATTTGCTTTGTATGCCTGCACAATTTGTAACTCCATGCCTGAAGCAATCAGAACTGCACAAAGACCTAAAAAAACTATTAAAAACACTCCTCTTCAAGGAACATTATGGACCAGATGACAATACCTAGCTAGTGCCATTACACACTATCATGAATGGACAGCCTTAGCCCCACACCCACTTATTCAACCCCACTCACCCAAATTGCTCCTCCCCCAACTATTCCACTAGCCCAGTGTTTTTCAACCTTTTTTGTGCAAAGGCACACTTTTTTCATGAAAAAAATCACGAGGCACACCACCATTAGAAAATGTTAAAAAAATTTACCTCTGTGCCTATATTGACTATATATAAAGTAATTCTCTTGAATAGGAATCAAACACTCACACCAACCCCCCTCCCCTGCTGGTTCACTCACACCACCACCCCCCCTCCACTGCTGGTTCACTCACCCACCCCCCTGTCACTTACTCACCCCTCCTGCTGGGTCACTCACTCACTTACCCCCCCTCCCCTGCTGGTTCACTCACACCACCCCCCCCCACCCCTTGCTGTTTCACTCACACCACCCCCCCCCTCCACTGCTGGTTCACTCACACTCCCCCCCCCCCTTGCTGGTTCACTCACACTCCCCCCGCCTTGCTGGTTCACTCACACTCCCCCACCCCCTTGCTGGTTCACTCACACTCCCCCCCCCCCTTGCTGGTTCACTCACACACACACACACACACCCCTCTGCCCAAGCCGCTGCTTCTGCTTTGTACAGAGCAGCGGCTGCACTACACTTACATTGAAAAGTAAAGAGAAACTGTGTCAGGAGCCCTCCGGTCATCGCAGAGCCCGAGGAAGTGATGTCATGGGGGCGGGCTCCTCACAGGCTGTCTTTCCTTTTCAAATTAACTTTATTGCAGCTAAAGTTAATTTGAAAAGGAAAGACAGCCTGTGAGGAGCCCGCCCCCATGACATCACTTCCTCGGGCTCTGCATGATCGGAGGGCTCCTGACACAGTTTCTCTTTACTTTTCAATGTAAGTGTAGTGCAGCCGCTGCTCTGTACAAAGCAGAACCAGCGGCTGCACTGCTATAGGGAATCGCGATCGCGTTCGCGCCGCGGACTTCGGCACAAAAGCCGTTTTTTTGCTCTGGCCGCTCCCGATCTTGCGGTCAGAGCAAAAAAACAGCTTTTCAATGGCCGGTTTTACAACTGTGCCGGCAGCCGGTCTGGCCATGGAAAAACCGGCCAGGCCGGCTGAAAACCGGCCGGTTGGCAACCCTAATTTGTGAGCCGAGGCCACATGTTACGGATGAAATTGGAATTTTTCCCACGGCACACCAGACAATATCTCATGGCACACTAGTGTGCCGCGGCACAGTGGTTGAAAAACGCTGCACTAGCCAACAAGAACCTTCCCCCCCCCCTCCCCTGTTTTTTTTGTTGTTAAACCCTTTGCTTTCCAAGTTACTTTTCCCTGTTCATTGTAAAACAATTCTACCAAGATTGTTATGTTTGATGTAAACCGCTTTGGACAAAGGCGGTATAGAAAAACTTAAAGAAAGAAAACGCCTGCTAAAAGGAACCAAAGCCGGGAGAAGAAGCTCTGCAGTGAAAAGGGCCGAGACTGTTAGGCTGACCAGAGGAATGGCATGCTTTCCCCTGCACCAAAGGATCCTGTGTGCCATTCAAAACTGCTTAAAACTGCTTCCCGCTCGCTGCCAGGTCGCTCTCACACGGTCGGCTGCTGCAAGCCCCCCCCCCCCCACATGTAGCCGGTTGCCACATGTTAGAATGCCTTACCAAGTTCTCCTGTTCCCTGAAGCTTCCACTGCCAGGCTGATGGACGTTGTGCTGTTTCCCCGCTCCCATGCTCAGACGCACTGCAGGGTTTCGGCGATGAGGCTGGTACCAAAGCACTCTATGCAGCCCTTATGTGCTGTTGGTTTTATTCCCATCACATGGCTCCTCACCCGATAACCGGTTCAGGAACCGCCTGCACACACACACACAGGTCTCTGTTCTGGCGCTTTTACAACACCCAGAGTCTCCTCAGTTTCCCAGGCCTGAAGGCAAGGCGGAAGAGGGGGGTCCCTCTCTGGCCATCTCAAAAGGAGAACCCTTCTGCCTCTTAAGAAGGTAAGAACTGCAGCCTAACAAAATTAAAGCAAATTAAAAGGAAAGGAAACCCTCTCTCCTTAGTTGTCTCTCTAGTGAGTCCAGCACTCTGGCTCACTGCTCCCTCCAGCTGATTGGAGACTGAGCATACTGGAGCTGGTGGGAGGTGCCAGAGATATATGTACACTGGGGTCATCAAAAAGATGACATGTTCCGTCTCCAAGCTGCTGGAAGAGGTGCACTATCCAGAAGTGTGGGACGGAAATGGAGGGACAATAAGGAACTGAAATCTACTGTGAAGCTCCATACTAAACTCCTCTCTACATAACACTGTTAATATCATAGGACATTTCAAAACATATTATGATTATGAACACAAGACACCCCCATAAATAGCCTTGTTATATGTGTAAATAATATAAAATATGTTCCTGTAAATATGTTCTCTGTAAATATGCTACGACCATGTAATGTACCCGTTTTGTTCATTGTAAACCGCCCTTGATCTCTGGAAGGGGCAGTATAGAAAAGCTTTTAATAAAGAAGGACGAGGTTGAGAACTACAGACCAGTTAGTCCAACCTGTAAGTAAATTATTGGAAATGTTGCTAAAACAGAGGATAGGGAGGTTTCTGAATTCCAATAGATTGCAGGATCAGAGCAGCATAGGTTTACCCGTGGCAGGTCTTGTCACACAAATCTGATTATTTCTTTGACTGAGTGACCAGGGAGTTGGACTGAGATGAAGCCTAGATTTCAGTAAAGCCTTTGACACCATTCCGCACAGGTGACCTATAAGCAAACTGATCACCCTAGGGATGGATCCTAAAGTGACTGATGGGTTAAAAATTGGTTGAGTGGGAGGCAAAGGATACAGGTAAATGGAGCTCACTCCGAGGAGATGGTTACCAGTGGTGTGCCACAGGTATATGTCCTTGGTCTGATTCTTTTTAACATCTTTCATAGTGATACTGCAAAAGGGCTGTTGGGTAAGGTTTGCCTCTTTGCATATAACAACAAAATCTGCAATACAGTAGACAACCAGGAAGGAGTAGATAACATGAGAATCTAGCTAAGCTTGAAGAATGGTCGAGAATTTGGCACCTGAGATTTAATGCTAAAAAATGGAAGGTCATGCATTTGGGCTGCAAAAATCTAAGGAAGCTGTAGACTACAGGAGGCAAAGTACTTCTGTCCACAAAAGAAGAGTGAGACCTGGACATGACCGTTTCTGATGATTTTAAAGTAACTAAACAGGTATAAAAGGCAATGGCAAAAGCCAGAAGGATACTTGTGTAAAAAAGGAGAGGAATGGCCAGCCAAAAAAAGGAGGCGATATACAGAGTCCCTATGTCTCTAGTGCGACCTCAATTTGAGTATAGTGTGCAATTCTGGAGACCACACCTTCCAAAGGATATAAACAGGATGGAGTCTGTGAAGAGGGTGGCTACTAAAACGGTTAGTGGTCTTCATTATAAAGTATATGAAGACAAAGATCTTAATATGTATAGACACATTTAAATACCTCCCTGACATAAATACACAAGAAAAGAGCCTCTCTTGATTGAAAGCAAGCTCTGCTACAAGGGGGCACAGGATGACTGTGAAAGGGGTTAGACCCAGGAGTATTATGTGCAAATATTTCTTTACAGAAAGGATGGTAGATGCATGAATAGACTCCCAGTGGAGGTAGTAGAGAAAAGGTCAGCAACAGAATTCAAAAAAGCATGGGAAACACACAGAAGATTCTCTAAAGGAAAAAAAGGGACTATAGTAGTTGATATTGAAGGTTAGACTAGATAGAAGCATGGCCTATGTCTTGGTATGATAGCAGGGGCTGTATGAGTCATCTTCAGACAAATATACAGATAGAAAGTGTCATATTTGTGCGTGGTTGTCTGTGCATGAGATGCAACGTTGGGTGCCTGTATGCTGCACAGCCTGGGAGGGAGGGGGGGTGCATCTTTTGGCATATACAGATTGTGTCTTTGTCCCCAAGCACTCATCCCTTTAACCTCCAACATCATGCAGTCTTCCACCTTAAACTACTGACCACTCTGTTCTCCCTTTGAAACGCTCTCTCCTTCTCACTTTCACACACACGATGCTCTCCATCATCTTAATTTTTTTAAGCTACTGATCATTTAAGTCTTTCCATTCAGCTGTCCCACCCAATGGGACACAAATTTTCCTATTCCTATCGTTTGTCCCACCCTGTGGGATACATGAATATGCTATGGCCCAAAACATAACATGGCTGGTTACTGCAGAATGTGTATGTTATATTTGTTGTAATTTGGACAGTTTCTTGTTAAAATTTCTTTCAATCTGGCAAAAGTGACAATTTATCCAAGTGGAAAGGGTTAACATTTTTACTGCCTCACACCCCCCCTCCCCACCCTCCCAAATCTAACTTTATTTTGTAGGCCCTGATCTGTCTTCTGCCCATGGTAAATGGGATCCCTGTGAGCAGCCTGCAGCTTTCCAGGCCTTCCCCCTCCTCCTACCCATGGGCATCTGATCTCCCACAGGCAGACAGAAAGGGTGTGGTAAAAAATCCCAGGTGCAAATTTCTGGCATTTCTCGAGCCCTGTCTGCTAGTTTCCACTCACCAGTCCTCTCCCCTCTTTAGCACTGCTTAGATGCTGATACTGCCTGCATCACCTCCTACAAACTGAATGTTTTCAAATCCTATGAAATGTGGATTTCTAATCATAAACACCCAAAACTCTGTTGCCCCTCAACTTCACTGAGATGATCTCACCTTGACAGATTCTTTCGAAGTTCTTGGCTGTCTGAGACCTCTCATCTGAGCCACACATTTTATCCTCTCTCAAGTCCTGCTTCTTTTACCTTCACTCTATCAAATTCTTCCTGATTCAAGATGCCCTCATGACTGCACCATAAACACTCCATACTCTCCAGAATGGAGAATAGTAATTATATCTGCTTTCCTTGAGTCCTGCTAAACCAGTCCAGACAAGTGGGTTGTGTACCCCTATCAACAGAGGTAGAGACAAAGTCTTTCAGAGGTTTCTTATGACCTCACCCTGACATAACCACAGATGCAGCTAGGGGTGCACTTCAGTATTCGTCCAAACAAGTTGTCAAAAATCCCTGACCACACACAACCTTAAAGAAGGTAACTAGGTTTACCGCACAAGGAACCATAATTACACAAAGGAACCACCTCTTTGCAGGCCACCTGCTTAAGGGATAAGGGCCTGCAGGGCCAACCACAGTGAAAAACAAAATAGACGATACCAGGTCACCGGGGTGGATCCAGGATTGGTCTAGCAAGACTTAAGGAAAGGACATTATCCGGTAAGTGAAAAGGTCACCTTCCATATCGTCCTGTTAGATCAGTCCAGATGTACCAAAGCTACACCATTAGGTGGGAAGAGGAAACGGCAGCTTTCAAAACCTCAGAGCCCGAGGCCATGTCCATCCAAGCAGCAGTGCTTAAAAGTGGAAAGGTGATACCCACACTTTGCCGCCCGATAAAGGTCTGAAAAGGGCGACCGTTCTACACTTCGCCCAAAAAGAATGTTTGTGGCCCCAGAGGAGTGCACAAACAAATCCTCTGGAACTGGCTGGATCCACAACACATACACTGAGGCAGTTACCTCTTTGATCCAGGACCCCAAGGCAGCAAGAGGCCCCATCACCCATACATGGGCCAGCAAACAGCACAAGCGGTCTGATCTGCAAAAGGAGTCAATGATTGCATGATATCAGAGAAGCACTCTCCTGACCTCTGCCAAGCAAAGATTTTTATCCTTTCTTTGGCACTAGGGTCCTTAGAAAGGGAGGGCAAGGAGGGGGGGGATGGCCAAATGCACACAACCTCCTCCAAAAGAAACAAGGAGCCCGGCATGACAATATCCGCAACTGAGAGGCTTTAAGGGCTCTAACAAAGCAGCTCAGAGAACTAAGAAACAGAATATAGAAACATGACAGCAAAAAAAGACCATATGGTCTATCCAGTCTGTCCTTCCACACCAACAAGTAATTAGACCTTACCTGCTAATTAGCGTTCCTGAAGGAACTCCAGTACCAAGATCGGGAGCCGCGACTGCTGCTGATTTCCCCCAAAGCCTCCTCTTTCCTTCAGACGCGGTAGGCCATGGGGGAGGGGGGCGAAAAGGCTCCTCTCCAGCCTACACTGCAAGCCTGTCTGCCTGATTGGGGGCCAAGGTTCCTTAATGAACGACAAATTCCCCAAGGAAATAAAAGAAATAGAAAAAAAACCCTGCTAACTTTCCTAAGTGTCTCTCCAGTAAGCCTTGTCCCCCGGCTTACTGACTCCCTCCAACTGCTTTGAGACTGAGCATAGTGGGGCTGGTGGGAGGTGCACGTGATATATCTATCTATATCAGTGTCATCAAAAAGATGACGTGCTCAGTCTCCAAGCTGTTGGAAGGTGAGCACAACCCAGAGGAAAGGGCCTGGACTGGAGGGACGCTTAAGGAACTACTATAGTCCTTTTTTCCCTTTAGAGATCTTCTGTATTGGTCCCATGCTCGCTTGAACTTAGATACTGTCCTCATTTCTACTACCTCCACTGAGAGACTATTCCACTATTTCCATGAAGAAATATTTCCACATGTTACTCTTGAGTTTATCCCCTTTCATCTTCATCCTATGCCCCCTCATTGCAAAGCTTTCTTTCAGAGGTTCTCCCTTCCTGTGCATTTATGCCACAAAGATATTTAAACTCCTCTATCATATCTTCTCTCTCCCGCCTTTTCTCCAAAGTATACATATTGAGATCTTTAAGTCTGTTTCCATATGCCTTATGACAATGCCCATTGACTATTTTGGTAGCCAGAAATCCCAAAGGGCAATTGAACTCAGGAGAGAATAAAAATGTCATAGACCCTGAAAGAAACTAGAAATATCTGTTGAGAGGCTACAGACCACCACACCATCAGCCCTCAAAGCATGACAATGCTGTCACCTGAATCTTCAGGGACTAAGGGAGGGGCCCTTGACAAGACCATCCTGAATAAGGCAAGCAAGGAAAGGGGGAGGGGGATCACTGTACTAGGACCAACCTGACGCTCATGGCACCAGTGATCAAATAGGCACCAGACACACACGAAAGCAAAGCTGGGAGAACCTCTCCTTGCTTTCAGGAGCATGAAATTCCTGGCAGGAGAATAGCCCTTTCATGCCAGACATCACCTCACAAGAGCCAGATCATCCAGAAGGACCAGACCCTGCCTCTACAGCTTCAGGGTGCTCTTGCAAGTAGTAGAGGAGGCTCCTGCAGGAGCCGCATCCTGTTCCCAACCAGCCCATGGCCTCTAGTGTCAATCTCTGCCACCAGGACAACTCAGACCAGATGCTGCTCCAAGCATAGATCATATGCACCACGAGCGACTACAAAGGGAACACATGCAGCAACCTTGAATGAACAGGGCTGAACCAGGACCTTGACGCCCTCTAAGCTAGTTTGCTTATGGCAGCTGAATAATCTGCACATTCTGGCATCGGGCCAAGTCACCATTAAAGCACAGTTACTTACCTGTAACAGGTGATCTCTGGGAACAGCAGGAATTAGTCTTCACATATGGGTACGTCGGTACCGACGGAGCCTGCACGGGAATGCTCCCCAGCATCCAATCAGAAAGCTTTTGGGAGCATCCCTCGCGCCCGTGCGGTGACTTCCCGCCTTTCCCACTGCCTCTCCTCAGTTGAGTTTCATAGCTGAGACAGAAGGAGAGAAAGAGGAAAGGAGATAGATAGATACAACTCCTAGGGGAGGTGGGTGGGTTGTGAAGACTAATTCCTGCTGTTCCCAGAGATCACCTGTTACAGGTAAGTAACTGTGCTATCTCCAGGAACAAGCAGGAATGAGTCTTCACATATGGGGACTCCCTAGCTGTGGGTGCCAGGGGAGATCCTATAAAATGCGTATTCCTGGACAGGACGGCATTTTCCAAACCTGGATCCCCGGCATCCCCTGAGGGATGGGGGGTAGGAGTTGAATAGAGAAGAGCTGCAAAGAACAGTAAATCTAAAGACTACAGGAGAGAGGAGTCTTTAGAATGTATGTCAAGTATCATTAAAATATTTAATGAACTAGTACAATATAGAGCTTACCTACTGGATTGTAGGAAGTAGAACTGTGATGGAGTGTACTGTAGATGCAGTAGCGGAATCTTCAAGGTAACTTCACAGCAGTGAGGATGAAGTTCCAAACCTGGAAAGGGCAGGTGACCCAGGTGTCAACTGGGGCAGGAGAAGAACTGCAGGTCTTCAATGGAAAGCTTTATAGGAAAAAGCTGAAAACTCTTTTAGGTACAGAGTTAACAACATTGAGGTCTAAAAGAAGACGACTGACCGATCTGGAAAAGTAGCCCAGTCCGAAAGGGAAGAGGGGGTATGGAAAAAAGTCCCTATTCCCAAGGAGAACAGAAGTGTACTCAGAAATACTGAAGATGTACACTCTCATTCCTAGCTGGTAAGAGATAGGAAGACAATGAAGTTTAATACTTCATGGATAGGGAGATCTAACACAAAAATAGAAGCTGTTGACATCACAGCAGTAATTGTGTGTATAACCGCTCCCACTTACTGAGTCATATGAGAATAGGCAAGTTGACTGTCTGGACCCCTTAAGAAGGTAAAAGCTTTATAGCACAGACAGTTAGGGAGATAGTAGGTAATACCTAGTGTCCTATGGACATCTCCCAAAGCATATATGTGTGTGTGCCCTTTGCTCTCTGCAATCTTCATATATATATATATATATATATATATATATATAGAGAGAGAGAGAGAGAGAGAGAGATACATACATGTCTATATATATGTGCATATATGTTCAGATATGTGTTATATAGATATAGATATAGTTAGATAGATATAGATGGGCATGGCTTATGCCCATACAGATTACAAAAATATGTATGTATAGGACATATACAGACATGAAGATAAGTTTGAGGATACATGTCTGCAACTGAGCCCCACAAAAACATTCACATGGGGAATGTGATGGGAAAAGATTGATATAAAAGGGGGTGAAAACCACCTGAAGATATATAGAGAATCTATTTCCGTGGTGCAGGAATATATTTCAGTGGATAACCAGTATGGTTGCGTGAAAAACAGAGGATAACAACAGTCTGGTAAGAACATGTCAGGAGTACTGGAGGACTCTCACATGTTCAAAGGACAAGGAAACGCATGGACTAAGATACCTGGATGACCCAGTTAAGGGACTCAGAGGTATCATGTATAGTAAAAGAGTATGCATTGTCCAAGTGGAGTAGAAAAGATACCAAGCTGTAAGGAAAAAAGGGGTAAATTCCTGCCAGATTGGGAACTCCATGGACATTCACGCAGAAAGCACAGTTACTTACCTGTAACAGGTGATCTCTGGGAACAGCAGGAATTAGTCCTCACATATGGGTAAGTCGGAACCGACGGAGCCCGCGCGGGAAAGCTCCCCAGCTTTTCAGATGAAAAGCTTTTGGGGCTTCCCACAGCGCATGCGCGCTGCCTTCCCGCCTTCCTTACCAGCTCTCTTCAGTTCGAGTTTATAGCTGAAACAATAGAGAGAGGAAAGGAAGGTAGATAGATAGAAGATACAACTCCTAGGGGAGGAGGGTGGGTTGTGAGGACTAATTCCTGCTGTTCCCAGAGATCACCTGTTACAGGTAAGTAACTGTGCTATCTCCAGGAACAAGCAGGAATAAATCCTCACATATGGGGACTCCCTAGCTAAGATGCCTGGGAGATCCCCCTCCAAGGGTAAACCATCTTCGTATGGATCTCAGGCATCCATTCAGGGAAGGTGGGCAGGAGTTGCTTAAGTATGGAACAGGTGTTTGAGGACAGCCTGACCAAACAAGGCATCCCGGCGGGAGTCCTTGTCCAAACAGTAATGGGCTGTGAAGGTATGAACCGAGGCCCAAGTGGCTGCTCGACAGATCTGATCTATGGATACAGAGTGAAGATGAGCCATAGAAGTAGCCATGGCTCTCACATTGTGAGCTGTGACATGGCCTTCCAGAGAAATGTTCTTACTCTGGTAAGCAAAAGAAATACACTGAGCAATCCAATTGGAAAGTGTACGTTTGGAGACTGGAAGTCCCAAATGAGAAGGATCAAAAGCCACAAAAAGTTGGGAAGACTTTCGATGTGGCTGAGTCCTGTTGAGGTAAAAGGCGAGAGCTCTTTTACAGTCAAGAGTATGAAGGTTCCTCTCTGCACTGGATGCATGAGGAGCCGGGAAAGAAACAGGTAGATATACCTCTTGATTAAGATGAAAAGGCGAGACCACTTTGGGCATCAAGTGGGGATTCGTCCTAAGGACCACCTTATCATGATGAAATCTGGTATAAGGTGGATTAGCCACCAAAGCCTGCAGTTCACTGATGCGGCGAGCCGAAGTGACTGCAATAAGGAAAAGAACCTTCCAGGAAAGAAATTTCAAGGAGGTAGAGTCCAAAGGCTCAAAAGGTGGTTTCATAAGCTGACCTAGAAGTAGGTTCGAATCCCATGCTACCGGCGGAGGTCGGATGGGAGGTTTAGTTAGGGTCAGGCCTCTCATGAACCTTGCAACGAGAGGGTGAGAGGAGACAGGTTGTCCATTTATAGGTTTTAAGGATGCTGCAATAGCACTTAAATGGACTCGTACTGAATTCGTCTTGAGGCCTGCATTGGAAAGATGCAGGAGATAGTCTAGTAGAGAATTCAAAGGAAGTGCCAGAGGGTCAAGACCCTGTTGAGCACACCAAATGGAAAAACGTTTCCATTTGAAAGCATAGGAACGCCTGGTAGAGGGTTTCCTAGAGGCATGAAGGATATCTTTCACTGGCTGAGAAAGATTAAACTCATGAAGGCTTAAGCCTTCAGTAACCAAGCTCGGAGATGTAGGGACTTGGGGTTTGGGTGCCACAAAGTCCCTTTCTCCTGAGACAGGTCTGGCGCAGCTCCCAGGTCCAGGGAGGAGCCCTGGGAGAGCTGTAGAAGTAGAGGGAACCACACTTGGCTTGGCCAGCGTGGAGCTATAAGGATCATCGACCCGTGATCCCTCTGAAGTTTGGACAGAGTCTTGGGAATCAAAGGAATGGGTGGAAAAGCATACAGGAATTCCTGACCCCAATGCAGGAGAAAGGCGTCGTTGGCCTGAGCTCCCTGACACGGAGTCCTGGAACAGAACCGGGGAAGTTTGGCATTCCACGGACTTGCGAAGAGGTCTATCTCCGGGGTCCCCCCATTTCTGGAAGATTCTGTGCATCTGGTCCATATGCAGGGACCACTCGTGTGGAAGCAGAACTCGACTGAGTCTGTCTGCCCGAGAGTTTTGAACTCCTGGAAGATACACTGCCAGAAGATGAATTTGATGCTCTCTGGCGAAAGCCCATAATCTGAGAGCTTCGTTGCAAAGCGACAGAGAGCCCGTCCCTCCTTGCTTGTTGACATAGAACATGGCCACCTGATTGTCTGTCTGAACTAGGACAGTCAGGTTGGCAAGGAGGGTATGGAAGACTGAGGGCAAGGAAGATTGCTCGCAGTTCCAGAAGGTTGATATGAAGGGTGGTCTCTTGGGGAGACCAGGTTCCCTGAGTGGAGAGATGTTGAAGATGAGCTCCCCACCCTGTTTGGGAGGCATCTGTTGTGAGGGTTGCTTGGGGCAACAAAGGTTGGAAGGGGGTCCCCAACAACAGATTTTTGGAGGATGTCCACCACTGGAGAGACCAAAACAGACGTTTTGAGGTGAGTACCTGGTCTGACAGCAGTCCCGATGCTTGAGACCACTGGGTGGCCAATGTCCATTGAGCTGCTCTCATATGGAGACGAGCATAGGGCACCACATGAACCGTGGAGGCCATGTGGCCCAGAAGTTGCAGCATTTCTCTGGCTGACAAGTGACTTCTGGACTGAGCCTGGGAGGCCAAGCTTATTAGCCGTTGGCCTCGGACCAGAGGAAGGTAGGCCCTTGCAGTGGTGGAATCCAGATAAGCCCCTATGAATTCCAGGGACTGAGTAGGGATGAGTTGGGACTTGGGAATGTTTACCACAAGTCCCAGATATTGAAGAATACGCCTTGTGCGGTCCAAGGAAATCTGGACTTCTGACTGAGATGGAGCTCGGATGAGCCAGTCGTCCAGATATGGGAACACGAAGATTCCCATGCCTCTTAGAAATGCGGCTACGACTGCCATGCATTTTGTGAATACTCTTGGAGCAGAGGCGAGACCGAAGGGAAGTACTCTGTATTGGAAATGTTTTCCCTGGAACAGAAATCGAAGATATTTTCTGTGGGATGGATGGATGAGTATATGAGTGTACGCATCCTTGAGATCTAGAGAACAAAGCCAATCCTGACTCTGAAGGTATGGAAGGAGAATGCCCAGAGAGAGCATTTTGAATTTCTCCTTGAATAGAAACTTGTTCAATTCTCTCAGATCTAGGATAGGTCTGAAGCCCACTGTCTTCTTTGTTATGAGAAAATAAGGGGAGTAGAACCCTAACCCCTGTTGAGGAAGAGGAACCTCCTCTATTGCCCCTTGGGCAAGGAGAGAGGAGACTTCCTGACCCAACAGGGTCAGAAGAGATGGGGGAGAACTGAATTGCCTCACCATGGTATGGGGAGGAAGGCTGGAGAAATGAAGTTTGTAGCCCTCTCTGATGATAGAGAGGGTCCATTGCTCTGATGTTATTTGCTCCCATCTGGGAGCAAAGTGAGCTAACCTTCCCGGTATGGTGAGAGGCTCTGGTTGTTCCAGAGCCAGAAATGGTAAGTTCTCTAGGGGCAAGTCAAAACCCCTGAGGGGGTTGAGCCTGCTGGGGTGTAGCAGACACTGCAGACTGACTTTACTTGCTTAGATTGCTGACGTTTAGCAGCAAAGCGAGGCTGAGAAGATTGTTGGCCAGTATTTGTGGAAAATCTAGCCTTCTTGTAGTACGGCCTTTTAAAAGGTTTCTTTTTGGCAGGAGTAGAAGTAGACTTAGAAAGTCTATCTAGAGTGGCATTTTCTGCGTCCATTTGAGCAGCTTTAATTTGCCAGTCCTCACCAAATAAGTTCTCTCCTGTACAGGGCAGATTCCTTAAGCCATCCATGACCCAGGGTTCTAGGTCAGAAGCCTGGAGCCAAGCAAGACGTCGGGCTGCAATAGCGATTCCCGAAGCCCTGCCAGCAACCTCAAAGGAATCAAAGGCTGCCCTGTTGGAAAACTTGGAGACCTCTGAAAGTTGTGTCACCAGAGTAGTGAAGTCCTCCTTTTTATCCTCAGGGATAAAGGGGGCTAAATGCCGTACCTTTAGGGCAAGTTCTCTGAGAAACATGCCCATATAAAGGCTGTAAGAATTGATCCTGGCTATAAGCATACTAGCCTGAAAGATCTTTCTACCAAAAGAGTCGAGGGTCTTACATTCTCGCCCTGGAGGGGTAGAGGAATGCCTTTTAGGACTCTTTATCTTCTTCATAGCAGACTTCACCACAATGGAGTGGTGAGGCAGCTGAGTCTTTTGAAACCCAGGAGGAGGGAGGGACCCGGTACATGGTGTCCAACCTACGGGAATGAGGAGACAGGGTTAGAGGAGTCTCCCACAAATCCATCAAGTGTTCTTGAAGGATTTCATGGATAGGCAGAGTAACTGCCTCTTTAGGAGGTTTAGAGTATCCTAAAATATCCAATTTTTTTGATCTGGGTTCCTTTTCAGCAGATGTAGCAATAGAAAGTGCTTTAGCTACATCAACAATGAAATCCTGAAAGGATAAATCCTCTGGAGGAGACATCCTCCTCTTTAGAGAAGAGGGCTCCTCAGGAAGATCAAACTCAGCAGAGTCATCAGAGGAATTGAACTCATCAGAAGAATCTGAGTATTCTCTCTGTGCTTGCAATGCACGATACGCGTACCGATCGATATCGACATCGGGCGTATCGGGCATGGGATTGGTATCGGGCAAAAGCCTGAATCCAGCAAGCGGAACCGATCGACGCTTGGAAGTCGATGGTCTCGGTTCCGGTGTGGATACCGGAACCGGGGTCGGTACCGATGGAATCGGTACCGAGGGCGTCGCAGCCTTAATGAAAGCCAAAACGGCCTGCTGCATGGTCTGGACAGTATTGCCCATGGACGCCACTGCTGCCTGGATGTCGGTACCGGTATCGACCGGTACCCCAGAGCAGTCTAACAGGTGATCAGTCGAGGCCGTGCCATCGATGTCAACCTGTAACCCCATAGGTGATGCTTTGGAGGCCGGAGCCTCCCGCCGGGGTTTTTTGGTCTGGGCAGAATCCTCGAACTCAAAATTGAGAGCCTCTCGATCTTTTGAAAGAGATTTGCTTTTAGAGGATTTGCCCACAGAAAGTTTGGTTACCTGAGATCCATCCAGAGAGGAAGACCTGGATGACTGTGATGCTGGATTATCTGAAGCAAACAGCACATGGAACTTGTTGGCCCGGTTCTGCATACCACGTTTAGACATCTGGGAGCAGAATGGGCAGTCCGGTATGGAGTGGTCAGGTCCTAAACATTTAAGACACCATTCATGGGTGTCTGTGAGAGAAATAACAGCATTGCACTTGGTACACTTTTTAAAACCAGGAGCTGGTTTCTCCATGAGGAGAATTTGTGTAGGCCTGAAGGCCTAACAAAAGTTACCAAGCTGTGCTGAGAAAATAAAAAAAGATTTATTTTTTTTTTTTAAAAGAAAGAAAGAGAGACCGGCAGTACCGGTTTTGGTATGGGGAAGGCAGGTACGCGGTCAAAAGAAACAAATGAAAATAACAATTTCTTCAGCGGTGACAGGAACACGACCTGCTGGCTCCGCGGAAAAAGAGAAACTGAAGAGAGCTGGTAAGGAAGGCGGGAAGGCAGCGCGCATGCGCTGTGGGAAGCCCCAAAAGCTTTTCATCTGAAAAGCTGGGGAGCTTTCCCGCGCGGGCTCCGTCGGTTCCGACTTACCCATATGTGAGGACTTATTCCTGCTTGTTCCTGGAGATAAACTTGTCTTCTGTATCACAATAGGAGACAAGAGGGTATAAAGAACCTACATAGCCATGGAATGACTATATAAGCTTTTCCTATTATCTGGAAAACCCTCAGAGACAAAGTTCAATGCTCTACAGCAGGGGTCTCAAACACGCGGCCCGCGGGCCGCATGCGGCCCGCGAGACAACTTTGTGCGGCCCGCGACGGCGGAAAACCAAAAATCCCCCAAAACCCTGGCTTCTGCTGCTGCCGTTGCCGCCGTGGCAGCAGCAGAATCAATTGTCAAATTAAAAAAAACAACTGACTTCTGCTGCTCAAGCAGCTGTCCTGCGGCCCCTTTCCCTCTGCCCGGAGATCCGACTCTGCTCTCAGCGGCGTGCTTTTCAAGCCGCGAAGAGAGTATTCCCCTCTCGCGCGGCTTGAAAAACCGCGCGAGAGGGGCATACTCTCGTCGCGGCTTGAAAAGCACGCCGCTGATAGAGCAGAGTCGGATCTCCGGGCAGAGGGAAAGGGGCCGCAGGACAGCTGCTTGAGCAGCAGAAGTCAGTTGTTTTTTTTAATTGGACAATTGATTCTGCTGCTGCCACGGCGGCAACGGCAGCAGCAGAAGCCCGGGTTTTGGGGGATTTTTGGTTGGCCGGTAATGAGCTATGGAGGGGCTGACTGAACTGGAAGTGGGCTATTGGCAGAGGGGGGAGGGGGGGGTTATGACTGGTAATGGGCTGGGGGGGGGGTTATAACTGGTAATGGGCAAAGGTGGGGGCTAGGACTGGAAATGGGCAGATGGGGGTTAGGACTGGAAGTGGGCTATTGGCAGGGGGGGTTATGACTGGTAATGGGCTGGGGAGGGTTATAACTAGTAATGGGCTATGGTGGGGGCTAGGACTGGAAATGGGCAGATGGGGTTAGGACTTGAAGTGGGCTATTGGCAGGGGGGTGTTATGACTGGTAATGTGCTAGGGTGGGGGCTAGGACTGGAAATGGGCAGATGGGGGTTAGGACTGGAAGTGGGCTATCGGCAGGGGGGGGGTTATGACTGGTAATGGGCTATGGTGGGGCTAGGACTGAAAATGGGGTGATGGGGGTTAGGACTGGAGGTGGGCTGATTGGGGGGTTAGGACTGGTAATGGCCTATGAGGGGAGGTAAGACTGAAAATGGGGTGATGGGGGATACGACTGCAAGTGGGCTATGGGGGGGACTAGGACTGGTAATGGGCTATGGGGGGGGTAAGACTGAAAATGGGGTGATGGGGGGGTAAGACTGAAAATGGGGTGATAGGGGGGTAAGACTGGAAGTGCGCTATGGGGAGGTTAGGACTGGTTATGGGCTATGGGGGGTCTAGGACTGGTAATGGGCTGGGGGGGTTGCTAGGACTGGAAATGGGCTGAGTGGAAGGGGGGCTTGAACTGCAAATGGCTGATGGGGAGGGGGCTTGGAATGGAAATGGGCTGTGAGGGGAGGGAGCTAGGATTGGAAATGGGCTGATGGGGGGCTAGGATTGGAAATGGGCTGATGGTGAGGCTAGGATAGGACTGGAAATGGACTGATGCAGGGACTAGAAAGGAAAAGATGCTGGGTGGGGCTGGAACTAGAAGGGAGCTGATGTTGGGGGAGGATTAGAATGGGATGGAGCTGGGAAAGTGAAATGGAGAGGGGAAAAATATTTTGTCTGGAAGAGAAGACAAATCTACAATTGGCCAGGTATTGGGAGAGTAAGTGGGGATTGAGGATGGAGGGGTAAAATTTGAGTGGATGAAATAGGAATGAGGAAAGAGCAAAAGGAGAAAGATTAGTATGTTAAAGCAGATGTAGAGAGAGAGAATGGAAAAAAACTAGAAGAGAGAAGAAAGGACAAATGGACAGCAGACGATGGAGATAGCAGAAGACACGAAGAAACCAGAAGTGGCTGGAGCAATTGCAACTGAAAAAAAATGCACAAAAGGTAGAAAAATATCTCTTTATTTTGAATTTATTAACTGGAATATGTCAGCTCTGGGAAATGTGCATCATTAATGTCTGTGCTTTGGTACAAGAAATTATTTATAGTTTTATTTCTACAGTGCTGAGGTATTCTGTGTAATTCCTATTTGACATTGCTACTTTTTCTCTTTTCCCAGTAGGTCATGTATTGTTCTCTGAAATGTATTGATTTAATATTTGCAGTGTTGCCTTTTGATAGGTAGGGTCTGGTGCTTTGTGAGTCCTGGTAGTGCTGTTATGATACGGGGGGTTTGCTATGGGTTCCAAATGGGCAGTGTTAGTAGTAGTTCCTAATGTGCCTGGCGGTTGGCACTGGATTATAGTAATATAGAAATTTTCTAGTCTTTCTTTATCCATGCACTCATTATGCAACATTATGCAAATATTTATGCAAATGAGGCCCCTTATGCAAATGAGGCCCGTGTCTTATGCGGCCCCCGGGTTACTTTACAAGTCCTCATTCGGCCCTCAAAGCAATTTGAGTTTGAGACCCCTGCTCTACAGCAAGGGCCCATAGTAGAAAGCTTCTCTGAAGATTGCAGAGAGCATTGTGCAGGAGAATTATGAGATAAACTGACAGCAGTCAGATATGGTGCCACATCCTAGGCAAGGATATGGCAAGAAGATAACCTGCAGTGAGTAGTATCATGCAAGATAGTTGAAAGTAACTTGCAAGAACATTAAAGTAAGTACTGGAACTTCTGCTTGTACAGCAACTGAACAAAAGAGCAGAGGGGATCACCCTGTATAAAAACAGGGAGAAAAACAAACAGCGGGAGCGGAGATATTCCGAGCATGCATTGAAGGATAGCAAAAGTCTACACTGGAAAGAAAGAGAAGTGTTTCAGTATGGTACCAACTCGAGCAGGGGAAACCCTGGAAGAGAGGGGCTTGGAAGGTGACGTACCATATGGTAAGTCAGCTGAAGGACAAAATGTCCCTGTGCGGACAGAAACTATCATGGGATAATTGTAATCTCCCTTTATAATAGAAAGAAAGGGAGAATTCTGTAACCCATGGACAAAAATATCCTGACAGCTTAGCATACTGAAAAGAAAAATCAGTGTAGGGTTTGAAGAATAACTTCTGGTAAGAAGAAGTTAACTGTAGATTGCAACATACAGGAACCTATGGTTGCTGGTTATGATTAGACTGGTTAGAGTCTGGAGACTTCAGACTAGGATGAGATGTCCCTTGCTTGGATACATCTGGAGGATGGGCAGGAGAAGGGTGAAACCTTCTTTTCTTAGGGAAAGAAGGTTTGGTAGGACATTTCCTACGTCCTGGGGAAAAAGAAGGCTTAGGATGGTTTCCAGAACTAGGAAAGTCAGTGGAGCAATGAGCAACCTGACTTAAAGCCTCTTTATTGAAGAGATTTTCTCCAGTACAAGGAGAATTACCCAGTGTATGTTGTGCCCATCTGCTCAAGTCTGAAGCCTGCAGCCAGGCTGTACGACGTGCTCCAATGGCAATAGCAGAGGATCTGCTAACAGACTCAAAAGAGTCTAGAGAAGCACGAGAAATGAACCAAGAGATATTCCTGCTATGATTGAGAAGCAAGGAATAGGTAGAGGCTTTAGGTTCTGACAAAAAAGGAGACAAAAGAGATAATTTCTCTGACCTCCTGAAGTGTCAGACTCATATAAAAAATATAAGAAATAATTCTTGAAGCCAGCATAGAAGTTTGGAAGGTTTGACGTCCAAAGGCATCAAGTGCTTTAGATGCACGACCTGGCGGATAAGAAGAATGCTTCTTCTTGCTTCTTACCTTCCTCATTGCTGATTCCACTACAATGGAATGATGTGGAAGTTGGTTTTTCTGGAACCCTGGAGAGGGAGGTACCTGATACAGAACATCAAGGCTGTAGAAGGCAAAGGAACCTTTAAGGGTGATTCCCATATCCTCAGCAGAAGATCCTGCAAAGAATGATGTAAAGGAAGCATTATGTTTTCCTCTTCTGCAGGATCTTGGTCAAGAGAAAAACCAGGAATAGGAATGGCAAGAAAAGCTGCCATGTCAAGGAGAAACTTCTGAAAAGAAGGATTTCCAACAGGAACTAATCCTGGGCAAGCTGAGGTTGAAGGAGCAGCTTGAGCACCAGAAGATATACTGGACTGGTGCAGAAAAAGAATCCTGCTCGATTGACTGTGATACTGATAGTTCTGATTTGAGGCAGTTAGAACTGCATCGTCAGTGCCTGGTATCGATTCCAAACTAGACATAGAAAGGATCGATGGCACCGATGGAACTGCAGGAATCGACCCAGACACCGGTACCGGTATCGGAGATAATGTCATCGAAGCAGTAATCGAGGGTTGCTGAAGCGGTACCGAGGTAACCAGAGAGCCTTGGTGAATATCCTCGGTACTGCGTAGCCGGAAACAATATGGATCGGTTCCGAAACGCATCGGTACCAAGTCATCTAGACTGGATATCGATTCTAGACTCGGCATCGAAGCGAGCGAGTCTATCGATGCTTGTCTAGAAGGTACCGATGTTGGTGGTGGTATCAGCGATGCCGATACATGAAAGTCAATTGGAATCTCATCGAACGGCACCGAAGGTACCGAGGACGTTCAAAGACGATGCCCGGCAAAGAGAGGAACACTCGACACCGGCACCGATGTCGGGGTATTGGTACCGCTCGAAGTCGGTACCAACCCTCAGCACGGTGAAGATATAGGAAAGTCGATCTGGGTCGTAACGATCGGCCCCGAAGGTACCAAGGATTCCAGATGACGATCCCAGGTAAAGAGTGGAACACTCGAAACCGATGCCGGTGCCGGGTTATCGGTACCGCTCGAAGCGGATACCACCCCCTGGCACGGCTCAGGTATGTTCTGTGAGGGGTGAGCCCCAGGAACAACCTGAAGCCCCGTGAATGCTTTGGAGCCCGAAGGCTCCCGCTGGGGTTTTATTGCCAATGGGATCTTGAGGGCAAGGCCGGAGCCATCATGCTGTGCATGAGACTTACCCTTCAAGAATTGGCTAGTCTTAACAGACTGTTTGTGGGTTACCTGATTCTGGAGAGAAGAATAAACCGGTGTCCTCACCTCAGGAGGAAAAACGGTATCGAGGGAAACTCTAGAAAGGGAAGGTCGGAGAGGAAGTGACGTCATCAGCTGGAATGGCAGCATAAGTGGCGAGCTCCGGAGGGCAGCTCACGATTTGGCAGTATTTCCCCTAATTGAGCTTGGATTTTTGGGAGCAAAAGTAGCCGGTGGAAAACGGCATCCTACAGACCTCTATGGCGACGAGAAAAAAGGCGGTGGACCTGAAAGAGTTCACGTATGGAGGCGCGAAGTCCCTGGCCGGGGAGAAGAAAATGGCGGGACAAAGCACGGGAACAGGCGAAACTCCAACTGGTAAGGGACGGCGGAACGAAGCCCCGGTGATAGCGGAGATGCTCGTACAAAATGTGACGAGGGAAGAGCTGTGTGGCTGGTTCGGTGATCTAAAAACTGAATTGCAAGCCGTCAAAACTGAGGTAGCTGAAATGTGCACCGCGCTGCGGGAGGAGATGGGCGAGCTAGGCCACAGAGTGGACGAGCACGAGCAGCAGCTGGGACGGCTGGACACCCGGCAGAGTGGGATAGAGCGCTCGTTTAAGGAGGTGGAGGCTTGGAAAGACTTGATGTTGATGAAAATAGAGGACTTAGAGAACCGGTCCCGCAGAAATAATCTGCGCATCCGCGGGGTGCCGGAGGAGAAGGAGAAGGAGTTCGTCGACAGCGAAAAGGTGGCAAAAGCAGTGCTCCGGAATATATTGAGGGACCTGGGCAATGAGACTGAGCAGGTAGAACTGAAGCTTGTTAGAGCCCATCGTGCACTCGGCCCCAGTTAGCCTAATCGACCACGAGACCTGGTCCTTTGTATGGAGGATTACAAGTTGAAGGAACGGATAATAAATCTTATGCGTACCCGCAAGGACTTTATTTGGCAAGGGTACGAAGTACAGATTTATCCGGACTTGGCTGCGGGGACTTTGCAGCGGAGGCGGGAAATGCAGCCGGTCACATCCATCTTGCGGAGGGAGAATGTCCGCTATAAATGGCTGTACCCCTTTGGCCTCCTTTTTACAGTGGGGCTTAAGAACTGGAAAGCTCATTCGGTGTCGGAAGCCCTGGCAGCCTTAATCAAGGCGGGGTTGGGGAGTGGATTACCCACGGAACTACAAGAGGGCCGGGCTGGTGAAGCCGAGCAGGTGGTTCGGAGGAGTGGTGAGAAGCGACGTCGAAGCCCGGAGGTGGTGCCTGAGGAAAGTCCTGCAAGACCGGATAGGGATGTGGACACTTGAAGCATCGGGGACTCATGGTGTTTGGCTTTATTTGTCTTGCTGTGCACTTTTCTGTGCCTGAGTTGGTTTACTTGCTTGTTAAGCTGATTGTGTTATGTGGGGAGTTAGCTGCAGTTGGGGGGAAGGGGGTGGAGGGATTGTGGGAGGGGTAGAGCTGGGGAGGGTGATGGATCAAAGGGGAGGTGGGGGAGGGGTGAGAGGGGGTGGGGATGTCGTGGATAATGTTGAGGTAGGGGGAGGGGGGGTGAGATGGTCTGGGAGGGAGAGGAGGGTAACAGGGGGATGGAAGGGGGGGGGGAAGTGTGGTGGGTTGGGGAGGGGGGCTAAGGTGGTAGTTGCCTCTGGCTGATGATCACTACTCCGAAAGCGACCTCCAGTGGAGGGAGGGGGGACCTGGTGGGGGAGGGAGGGAGGGGAGGGGGGGAGCAGGGGTTCTGGGCAAAGACAAGGGAGGGGGGAGGGGGGTGGGGGGAAAAAAGTGGGCCAGCAGCAGATGGTAGTGGCTACACTGAATGTGCGGGGGTTGGGTACCTGGAGGAAACGTAGAATGGTGGAGAGGGAAGGAGCTAGGTTGCGAGCGGATTTTCTCTGCATACAAGAAACCCATTTGAGGGTGGGCCAGGAGCGGATGGTACAGTCGAAGCGATACCCTCGGGTAATGTTAGCTGGACAGCGGGCGGAGGCGCAGAGGGGGGGGTGGGTATTTTGGTGGGGGCGAACTGGGTGGATAGGGTGGTGGGGGAGTACCGCGATAAGAAGGGCAGAGCGGTGGGGCTTAAAGTTCAAATCGGGAGAGAACAGGTGTGGATAGTGTGTTTGTATGGACCTAATGAAAAACAGGGGGATTTTTTTTGACAGAATGCGAACTGAATTGGGGAGTTTGAGTGGGGCCCCTATTATTCTTGGGGGGGATTTTAATTTTACTGTCAATCCGCGGTTGGACAACGGGGGGGTAGTGGGTTGGGTAAAAGAGTGGATAGGGTCAAGTTGCGGCACCTGAAAGAGGGTTTAGGGGTGGAGGACGTGTGGCGGAGTCAGAACCCGGGTTGTAAGCAATATACTTATTATTCCGCACCCCATGGTACGTATAGTCGGATTGATATGGTGTGGGCAGGGGGGGGATGGTTGAATAGGGTGCTAGAGGCTGACCATGGTTCTATCACGTGGACTGACCATGCGCCTGTGTGGGTGAAGTTTACTTTGGGATATGTGGATGATGGAGTTAAGTTTTGGAGGCTTAATGAAGCCCTGCTGGATGAGCCTGCGGTGATTGAACGGCTAGGGAAGGTGGTGCGGGAATATCAAGATCTCAACTTAACTGGTGAGGTCGAGTTAGGGGTAGTGTGGGATGGGCTTAAGGCGGTGGTAAGGGGCCATTTAATACAGGAGGCGGCCCGGGTTCGTCGACAACGGGGGGCAAGGGAGCGTGGGTTGTTGGAAGAGATTGGTCGTTTGGAGAGGACGGGTAATGGGAGGAGAGGGGGGGGTGGCGGAGAAGTTGAAAGAGCTACGGGGGGAATTAGGGCAATTGCGTGCGGGTGAAATAGCTTTTGAGCTGCGGGTGTTGAAGCAAGGTTGGTTTGAGGGGGGCAATCGGGTGGGGAGGCGTTTGGCACAAAGGATAAGGAGTAGAGCCCAGCAGAAAAATATTGGGGGTATTCGGGGAGTGGGGGGGAAGCTGGTGCATGGGAATAATGAAATCAGGGAGGTGTTCGTGGATTATTATACAAAGTTATACACTAGTGAGGTGAAGGGAGGGAAGGCCCAATGCGAGGAGTATTTACGAGAGTGTGACTTGCCTTCCTTGTCAAAGGAGGAGTCGGAGTGGTTAGATAGACCCATAACGGAGCGGGAAGTGGAGGTGGCGATTGGCACGTTAAAGCGGGGTAAGGCTCCTGGGCTGGATGGGTTGTCTGGGCGGTTTTACCAAGTGTTCCGCTCCAGTTTGGGGCCCTTGATGGTTGAGGTGTTTAATGGGGTGCTGACTGGGGGAGTGGTCCCACGTTCAATGAGGGAGGCCGGCATAACTCTTATTCCTAAACCAGGTAAGGATTCAATGGTGTGCGGGTCCTACCGGCCTATTTCATTATTAAATGTGGATGCTAAGTTGCTGGCGAAGGTTTTGGCCACTAGACTGGCGGGGGTGATGCCTACCTTGATACACCCGGACCAAACCGGTTTTATAGTAGGGCGGCAAGGTGGGGATAATATTCGTAAGATTTGTAACCTTACTTGGGAGGTGCAGCGGACGGGTCAGGAAACCGTTTTCCTCTCCGTGGATGCTGAAAAAGCATTTGATCGGGTGGAGAGGCCTTTTATGCTGAGTGTGTTGGAGAAAGTAGGGCTGGGGGTTCATTTTGCTCGGTGGATTCAGGCGCTGTATGCGGGGCCGCAGGCCAGGGTGCGGGTAAATGGGAGTTATTCTGGGCCGTTTAGTTTAGGGAGGGGTACTAGGCAGGGCTGTCCCTTGTCCCCTCTGCTCTTTGCCTTGGTAATTGAGCCATTGGCGGCGCGGGTCCGGAGGTCCCTGGATATTAAGGGGGTTCTAATGAATTCCCAGGAAGTTAAAATTACTTTATTTGCGGATGATGTGATTTTTACACTTCGGGAGCCCTTGACGTCGTTACCAAATTTAATGAAGGAGATTGAAGGGTATAGTAAGGTGGCGGGGTATAAGATTAACGATAGTAAATCGGAGATCTTGGGGTTTAATTTAAGTGGGGCGTTGGAGGATGGGCTGAAAGGGGCGTTTGCGTTTCGGTGGGTGGGTGAACACTATCGATATCTGGGTATTCAGATGGGGAAGAATATCGGGGGGTTGGGGAGGGCTAATTACGGAGGATTGTTGCAGGAAGTGCGCCGGGACCTGCACAGGTAGAAGGGTCTGTATCTCACGTGGCTGGGTCGGATTGCAGTCTTAAAGATGAATGTTTTACCTCGGTTTCTGTTTTTGTTTAGTTCTCTACCGTGTAAGGTACCTCGGAGCTATTTGAAACAGGCCCAACAGATTCTGATGGAATTTATTTGGGGAGGGAAACGTCCGCGGGTGGCGCGGCTTACCATGTTTCGACACAGTAAGGAGGGGGGGATGGGAGTACCCTGGTTGGAGCAGTATTACTTGGCCTCTCGTTACGGGCCTTACAGAGTTGGCAAGGGGGGGACGAGACTCCCCGGTGGGTGCATTTGGAGTGGGACCCTGACCAGGGGGAGAACCCGGCGAAGTGGATTTGGGATCCTGGGGCTGTAGCGGAGGGGGGGAGGACGGGTAACCCTTTTCGAGCATTGACGAAGGAGCTTTGGTTGCGACTGAAGCGTCCGTTGTCAGGGGGGACGCGCTATACTCGGAGTATGTTTATTACGGGGGTCCGGGAATTTGTCCCTAGGAGAGAGGGTGGGGTGTTTGCTGAGTGGGAGAGGAAGGGGTTGAGGGCTATGGGTCAGTTACTCCACTCGAGGGGGGAGATTAAGAGTTGGGGGGAGTTGGCAAAGGAATTTGGGCTGGAGAGTTAAGGGTTTTTTGCCTATTTACAGGTAGCGTCCTTTGTGGGTAGGAGGGCTGTCAAGGAGGACCTGGTTCGGGAGGCCACGAGGGTTGAGACCCTGTTGGTGAGAGGGGGGCGTAAGGGGGCTATCACCCAATTTTATAGGGTGTTGCTTGAACTGGGGGGGGTGGGGGGGAGTATCCGAGGGGAAGCGGCGTGGGAGAAGGTCCTGGGGGGTGAATGGTCTAGGGAGAGATGGCAGGGCATCTATGGGTGGTCGAAAAGATTGGCGCCGGGGACGGTCTATCTGGAGGGGAGTTTAAAGATTTGATATCACGCCTATTGGACCCCGTGGAAGATGCGGGCCCTTGGGGCGGGGGATTCGGGAGAGTGTTGGAGGGGGTGTAAGGGGAAGGGTGATCTGTATCATTTGCTGTGGGAATGTCCGGAGGTGCAGGGTATGTGGGTGGATTGGGAAGCGGTCATTCGGGAGGTGACGGGGCTTCCAGTTGTTTTGGCTCCTGCCATGGTTCTGCTGAATGAGTTGGGGGAAGAAGGGGACCGGGCTCTGCAGCAGATGATTGGCTATTGTATTGTCGCTGCAAGGGGGGAGCTCCTGGCACGATGGAAGTGGCGGGATGTCCCCACTCGGGGAGATATAGTGGGGAGACTATGTGAGCTGTGGGGTATGTGTGAGATGCGGCCTATGGTAAGCATCGGCTGCAGCACTTCCGCTTGCTGTGGCAGGGCTTTGATGCGTGGCTCCTGAACTGGAGGGGGGGTGCGCCCCCGCTGTCGGGTTGAGGGCTTAATGTGGGTAATGTTGGGTTTTGCTGTGTAGTCCACTATAGGGGGGGGGTTTTGGGGGGGGGGGGAAGGTCTGGGCTGGGTAGTACCTCATGGTAAGGGGGGTCGGGGTTAGGGTTTGTTGGGGTTCCTACTGGTATTATCAGTGGTGCAATGTGTGGTTTTCATCATTCTATTTAGATGCCTTGTATCTATGTACTGTAAGCGGGGGGGGGGGGGGGGGATAAAATGTTGTAACCCACTGACAATGGTTTGCCTCTGAGGTGGGGATCCGAGTCCACCCCACTCGGAGATTTCAATGTATCGTGTTTATGGCTGTTCACTGGTGGTAATAAATAAATAAAGTTAAAAAAAAAAAATTATATCCTGAAGCATCAGGGGAAAAAAGGTCAGGACCCAAACAGGTTAGACACCAAGCATTGGAGTCTAAAAAGAAAACTGAGTTTCCACAGTGAAGGCACTTCTTAGGGGAAGAAGGCTCCATTTTGGAAAGGCCTGGTAGGCCCAAAAAAGTTAAAACAAAAAACTGAGGAGAAATATTTCTCTAAGTTTGAAAAGGAAAAGAATAAAGCACCGGCAGTACCGGTATCGGCGGGAAAGACAGCCGCGACCACAAGAACACAAGAAAATAAGGATTTTAAAGTAAAAAGTTTCTGCGGTGACAGGAGAACGTCCTGTTGGCTCCGCGGAAAAACGAAAACTGAGGAGAGGCAGTGGGAAAGGCGGGAAGTCACCGCGCAGGCGCGAGGGATGCTCCCAAAAGCTTTCTGATTGGATGCTGGGGAGCATTCCCGTGCAGGATCCGTCGGTACCGACATACCCATGTGTGAAGACTCATTCCTGCTTGTTCCTGGAGATAGTCATCTCGGGACAACCCTCAGGGTCCAGAAACCAACACCACCTAATAGCCCAACTCCTACTCCCCAGAATCAGGATAGCGGCGACAGAGAAATCAACTTCCACAAAGTCTGTGCCAACAATGTGTTGCGCTGAACAAGCTAGGAGATTCCATATTGCCCAGGAGAGCAGGAGTTCATCCTTAGTGCTACTCCAGCCCTCTTCCTGGTCCCTCACTGGTTGACACATGCCACCGCCATGGCATTGCCTGAAAACACCTAGATCACTCGGCCCCGTATTAAGGGCCAGAAGGGTAGCAAGGCCTAGTAAATGGCCCTCGGGGGAGGGAGGGAAGGAGAGAGGGAAAGGGGACTATAAGGATGCTATTCAACTTATATATTTCCTTATTGACCCCATGTGTTATTTCTGATATATTTTCCTTTATTTTCATATAATTCAATCAATTATTGGTTTTTTTCTTTTTTTTTTGAGTTTTTATATTGTTTAATTTTACATTAAATAGGAATTACACTTACCTGGTAATTGTGGTTCCTTGAGTGACTCCAGTTTAGTCCTCAACCTCTGGGTAGTGAACCTCCTCCTGCAGCTTGGAGACTGGGCATGTCAAAAACTCATATCATCACTGGATATAGCCTGCTGGTCTCTCCCATCAGCCCCCAATGAACTATTGACAAAGCAGACTCAAAGGAACAAAAAAATCAGTAACTTTTTTTTATTTTTTTTTTTTTTTAAACTTATTATATTCAAGGGCACACAGAACATATAACCTATCTACCTACTACTCCCCTTCCAGAAGGAAAGGGACTGCTTCCTGTATGCTCTCCTTTCCGTCAAATGCCTAGCCCTAAACAATCCGGAGCAATATAGCAATATATATAATATATAACAATATCATAATATAATAATATAACAATATAGCGCAAAACAAATGGAAGCATCAAAATGACTGAACACCAGTGAAGGCCTATATCCACTTTTAACCTTGTACTTCACCCAACAGAAAAACCACTGCTAAGACCCCATCCCCGGGTGGGAATGAGGACTAAATTGGAGTCACTCAAGGAACCACAATTACCAGGTAAGCGTAATTCCTATTTCCTTATCATTCCTGCAGTTTAGTCCTCAACCTCTGGGATGTATCAGAGTAGTAATCATTGGGAGGGACCTTTCCAGCCAGATCTCAACACCGCCTCCCTGAAAACGGCATCCTTACCCGCCAAAACATCTAGGCGGTAGTGCTTACTGAAAGTATGAAGAGACAACCAAGAGGCCCTCCCTACAGATGTCCACTGGCGGAACCAAACTGTGCTCCATCCAAGAAGACGCTTGCACTCTGATAGAGTGAGCTCGTAAGCTCCCTAGGACTATACGGTCCTGTAGAAGATAAGCTGACGCACTCACCGCTCCAATCCATCCGAAATGGACTCCTTCCCTGCCGCTTGCCTTTGCGGGGCCCTCCGAACACCCCAAAGAGAGACGATCCGCCTTGCGAAAGTTTCTGAAACCTTTAAACACTGCCACAGCGCTCTCTTGACATCCAAACAGCACAAGCTATGGTTCAATACGCTCCCTTCCGCTGCACCTAGCGCTGGAAGAGAGACCATTTTAGTTAGGTGAACGTAGAAAATGCTTTTGGCAACAACGACGGAACCAGCCGCCAGGCCACCTTCTGTCTGGAGACAGACAAAAAACGATAAATGACAGGTCAACGCCTGCAACTCTGAAAATTGCCTCGCCGAACAGATGATCATCAAACATACCATCTTCAAGGCAAAACCCTTAACCTATGCCTGTTGCAAGGGCCCCAATAGCAAGCTAGCCAATGCTCCTAAAACCAACTTGAGCTTCCCCGGTGGAATTAATATCCTACGACAGGGCTACAGTCTGGTAACCGCCTGAGAAAGCATACCACATTGACCTGTGCATGAGAGCCACTCCCTGTCCTTTGCCCCTATAGCAAGACAGAGCTGCTAACTGAACTCTCCAGGACCTGCCTTTACCAAACCCATCCTGCAGAAAACTTAATACCAAGGGAACTGACATGTCGAGCGAGCATGCCTCCGCAAGCACACGTCCTCGAAGAAGCGCCATATATACACATATTGTCAGACGGCTGCCTGGGTGAGAATCTTCACAGTCTTGTCAAGTGCATATATCTATATGATTTGCAAGGTATTGTGGGCAATGTAGTTCATTCACACCAGACACAGCTGCTGACAATAATTTAGTTGTGCTCTTGGGTAAAGCCAATAAGATATTTATTTATGGGGTTATTTCTCCCAACACAGATATGCTTGGTAGCACATAAATTAGGTAAACTGCTTTCAGTGTTAACTTGGAAAAACAAAGTCAAAATCAGGAAAACAACAAATGAAAAGCTACAAAGCAAGAAACAAACTGTTCTTTTCAGGTTAACTTCTGATTATTTCCCACATAGATACAGACGTGATTCTCTCCTAGCTCACAAGCAATTAGGTATGGCTTAATTGCTTGCAGTCACCAGCTGAAACCCCTTAGCTGGCTTGCCTTCCACTGTGTGGGTCAAATCCTGCTTCAGGAGCTTTTCTGAGTAGATTAAAGAACAAATTTGTATTTCTTTGTGATGGTTGCTGTACTTTATAACAGAAAGTTACCAACGGAGTTTAGATAGAGAGCAGTCCATATAAACAGGATTCTCATCTGCTATTATTCCCCCTTGTTCAACAAGCATGGGTTCAATATCATGGATTGGCACAGATGAATCTCTCAATGGAGCATTTTCAGGAGAATACTTGTTTCCCTGCTGTCTTTCAAGGTTATAGCTAGGGCATAGATCAGTGTTCATACCTGAGCTTCCATTGCTGTTAGAGTTCCTCTCTATATAGCCTGGCCAGTATGTAGTCCAGTTCTTATGTCCAGCCTTCCAATCCAGATCCCTGGACACTGGATCTCTCTTCACATACCTTCTGGCACAGGTCTTAGGGTCCCTTCCACGTGCAGCCGTCTCCCTCACAGGTAGCCTCTGGTGATTCCTAGCTCTGCAGCACCATTCCTTTGGCTTTCCCCAGTCCAATGGTGTATGCTGGCCCTTGGAATACCTCCCAGTATACGTACTGCTTTGGACTCTTCTAGACCTCTCAAAGGCTTTTCTCTTCCTTCTTCCAAAGGGTCTCTTTCCCTCTCTGTCCGTCCGGTTTGGCTTCTGCTTCTGATGATCCTTCAGATGAAACTGATGATCAAACAAGCTGATTCTCAGGATACTGAGGACAATTCTCTGGATATCCAAGGTGATCATGAAGATGGTCATCTGTAGAATAAATTCTACTCTTATTCTGCTTGGATGAGTGCTCCTCCCTAACACAGCGCAGCTGTGCTGAATCAGGCCCTGCCCTTTGAGATGAGTGCTTAGGGATTACCTCATAGCCCTCCTGATTGAACACACGTTTCCCCACTTCAGCTCCTCTAATGGCTGTTGGAAACCTGGTGCATTCTGGGACTGGTAGTCTTTTATGGGAAAATTCTGTTTTCTTATTTCTACCAGAACTGACAGGTTGCTTGTTCAGAATCACTTCACCTTTTCTATAGCTCCTTCCTGAGCTATGATAAGCTTCCTTATCACAATATGCAAGGAACGCAGACTTTTTTTTTTTGCGGCAAGGTGGCAAAGACTGCTGTCGAGCAACTCTTTTTCCTTAAGCTTGCCCTTTCAATGGCCACCCCGTAAGCAAAAACTGATGCACCTGAGACATTCGAAGGGAACGCCGTAGCAACAGAATCTCCAATGTTGGAAACCTCCATGGATTCCCGAGCAGCAAACGTATGAGGCAGGCATACCAAGGGCGCCTCGGCCAGCCCGAGGCCCCCAACCACACGTTTCCCCGAAGCGCTTCAATACACACAACCACTCGACCTATGAGTGCCCCCGGTGGAAAGACAGAGAAGACCGGACGACGGCCGCCGTTGAAACAGTGCGCCGATGCCTTCCGACCTCTTTTCGCGTCGTCTGCTGAAGCAGCGACCCGTTTACACAGAGTGAAATGCCGCCATGAGGTCCATTACTGGCTGTCCCCATATGCGACCTATCTGTGCAAACACCTCCGGATGCCACTCCCATTCTCTGGCATCTATTCGGACCCAGATGAGGAAATCCGCCGTCACAATGTCCTTACCCGCAACATGCGCCACTGAAAACGCTGGCAGCCAAAGCTCTATCCACACACACAGACCCTCTGCCGCGGCCTCTCACACTGCCCTACCGATTGATGTAGGCCACCGCCGGAGTTGTCAGACAATACTCGCACCGCTCGATGTCACCGTAGCTTTGAACGCCTGTAACGCCTGGCGTATTGCTCACATTTCCAGTCAGTTTATTTTATTTTATTTTATTTATTTATTTAGCAATCATTTATAACCCGCATCTTCCAGAGTTCAGTTGCGGTTCACAATAAAACAATCCAACAAAGCAAAAGCTTAGTTTTACATCGAACTAGTTTTACATTGAACTTAGTTTTACATGGAACATTTTGTAACAATAAAGAATAATAGTTAACAGCATGAACTAATGCATAACAGCACAAGGCTAGCTTGTAAACTATGTACAATAACTATATACAAATACAAGTTGTGGGTACTTTAGGGTTGAATCATAGTGTTTTATGATAATGTGTTATCTGTTAAATTATTAGAAATAGTATTACATAGTCAGGATTTTTAGCCTTTATCTGGATTCTTTAGCCTTTATCTGAGTGTGTCAAGGGGTTATCTGTGTTGCCATAGTGCATGGAGAATAGATAGGTTTTTAGTTTTTTACGGAGTTCCATAATTTCGGTTATAGTTCGTAGGTCCTCCGGGAGGGAGTTCCAAATAGATGGGGCTGCATGAGAAAAAGCTCTGTTGTTAGTTAATTTATTTGCTTTTATGAAATCATTAGGAGTGTTTAGTTTATTTGAGACCCAGTTGGTTGATTGACCACTGGGTCTCCTGTGTACCCCAAAAGCCTTGCGCGAAATGATCTCCAAACGTAGCGGAGTTTAACTAAGTTTTTGGCCAAGCTCACGGAGGAAAGGTCCATAACCTTTTATTAGAGAGAAGCTGGAAAATTATATTTTTTTTATACCAACTTTCACCAATTCAAGATGTTTTACAAGGCACACAACCCAACAGAGCGTCACATCTGTTGTACATGCAATGGAACCCTTAAAATATGAGCATACATGAATCTACCAGTTGCCTCTATACAAGCATTGAGTAGCCTATTTGTCTTTTTGAAAACCAGCCAGGTCCTTAAGACCAGGATTGGCTACCCTAGGAAACAGGATACTGGACCTGAAAGAGCTTGGCCTGATCCAGTATGGCATTTCTCGTATCCTTATGAACGGAACCTCCCCAAGGTCTCTGCCTTGGAACAGGCTGAGCCTGGCCCTATGGCCCTGTGGCTAGCTCACATGGAGCAGTGCGGCCTAGTGGTTGAGTTAAGTTGCCAGAGGACCAAGGGTTTGATTTCCAATCGAGACCACCAACCTTGGGCCATAAAAACTGGGGTTTCTGGTCCCACAGGTGGTCCCTTCTGGCCTTTGTTAAGCGACTTAACCCTATGCCTCAGGTACCAAAACAAATCGTGAGCCCTTCAGGGACAAGGGAAATAGAAATACCATAATCGACTGTAGGCCACCCTGACCTGTAGGCAATCAATATATTCAAATAACTGACTGGGAATATGTGACCATAGCAAATACTGGCAGTGGAGAGACATCAGAGCTGGTGCTGGTTCCTGGTCTTCCTTTCTCGCTCTCCCAGTCCTTCTGCCGGCATTGAGAAGAGGCTGAGAATAGATTGTCCAGAGGGTCGGGGACCTTGCGTCCTGGACATCAGAGAGAAAGAGGGGCTAGGATCTGGGAGCAAAGCCCAAAGAGAAAGGGATACTGGTAACTGACACTGTAGCTCCTCCAGACGGCTCACTCCACAGCAGATTCCACGACTGCATCTCCAACCCCATGTAACACCATGAGGACCTCATAAGAACATAAGATATGCCATAATGGGTCAGACCAAGGTCCATCAAGCCCAGTATCCTGTTTCCAACAGTGGCCAATCTAGGTCATACGTACCTAGCAGTTTCCCCAAAAGACAGGTTCCACAATGCTTGTACTAGGTCAAGTATTGATATCCTGGGTCCCTTCTTAATAATGGTTTATGGACCTTTCCTCCAGGAACTTGTCCAAATCTTTTTTAAACCCAGCTACACTAACAGCCTTTACTACATCCTCCGGTAACAAATTCCAGAGTTTGATTACACGTTTATTAGTCTTAAATAGTTTACCCTGTAGCTTTATTGCATGTCCCCTAGTCTTTCTATATTCTGATAAGGTAAACAATCGATCTACGTTTACCCGTTCCACTCCGTTCATTAATTTATAGACTTCTATCATATCTCCCCTCAGCCATCTCTTTTCCAGGTTAAAGAGCCCTAACCTTTTTAGCCTTTCTTCATAGGAGTATCCTTCCATCCCCTTTACCATTTTGGTGGCTCTTCTCTGAACCTTTTCTAATAACACTATATCCTTTTTAAGATACGGCGACCAGAATTGCACACAATATTCAAGGTGCGGTCTCACCATGGAACAGTATAGAGGCATTATAATATCTTTTGTTTTATTTTCCATTCCTTTCCTTATGATACCTAGCATTCTATTTGCTCTCTTGGCTGCCGCTGCACATTGGGCCGAGGGTTTTAACATGTTATCCACAATGACGCCTAAATCTTTTTCCTGGGTGGTGGTTCCTAATGTGGAACCTTGCATCGTGTAACCATAGTTTGGGTTGTTCTTCCCTAGGTCTATAACTTTGCACTTGTCCACATTAAATTTCATCTGCCATTTTGATGTCCAGTCTTCCAATTTATCAAGATCCTCTTGCAATTTTCCACAATCCTCTTGGGTTTTAACAACTTGAAATAGTTTTGTCTCATCTGCAAATTTGATAAGCTCACTCGTTATTCCACTTTCCAGGTCATTTATGAATATGTCAAAAAGCAGCGGACCCAGCACAGATCCCTGGGGTACACCACTATTCACCTTTCTCCATTGGGAAAATTGGCCATTTAGCCCAACCCTCTGCTTTCTATCTTTTAACCAGTTCCTGATCCACAGTAGTACACTGCCTCCTATCCCATGACTCTTTAGTTTTGCCAAAAGTCTCTGATGAGGGACCTTGTCAAAGGCTTTCTGAAAGTCCAGATACACTATATCAACCGACTCACCTTTGTCCACCTGTTTATTCACACTTTCAAAAAACCATAACAGATTAGTAAGACAAGATCTTCCTTGTCTAAAGCCATGTTGGCTGTCTCCCCTAAGTTATTACAAACAACATCCCCCCATTACTGGAAAAATTACCTTAGTCTGATAATACAGTCTGAGAAAAGAATGCAGTCTCACTCTGCAAAGAGTGCACCCAAAAATCATGCCTAAGCAATTGTGAGCACATACAAAATGCACATCTACATATACGGGTAACCCAGCACCTGTCACCCAAACACAGTGCAGTGAGCACGCTTGAACATAGGCTGAAAGCATGGAGCATACACAGAGTATTGACTTCCTCTATGAAACCTTCCAGTGCCCTGGAGCGCTACCTAGACGTCCTTCTCTTCACCCTCAGCACGGGCCCTTTAACAAGATAGCAGGGGCACTGACCCGTCTATGCCAAGTGCTTAAAGCCCTGCTCTGACAGCACAGGCTCTAGAAATAGATGAGAACTTCCTGGGAAGAGCATGCTAAGTGGAACTATGAAACACACACACAGGCACCCCCCCCCCCCCCCGGCCTTCCTGCAGTCAGAGAAATAGCAGTGGGATACACCGACAACCTTGCAAGTGAGGGTCTTAGAGGTTGCTGCCTGTGTGAACCTGATGAAGAATACAATTTTGTATTTTACCACCCCCCCCCCCCCCCGGGAAGGGGGCACCGAATACTAGATGTGATTCATGAGCAGCGCTGCCATCCGGTGGCCTTTAGGGCACCAGAGCCCAACAAATGATACCGAAGTTAAGAGCTTTAAATCTTGGTCATATAATCTTGATTTGCAGAACACTACAATTACTTGTTTAGTCACTAACCCATGAGGTGGCCCTGTGGTTATTTCTTCCCTGACTTGCAGAGAATGATCAATCTGTTGATGGCTGTATACACATGGTCACAGAATGGCACTATTGAGTGTACCAGCTGCCCTCTGGTGGCCATAGACCATAGCACAGGCACTTCTTGGTTGACAGTTTAACTGCCATTATTTTATATTTATTTTTTTATATATATTTATATTTATTTATTTATTATTATTTTTTTATATATATATCCTAAGGTTTCCTAAACCTGTCCCTGTGAAACCACAGGTGTTTGGGCCACTTTTACTATAGAATACACAAAAGCACACTTTCAGCCTGTCCCTCCTTCCACCTACTCTTGAAGAACCTAAAAGCTGACAATTTGCCTAATATCCCCGGACTTAACAGATGCTCCTCAGAGACATGATTAGGAGGAAGAGAACATGTGGCATCAGAGATCAATGCCAAAACTGTTGTCCTATAAAACTAAGAATAAACTTAAAAATAAAGGTGACTGACAACAGTCCCCTTAAGGCTGAAGAACCCCCCGAGCCTCAAAAAACCTACAAACAAAAGAAAGAAACACTAGACCTAAAAATCTAGCTATTCTACCTGTCGTCTTCCTCACACAGGCAGCTCACTGCAACTCTCGCCATGCGGTCCAAATACCTAGAGAGAAATGGCCACCCCTTTGCAAACGAATTTTGGTGTCAAGAACAGCTGCTGCAAAAAGGAGGCCTCAGCAGATTGACAGAGCCCGAAAGCCTTACCTGCAGGACCGAAAGCCACACAGCCTGCTCCTACCGCCTTGAATTCATCCGATCTTCAAGCCGTGCTGATGCGCTAGGCAGCCACGGTGAGGACCACTCAACCGGTTCCACACAGAGTAAAATTAAAATCCCGCAGCAACGGAGAGGCTCCGTCTCACACAGCTTCAGTGTGGCTGTATGGGTCCCAGAGCTCTCTCCCGTACCATCAAGGGAGAGAGATCCGCACCGGCGAATGCCTGCAGCAAGTGAAAATAACTGACAAGGACGGAAGGCGAGAGCTGCTACTAATTTAAAGAGCCAGGCTCAAATTTAAAATTACTGTAAATAAGGAAATTTGCTCCTAACAACCAAAGGGAACTAATCCCTGATTGCCAATTAACCAAAGGTAACTGAATTAAAAGTAAAATTAAAGGTAAAAATCTAAAGTAAAATCAGAATAGAATTTGTCACACTAAATGCTCCTTATCTGTTCCCCCAAGTGAGCCCAGAAGCTAGGCTCACTATGTCCTCCTGCTGCATGAAGACTGGACACACTGGGGGCTGATGGGAGAGACCAGCAGGCTATATCCAGTGATGTCATGAGTTTTCGACATGCCCAGTCTCCAAGCTGCAGGAGGAGGTTCACTACCCAGAGGTTGAGGACTAAACTGGAGGAAAGATAAGGAATTGGGTTATTTTATGGTGGCCTATACCCCTGAAGGCGGCAGTGACAAAACACAGCCGTGTCAGGTCTTTTGGCCCCTAGCGTTTCCCTCAATGAAGTACATTGTATTTTACACCTTGCTCTGGATTTGAAAAAGGTCAGAGAAGCCTGAGGTACCGACTCGGGTAGTTTGTTCCAAGCAAAAGGAGCAGCAAGATGGAAGGACTGGAGTTGGCAGTAGAAGAGAAGGACACACATAAAAGGGATCTGTCAGAAGAACAGAGCTCCCAAGGAGGGGTGTATGGAGAGATAAGAGGAAATGTAGTGAGAAGCAGCAGAATGAGCGTACGTAGTCAGTAGGAGAAGTCTGAACTGGATATGAAATGGATAGGGAGCCAATGAAGTGACTTGAGAAGAAGGGATATATCAGCATATCCAGGCTGGCATAAGATTAGCTGCATGGTTGACTTTTGAACAGATTGAAGAGGAGATAGATGATTCAGGAGAGACCAGCAAGGAGGAGGTTGCAATCGTCTAGACAGGAAGTGACTGAAGAGTGCAAGCGTCTTAGCAGTGTGTTCAGAAAGGAAAGGGCACATTTTGCTGATGTTATAAATAAATGACAGGTTTTAGCTATCAGTTAGATGTGTGTGGAGAAGGAGAGGGAGGAGTCAAAGAGGACCCCAAGGTTGTGAGCCGAGGAAACAGGGAGGAGTAGAGCATTATCCACAGAGATGGGGAAAGGAAGAAAGGGAAAGGTGAGTTTAGGGGGGAAAGATAAGCAGATCAGTTCTGGCCATTTTCAATTTCAAAAGACAGTGAGGCATCCAGGCAGCAATGTCAGATAGGTAGGCAGAGATCCGGGCCTGGATTGCCAGAGATTTCAGACGTAGCAAGGTAGATCTGAGAGTCATCAGCATAAAGATGGTACTGAAAATCTTGGGTGATGAGTGCACTGAAGGGCTGGGTATAGAGAAAAGCAGTGGACCCAAAACAGTCCCCAGACAGCCATCCAGATATGGGTGATCACAAATCTCACACCTCAGCACTGCAGCCACCACCACCATGACCTTCAAAAAAGTCCTTGGAGAGGTAGAAGACCGAAGAGGAGAACAGCAACCTGAAGATGAAAGCCAACAGCAGCAAACCAGAGAAGGCAGTGCTAATCCTTGCCAATGTGGAAACAGACCTCAGCCTGGCTCACGGAATGCAAAGTTTCCATATAGAAATGCAATGCTGGCAGGAGGGCGTTTGACCCCCATGCGAAGGAAGGAAGGAAGAGAACAGAAGGACTCGTTGTCCACTGCACCACAACAGAGCTGGGGTACTGGCCCTTGTCCACTCGGCAGAGGTGGCCAGTATAACTGCCTGTAGACTGAACAATCTTTCCAGAGTAGATTGGAGAGTGACCCTCTGGACCACAGAATGGCATGGAGAGTTAAAGGCATCAGGGATAGGTTACTCTGTATTTCTAGAACATAGCCATGCCATATGGATGGAAGTAGCAGCCCTTGAGTTCCTTAAGCCCCACAGACTGTAGTCCAGGATCAAAAACCTGAACAGCAAAGTGGATTTTTCAGGGTGATACCGATGGATCCAGGAATTCGTTAAGAGAACAGGCGGAGGCCAAGGAAGGAGGATGCTCCATCCATTTCCCAGGCCCCTGGACCTCATCTTCTGGAAGGAGGTGAGGTTTTGACTCTCCAAGTCCCCCCCAAAAGCAAGTTTCCCTTACAGCAAGCCAGAATCACTGGGGCTTAAAAGCAGTCTACTGCATAATGGCAACTCCACAGCCAACATCACACCACTGTAAAAAGGGCAATATCTTTAGCTGCCCACCAGACTAGGGTAAACAAAGCATTTGGCATGACTGCCGCTAATTCCAGACGACGCAACTAAACCCACAGAACAGCCACCGTCATCAGATTCACTCAAACCGCTAACTGGAAGCTACAAATTGACTTCAAGAGAGCTCCTAACCTGTAATCCAAAATGATCTTTTTTTTAAAATCAATCATCGCTGCACCACCATCAACAGGTATCACAATCCACCTTGTGACTGCCTGGACAGTTGCATCCCCTGGAGATGTACCGAACCACACAGCGCAATCCTCCTGTGACAGGGCATAGAACTTCTTCCTAACGCTAATCGGACCACACTCTGAATGTAAAGGACCTCGTAGACTTCTGCACCCCCCTGCAGGAGGAGAGGGTATACTTGTGGCATCTGTTCTGCTGCCAGCAGATCAGGCAAACATATAGCGTAAAACACTTCAGCAGCAATAATGCCAGGTCTGACCTTGGGCACAGGAGACACAATCTGAACCTCCAGACTCCAATCTCCCCTGAGATCTCAGAGACAGTGCAGCCTGAATCCGGCTTTGATCACCCAGGACTGAAATGAAGAAGGACCAAATACATGGAAGAATGAAGAAGATTCTGAAGATGACAATCCGGGAGCTCCTCATCAATATGTGCTCCATCATCAGTGCGGGGCAAAATGCTGTCTGACCTCTAAGCAAAGGAGAGCAGCCCACAAAGCCAGAGCTCGAGTCCAAAGCCTGAAGAACATTCACCTTCACTGCCTCCTACAATGAAAAAGAAGGCCAGGACAATTGTATTCCCCACTTGTCAGGGAGGAGACAGGCCCCCCCAAGGGCACATCAGAAGCCTCATGCTGGATGCGTAACTAGAACTCGGTGACAAACTTCCACTTTTCTCAGAGAAGGCAGCATTTTGAAACAGGGCTCTAAAGTCGGAAGCAATTATTTGGATACTGGAGTCAGAAAAAAATGTACCAACTCCAACTAAAAGTAAATGGTAATGCGTTAATTCCAATTTCAAAAATACTAATTCAAATGACCTATTTTTTCTTTTCAAGAAATAGTTTAACTTATAGTGAAGACGGCAAAAACTCAAATTCACAATGGCAAGTGTGTTAAAGTCCGCAGTTTTTGAACATTGACAATATTTCCCATCTGTTGCGATTGTAATGTGTTGTAGATGATGATGGTGATGAAAAATTGTGTGATACAAAAATCAGTACTTTTACTGCTTCTGGAAAAAAAAATGCACCTACAAGAGCATCAAATTTAAAAAGACACTTGCAGCGTTTCCATCAAGTGTTAGAGGTTTACTTGAAAGAGATGGAAATAGCAATACAAACATTCTATCTACTTCAAAGCTAGAAAAAGAATAGAAATCTACTGGAGGACAAACGCACCTATCTAAATTCTTTACTTCTGATAATTATAATGACATCAGAAAAGTTCAAAAATCACATTATTGAAATGGTGGTGAAAAATAGGTTGTTTTTTGCACAACCAACCTTTTAAGGTTTAAATGGGAAAATAGCTAGAAAACTTGGGAGTTTCTCTGGAAAGCGAAAGTATAAGGAGACTAGTAATTGAAGAAGCCAAATATAAGAAAGAAGAACTTCGAAAAAATCTGAAGGGACACTTTGTCCTTATTAAAACGTCACAATTTTACCATTAAATGTTTGATTTGTTGATGAGAACAATAAATGGAAATTACACTAACCTGGTAATTGTAGTTCCTGAAGGGTCCAGTTTAGTCCTCCACATCCGGGTAGTGTACCTCCTCCTGCAGCACGGAGACTGGACCAATCAAAATCTTGCTCTCATGATGTATCCTGCTGGAGCTCCCATCAGCCCCCCAGTGAACTATTAACAAAGCAGACTTAAAGAAGCAACGCATGAAAGAAGGAAAAATAGTAACTATCTTAATGAAACCCCTTAACAGTTACAATGACCCCCTCCCCAAACGAGGAAGCCAAGACTCTGCACAGCACTTCTTCCGCCCACCTGACACCACAGGCAGCAATCGATAAGGAAGGAAGGAACTCACGTTCTACGGCAGTACGGAAAAGCCCTAGGAACCCCCAACAGAAGAGTGCCCCAGAAATGTCCTATAGGACTCACCGTCGCCCAGTAGCAAGCGCGCCGGCAGAAAAAGAAATGACAGAGAGATGGGAGGGAAGGAAGACTAAACTGGACCCTTCAGGAACTACAATTACCAGGTTAGTGTAATTTCCATTTCCTGAGCGGTCCTCCAGTTTAGTCCTCCACATCCGGGATGTAACAGAGCAGTTAGGAACGGGTGGGACCTTGCAAACCGGCGCGCAAAACCGCCGACCCAAAACAAGAATCCCGAGCGGCCAAAACGTCCAAGCGGTAGTGCTTGCTGAAAGCATGGAGGGACGACCAAGTAGCCGCTTTGCAAATCTCCACCGGCGGAACCAGACCATGTTCTGCCCACGACGTCGCTTGCGCTCTAGTAGAGTGAGCCCGTAAACCCAACGGAACCTCACGCCCCTGCACAACATAAGCGGAGGAAATTGCTTCCTTAATCCACCTAGAAATAGATGACTTCACCGCTGCTTCGCCTTTGCGCACCCCGCCAAAGAGTACAAACAAGCGATCCGACGTGCGGAAGGTTTCCGAAACCTTTAAATAGCGACGCAGTACCCGTCGGACATCTAAGCGATGCAATCCGGCCACCGAATCACCTGCTGCGTCAGAGTAAAACACCGGAAGAAAGACTGACTGATTCAGATGAAAAGGAGAGACCACCTTCGGAAGAAAGGATGGAACCGGCCGCAAAACTACTCGATCTCTAGAAAAAGATAAAAACGGTTCCCTGCACGAAAGCGCCTGCAGCTCCGAAATGCGCCGTGCCGAACAAATGGCTACGAGAAAAACAGTTTTCAGGGTCAGATCTTTAACCGACGCTTTCCGTAACGGTTCAAAGGGTTGACGAGCCAAAGCTTGCAGAACCAGATTCAAATCCCAAGGAGGAATAAAAACCCTGCGCGAAGGTCGCAGCCGGAAAACTGCCTTCAGAAAACGGATGTCCGCGTGCATCCCTAGAGAAACCCCCAGTACCTTGCCTCTGTAGCACGCGAGAGCCGCCAGCTGAACTTTTAAGGAACTGGCGGCCAGCCCTTTATCAAAGCCATCCTGCAAAAAACTGATTATCATGGAAACAGAAGCCGTCGCCGCACGAATCCTACGGCGCGAACACCAGTCCTCAAAAATGCGCCACACGTGCACATAAGCGAGGGAGGTGGAGGATTTGCGAGCCCGCAGCAAAAGTAGAAATAACAGCTGAAGAATAGCCCTTCTTTCTCAAGCGAGCCCTTTCAATGGCCAAACCGTAAGCGAGAACCGAGCCACCTGAGGCATCCGCAGCGGTCCCTGAATCAGCAGATCCGGCCGAACTGGAAGCCGCCAGGGAAGCCCGTTGATCAAGCGAACCAGATCCGCATACCAGGGGCGTCTGGGCCAATCCGGAGCCACGAGTAATACCTGACCGCAATGCGCCTCGATGCACTGGATCACCCTTCCGATCAACGCCCACGGCGGAAAGACAGAGGAGACCGCACTCCGGCCACAGCTGAATGAGGGCGTCGATTCCCTCGGACATGGGTTCTCTCTGCCTGCTGAAGAACCGGCCCGTCTTGGCCGACTGAAAGGTTGCCATGAGGTCCATTAGCGGAGGACCCCACCTGCGAACTATCTGTGCGTAGACCTGTGGGTGCAGCTCCCACTCTCCGGGATCCACATGCATTCTGCTGAGAAAATCCGCCATGACATTGTCTTTTCCCGCGATATGCGCTGCCGACAACGTTGGTAGACGGAGTTCGACCCACTGGAACAACGCTTCCGCCTCATTCTCCAAGGCTACGTTTCCTGTGCCGCCCTGCCTGTTGATGTACGCCACCGTCGCTGAATTGTCCGAGAGCACTCGGACCGCTCGGCCCTGGAGAGTCGATTCGAAGGCCTCCAGCGCCCTCCGCACTGCGTGAAGTTCGAGCCGATTGATTGACCAGGAGGCTTCCTGGGCCGACCATGTCCCCTGCGCGAAACAACCCTCGCAGTGGGCCCCCCAGCCGAGCAGACTGGCATCCGTTATCACCGGAACCCACCGAGGCTGTTCCAGGGGCAGCCCCGCACGCAACGTCCGGGAGCACCCCCACCACCGAAGAGCCCGACGAACCAGGATCGGACAGGGCAATCGCTTGTTGAGCGACTCCGTCTGGTTCAACCAACGACGCAAGAGGGCTCTCTGAAGGGGACGCATGTGAAACAACCTCCAGAGTAGCCGCCATCGTCCTCAACAAGCGCAGGTACCACCAAGCAGAAGGAGCAGACATCACGAGGAAAGTGTGCACTAGACTTTGCAAGGCCTGAACCCGCCGGTGCGATAAGCAAACCAACCCTCTCGCCGTGTCGAGCTGAACTCCGAGATACTCGAGGCACTGCGTCGGCACCAACTGACTTTTCTTCGCATTGACCACCCAGCCGAGAGATTGCAGGAGAGTCACCACTTTTCCTGTAGCCTGCAAGCTCTCCTCTTTGGACTTTGCACGAATCAACCAATCGTCCAGATAAGGGTGGACCAGGATGCCTTCCCGAAGCAAAGCTGCGGCCACTACCACCATGATCTTGGTGAAAGTACGCGGAGCCGTCGCTAACCCGAAGGGCAGAGCCTGAAATTGAAAGTGCCCCAGGGGAACACGAACCGCAGGAAATGCTGGTGAGCCGATCAGATAGGAATGTGCAAATAAGCCTCGGACAGATCCAGAGAAGTTAGGAACTCCCCTTGACAAACCGCCACAATGACGGACCTCAGGGTTTCCATGCGGAAATGAGGCACCCGGAGACATCGATTGACACCCTTGAGATCTAGAATAGGCCGGAGGGCCCCGTCTTTCTTTGGCACCATGAAATAAATGGAGTAGCGCCCCAGACCGCGTTCGGCAGACGGAACGGGAACCACCGCCCCCAAGGCACGAAGCCGATCTAACGTCAAGCGAAGCGCTTGCTCCCTGTGCAGGCCTTTGCTGGGAGACAGAACAAAGGAATCTTGAAGGGGACAGGCAAATGAGGGCATAGCCTTCTCGGATGACCTCCAACACCCACTGATCGGAAGTTATCCGGGCCCAGGCAGGCAGGAAGTTCCGAAGGCGACCTCCGATAACCAGACACCCCTCCGGAATCTGCATGGCGTCATTGCAGCTTGCGAGAAAAGGAGGAGGAAAACGAAGAGGCTGCAGGGGCAAAACCCCTGCCCGCTCCCCGGAAGCCGCGAAACCCTTGAGAGCGGTACCCAAGGTGACCACGCTGGGAACTCCACAAACGGGATGACCAAAATCTTCGAAAGTCCCGAGACGGACCTCGCGGGGCCGACGAAGTTCTGCCGAGTTTAGGCTTATCTTCCAGCAGCCTACCACCTTTCTAGTCCCCCAAATCTTTCACCAACTTATCCAAATCCTCACCAAACAACAATTTCCCTTTAAAAGGTAATTTACTTAGGCGCGACTTAGAGGAACCGTCAGCAGCCCAATTCCTCAACCAAATAGACCTGCGCGCCGCAACCAAGGAAGCCATACTATTAGCCAATGTTCTAATCAAATCATAATGAACATCTGCCAAGTAAGCCGACCCAGATTCCAAGCGGGTCACTTCTAACAACTTCTGCTGGTCGAAGTTGGATTCATGTCCTAAACGCTGAGCCCATCTTAAACATGCTCTAGCCACCCAGGCCCCACAAATAGAGGCTTGCAGAGACAAGGCATTAGTTTCAAAGGCCTGTTTCAACAAACTATCTACTTTCCTGTCCTGCGTATCCTTCAAAGCCGCACTGCCTTCGACCAGAATCGTAGTCTTCTTGGTGACCGCCGAAACCAGTGCGTCAACTCGCGGCGATTTAAACTTGTTCTTGTCCACTAGAGGATACAACCGGTTCATTGTACGAATGCCCTTTAGACCGGATTCGGGCTGATCCCATTCAGTCAATCATTTGAGCCACCACGCAATGCACTGGAAAAACTACCTGAGAGTCTCGTACGGCTTGAATGAGGGGATCTTCCAGGCCTTCCTCCTCCGCCTAAGGAACAGAGGCTAGATTGAGCGTCTGAAGAGACTCTGTAATCAACGGAACTAACTCCTCTCTCCGAAAAACCCAAATGATCCGGGCCTGATCCTCGGGATCCGGAATTTCCCCCTCCTCCAATTCCTCACCGATGTCTTCGGTCTCCACCGCCAGCTCAGGCTCCTGCCAGTCGACGTCCTCACTCTCAAAAGAGAAGCAAGAGCGTTTAGCTGGCTTTGGGACAGTCCGCTGACCCTCCTCCCCTAAACGGGAGGGGAGGGACAACGGAAAAGACCCGGCCTCTGGCAGCTTGCCCAGACGGCCCAAACGGAAAGCCTGATGCATCAAAAGAACAAAATCTGGCGAAAAATACATGGAGGAAGGGCCTGACGCAGCCTTGGGCAAGGGAACCCTCTGCTCCTTGGATGCCACAGAAGAAACTGGAGTTTGTGGGCCTGGCGATGGCTCCCTGTCAGTCTGCCGTGGCGGACTAACAGGTTCCAGCAGAGCCTTGCCTTCCATCTGGAGCTCAATGTCCGAGGAGACTGATGCGCAGCCCTTACAAACCCCGGACTCCGATATAGCCCCCCTGTGAGAACCGCAGACTAAACACTGTGGCCTTGCCGCCATTCAAGTAAGGAGCCACTAGGCCAAACAGGACCACAGAGCCAAGAACGAACAAGTTGAGCAAAGGCCTCCACAAAGTGATTAATTCTTTTGTTATTTTGCTCTTTGGCAGAAGAAAGGAAGCCTATGGAGACAAGGGCTGCAGGACTGAACACAATAACGAAGCCATTACTGCTCTAAACCTGTAGAACCCGCAGCAGCCGCTAACGACGTGAAAAAATGCGGGAAAAAGAAAAAGACATCGGCGCGGTAAAATGGCCGCCGGCACCGACGGCTGAAGGAAAAAAATAGCGGGAAAAAGAAAAACAACGAAGTACACTGCGCGACCAGCAGCCCAACGAAAAATAATCAGAAAGAAATAAAGACGCATAAAATTACTGCAGGTGTCTGTGACTCATCCCCGGCTGCCAGAGAGCCGAACTTCAACGAACCGCTGAGCGGATGCAGCACAGCTCCAAACAGCGAGAGAAACTTCACCCGAAGTGGAAGTCAGCCAAAGCCGTGAAAAGCATACAGCCGGCGTGACAAGTCAGCAACGGGGCTGCCAATACAAGATCTCACCTCCGTACTGTCTAGGAGGGAGATCTACATTATTTATTTTATTTATTTATTTATTTAACAGGTTTTCTATACCGCCTTTTCCTTAAATCAAAGCGGTTACCAGACACAAGAAGGGAGAACAGAGACAGGGGGGCATACACTGACTAAACTAAAGAGTGAAGGTAAAATTGGGATACGCAACATCAAGGAACCGTTACAGTAAAACAAGTTATATGCAGGCTATAATAATAGAGACTGTTAGATGTCTGTGCCATAGTACTCAGTGAAGAGTACAAATTTCAGTTGTTTTCTGAACTCCTTTAAATCATCCATGGATCGCAGATCGGGAGGGAGAGAGTTCCATATAAGTGGGGCCGATAAGGAAATTGCCCTTTGTGTAGTACATTTACACGCTTTTCTGAAACTACTTGGGGTGCTGAGGGTGTTTGAAGTAGTTATTCGTCTTGGCCTGTTGTTATTCTGGAGTAAGAGGTTATGAAGGCTAAAAGCAGAGCATTTATGTCTGATCTTGAATATATTAATTACCATCTTGTATTTGACGCACTGGCTTATTGGAAGCCAGTGGAGCTCTTTGAGAGTAGGGGTAATGTGATCTTGAGATGCTGAGCCAGCAATAATTCTGGCTGCCGTGTTCTGAGCCATCTGAAGAGGTTTAAGTGAGTGTTTTGAAAGACCGTAGTAGATAGGATTACAAAAGTCCAGAATAGGAGTTATTAAGGCTTGGCAGACAGACCGGAAGTGGTCATATGAGAGTAAGGGCTTGAGGCGTCTAATCACTTTCATTCTGTAGTATGCAGACCTCACAGTTTTTCTGATGTGTGACTGGAGGGTTAGACCTTTATCGAGGGTAATTCCAAGATATCTAACTTCATCCTTAACTGGTATTGTAATGTTGTTGTATTTAATGAAAGGTGGGGGGTTGAAGTCGGTGTTTCGAGTGACAATAAGCGCCTCTGTTTTATTGTAGTTTAAGGCAAGGTTATTGCATGAGAGCCAGGAAGACATGTTGTCAAGGCAATTTGTGATCTTGCTGTAGTCGGGGTTAATGAGATCAATCGGTGTATAAATCATGATGTCATCTGCATAAATCGTATAACTTATTTGATGGGCTGCCATAATTTGACAAATTGGCTGAATAAAAATGTTGAATAGAAGGGAAGAAAGCGCAGATCCCTGAGGTACTCCTTGCTTGATATTTGTAGGCTGTGAAGTGTTGTTTCCAATTTTAACCTGAAACTGCCTGTTTGTTAAATAAGAGTTAAACCAACTAAGGACAGTACCAGAGATACCGATACTTTCCAATCTTGATAGGAGGATAGTGTGGTCAACTGTGTCGAAAGCCGCTGAAATATCTAAGAAGATCAATAAAGATCCTTGCCTGTAATTGTCTATGGTCTGGGTGATATCATTGAACAGATATAGCAGCAGTGTTTCAACTCCATGGTTGGGGCGAAAGCCATGTTGATGTAGATCGAGTGGGGCATGGTCGTCAACATGGTCTTGGAGTTGTAGCTGTACTGCTTTTTCTATTACTTTGGCTAGAAATGGTATGCTAGAGATTGGCCTATAAGCCGCTGGATTGTTCTTATCCAGGTTTGTTTTTTTGAGGATAGGCCTTATTGAGGCTAGTTTAAGTTGTTCGGGTATTATTCCTTGAGATAGGGATATGGATACGATATTGTGTATATAACTGAGGAAGTTATGCTTGGTTGCTTTGAGACATTGAACTGGGCAAGGATCAGTAGGGGCAGTGCTAGTATTGAGAGCAGAGATGATATCCGAAATCTGTTTGGTTGAAGGAGTGTGGAAACTGTCCCAACTTGTTGTTATTGTTGTTGTTGTTGTGATGGAGCTGTAGGTTTCGGTATGTATTTTGAGTCGGTATGTGACCTATTTTCTCATGGAGAAAGTTTGCAAAGGTTTGAGGGTTGATTTGTATGTCTTTGTCAGGACTTGGTTCTTTAGTTAGGTCTTTTACTATCTCAAAGAGTTCTCTGGGTTTATTGTAGGCTTTCAGAATGGTGTTTGTGTGATGCTCTCGTTTTGTATCGTTAATAAGATCATTATATCTTTTTTGCTTTGTTAAGTAAGTGTTTTGTGCAGTTGGAGATTTGGAGCGTCTCCAGTGGCGTTCTAGCTTTCTTAATTCTCTTTTAGCGTTGCGAATTGTATTGGAGTACCATGGAGCGTGTTGTCTTACGTTCTTTGATTTTATGTACGGTTTGGATTTTGCTGCTGTACTGATGGTAATGTTCCAATTCTTAACCAGTTTGTCCAAGTTAGGTTCATCTGAGTTGAGGTAGGGTAGTGTGTCTTAAGAATTGATCTTTTTTGAAAGCTTTAAATCTTCTGATTCCAAATGAAGCAGAATGTGTTATGTTGAACTTGGCCGTATTGTTTGTCAATTCAATTTTGATTCTGTGATGATCAGACCAAGGAATCGGGGTGATTATGGGTGAGGAAATAAATCCCTTGGGGCAAAAACTAGGTCTGGTGTGGAACCATGTCTATGGGTGGGAGTGGTTATTAGCTGAGAGAATAGTAAAGAGTCCATTGCCTGAAGGAAGGTTTGCCTATCATTGTTAGTTGCAGAGCTGAGATTAAAGTCACCTAGTAAGATTAAAGGTTTGTGAATTGTGGTGATTGCACAGACAGTTTCAAGAGTGGTAGTTAGCTCTTCAGCTGGTGCGTGGGGGGCCCTATAAACAAGGCAAATAGTTAGATACTTGTTTCCCACTGCAATAGAACTGCAATGCTCAGAGTTGCTAGAAGTGAGTGTTTGAAGTTGCAATGAGTCTTTAGCAATGATTAGAACTCCGCCACCTCTCTTTAGACGGCTGGGAGAAGGAGCATGCAGACTCGGCTCCTCAATCGGCCCCCCCTTTAGTCACTTGTAGTAGAAAACTTAAAGGGACAGCTACCCAAATAAAAGAAAGATATACAGAGATGGAAAGAAACAAGAAACCCCAAGGAAATCCAACTAGTGTTGCCTCAAAGTCACTAAGTGAGCCCAGCACTAGGCTCACAAGTCCACCTGCTGCACGGAAACTGGACACACTGGGGGGCTGATGGGAGCTCCAGCAGGATACATCATGAGGGCAAGATTTTGATTGGTCCAGTCTCCGTGCTGCAGGAGGAGGTACACTACCCGGATGTGGAGGACTAAAGTGGAGGACTAAACTGGAGGACCACTCAGGAAAATGATAAAGCGTAGTTACTCACCTGTAACAGGTGTTCTCCAGGAGCAGCAGGAATCAGTCCTCACTTATGGGTGACGTCGGCGCCGACAGAGCCCTCGCGGAGCAATTTTCCCCAGCTTTCAAAGAAAGCCTTTGGGAATTGCAGCGCGCATGCGCGGTCCTCTTCCCGCCCAAGGGTGCCATCTTAGCCAGTCAGGTGACATAGCTAAAAAAGACAGCATAAAAAAATTTGCAAAAAGAACATAAGCAGACGATTGCAACTCCAAGGGGAGGAGGGAGGGTAGTGAGGACTGATTCCTGCTGCTCCTGGAGAACACCTGTTACAGGTGAGTAACTACGCTTTCTCCAGGACCAAGCAGGAAGTCAGTCCTCACTTATGGGACTCCCAAGCTCAAGGCTACCGGAGACCCTAAGCACAAAAATGAGCTCCCTCTAGCTCAGCAGCACAGAAGGAAAGAATCTTCGCTGAATTATCACCCACCGGTAGCCCACATCCGGGATGGAGGGTAGGAGTTGCTCAGACCTCAAAGAGATTACGGAGGACTGCCTGTCCGAAAGCACTGTCCCTGCGGGACTCCCTCTCGAGACAGTAATGGACCGCAAAAGTCTGGCTCGAAGACCAAGTAGCGGCCCGGCAGATGTCTGCCAGCGGAACAGAGCGGAGGTAAGCCACTGACGTGGCCTTTGCCCGAACGCAATGAGCCGTGACTCGACCTTCCAAGGAGAGTCCGGCTGCCCCATAAGCCCAAGTGATACAGTCCGCAACCCAGGTGGACAGTGTACGCTTGGAGACCGGGAGCCCCAATTTATTGGGGTCAAAAGACACAAAAAGCTGAGCAGCTTTACGGTGCTCCCGCGTACGGTCAAGGTAGAAGTTCAAAGCCCTTCTACAGTCCAGGGTATGGAGGACCGTTTCAGCCCGGCTGGAGTGCGGTCTGGGAAAGAAGGTTGGAAGCACCACCTCCTGATTGATGTGAAAAGGGGAGACCACTTTTGGAAGAAATTTTGGATGAGTCCGTAGGACTACCCTATTTTTGTAGAACCGAGTGTAAGGGGGATCAGACACGAGGGCCTGCAATTCACTTACGCGTCTAGCGGAAGTGAGGGCTATCAAGAACAGTGTTTTCCAAGACAGAAAACGGAGAGAACAGGTAGCCATAGGTTCAAAAGGCGGACAGGTGATCCGCTGCAAAACCACATTCAGGTCCCAGTCAGGCGCTGGCGGGCGCATAGGTGGTTTAAGTAGAAGGAGACCTCGGAGAAACCTCGCTACGAGAGGGTCGCTGGAGAGAGGTCTACCGTCCACCGGCACATGATGTGCCGAAAGAGCACTGAGGTGAACTTTGACGGAGTTGGACTTAAGTCCCAGATTAGAGAGGTGTAGCAAGTACTGCAAGATCACCGACACCGGGCAGGAGAAGGGATCCTGAGACTGTTGGGTACACCAGACGGCAAAGCGACGCCATTTAAGGGCGTAGCATTTGCGGGTAGAAGGCCGTCGCGAAGCCAAGACGACCTCCTCCACCTCTGCCGGCAGGAGAAGGGGAGCAAGGACTACCCTCTCAGCAGCCAGGCCATGAGGTTGAGAGACCTGAGGTTGGGGTGTAGTAGAGACCCCTGATCCTGAGTGAGGAGATCCGGTTGTACCCCCAGAGGGAATGGATCCTCCACCGCTAATTGCAGCAGGAGCGGAAACCACGGCTGTCTGGGCCAACGAGGGGCCACCAGGATCATGAAGGCTTTGTCTCGGAGAACCTTGAAAAGAGTCCGAGAGACTAGCGGGATGGGAGGGAAAGCATACAGAAGGCTCCCCGACCATGAAATTAGAAAAGCGTCCGCCGCAACCCGAAGGGGATGTGGCTGACGAGAGCAGAAGCGAGGAAGCTGCCGGTTGTGAGGACTGGCAAAGAGATCCACCGTGGGGAGGCCCCACTTCAGGAAGAGCTTCTGAACTACCAAGGGATCCAGACGCCACTCGTGCGGCTGGAGGATCCTGCTGAGTTTGTCTGCCAGGCAATTCTCTTGGCCCGGGAGATAAACTGCCTTGAGGAGAATGCCGTGACTGACGGCCCAAGAGCAGAGCTTCTGAGCCTCCCGGCAGAGGAGGAAGGAGCCTGTGCCCCCCTGCTTGTTCACGTAGAACATGGCAACTTGATTGTCCGTCTGGACAAGGACGGACTGGTGGGAAGTCAGGTGGGAGAAGGCCTTGAGAGCCAGGCAGATCGCCCTGAGCTCCAGGAAGTTGATCTGCTGAGCAGACTCCCACGTGGTCCAGAGGCCCTGAGTACGTGCCCCTTGGCAATGTGCTCCCCAGCCCAGGAGGGATGCATCCGTGGTCAGCACCCGGGTCGGCTGAGGTGACTGGAAAGGCATTCCGAATATCAGGTTCGGCTGCTGAAGCCACCACCGGAGAGACGAGATCAGCGGCTCGGAGACGCGCACTAGGTCTGCTAGGCCGCCTGTGGCTTGTCGCCACCGCTGGCGGAGACACCATTGAGCAGGCCGCATATTCAGGCGGGCATTGGGGGTCACATGGACGGTGGAAGCCATATGTCCGAGCAGTCTCAGGAAGCGCCTGGCGGAGACCAGGGGCTGGCTGCGAAAACGGTCGGCTAGGTCCATGAGCCGTTGAGCCCTGTCGAGCGGTAGGAACGCTCGTGCCCGAGGCGTGTGTAGCCTTGCGCCGATGAACTCGAGATCCTGTGAGGGGAGCAAAGTGGACTTTGCGAAATTTATAACAAAGCCCAAGTACTGCAGAAGAGTCACCGTGCGGCGTGTGGCGCTGGTGACCTCCGGAGCGGACGCCGCTCTGATGAGCCAGTCGTCGAGGTACAGAAAGACATAGAGGCCGTGAAGCCGGAGATGGGCCGCCACCACCGCGAGACATTTTGTGAAGACTCGCGGAGCGGAGGACAGGCCAAAGGGCAGTACTCTGTACTGGTAATGATTTCCTGCCACCACAAACCTTAAGTATTGGCGGTGGCTTGGGTGGATGAGGATGTGCGTGTAGGCATCCTTTAGATCCAAGGAGCATAGCCAATCTCCCTGCTGGAGGTAGGGCAGAAGGATTCCAAGGGTAAGCATCTTGAACTTCTCCCGCACGAGGAACTTGTTGAGGTTGCGCAAGTCCAGGATGGGTCTGAGGCCTCCTGTTCTCTTTGGTATTAGAAAATACCGGGAATAAAAACCTTGACCTCTCAGGTGGTGTGGCACCGGTTCCACCGCCTGATCCTGCAGAAGACCTGCTAACTCCTGAAGGAGTAATTCCCTGTGCAGAGGGGGACGTGGAAGTTCTCCCGGAAAATAGGAGGGAGGGACCTGATGGAAGTGGAGAAGATAGCCTTCTCGCACGACCTGAAGCACCCAGGCATCTGCGGTGATGCTGGCCCACCTGTGGGCAAAGTGAACCAGCCGGCCTCCGGTGCTGGGAGGAACCAGCGGGGGGGGAGAGGCTATGCTTAGTGAGTCAAAAACCCCCACCCTGCGGAGCAGGGGCTGGTGGTGCAGGCTTGGGGGCTTGCTGCCTACGGGACCCGTTACCCCGTCCCTTGGCCTGCTGGCCCTGTTGGGGAGCTGCAGGGGCCTGATAATGGGGGTATTGTTTGTAGGCAGTCGCCTTCCTCGGGTAAAAGGACTTTTTTCCCGAGCCCTTCTTTTTCTGGGAAGGGGCAGAGGTCTTCCTAGAAAGCCTGGTCCTGGTGAGAGTCTCAGTCTCAATTTGTGCAGCCTTCTCAGCCATGGGCTTGCCAAAGAGGTTTTCGCCTCGGCAGGGGACATCGACCAACTTGTCCTGCACCCAGGGCTCAAGGTCTGACGACTGAAGCCAAGCCTGTCGGCGGGCACCGATGCCGGCTGCGGCCACCCGAGCCGATGCTTCAAAGCCATCATAGGCTGCTCGGGACATGAACTTTGAGCATTCCCGAATGCCAGTGGACAAGGCCAGGAACCTCCGCAAGGGTTCCTCGGACAAACCAGCGGAGAATCCGGCTAGTTCTTTAGCCAGATCCCGGAGATACATGCCCATGTATAGCTGGTAGGTCTGGACACGACATGCGAGCATAGAGCCCTGGAAACACTTCTTACCAAGGCCATCCAGGTTACGGGCCTCCCTGCCAGGAGGCACCGAGGAGTGCATCTTCTGGCTCTTAAGACGATGCATGGCCGATTCCACTACCATGGAATGGTGTGGTAGCTGTGCCTTTTGAAAGCCAGGGCTCTTGCGGACTCGATAGATAGAATCGACCCGCTTGCTCAGTACCGGCGAGGAGGCCGGACTCTCCCACATGCGGAAGAGTAGTCGTTCCAGCATAGGAGGAACCGGTACAGTAAAGTGTTCCCTTGCGGGAGAGTCATACTGGAGGGCGTCGAGCTCTTCGGCTCGAGGCTCCTCCTCGGGGTCCGCAGGGAAGGCCAAAGCCTTGGCCATATCCCTGACGAAGTCCGAGAACCGGGCATCCTCCGGGGGGGACTGCTTCCGAGGCTCGGACTCCGGTGAGTCCGAGGGGACACACCGAGTCCGGAAAGAATCAGGCGACTCTTCCTCCTCAGACTCCCAGACCGACTCCGACGAGGACTCGGTGGGGTCGGCCCGGGCAGGGCGCGGCGCCTGCCGCCCCAACGCCGAGGGAGTCGGCGTCGGCGACCTCGGTCCCGAACGGGAGGCCGAGGGTGACCTCGACCGAGGATCGACTCGAGTTCGCATCGACTCGAGGATCGGCTCGGTCTCCGGGGTCGACTTGGACGTCGACGTCCCGGCGGTCGGGGCAGCGGCGCCAGCGAGGCCAGCGAGCAGTGCCCGCTGCTGGTCCATGAAGGCAGACAGTCTGCTCTCCAAGGCCGTCAACCTGAGTCCGAGCTCAGGTGACCCAGCAGCCCCCGACTCGGGCCCCGACGGCGTCGGGCCCGACGTCGGCTGTCGCGGAGGCGAGTCCAGAAGGACCACAGGACTTACCCGAGCAGGCATCTCCGACTCCAGGCGAGGTCGCTTCGTGAGGTGCTCCTTCTTCTCCAAGGACCCGGGGCGGCTGTCGGGGCTATGCGACCTGGCCCTCGCGGAACCAGGAGCGTCCACCGACGCCGCCCTCGCGGGTTTCACCTTACGACGATGGTCCCCGGAGGGAGAACCCCTGTCGGAGGAACTCCGGCGACGGTCCGAGCTGGAGCCTTTGGACGCGGAGGCCTCCGACGAGGTCCGGGTACGGCTGGGGTCAGCGAAGATCCTATCACGCTGATGCCGCCGACTTCTCAACGCTTTGGAGGACATTTTGCCGCAGGGCCCACAGATCAGTTCCTCATGATCTGGGCCCAGGCAGCGGAGGCAAAAGTCGTGTGTGTCAGTTAGTGACATATTTCGGTCACACTGACCACACCGCTTAAACCCACTGGCAGCCATCGGGGGAAAAAGGGCCCCTGCGAGGTCAAAGGACCGGGCTGCCAGGGAAAAATCGAAAACGAAAGCTGACTAAGTCAGAAAAACCAAAAAAAAGGAAGAGGACTCGTGACCGGCGTCGCGAGTCCGGGCGGGAAAAAGACCGGCGTCGAACCGAAGGAAAAAGAATAAAATAATGAAGAAATATCGACTTTTTCGCGGGGACAAGACGGGGACGTCTGTAGGGCTCCGCGGAAAAAAGAAGACTGGCTAAGATGGCACCCTTGGGCGGGAAGAGGACCGCGCATGCGCGCTGCAATTCCCAAAGGCTTTCTTTGAAAGCTGGGGAAAATTGCTCCGCGAGGGCTCCGTCGGCGCCGACGTCACCCATAAGTGAGGACTGACTTCCTGCTTGGTCCTGGAGAACTTGGACATTAGGAGTAAAGGACCCCAGGCACATCACAGAAGTTAGTGGAAGAAGTTTTAGATTTTGAAATTAAAAATGAACAGGTTCAATGTATTGTAACAGATAATGCTTCAAACATAAGCACAACTGAGAAAATGAATAAAGCTAACAAAGTAAGTACACAAATATTGAAGAGGGATGACATTTCCGCAAGTAGTCTACAAACAGGAGAGCACTGAAATTTTAAATGATATTGTATAAGAAGCGTTTAAGCCATTTCCAATACAACACATGCATTGTGCTTTGCATACACTGCAGCTAGCAATAAGATGGCCTGCAAGATCGTTATGCAGCTACTCTCATTGGCAAGTTGACACAAGTAGCCATTGCAGCCAGGACTCCTAAAATAGATGTTATTCTGCTGAGACATGCTCGAAAAGCAGTTATTTTGGATCAAGCAACATGCTGGGGAAGCACTTATTTGATGATCAAGCATTTGCTTGAACTAAAACTCTCTCAAAGATCTGAATAACTAAAGTGTTTCACTAACAAAGTCAGTGGCAGCAAGGGGAACAGCGACAACTGTATACGTGGAAAGGATTCTCAGCTATCACACCTAACCACATAGAAGACGACATCACCAACATCAACACAACCACATCCCCTCTTATCCATGCCCAGTCAGCTGGATTAAGATTGCCAGGCAAGAGCTCGCAACAATCCACAAGATCATCCAGCTTTCCCTACAGCAAGGATACCTACCACCCAAATTCAAAATGGCCTCCATCCATCCAATAAGGGAACTGTCAATGTTATCAACCAACCATCATCCTACAGACCATAGCCAGCCTTCCATTCACAACAAAGATACTAGAAAAGATTGTAGTCCAGCAACTACAAGATCACTTGGATGCACACTCTCCACTCGAGCCCCAACAATACGGCTTTCAGCCGCACCACTGAACTGAATCCCTCATGACTGCACTCCTAGACAAGTTGATAACCAGCACCAACAAACCGAACACAGGATATCTACTCATTTTCCTTGACATCAAGGCAGCATTTGACTCAATACCTCAATACCTCAATAGGCAGAATAGGCAGAATAGGCAATCAAACATCGGAATCATATAAATTTGAAACAGGTTTACCACAGGGCTCAGCGCTCTCAGCTCTGCTATTTAATATATATATAAAACCTGTTTGCGACATCTTTAAAAAATATGGTGTACTCTATCATCTATATGCAGATGATATTATGATGTACATCCCTTTCACAATTCCTAACATACCGTTGCAGCTACTATCAGATTGTTTTAATGAAATAACTTTATGGCTAAATGCCCACAATCTTCAAATAAACCATTCAAAAACCGAAGTGCTAATTGTCACTAAAAATCAAGACTACACCCCACCTACACATATAACACTTCAAAACCAAGAAATTAAAATAAAAAATGAAGTGAGATACTTAGGGGTCATTATAGACAAACACCTCACATTAGATACCCATATCAGGAACACCACAAAGAAAATCTATTTCAAACTCAAAACACTGAAACAACTTAGACCGCTTGTATACATACATGATTTCATCAGTATAATCCAAGCCACCATAACCCCCCACTTTGACTTTGCTAATCTTATATTATTAGGTACATCAAAACATAACATTAAAAGACTGCAAATTGCACAAAACTCAGCAGCGAGGATTATAACAAAAACACACTCTCATCAACATATAACACCAATACTAGCTTCACTTCACTGGCTACCAATTCAAAGCCGAATAACATACAAAACACTAATAACTGCATTTAAAACACTATTTGACATGGCACCAAGAACATTAAGTAACTTAATTACCAAAGAAAATCCAAAACCTACTCAAAGAAAAAGTCATCTGAATAAACTCAAAACCCCCAATGACTTCATAAAAACAAAAAAATCAACAAACAGAGCGTTCTCTCATGCAGCCCCAATAGCCTGGAATGCCCTCCCTGTTGAACTAAGAATGTCAACAGAGATTAATGATTTCCGTAAAAAACTGAACACACACCTTTTCACAATTCACTACAATAGCATAGACCAACCCTTAAAAGGACTAGATAATGGATAATCACTAACTCTATGCTCAACATCCCACTATATCAGAAAAGATAATCCCCCCCAATTGAATCAGAACTCAATACGGTTATACCTCACATAAAATGTATATGTATATATAATGTATAAAGTGTTGCACCGTTATGTGCCAATTTGTTCAACATTTTCTGTTAAATTTACATTGTATATAGTTATATGACGTTACATGTAAAACAAACTATGCTTTTGTTGACTGTTGTTAATTGTGAACCGCAGCTGATCTCTGGAAGCTGCGGTATATAAGCGCTTGTTAAATAAATAAATAAATACCCTAACCATCAAGAGACTACAGGCCATCCGACTAGCAGAAACCCCTCTAAAATTGTTCAAATCCTGTCAAACGGACTTCAGGTAAAAATCAAGCTCTACAAAGTCAAAACCATAAACCCAAAATCAAGGAGTCCCCCCCCCCCCCCCCAAGGATCAGCTCTCTCTGCACTGATATTCAACGTCTTCCTCCAGCCAATCTGCTCAGTCATACAAGCATTCAATAACCATTACCACATATATGCCAACTACGCCATAATTTATGCACCCATCAACGCACTCAATCTTGACACCACAAACATAACCAACTTCTTCACCAACATCGACTCCTGGCTCACCTCCCACATCATGACGATAAACCTCAAAAAAACCGAAGCCCTATTCATCAGCCACAGCAACTCACCCCACCAAACACCAGAAACAGAAACAAAACTCAACTTCAAGTACAAGAGGTATGATATCTGGGTGTCACCCTCGATCAACGTTTATCATTCTCCACTCACATCAAACACTTCACCAAGAGCATCTACTACAAACTCAAGACTGTACAACATCTCAAGCCTCTCAAAACCCACTAAACCCTTTGCACAGTCCTTCAAGCTCATCTTCCCACATCTGGACTACTGCAACATCATCCTCCAAGGCCTACCAAAGACAGCAGCCTGTCTGCTCCAACTAGCCCTCAACACAGCAGCACCCTCTGCAATGCATGCACAACTGAACACAAAATCCCTTGCTCAAACAATTGCACTGGCTACCCATCATTGAATGCACAAGATTCAAATCCATCCTTACATTTTTCAAGGTCCTCAATGACCTATCATCCACCCACCTTCAAACACTAATACATGAAACCAAAGACAACTGTACAGGACAAAATGGATCCCTGAACATCCCAGCACTCCTCACCAATCCATCACCACCACATCCAAAAGAGCCTTCTCTCTATATGCACCTTCCCTCTGAAACTCAATCCCATACAAATTCCAGGCCACAAAAGACCTATCATCGTTCAGAAAGGCCCTCAAGATTTAAATATTAGAGGCTACTTCACTGAAGACAGGACATTATCCCATCACACACAAACCTCTGTCCCCACGCCCGTTACCCCATAACTCTTCCCACCGCTCCACGATCCTTGATCCCACTTATTTTTATTTATTTAGCTGCATTTATATCCCGCTTTTCACTGGGTCAAAGCTGTTTTAACAAAAAAAGGGGGGGGTACAAGAATCAGCTCAACAGGGGGCGGGGCCAGCACCAAGGAGGTCCAACAATAAGGATCTGGACAGACAATTAATTATTAAGTTCTCTCCAAGTTCATTACCCTGTTACATTGTATTAGTTTCTTTTTGATGTAAACTGCTTTGACCATAGAATAAAGCGGTATAGAAAAGCTGTTACATAAGAACATAAGATATGCCATACTGGGTCAGACCAAGGTCCATCAAGCCCAGTATTCTGTTTCCAACAGTGGCCAATCTAGGTCATATGTACCTAGCAGTTTCCCCAAGAGACACAAGTTCCACAATGCTTGTACTGGGTCAAGCATTGATATCTTCGGTCACTTCTTAATAATGGTTTATGGACCTTTCCTCCAGGAACTTGTCCAAACCTTTTTTAAACCCAGCTACACTAACAGCCTTTACTACATCCTCCGGTAACAAATTCCAGAGTTTGATTACACCTTGAGTGAAAAAATATTTTCTTTTAGAAACATAGAAACATGACAGAAAAAGACCACAAGGCCCATCTAGTCTGTCCTTCCATAACAACAACTACAACAGTCCACTTTTTACCTTTAGAGATCCTCTGTGTTGGTCCCATGCTTTTTTGAATTCAGTTACTGTCCTCATCTCTACCACCTCCACTGGGAGACTATTCCACGGATCCACTACTCTTTCCGTAAAGAAATATTTCCGCATATCACTCCTGAATCTATCTCCCTTCACCCTCATCCCATGTCCCCTCGTCGCAGAACTTGCTTTCAATTGAAAGAGGCTCTCTCCCTGAACATTTATGCCACGGAGGTATTTAAACATCTCAATCATATCACCTCTATCCCGCCTTTCCTCTAAGGTGTACATATTAAGATCCTTAAGTCTGTCCTCATATGTTTTATAATGAAGACTACTAATCATCTTAGTAGCAACCCTCTGCACCGACTCCATCCTGTTCACATCCTTTTCAAGGTGCGGTCTTCAGAATTGCACACCATACTCCAAATGAGGTCACACCAAAGACTTATACAGAGGCATTATCACCTCCTTTTTTCTGCTAGCCATTCCTCTCCGTATGCACCCAAGCATCCTTCTAGCTTTTGCCATCGCCTTTTCTACCTGTTTAGCTACTTTAAGATCATCGGACACAACTACGCCTAGGTCCCGCTCTTCTTTAGTGGACAAAAGTACTTCACCTCCTATGCTGTATTGCTCCCTTGGATTGCTGCAGCCCAAATGCATGACCTTACATTTTTTAACATTAAATCCCAGCTGCCAAATTCTAGACCATTCTTCAAGCTTAGCTAGATCCCTCCTCATGTTATCTACACCTTCCTGGGTGTCTACTTTATTGCAGATTTTGGTATCATCTGCAAAGAGGCAAACCTTACCCGACAGCCCTTCCGCTATATCACTAACAAAGATGTTAAAAAGAATCGGACCAAGGACAGATCCCTGGGGCACACCACTGGTAACATCCTTCTCCTCAGAATGAGCTCCATTTACTTGTACTCTTTGTCGCCTCCCACCCAACCAATTTCTAACCCAAGCAGTAACTTTAGGGTCCATCCCTAGGGTGCTCAGTTTGTTTATAAGTCGCCTGTGAGGAACAGTGTCAAAGGCTTTACTGAAATCTAAATACACCACATCTAGCGCTCTCCCTCGGTCCAACTCCCTGGTCACCCAGTCAAAGAAATCAATCAGATTTGTCTGACAAGACCTGCCTCTGGTGAATCCATGCTGCCTCGGATCCTGTAATCCGCTGGACTCCAGAAACCTCACTATTTTCTCTTTCAACAGCGTTTCCATTAATTTACTCACCACTGAAGTTAAACTAACCGGCCTGTAGTTTTCAACCACATCCTTACTTCCGCTTTTGTGTAAAGGCACCACATGAGCCTCTCTCCAGTCCTTTGGCACCACTCCCGACTCCAACAAGGCATTGAAAAGGTCAGTCAGTGGAGTTGCTAGAACGTCCCCAAGTTCCCTCAGTATTATAGGGTGTATCCCATCCGGTCCCATCGCTTTGTCTACTTTAAGTTGAGCTAGTTTCTCACGAACACAGTCTTCTGAAAATTGTTCAAGTTTTATTAGTCTTAAATAGTTTACCCTGTAGCTTTATTGCATGTCCCCTAGTCTTTCTATATTCTGATAAGGTAAACAATCGATCTACGTTTACCCGTTCTACTCCGTTCATTAATTTATAGACTTCTATCACATCTCCCCTCAGCCGTCTCTTTTCCAGGTTAAAGAACCCTAACCTTTTTAGCCTTTCTTCATAAATAAAATTCACAATTAGAAAGTCTACTTTCTCACCCTTTTACTGACACCAAGGATTTAACACCTGGTAGATTCTTGTTGGGAGTGGAAAGCTCAATATATTGCCTGAACAAAAGTAGAGAATGAAGATATGCCATCAGCAATTCAATGAAACAAGAGTGTGTCTTACTGGATAATCAAATCCTGCTAGCTGCTATTTACATCGGTCCAATGAACCAAATATTGTTGAAAAATGACCAACTTGCTAAAGGAAACAAGAAGCACTAAGTAGCAATTCACATTAAAGGGTTGCAGGTACTACCTGAAACTCCTGGACCACAGGACGAAGAAACTAGAAGCAGTAATAACTCAGAATCATCCTCTTCAAATGAATTAGACTGAAGCATATTTGACAAAAGGGAACCTTCAAAAGTAAAGCAATGCCACTTAAACATGGAACCACCACACCAATAGATGTCCAAATACAGAAATTTCAGCAAGATTTTTTTTTAAACGGATGAAAAGAAGTGGGGAAAAGTATGACCGCTCATCGAAAATTACTATAGAAGTCACCCCTGTTTATCCAGAGGTTATTAGTGATGTAGCTAGGACTCTAACAGCAATACCATCCACCCAAGTCAGTGTTGAAAGACTTTTCTGCACTGAAAATAATCAAATCGGATTTCAAGGCTTCTATGAAGGAGGATCTGGCAGAAGCAATTCTGTTTCTAACAAGTTATTTGTAAATTTTAGATTTGGATTTCTGATTTAACCCCATTTCTATAGATGCAATGTTTCTTTAGTAAATTTTGTAGCGATAAACTTTTCTAGCTTTTACAATATAATTTTTATTTTATTTAATGTAATCTTTCACGTTCCTTTCATTTAAATTTTATATACAAAGAATGCTTTAATCTCGAAAAGAAGGGTTATGTATCCAATTGAGTTTCTTTTAAAACGGGCATTTTGACCTTCTTCTTTAATTGTGTAAGTTGTGTCTTATATTTAATGCTACTCAGTCATGTTTGAAACTTCTTTAATAAATATAAAAAAGCCACAACGGCATAGCCATAGCCTTTAAACCCAAACTTTAACGGGTTAAGATGCTACAAAGTAGCTTGATGCACATCAGAAATGAAATGTCTTGTATGTTGTGTGCTTTCAATCAGTATACAAAACCTATAATTAGTCTAATTACACATAGGGGCTTGTTTACAAAGCCGCGGTAACGGTTCGCGATAGTTATCAGAGCCGCAGCCCCATTGATTTCAATGGGGCCACGGCTCCGATAACGATCGCAAACCGCTACCGCGGCTTTGTAAACAAGCCCCATAGAGTCATCTGAGGTACCATAAATTAAGGAGTCAGAGTCCAAGGTTTTGTGTAGACTCCACAGCCCTGTTTTGAAGGCGGCAGCATATATCCCCACCAATACGGCTAAGGCTAAGGATGCATTAACAAGGCACACTGTCATACGTGCTCCTGTCACGTGAGCACTACCACCACACACTATGGCTTCTTGTGGAGTTTAGGCACACACGCAACACAGAACATATGAAGATGTGTACTAAGTGCACGTAACATAGCCAACACAAGGAAGAATCAGCGTGAAAAACTGCACCACACCAACCGACAATCCAATCAGCCCAAAGCCAGCAGACGCACTGCACGAGGTTGGATCGTTCCCCACCCCCCTCCACCAAAAAAAAGCAAATCAGCCAAGACAGACTGTTTTGGTACTCACCCGCCAAGGCAGAAAAATCATGCCAGACTCAGTGCTATTACCCTGCTGCCAGGACCTGCAGTCACATACCTTTAAGAAGTCTTCTTCAAATTTTCAGGAGAGCACCAAAGGGAAAGGAAGAGGGACGGGGCACCGAGGTTGTGTAAGGCTTCGAAGAATCTTTTCCAAATTCCTTGCTGCTCAACTGGCCGTTGGCACTATAAGGACTGAAACAATTCCCCTCCTCCATATGGCAATATCCAAAAGACCACCAGATTTAAAAGTGACAGAGCATCTGGCGCTGTGCTGTGGTGAGATAATCACCCCTGGAGGGTGGTTGCATATGAGCAAAATCAATCCCTCCCTCAACAGCTTTTTACATCTTTTTTCAGGATTTCACCAGAGCTGCAAAAACTTCCATCCAACCTCTGCTGAAGACACTGAAGTGCACCCCTAGCTGCATTTGTGGTAATAAGATGAAGTCATAAGAAACCTCTGAAAGACTTTTTCTGTCTCCACTTCTGCTATTAGGGGGGCACCCCCACTTTTCTGGACTGGTCTAGCAGGACTCAAACAAAAGGCATTATCTATCTGGTAAGTAAAATTTCACTTTACCATACTTCAGTCTGGAGAGTATGGAGTGTGTGTGCTGCAGTTGTGAGGGCATCTTAGGTCAGGAAGGATTTGATAAGAGCGAAGGTAAAAGCAGCAGGGAGGCTGAAATCTGTGACTCAAATGAAAGGTCTCAAAGAGACTGCCAAGAGCTTCGAAGGAATCTGTCAGGGTGAAATCTTCTCTGTAAAGTTGAGGAGCAGCAGAGAGTCAAGGTTTTTGCAGTTAGCAATCCACATTCAAATCCTATGCAAAGCAGTTTGTTTGTGAGAGGTGATGCAGGCAGGGGGAAAGACAACCCCACTTGGGTCTGGACTGGTCTAGCAAGACAATATGGAATATTGGAGGGGGGGTTAAATACAGGACTCCCTGTCCACCCCTTGAAACATTTCCAAAACATGCAAAATTACAATAAAGCTTACCCATGGCTCACAAAACCATCTTGCCACCTCTGTGCATTGTGCTTGACTTTCCACTACCTGCCAGTCTACCTTTTATTTCTTGTCCCTTCACTATGGAATTCCCTCCCAACCTACCTCCACAGAATCTAAGAACACCACCACTTCCTGACCAACTTCCCCTTGTCCGTTTCTTTTGTTTTAACCACTCTGCTCTTCTGCTTTAACTCCTTATTACATTCACCTTCTTTAATTCTATGAAATGCTAGCATTGTAAACCACTTTGACAATCACTGGAAAGCTATATAGTAAGTAACCAGAAATAAATCACGAGCGGCTTGAGGGAGGGGAGCAAGAGGATGGAACTAGGGATGAGGACACCCAAGTCATTTGGGCTGACTGCACTATCCAGGGAAGACATGGAATCAACTATACACTTCTACTGGGCTGCCTTTTCTTGAAATGTATTGGCAGGAGTGCAAATACATAGCAAACACACCACTTCATTGGCAAGTACTGTAAGCCCTGGAGGGATATGATTGTGAAATTAGGCCTTACCTGATAATTTTCTTTACTAGAGTCCCTCCAGTCCAGATGTGTGGGTTATGTTCATCCATCAGCAGATGGAGACCAAGAACAAACTTCAAACCTCTCACTTGAGTCGTCTATGCTCCCCTTACAGAGCAAGTATGAACCTCACAAAGCAGAAGATTGGAGTCCCAAGCCCCCAAATCTTCAGCAGCCCTGCAACAAATCATATTACACCAAAAGTAGCGCAGATCACCCTCAATAGCCTTGTTACAGGTTTTTTTTTTTTGTGGAAGTGTGCCCACGCAAGGAACCCCCCTCTCCCCCACCCTCCCAAGAACCAGAGTCCACAACGGAGAGCAAGCAGTGCAACAAGTGCAGTGGAACCCCGAAACCAAACAAACACATAGGGGAACCAACCACCAACTGGCCTGAACTTGCCTGCTCAGAACAGATGCAAGACCAGCGAAAGACAGTAGCCAAATTCCGGGTGGATCCTGGACTTGAGTAGACAGACTCCAGGAAAGAAAATTAGCAGATAAGACCTAATTTCACCTTCCAGTTCGTCCCTCCAGTCCAGGCACGTGGGATGTAAGAAAGCAGTCCTATCACGGGGTGGGGACCAAAATGCTGGCCAGTAGCACCTGAGCCACAAAATTCACATCCTGACAAGCCTGTACATCCAGCCTACACTGACGCGCAAAGGAATGAAGCAATAACCATGATGACGTCCTGCCAATGTCCCGAGGCTGAACAAGACTGAACTCCACCCACGAAGCCACATGAGCCCTGGCAGAATGGACATGCAAGCCTGGCAAAACAAAGTGTCACTTCAGCAAATACGCTGATTCAATGGTGCCTCGAATCTAGTGGGAAATGGTCGCATTGGAAGCTGCCTCACCCTTCCGAGGCCCACCAAACAGCATAAAGAGGCTCTCCAAAACGCAAAAAGGCCTCAGTCACCTTCAAGTACCGCTTAAGCACTCTGCAGACATTGAGCCCATGCAGAGACCCAGACTCTGCCGCACTAGGAGAATCTCCATGGCTGTGTACTGGCACTTGCACTCGACGTCAGTTTACAGAGGATAAACAGAACTGAAAATAAATATACATAATCCCTCCAACTTTCCAAGGCTGTAAATCTCTATTATTTTCCTGCCTTCCAACACTAAAGTTAAATTGTACTATAGCAATTCCTTATTCCAATTCAACAGTTTCAAATTTCACATTTTTAAACGTAAGTTTATAAGGGGTACATAGGTCTCAGACTTCCCATGGCACTGGCTAATCAGACAATGTCCTATGCCTTAGTGCCTGTTTGCATCAACGGCCTACGTAGTCTTGTCCCCTTGAATGTTTAGTGTTGAGTAAACGTATTAATTAATAATCGTGCTTATCTGATGCGTGGCATTTTTTGAGAGCCTTCGATCACAAGAAGGAGTGTGAGAAGCCGAGACAATAAGCAAACTATGAAAGTTGAACATCTATATACGCCATATAATAGAGCATCAGATACTATATAAAGTGCTTGAGGGATAAAAAATCCCCCTGAAGAAACTCATCGGTGAAACGCAAGAACGGAGCCGGTTGATGGCGTTGGGGAGTCTTACATCTGTTCAGATAAGCACGATTATTAATTAATACGTTTACTCAACACTAAACATTCAAGGGGACAAGACTACGTAGGCCGTTGATGCAAACAGGCACTAAGGCATAGGACATTGTCTGATTAGCCAGTGCCATGGTAAGTCTGAGACCTATGTACCCCTTATAAACTTACATTTAAAAAAGAGTAATTAGTCCTTACCTGCTAATTAGTGTTCCTGAAGGAACTCCAGTCCAGTCCCTTTACTCTCGGGTTGCGCAACCCTTCCAGCAGCTTGGAGGCTGAGCCAATCATCGTTTTGATGGTGTGGTATAAATACCACTGGCACCACCCATAGGCACCAGTAATCTGATGAAAAAGCAGTCCTGACAAGTACCCGCTTAAGCACCTGTAACTATAATGCGTGAAAAACAAAAACCAAACAGGAAACAAAAACAGTTTTGTTTTGTTTTGTTTTTTTAAAGGAAGAAAACAGTGGCAAGGGAGAGGAAGGAAGGAGAAGGCTTACCCGAGGCCGACCCAGCCTTTACTCACTCCTCACCGTACCTCCCTAGCATGTAGCCCCGCCGCTGGGGCTCCTCAGACCGGAATTTTCCGCTTCCGCTCCGCTCCATTCACCGACTTCGGTCCTTTATTCCATTCTGAACACTAGAAACCGAACCTGGGCAGGATCAGGGACTGGACTGGAGTTCCTTCAGGAACACTAATTAGCAGGTAAGGACTAATTACTCTTTCCTTAGCAGAACTCCAGTCCAGTCCCTTTACTCCAGGGATGTAACACAGCAGTTCAAACCTGGGCGGGGTTCGCCAATCCGGACCGAAGTACTGCACCCGCAAACCTGGTGTCTGCTCTTCTCTGGACATCCAGTCTGTAGTGCTTGGAAAAGGTATGCAGAGAGGACCAGGTGGCCGCTTTACAGATGTCCAGCGGTGGAACCAAGCTACGCTCTGCCCAGGAGGCCGACTGCGCTCGAGTTGAATGCACGCGAAGACCTACTGGGACCTGCCTCCCCTTGAGAATGTAGGCAGAGGCAATGGCCTCCCTGATCCACCTAGAAATGGAAGCTTTGGCCGCTGCTTCCCCCTTGTCCGGCCCTCCAAATTGAATGAAAAGCCGTTCAGACTTGCGGAAAGATGCTGTGCGCGAGAGGTAGCGTCTCAGTACTCTATGCAAATCTAGGAGACGCAGTTTGGCACTCTCCCCCTCTTGTGCTTCTCCCGCGAAGGATGGGAGCGAGACTGTTTGGTTCATATGAAAGGGAGAGGAGACCTTGGGCAGGAAGGAAGGGACTGTCCGTAAGACCACCTTATCCTTGAAAAAGGAAAGGAAGGGAGGTCGAGAAGATAGAGCTTGAAGCTCCGAGACCCTCCTAGCCGAACAAATAGCTACCAAAAATACCGTCTTCAGGGTCAAGTCCTTTAGGGAGGAGCTCCTTGCTGGCTCAAAGGGCTCCCTGGTTAGGGAATCCAAAACCAGGTTTAGGTCCCAAGGGGGAATAACTGATCTTTGCTTGGGGCGTAAGCGCTTGACCGCCCTCAGGAATCTACCCACATCAGCGTGGTCTCCTATAGACTTGCCCCGAACCTTTCCCCTATAACAAGAAATTGCCGCTAGCTGAACTCGTAACGAGCTGTGAGCCAAACCTCTCTCGAAGCCAGCTTGTAGGAATTCTAACACCTCCGGAACAGAGGCTTCTAAGGGTTTCTTATGGAGATCCGCGCACCATGCCTCAAATATGCGCCAAACCCTGATATAGGAAAGGCAGGTCGAGCGTTTGAGCGTTCAGCAGGGTCGAAATTACCGAACCCGAGTAACCTCGCTTCACGAGCCACGCCCTCTCAAGAGCCAAGCTGTAAGCGAGAATCGATGCACGTGGGGCATGAGGACCAGACCCAGCCGTAGCAAATCCTTTGTTGGGGAGCCTCCAAGGGCGATGAGCCGTTAATCTCACCAGGTCTGCATACCACGGGCGACGAGGCCAGTCCGGAGCTATGAGGATTACAAGACCTTGGTGGGCCTCTATTCGCCTTAGAACTCTCCCTATGAGAGCCCAGGGCGGGAACACATACAGGAGACCTTCCAAAGGCCACTTCTGGACCAGGGCATCCAAGCCTTCTGACATCCTTTCCTTTCTTCGACTGAAGAACCGGCTTGCTTTGGATGTTTTGTAGCGTGCCATGAGGTCCATGATCGGTGTTCCCCAGAGGGCTACCACTTGGTCGAACACTTCCTGCGCTAGCTCCCATTCCCCGTGGTCTATCCTGTGTCTGTTGAGGTAATCGGCCGTCACATTTTCTGCTCCCGCCACGTGCTGTGCTGACAGGTCCAATAGATGTGCTTCGGCCCACTGTAAGAAGCTGTCTGCCTCCTTCTCCAGCGAGGGGCTGCTCGTTCCCTTTGGCGGTTGATGTAGGCCACCATGGTGACGTTGTCCGAAAGGACGCGGACTGCCCTTTGGCGAACCAAGGGCTCGAGAGCTCTGAGTGCCAGCGCCACTGCCCTCAGCTCTAGCCTGTTGATGGACCACTGAGCTTCCCTCGGGGTCTAGCTTCCCTGTGCGAACTGGCCTCGCAATGAGCACCCCAGCCTGCTAGACTTGCATCCGTCGTCAGCTGTATCCATTGGGGTGGATCGAGAGGCATCCCGCATCCTAAGTTCCTTGGGCACTCCCACCAGAGGAGAGTCCTCCTGATCTGAAGAGGACAGGGCAGCTGCATGGATAAGGGATGATGCTGAGGGGACCAACGTCGTAACAAGGCGCGTTGAAGGGGTCGCATATGTGCCTTGGCCCACGGTACTACCTCTATCGCTGCCGCCATGGTGCCCAACAGTTGTAGATAATGCCAGGCGGTAGGGATCCGTCTTGATATGAAGCGAGAGACCAGACTTTTCAAATCTCGTAACCTCTGTTTCGACAGGAAGACCCTTCCTCTCCTTGTGTCGAACCTTGCTCCGAGGTAATCGATCTCCTGCGAGGGAATTAATCTGCTCTTTGCCCGGTTGATGACCCAACCCAACTCCTCCAGGAATTCCACCTCTCTGGCTGTAGCTGTACAACTCTCCGCCTCTGATTTTGCCCGAATCAGCCAATCATCCAGGTATGGATGTACTAGAATTCCCTCCTTGCGAAGAGCCGCGGCTACCACTATCATTACCTTGGTGAACGTCCTGGGGGCTGTTGCTAGGCCAAAGGGAAGAGCCTGGAACTGAAAATGACCCCTCAGCACTGCAAATCTCAGGAACTGCTGAAGAGATCTTCGTACCGGGATATGTAAGTATGCTTCCGTCAAGTCTAGGGATGTCAGAAACTCCCCGTCTTACCGCTGCAATGACCGACCTCAGGGTTTCCATTCGAAAATGAGGAACCGAGAGGCAGCGATTGACTTGCTTTAAGTCCAGGATTGGACAGAAGGACCCTTCTTTCTTTGGTACTACAAAATAGATCGAGTATCGACAGGAACCGTATTGGTCTCTCGGGATGGGAGTCACCGCTCCCAACGCGATCAGCCTTGAAAGAGTGTCCTCTATCGCTGCCCTCTTTTCTGGAGCCGCAGGGAGACTGCATAAAGGCTGGGGGAACTTGCTTTGTGAATTCGAGAGCGTAACCCTCTCTGATCACTTCCAGTACCCAACGATCCGATGTGACTCGGGCCCAGGCAGGAAGGAACCGCCTTAACCGACCCCCCACCAGCAGGCCTTTCTCCTGGGCCCCCGCAGTTTCATTGTGGTTTCCTAGGGCCTGAGGATGAGGAGGAGGCTCCAAAACCTCTTCCAGCTCCTCGAAACCCTCGGAAGCCTTGTCCTCTAGGCGAGGGGCGACCCTTAGGAAAAAAATTCGGTCTGGTCGACCGGAACCTACGAAAGTCCCTCGGCTGACTGCGAGCTGGGACCGTCGAGCGGCTTTGCTTAGGCCTATCTTCCGGGAGCCTACCTCCCTTAGACTCGCCAAGGTCTTTCACCAACTTTTCCAGGTCTTCACCAAATAGCAGCTTCCCCTTGAAGGGGAGGCGACTCAGTCGAGCTTTTGAGGAGGGGTCCGCCGCCCAATTGCGCAGCCACAGATATCTCCTGGCTGCTACCACTAAGGCCATGTTCTTTGCTAAACTCCTCATAAGGTCGTACTGGCTATCTGCTAGAAAGGCGGAACCAGACTCTAACCGCGCAGCACTAGCCTGCGCAACGGTAGGAGGCGCCATCCATTAGCTGAAGCTGTTGAGCCCACCTCAAGCAGGCTCTTGCTACCCACGCTCCTGACACTGAGGCCTGCAGGGCGAGGGCACTAACATCAAAGGCTTGCTTCAGCAGAGAGTACAGCTTTCTATCCTGACTATCTTTAAGCGCTGCGCTGCCCTCGACCGGAATGGTCGTCTTCTTTGTCACCGCTGAAACTGCCGCGTCTACCCTTGGGGACTTCAGCAGATCCTTGTCAGTTTCCGGTAAAGGGTACAAGCGGGACATGGCCCTCACCCCCCTTAAACTCGACTCTGGTTGATTCCACTCTTCCTGGATCATCTGGCGTACCACCCTGTGGACCGGAAAAACTTTCTGAGATTTCCTGACGGCTTGAATCAAAGGATCCTCTAACGCTTCTTCCTCTGCAGGGATGTCCGATGCCATATTGAGCATCTTCAGGGATTCATTAAGGCTGGGAGCTCCTCTCGACGAAATACTCTAACTATTCGGGAATGCTCTTCCTCTGGGATCTCTCCCTCCTCAAGCTCTTCCTCTTCCTCCCCCACTTCTCTGTCTGATCCCTCCTCATCCGGAGTGATCTGAGATGGAGACGTGAGAGGTTCTTCGCTCATTAGTCTTGAGCGTTTGGGAGGGGCTCCGGGGTCATGGAAGCTTGACTTCCCTGGACCGGGCCGGCCACCTTCTTTCAGCAGCGCCGGCTCCATGAGTCCCTGCTGACGCATACAATAAGCTTTGTGCAACAGGAGGACAAATTCTGGAGAAAAATGCTCCCAGCCTCCCTCCACCCCACTGGAAGCAGGGGGAAGGGACTGGGAGGGGCCTGGTAAAGCTGAGGTAGAAGGCGGGGGAGGGGAGGAAGAATCCCCTCCCCCTTCCCGGGGACCTTGAGACCCCTGAGAAGTCTGATCCATGGACAACTGAATTTCCTGCTCCACAGACGCTGCTTCCGCAGCACAACACCAGCAGATTCCGGCTTCCGAATCTGCAATTCTGCGTGTGCCGCAGGACGGGCACCGTAATTTTCCCGTCATTCTCCCTCCTCTATTTTTTTTTATTTATTTTTTATTTTTTTTAGTCCACCTAGTGGAAAAGGTTCCAAGGCAGGCCTAAAGAAACAAACCTGGCAATAACTGAAAATAAATGAAAGATTTCCCAACCAAAAGGAGGGGGGGGGGCCCTCACCCAAAGGCTGGAACAGAACTCTATACAAACTAAGAATAAAAACAAAAATATAACAAAAGGTAATACTGTGAAATTTGTACAGAAAAAAGCATAACAGGTCCTTGAACAGTCTGCTATACTTGCGATTTCGCTGCCCCGTTGCTCTGCGTGCCACTCCTCACGCTGGGACCGCTGACTGTTAGGCTCCACGTGGTAGGCCGCAGCCACGTGGAGTCAGGTCCTGCGGCTGGCGAAAGTGTCCTCGCCGCCGGAGCCCGGATTCCCCAACGTTGGGGCACTGGATTCGTCGCTCCGACGCCGCCTCTAGCACTCAGCCTAGACAGCCACTGGAAGCGCAAGGCGAAAGAGAAGCAGCAAGTGGAGCGGTGATGGTTCCAGCGCTCAGCCCACCACTGGGGCTTCAGCATGGTGTTGTCTCTAGCGCTCAGCCCGCCTCGGGGGCTTCAGCGCGAGACAAATGGGAGCGGAGAGGAGGCCGAGAAGCCGGATGCCGCTAACGCTGGAGGAGAGTACCCCGAAGCACCCCGCTGCCCAGTTAAGCCCTCCCCTTCCAAAGGACACCGGGAGAGAACCAGGGGGGGGGGGGGGGAAGAGTAAAAAAAAAAAACAAAAAAAAAAAACAGCGGTTTTAAAAACGCATGGGAGTAAGAAGAACTCCCCCAACTAAAGTAAAAGGAAATTAAAGAAATTAAAGAAAAACAATAAAAAAGGTATCAATGAAAGAACTAAAGACCAGTAAGCTCCTGGCTTACGGTAACCCTCCAGCTGCTTGGAGGCTGAGAATACTGGTGCCTATGGGTGGTGCCAGTGGTATTTATACCACACCATCATCAAAACGATGATGGGCTCCAGCCTCCAAGCTGCTGGAAGGGTTGCGCAACCCGAGAGTAAAGGGACTGGACTGGAGTTCTGCTAAGGAATGTGAAATTTGAAACTGTTGAATTGGAATAAGGAATTGCTATAGCACAGTTTAACTTTAGTGTTGAAAGGCAGGACAATAATAGAGATTTACAGCCTTGGAAAGTTGGAGGTATTATCTATATTTATTTTCAGCACTAGGAGAATCGGCAAAGGCCAGTGAAGTCACTACCTGATTTATGTGAAACACCGAAACCACCTTCAGCAAGAAGGAAGGGGACCAGGCATAGAACTATTCTTGCCTTCGTGAACACCAATTAGGGCTCCCTGCACAAAAGCGCCTGAAACGCCAAGATGCGGAGTGCTAAACAAATCACTACCAGGAATACCACTTTCAGAGTCAGATCCTTCAAAGAACCCCCCCCCCCCCAAAAGAGGTTCAACAGATGCTCCATGAGTGCACAGAACTAAATTAAGATCCCAGGATGGAACAAGGGGTTGACATGGCAGCTTCAGATGCTTAAACCCTCTAAGGAAATGGACCATATCACCATGCACCTGACACTAAAAATAAGCCAGGGTTACAATCTGTACCTTCAGTGAATTTAAGGCCAAACCCATCGTGTACCAAAGCCAAAATCTCTGGGAGTGAGACCTTTAGAGGCCGCACACCTCTCTCTCCACACAAAGCCTCAAAGATCCACCAAACCTATACATAGGTCAGGGATGTAGAATGCTTCCAAGCCTGTAACAAGTTGTCAGTCACCAGACAGGAATATTCCCTGCGCCTCAAACTCATCTTCTCAAGAGCCAGGCCATAAGCAAGAACCGATCCACGTCCAGCATCCAGAGATGACCCTGTATTAGAAAGAAATGCTCTGCCACCCAAAACAGTAGCAGATCCGCATACCACGGCCGTCTGGGCCAGTCCGGAACCACCAACAGCATGCACGGGCCTCAACCTGCTGCAGTACACTACCGATCAGCAGCCATGGGGGGAGGGGGGACAGAAGCCTGTTGCTGGGCCAGGGCTGGACCAACACTTCGAGACCTTCCCCCATGCTCTCCTGGTGCCTGCTGAAGAAGTCGAGGGCCTTGGCATCCGCCACTGTCGCCATTAAGTCCATCATGGGAACGCCCCAGCATCTCAAAATTGACTGGAAGGCCAATTCGGACAGGGACCACTCCCCTGGATCCAACAGATGGTTGAAATAATCCGCCTGCATATATTCTCCTTCCCTGCAACATGCAATGTCAACAGAGCAAGCAAATAGACCTTCATCCACCATAGAAGAGGAATCGCCACCAGCAGTGACCTCAGAGTGCCTTTCCTGGAGTCTGATGTAAGCTACCATTGTCACACTGTCAGTCAACCCTCTCACTGCCCATGGCAGAACAAGGAGAAAAAAATATTCCCAAGGCCAGATGCACTGCCCTAGTCTCTAGATGACTGATAGATCATTGGCTCTCCTCCAGCAACTACTGTCCCTGGGCCATCTGTCCCTGACAATAAGCTTCCCAATCTAAGAGGCTGGCATTCATAGTCACCCACAGTCCACGGTCTCGAGAGGCACTCTCATCACAAGGTTTGCCAAGTCGAGCCACCAATTCAGACTTGCACAGGCCTCGCCCCGGAGAGTGAAGGAGACATTCATCGACTGCACCTGTGTGGACTACCTTGCCAAAAGTGCTGCCTAGAGATCTCGCATGTGAAGCTGAGCCCAAGGCACCAGTCCAGGGAGGCCACCATCAAGCCGAGTAACTGCAGATAGTCCCAAACTCTCAGGCGGGAAACCGCCCAGAGCCTTTTCACCTGACCTTGTAACTTTGCTATCCTGCCCTCTAGCAGAAATACCATCATCCACCATGTCTTGGTACTGCAAAGATTGAAAGAGAGACGCTGCTCTTGGTAAAATTCACAACTCGGCCCAGCTCCTGAAGTTGGTGGATCACCCAGGCTGTTGCCTTCCAACTCTCCTGCAAGGATTTTGCCAGAATCAACCAATTATCAAAATATGGGTGGAACCAGGACATCCTGCTTCTGCAAGGTGGCAGCCACCACCACCATTCACCTTGGTGAACACCAAAGAGGGGCAGTGGCAAGGCTGAAAGGGAGAGCCTGAAACTGAATGCCCATAGCACTGCAAAATGCAGAAAGCTCTGATGCTGCAGGCAATGTTCCCTCTAATTTTCTGTAGGCTGTGTGCGCATAAAATATCAGCTGTGTGCAGCTTTTGAAGGAAGGTTAAATTTTTGTGCGCCACATAACGACACTTGGAGTTATATACTTTAAAATTTGACTACACGTCAGAATACAGTATGTACACCACATTGATTTTAATCAAATTAAATGAAAATAGACGATTACTAAATGAAGCAGGAAATTTCTAGTAATTACAATCATAACATTTTAAGCCGTCTGTGTTGTTTTCTGTCAGAATCAGAGCCGTAATTTTTGTGCGCTCGCTCGGCGAGGTGTGCGCACACGCGCACAGCTTAGAGGGAACAGTGGCTGCAGGTGAATGGAAATATGCAGATGTACCTGGATCTGTCCGAGAACTATCAGAACTCCCCTTGTTGCACAGTCACAATGATGGGCCACAGTGTCTCCATGTGAAAACCCAGACAGCCCTGCTTTCCCTCTTCAAATCCAGGATGGGGCAACAAGATCCTTCTTTCTTGGGCATCACAAAGTAAACTGAACATCCCACATCCTTCTCCTCTGGAGGCATGGAAACAATGGCCTTGAGTTTCAGGAAGTGGTTGAATGTCATCTTGGCAGGGGCTCAACAAGGAGATATCATAAAGGCATCTGTGAGAGGCCTTACGAACTCAAGCATGTAACCTGGGCCCAAGTGAAATAAAATTGTCTTAGGCAACCGCCTATCAACTGCAACTCCACCAGGGCCCCCAAGCCTTCACTGGGAGGATTTAGCAGCATCAGGAACTCCTGCAGCCCCACCTCTGCCACCCTGACCGCCTTCCTGAAAGGAGGGGCCCTTTCAGGAGAAAATGGGACCTCTGAGGATTCCTCACCCCTCCCCCCCCCCCCCCGCCCCCCGCACCCCCTAGGCTGGACGAAAAACTTCCACACCTGGACGCTGAGGAACCCTAGTGTCCCCAAAGTCCTTCACCAACTTTCCTAGATACTCCCTGAAAATGGAAACTTACTCAACATTGTCTTGAGGCTGGATCCAGTGATCAATTTCTCAGCTACTACAAACAATGGGCCACCATCTTGGTCGCCATCGACTTAGCAAATACCCTAAGCAAATCATAGAGGTGGTCAAGCTAGGAATGTGGTGCCAGACTAACTGGGCTGCCTCCTTGTGGGCGACTGCTGCTACCAGTGCCGCCTCTGGAATCTTTTGCAACCAATGCAAACAGACCCTTGCCACATAAGAGACACAGATGCCCCCCCTGTAAAGCCAAGCCAGAGACCTCAAAGGCCGGCTTAAGCAGCACCTCCATCTGCTGATCTTGCGGGTCCCCTTCAGGGGCACACACCCTTCCACCCAGGGAAGGTGTAAGCGCTCCCATAGGGTAAAGCCTGCCCATACTCCTATTGACTCGTAAGCCCGCATCAGGGACCTTTCACTCCTTGTCAACCATTGCTTTCACCACACAGTGGATGGGAAAGTAGCAAGGAGGCTTTCAAATGTCTTCAAGGAGCAGATCCCTCTGCCTGCTCTGCGAGATCTGGCAGTGGTTCATCCGCAATCCGCAAAACCACCAATGTTTTATCAATCAGGGAGGGGGCTCATCCCTACGAAAAATCTAGATGGCTGAGAAGTCTTTCCCAGATGTGAGCTCCCGCATCCTCAGGATCATCTAAAAATTCTGATGGACCCTCCAGAGCCCCAAAGTAGCCCAACGACCCCATCAAGACAACATTCTCAAAGTCAGGGGACCTCTCCCAGCATGGGCACTTCCCTGCTACCGGGACTGCAAGCCCCCCTCCCCCACCAGGGAGAGGGACGTCAGTCCATGAGAACCCCTACCAAGCCCCTGTTGCATCAGGAAGGCCTGATGTAACAGTAGAACGAACTCTGTTGAGAACAGGAACTTACTCCTACCACTCAGAAAGCCCCCAACAGCACCTGGGAGAGCTGCAAACCCGGAGACTCCCTTCTCTCTGAGGCAGCAGTAAAGAGAGCACTCAAAATGGCACCTGTTCCCACCAAAACTACATGTGCTCCGGCCTTCCCCACAGAGTAATTGCGGCTGGAAAGCCCCCCTGCGACTGTCTCAGACATAGCCAAACTACCAGCTAGGCTCTCCACAGTAGCTGCAGCAAAGCCCAACTGCAGAGAACAGTCTCTGGCAGTTGCCACATGTAGCACAATGGCTCCTTGTTGCCTTAGCCATGTGCGTGTTGTACGGGAGCCCCCCACAATAGATACTCAATGATCCCAGTTTCCCGGTGAGCTGCTGTTGCCTCTTCCCAGTGCTGTCTGTCATTTTTTCCCCCCCCCCCCCCCTCCATTTTCTAAACCCAAAACAGAAGCACTGAGGACTCAACCCCTAGCCCCCTTCCAGAAATTAGGAAGGAGACGGGGAAGCAGCTGCCACCTACCCACTCAGAGGGTCCGAAGGAGTGGCTAGGGGAGGGACTCTGTGCCACTGGGTTCTGCACCCCGAAACTGCGGCCTAGCATTCAAAAAACAAACATGTTTTTTCATTCACCTGCTGAAGACTAATACTGGCTCTGTAAGGGTGCACAGGCTACTTAAGTGAGAGATTTGGAGTTTGCTCTTCATTGCCACCTGCTGGTGGATGAACATAAGCCATACGTCTGGACTGACGAATTGGAGGCTTGTTTTAAGACTATAATTCAAATCTTATTAAATCTTTACCAAAAGGTTCAATCAGAATTCTAAATTTCATACTCAGCCATTCTTTAGATTTCCCTATAAAAGTTGATAGCGAAAAACTGCTAAATTTTAAAAAGTCTTACATTTCCACTTTTTAATCCCAAACAAGTAAAAAAGTAGTTACAAGTAGTAAAATTTTTTAGGACTAAAATCCTTCAGTTTCTTACCTGATTCTGCTGAAGGGGCGGCTGGGACTGTCCATCAGGAGCCTGGCCCTGGCTTTCATTCCCTCCTACGGGAGAGCCACGGGTCGTGGCTGTCATACTCGACACAGGGCAGATCTTTGCAATTTTGTCTGCTTATGTAGTTGTCGTAACAGAAGAAATTATAGTCCCCTTAATAAATACACAGTACCAGCATATGCCTGTTTTATGAAGCTCCACCTCAAGCATAGATAGTTTTGCAGAGACCATTGCATAACCTGGGAAGGGAGGAAAATATAGCAATTGAGATTTACAAACCCAATAGAACAAATGTCGCACAAATAGCATTTACTTAGCTAACATGAAAGCCATGAACATTTACCTTAGTCACCACATACTAACTGATGAGCACTGGTGAAGAAACATACTTTTCTAAGTAACTAATGATCAGCAGATTCTCCTTAAGCAATCTGTGAAAAGCACACTGGATGGGTGTATATATTTTTTTTAATCTGGTATTTCACTTAAACAGATATAACATAGAAGAGCAGATAACATTTGACTCACTCCTTGGACATCCACCTGAATCAAAAGGCACCATGACAATTTACATCTATGAATTAACCCACATTTTATATTTGACCATCCCCACTCCCATCATTTAGCCTGCCAATGCAATGGTACTTCTTAAAGAGTCAGACTCCCCTGAGTCTGGACACTAGCAGTAACACAGTGAAGAATGGCAGAAAGAAACAAGATCATCTAGTCTTCCCAGATAGAGTGCGCATGTTAGTCAAGTTTCTTATACCTCGAGTACATCAGCTTACAAAGTCACACTACTTACACCAACACCAATATCCCCTACTCATGCCCCCCATCCACTCTCAACCCTTGTCCCACAATCACACTTTTCACAGCTGATATATATATATTATATCCCCTTGCTCATTTCTTCTATGCTTACACCCCACCCTTTTTATCATCATGCTCTGCCCCAAGCATTTTAAGATGCCATTATTTATTTTATTTAAAAATGACTTTTATTCTATTTCCAGCTAGGCAGACCACAAACTCAAAGTCAAAATTACATGAAATAATAAAAACGAAATACAAAGCCCAACTTATCAAAAAAACATACATAAAGCCAGTGCATTTTCTCTAGCAAAAAAGGTGCAGGTACTCACACAGGGCTGTTTCATTAATACACAAGGACTATGAGTCAATTTTAGCAGGCAATGAAAAAGGTGCTGTAGTTAGTACCACCAAGTACCCCTTCAAAAAAGCCCTGCATAAAGCATAAATTACTTGGTTCCTGCTCATTCCATGAACACTGGTAAAATGGCGCTGTTAATAGTTAAAAATATATACATGACTTGTAAACATGCCCAACCAAATGGATGTATTATCCATTTTTCATAATTACTCAACGCGAGATGTCATTTCTCATGTCCGACAGAAGCATTTCCAGTCACTGCAAATATGCTATTCACTGTTTTATCTCCAAAATGTTTAAAATAGATTATGAACATTTACAATTAACAATTTGATGGGTTCATAGTATTTCACTGCATTCCATGTAAACCATTTTGACTTGTAGAAAAATTTATATCAAAATTTGTTAAAGCAGGAAGTCTATCCTCACTTATGGGTGACATCACCAACGGAGCCTGCATGGGAACACTTCCCAGCTTCCAAAGGAAGCCTTTGGAAGTGCACCGCGCATGCGTGCACGTCTTCCCACACGAAGGAGGTATCTTTACCTATCTCTCACCTTTTTTCCCCCCCACAAAGCCTTTCAAACGTTCTCCAACACCCTAGAAAGAGTTAATACCTTTTGGTACTATTTCTGTGTCTTTTTTCCTCTTTTTCAATCATGTGCCTTCGTTACCATCTTTCCTGCCTGTTCCTGGAAGCGTAGGTGCCTCGGTGCCATGTTTTCTTCAGGTTTCTTTTCTTTTTGAAACAGAGGTATTTTCTCTCATGTCCCCAGGTCGGCACAGACGTTGGGATCTTTTAACTTGGCGGAAGCAGTCTTACCCAATGTGTCAAAGCTGGCCGGTGGATTTTAAAAAATGCACAGTGTGGTCATGCGATATCTGTGACCAACCCCCAAAACTGGAATTTCTTGTGCCTTACCACCCGCCCTCATCCTGCACTCTCTGCCTTCAGAGGGGCTTCGGAACCATGAAAAACAAGAATCAATATTTGGTTCCTTGGAGTTCTCAGCATTGGCTCCAGTATCATTGCCCTCGAAAACATCCACTGAGGCTTCAACTTCACAAGGGGACTGTGCTCATTCAAAACAGAGGGGTCAAGGAGCATTGAACCAGCATCTTTCCTTAGGTAAGGAGCGCCCCCAGAAGGACCAGTCTCGCACCTAGTCGTCAAAGGGTGATGGAGAGTCCCATGAGAAGCCCCACTCACATCGGAGCCCTCGACTTGACATGGAGGATGAGGGCCGGGAACAGCCTCCCAAGCTGGTCACAATCGTGGAGTCCCCGCCAAAGGAACCGGAATTGATGCCGGTAGTTGTGACACTGGCTCAGACACCATCGGAGACCAAGCTCCTGGCTCAGCCCTTGGAGGCGCTTGGGCAAAGCCTCAGCATTCTTCACCCAGTAGGCATCCAAGGACCTGATGACCTCTGGTTCCTCTGTCCCGGCGATGGCCCCATCCACAGCAACAGCCTCACAGGAGGAGATGCAGTCCCTCCTCGAGAGACATCCCCTCACTCGGGTGGACAGTACCTCAGAGGTGCTCAAGATCTCTCTCAGCCCACCGGCTTTCACCTCAGAGTGCCCCTGGCACTCCATTGTCAGACTCCCTGCACTCCATCAGACCAGCAGCATGGAAAGGAATGGAAAATAAAACAAAAGATATTATAATGCCTCTATATCGTTCCATGTTGAGACCGCACCTTGAATATTGTGTGCAATTCTGGTCGCCCTATCTTAAAAAGGATATAGCGTTATTAGAAAAGGTTCAGAGAAGAGCCACCAAAATGGTAAAGGGGATGGAAGGATACTCCCTATGAAGAAAGGCTAAAAAGGTTGGGGCTCTTTAACCTGGAAAAGAGATGGCTGAGGGGAGATATGATAGAAGTCTATAAATTAATGAACAGAGTGGAACGGGTAAACGTAGATCGATTGTTTACCTTATCAGAATATAGAAAGACTAGGGGACATGCAATGAAGCTACAGGGTAAACTATTTAAGACTAATAAAATAAAATATTTTTTCACTCAACGTGTAATCAAACTCTGGAATTTGATAACGGAGGATGTAGTAAAGGCTGTTAGTATAGCTGGGTTTAAAAAAGGTTTGGACAAGTTCCTGGAGGAAAGGTCCATAAACCATTATTAAGAAGGGACCCAGGATATCAATGCTTGACCCAGTACAAGCATTGCGGAACCTGTGTCTTTTGGGGAAACTGCTAGGTACGTATGACCTAGATTGGCCACTGTTGGAAACAGGATACTGGGCTTGATGGACCTTGGTCTGACCCAGTATGGCATATCTTATGTTCTTATGAGAGAAATAGCACCATTACTTCAACTTTCTCTGAATCAGAGTCCGATGACTGGGAAATGGAGGAATTGCCTGAGACTAAGCAGCATCAGGACATTCCTTCAGATTCCTCTCCACCACTGGAAGTCCCCTCCAGAGGGCTTGTCCTTCCTTAACTTTGTGAGGGACTTGAAGGAAGATCCCCCTTTTACTATGAGGTACATAAAAGGCTCCAGTGCCCTGCCCTGTTCAGGCTTTCCTACAGGAGCACTCCAGATCAACCAACAGTAAGGATTTAAGGGGTTTCTTTATTATATAAAATTGTTAGCTCTCTAACTGGGAGCCCTTAAAAGGGTTTTTTGTACATTTTAAAGCAAGGTTACTTTTCTTTTTGGTGCTTTAGTGGGACTTTCCTTGAGCACAGTAGGTGGTTAAACTCCAGTAACCTCCTCAGCTTTGGGAACTGCTAACACCTAATCAAGTGTTAGTTCCCTCCCTACCCACCCCGACTCACACCCACCCCTAGCGAGTAGTCTTGCTTTATAGGGCACCTCCCCATTTGACAAAGCACAGAGAATTGGACCACCACATTTTGAATATAATCAAATAGATTTAATTGCTTTTTCTCTGAAAGGACAGCTGGGAAACCGGCTGGTACTTGGTAGATCTCTCTCTTTTGCTTTAACAGATACCTAAGCTCCACGAACAGAACAATGGCTGGGAAAAATCGTATCGCTAAAGCTTCTGCCTCGGTCCAGACAGAGGTCCTAATGCCAGTTGAAGGACCAGTTCCATATGCAGGGTGCCTGCATGCTGAAGCTCTGAGGAAACAAGTGGAGGAACTCAGAGAGGAGGTGGCGAGGCTGAGGAGCATTCAAGACAGTGAGAAGTACATTGATGAGATGCTTCTTGCAGCAACCAAGCTCTCCAGCAGAGGAGAAGATGGGTGCCAACAGAATATCACCAGGGCCTGCAAAATCACCAATCCAACTTCTCCAGCTCTTGAATTGAAGAACCATTATGCAGCCCTGGAAGTGGAGGAGGTGACAGCATCCCTGGAAAGGGAAGAACCACAGCTCAAGTACCCCAAAGTTGCAGAATCAGTGACCACAAGGAAACGAAGGGTAGTGGTGGTTGGAGACTCTCTTCTGAGGGGTACTGAGGCGTCCATCTGCCGACCAGACTTGATGTCCAGAGAGGTATGCTGTCTGCCTGGTGCCAAAATCCAAGATGTTACGGAGAGTTTGCCGAGACTCATCAAGCCCACTGACTATTACCCAATGTTGCTAATCCATGTTGGAACAAATGATACTGCCAGGTATACTTCGGAACGTATCAAATGTGACTTCATGGCTCTGGGACAGAGGGTGAAGCAGTTAGGTGCACAGGTGGTGTTCTCTTCAATCCTCCCTGTTGAGGGTAAAGGCCAAGGCAGAGAGGCTCGCATCCTGGAGATAAATGCATGGCTACGTGGATGGTGTCATCGAGAGCGTTTTGGTTTCCTAGACCATGGGATGCTGTTCCAAGGGTTGCGTTGCAGAGCAGAGATGGCATCCATCTGTCCAAGAAAGGTCAACGCGTCTTCGGTAGTAGACTGGCTAATCTACTGAAGAGGGCTTTAAACTAGATTCGTTGGGGATAGGTGAAGAAAGCCCCCAGGTAAGTGAAAGCCCCCAGGTAGGTGATACCCATTTCCATAAAGTTATTTAATTAACAGGAGTAACATATGGAAAGCAGTGTATATAAATGCCCGTAGCATGGGAAATAAGATCCCTGATGTTGAAGCTTTGGTGGGAGTGGCTGACTTGGATTTAGTGGCAGTTACAGAAACATGGTTCACAGAAAACCATGATTGGGATGTAACTATACCTGGCTATACTTTATTCAGAAAGGACAGGGTAGGAAGAAGGGGAGGAGGAGTGGCACTATATGTAAAAACTACTATTAAAGCTTTGAAATTACAGAGCTTAAAAGGGAGAGGGGGACGCATTGTGGGTTAAACTAGAAAGAGGAAAAGAGAAATCTATTTACATTGGTGTGATATACAGACCTCCCTTGTGATAGGCTATGGCCTAGAATAGCCTGCATAGCCTGCAGGAGTAAGAGAAGGCCTGTAAGTTAGGCCTGAGTCCCAACCCCAACTTGAGAATATTATAGCTGAGCAGAGCTGAAAGCCAGCAGAAGTTAGAAAACTGCTTTAAAAGTGCTTTGATAAGAATGCAAGAAAACAGAAATTAGACCTTACCTGCTAATTGTCTTTCCTGGAGATCTCTCCGGGCCAGTCCAGGAACAAGAGGGTGGTCAATCTTCTCTAGCAACTGAGGACTGAAAAACTGAAGTTTTGCAGAGCTGGTATCTGGCTCCCCCTGCTGGCTAACGCTCAGTCTATTCCTATCGAAGCAGTTGAAGAACATAAGCCCAAAGCAAAGAAAAAAGACAAATTGAAGCTATGTACTTACAAGCAGTGACGAAGAACATATAGTGTACCTATGCATATAAGGAAGAAATGCAACGCCAAAATTCGTTTGTTTGGGGTTTTTTTATGTTTTCTTTTTAAATGCATCAAACCAAAACTACCTCGAGGAAGCCCCAGAGACCAACCTGAGGGTAACGTAGTGCCGTTAACCGGAGCTGCTGTGTAAAGCAGGCTCTGCCTTAGCAGCTCCGTTTCTGAAGTAAAGTCAGAGAACTAATTTGTGGGGGTGAACCCTGCTAGGGCTCTGTCCTCATTGTCACTGCCGGAAGTAAAAAGATAAAGAAAGAAAGAAAAAATCTCTCCTCTCTAAGGGCTTTCTCAGGAGCCAGCCAGGATTCCGTCTGTTCCAGTTGCTGAGGACTGAAAGACTGAGCGTTAGCCAGCAGGGGGGCCAGATACCAGCTCTGCAAAACTTCAGTTTTTCAGTCCTCAGTTGCTAGAGAAGATTGACAACCCTCTTGTTCCTGGACTGGCCCGGAGAGACGAGAAGCAACTTCTATTTAGCTCCTTTATGTTGCTAACAGACGTGTTCCAGTATCTTGCTTTCACACATTCTCTAAGCTGAGGAGGAACCTTGTAGCAGAATGTGTTATGTCTAGAAACTGAGCCATGGCTAGAGAGGCCTGAGCAGGGGGAACAGGTGTTAAGCCCGGTCAGCAGTCCCCATTGGATGGGGGTGGAGGGGGCACCGGGACCAATGAGGAGTTTGTCTGTATAGAACTGATGAAGAAAGGTATAAAAGTTGCTGTTTTGTTGAACTCCATTGCTCAGACCATTTTGAATGTGACAGTGCCTGAGACTGTGCACAAATAAATTGGCTTGAATCTTAGTAAATAGACTCCTGGTTTTATTTATTGAGGACACTTCGCTACAACATATTCCTGGTGCGTTGGCCGGGAAGGTGGAGTATGTGAATGGTGCGCAAGTGAATACTACCACGTATTACCGACTCCAGGTTTGGTCCGGCTGGAACCGCAGCCGACCGACAGCGGAGAGGATCCCAGGCGCCGCCGGTCCCCTTGCATCGGAGGGTTCCACCCTGCCTCAGCGGCTTGCTGGGTCCGGCCGGCCAACACCTCGAACCCTGAGGGGAGTCCAGGATTCAACCCAAGGAGGGTTTGGTTGCACAGCGCATTAGCTACCGGATCCGGTGAGTAATGATTTTTCTGGTTCTTAGTCAGTTAGCTCTGGGAATGTCTCGAGACTAATATGGTATGGTAATGGTAAAGGGAGTCTGATCAACTTCCAGGGCGGTCCTAGTAACCCTGCATGAGTGTGCGCGGGGCGAAGCCACTGACCCTTTTGGTTTGGTAAATTTTGGTTTAGTCAGTTAGCCCGGGGATTTTGGAATTTGGGAAATGCTAGCATGTTTGGTTGTGTGACGTGTGCTTGAGAGGTCTTGCAATACAGACCAAGCGAGAGTGGACTCCTAAGTAGCGCAGTTCCTGGCCGGGCGACCGCGCCCAGGTCGCGAAAAGGAGGAAGCGTTCGGTGTTTGTCCCCCTTATTGTTCTGTTGGCTGTGCGGACCCCTTACCCGCAGCCATCCTACCCACCCTTTCTGTTTGCTGTCTTGTACGTCATACGTCATAATGGGAGGGGCGGAGTCCGTAAAACTCCGCTGAACTGTATGATCACAAATTTTAAGAAGGGATTTAGTGGTGATTATGGGGAAAAATGACACCGACCCGCTTAGAAATATTGTGTAGTAGGGTGTGGCTGGTGCTGGACTCCGTGTGGCCACCAGAAGGTACTTTTGATGTCAAAATTGTGTCCCGAGTGCACAAGGTGGTGCGGAGATATGGTCCCGAAGAGTTTTCCTATAGACTCCTGGCTAGATATCTGTGAGAAACAACCCCCTTGGATGAAGTGTTGCCGTGAGGGGCAGTGTAGAATTATGTTAGCAACTGCAACGGGAGTCCCTGCTAAGAAAGAAAAGCCCCCTATTTATGCAGCCCTAGAGCCTCCAGAGGTCCCGAGTTATCCACCCACATTTTTGTATACTCCAGTCCCGTCAGCTCCATTAGTACCCCGAGTAGAGCCAGAAGCGGAAAGACTACCTCCAGCCAAGGTACCCCCACCCAATCACCCACCTCCACCACTTCCAACACCCGAGGACCATCCCCTTCCCCAAAGTCGGAGCCATAGTCCTGAGCAGAGCTCTGCAACGGAACCATCATCCCCTGAAGGATATGCCAGCGGAGGGTCAGATGCCAGTCCAGGGTCACCCACTAGTCCAAGCACCAGCAGCAGAATTACCACCGGGTCCGCAAATCTGCGTTATGCCCTTAGAAGCAGGACAGCGGGCCCAAGAGAAGTTCACCAAATGCCACTGCAGCAGGTCCCAGGATTACCTATTGTAGATGATGGGGGTCAGGTTGTGGTCGGACCGACCAGTCTAGTTTGTGCGCCCTTCTCCACAACAGATTTATTAAACTGGAAAACACATTATGCCTCCTATACTGAGAAACCCCAAGAGTTGACAGAATTGATGTCTAGTATTATGCAGACCCACCAGCCTACCTGGTCCGACTGCCACCAGCTCTTGGCTACCCTTTCTACTACTGAAGAGCGGGCACGGATAGTGCGAGCAACCACTCGATGGTTAGAAGAGAACCCTGAAGACGGGAGAGACCTAAATCCCCAACAGGCAGCAGCTGTAGATTTCCCAAATGAAGATCCGAAGTGGGACCCAAATAGTGCAGATGGAGAGAAGGCCCTCGCCCGGTTCCGCCAGGCCATACTGCAGGGCCTGAAGAAGGGAGACCAGAGAGCTATGAATGTTGGGAAAGTAGCGGACGTTCTTCAGCGCCCAGATGAAAGTCCAGCTGCTTTCTATGAACGATTAACTGAAGCCTATAGACTTTACACCCCCTATGACCCAACAGCCCAGGAGAATTTACGTATGGTGAATGCCGCTTTTGTGAGTCAGTACCAGGGAGACATAAAACGAAAACTGCAGAAATTAGAAGGATTTGCGGGCATGAACTCAGCACAGTTAATGGAAGTCGCACAAAAGGTATTTGTGAATCGTGATCAAGAATGTAAAAGAGAAAGTGAAAGAAAGATGAAGGCAGATCTGCTTGCTGCAGCACTAGTTGAGGGACGAGGAGGAGGATATCCTAATAGAAGAGCCAGAGGATGGGGAAGGGGCCGAGGGAGCGCTCGGCCCCCCTTAGGTACAAATCAGTGCGCTTATTGTAAAGAGGAAGGACATTGGAAAAACGAGTGCCCGAACATTGGCTCCACCCCCTGGAGGGGAGGCGGAAGCGCTAGGAGAGCGGGGGGGGGGGGCAATTCCAGCAGCGAGGGGGGATGCAGCGCGCACAGTTTCAACAGCAAGAAGAGGCTGCCATAGAGGGAGTGGCAACCACCAAAGACTATTTTATGGATGAAGACTAGGCCAGACCGGGCTCCAAGTTCTTCCTGGGTCCCCAGGAGCCCATGGTCAATTTAAAGATTGGGGACCAGCATATGGACTTCATGGTAGACACAGGGGCCGAGCATTCAGTAGTAGCCAAGCCTGTGGCCCCTGTGTCCTCTCGATCTGTCACAATCGTGGGAACTACTGGAACTAGAACCACAAGACCTTTTCTGCAGAACCGCGCCTGTGAACTAGGGGGACAGAGGATAACACATCAGTTCCTGTATCTGTCTGAATGCCCAGTTCCCCTGTTGGGCCGAGACATGCTCGCGAAACTCCAAGCACAGATATCCTTTGTTGAAGGGGGAAAAATGGAAATGACTATAAACTCAAAATCTGCTGGCCTGATGGTGTTAACTGTCCCCCGAGAAGAAGAATGGCGGTTCTATTTACCTGCATCCAAAGCAGCGAGCTCCTGTATACCTACCAGCATTGCAGCCCCGCCTGGAGTATGGGTGGAGAATAATCCACCTGGCCTAGCAAAGAATACAGCTCCTGTGCTTGTCACCCTTAAACCAGGAGCAGAACCAGTGCATGTGCGTCAGTATCCCCTCCCAAGACCAGCAATTGAAGGTATTCATCGCCACTTGAAGAAATTACTGCAGTATGGACTCCTCAGAGAATGCCAATCGCCCTGGAACACCCCCCTTCTCCCAATCAAGAAGCCTGGGACGGGTGACTACCGCCCAGTGCAAGACCTACGTCGAATAAATAGTGCAGTTGAAACCATACATCCAGTAGTACCAAATCCTTACACCCTCCTGGGACTGATTCCAGCAGAAGCCACTCATTTTACTGTTTTGGACTTAAAAGATGCCTTTTTCTGTATACGCCTGGCATCTGCTAGTCAGCTTTTGTTTGCATTTGAATGGGAAAACCCTACCACAGGAAGACGAGGACAACTCACTTGGACTCAATTACCACAAGGATTCAAGAATTCACCCACTATCTTCAGTGCAACCCTCAACCAAGATCTGTCAAGTTACCCTGTGACTCCGGGAAAAAGAATCCTACTCCAATATGTAGATCTGCTTATAGCCACCAACAACGAAACTGATTGTGTGCAAGCTACCAGTGATCTCTTGCACCTCTTGAATGAAGCCGGATACAAGGTCTCCAGAGCCAAGGCGCAATTGTGTCAGACGGAAGTGAAATACCTAGGGTTCCATCTGTCCAAAGGAACCCGGAAATTAGGACTGGAGCGAAAGGAAGCAGTATGCCGTATCCCAACCCCCACCACCAGAAAACAGGTGCGGGCTTTCCTGGGAGCTGCAGGCTATTGCCGCATATGGATACCAAATTTTGCGCTCATGGCAAAACCCTTGTACCAAGTCACGAAGGGAGTGGAACGATCTCCCCTGGAATGGGGCCCAGAACAAGAAAAAGCGTTTAAATCCCTGAAAATAGCATTGATGTCGTCCCCAGCCTTGGGACTACCAGATGTACAGAAACCATTTCGTCTATATGTCCATGAGTCAGGTGGAAACACATTGGGAGTCTTGACCCAGCCCCTTGGGTCTTGGCAACGACCTGTAGCCTACCTGTCAAAACAATTGGATCCTGTCGCCAAAGGATGGCCACCTTGCCTGAGAGCTGTAGCAGCTACAGCCCTCTTAGTGAGCGAAGCTGACAAGCTCACCTTAGGACAAAATCTTCAAGTCACCGTACCACATTCTGTTTTAACCCTGATGGAACACAAAGGAAACCATTGGCTCACTAACGCTCGAATGTTGAAGTATCAAAGTATGCTATGTGAAAATTCTCGACTGAAATTGATTGTCAGCCGAACTTTGAACCCAGCTACCCTATTGCCAGCCAGTCCAGGCCCTCCTGACCATGATTGCTTGCAAGTAAAGGACACCGTATACTCAAGCCACCCAGATTTAACTGATGTCCCCTTGAACCACCCAGACAGAAAACTTTCTTTGTGGATGGAAGTAGCCTTATAATTGACGGACAGCGATGTGCTGGTTATGCAGTGGTGACCCTGGACATGGTAGTAGAATCGTCAGCCCTGGCCCCAGGAACCTCAGCGCAGAAGGCTGAATTGATAGCCCTCACACGCGCACTCAAAATTGGAACAGGAATCAGCTTGAACGTTTACACAGACTCCAAATATGCTTTCACAACACTACATGCCCATGGAGCCCTGTACAAGGAGCGTGGATTGATCACCTCGGGTGGCAAGTCTGTCAAGTATGGCCCAGAAATATTGACTCTATTGGAAGCAGTATGGGCCCCCAAACACGTTGCTGTAATGCATTGTCGAGGCCATCGGACTGGAGATGGGGAAGTGTCCCGAGGAAACAGATTTGCTGATGCCTCAGCCCGAGAAGCGGCCATTGCTGGACAAATTACTACCCCCTAGTGTAACAGTTCAAGCAGCCATATTCCCAGTGCCTCTTAGTGCATGGACGCCCCGATATACCCAGAACGAGATGGACTATTACTGTCGACATGAGGGGGGGCAACTATCAGACTGGATGGATAGTGTTGCCACCGGCCAAAGGGAGCTCAACCCCTGGTATGACTGTGATTCCTGAGGCACTAGGCCCTGCTTTTGTCCAAGCCTTTCATCAAGCCACACTCTATGGAAAAACTAAAATGGAAAACGCTCTGAGACCATACTTCTATATCTCATTGCTGGGACCTTTGACCACCTCAGTAGCCCGAAGATGTGTAACTTGTGCCAAGAACAATGCCCGACAAGGTCCTGTCCCACCCCCAACAGTTCAGTCAGTAGGAGTTACCCCCATGGGAAATATTCAAATAGACTTTGCAGAGATGCCACGAGCAAATGGTATCATTACTTGTTAGTCCTAGTCTGTACCTTTTCCGGATGGGTGGAAGCTTTTCCCACCAGAACTGAGAAGACCAGAGAAGTCACTAAAGCCTTGCTCCATGAGATCATCCCTCGGTTTGGAATACCTTTGACCATGGGGTCAGACAATGGGCCCTCTTTTGTGTCACAAGTAACCCAGTAGCTAGCCCATGCTCTGCAAATACGATGGAAGCTACACACAGCTTACAGACCCCAGAGTTCAGGGAAAGTGGAGAGAATGAACCGGACCCTGAAGTCTCAGTTATCCAAGCTTTGTCAGGAAGTCCACTTAAAGTGGCCCCAAGTTCTTCCCATAGCCCTTCTCCGAATAGGTTCAGCCCCCACCACGCCATTAGGAGTATCCCCGTTTGAGATTTTGTATGGGAGGCCCCCGCCCATAATTCAGGGGATAAGGGGGGATATGAATCAGATTGGATCAGCGATCACTAGGCAAGAATTGTTGGCTCTAAGTTCTGTTTTGCAGGACCGGTTGCCTATCAATCTAACAGAGCCCTCGCATCCTTTCAAGCCTGGAGCCTCGGTGTGGGTAAAAGGAGTGGAAGAAGACACCGTTAGCGCCTCATTGGAAAGGGCCATATGTCATTTTGCTATCAACCCCAACAGCAGTCAAAGTAGCAGAAATCAACTTCTGGATCCACCAGTCGACTGAAGCCAGCAGCAGTTCCCGAGAGTCACCCCTGGACCTCGATCGCTAATCCTGCATCACCGTTGCGACTCACGCTGCGAAGAAAAGATCCATCCTCTTAACGACTTTGCCAACCTGCTCCTGGACGTCAAAGGAAAGACATCCTCCAGTTTTGCATTACCTACATTTCCGACTTTATTAATCACCAAAGACTATGATCATGATGATTACTAACTCTTTCATTCTTGTGGTAGCCCTGGGACTCTTGAGAACCACTCTTGCTTTGCCCCCTTGCGCAGCCTGTATAACCACCACCCGGATTGGAATGCAAGTCACTCAGACTCTACTTTATCACTCTTACTATACTTGTACTGGTATAGTCAGCCGGTGTATCTATAATGGTACAGAACTGAACGTCTGTACAAAGGGAAAAACTCGTACTTGTTTCAGACCCCGACAGAATCCATCTTACTATGTCCTGGAACTGAGATGGAGCCCTCGTCAACGCTACAAGTCAACCCTCTGATACCACCCAACCTGCGTACCTGTATTTTGATGCTTGTGACTTAACAGAAATAATTACTACAGGTGCGGATCATGGGAACAAGCTTACAATTATGACAATAAGTATATGTGTCCTGAAGGTGCATACAGATGGGGGATATGCACTGGAATACACTCCAACAACGTATGGCAAACCATCGGAAGCAGACTACTACTGTCCCAAGTGGGACTGTGTGTACTACGCCACCTGGACTGTTGGCCCTACAGGACAGACTGGAGATAATCGCAAGGCTAAGCTGGAGAGATTACCCTTACTGGAACCTGAAAAGTGCAAGAAAACTGCATGCAATCCCCTACGCCTTCAGATCTTCGACCCCAGCCAGTGGAAGCCAGGATTTCGATTTGGCCTGCGCATAGCAGGAGGTGGGACTGATCCTGGAACCATCGTATACATCCAACTGAATGTGAAGACTCATGTTTCTTCACCTTATCGCATACATCATACCTTCCATGAGGCCATGAAGGCAGAATTTGTAGTTCCCCACGCTTCGCAGAATTTGTTCATCAAACTAGCTGGAGCTGTGGCCTCCAGCCTCCATGTCTCGGACTGTCTCTTCTGTGGAGGAACTCAGATGGGAGACCAGTGGCCTTGGGAAGCACAAGAACTGAACTATTCCATACCGTATAACCAGACTGATTTGCATAAAACTACCAATGAATGGGTCCTAGCTCACTCCATAGTAGGTAAACTATGTTTTGCACGAGCGGGACCACAACTGACTGCACTAGTGGGACAGTTAGTCTGTCTGAACCAAAAATATTACAATGCCACTACAGGGAAGACATCTTGGTGGTCAGGTGCCAATACTCCAGAACCTTCTAATCCTTTGATCATTTTTCCTCACTTGGCCAGGATATGGACAAATCTGGCTACGCATAGCACCTGGCAAGCTCCACCTGGACTATATTGGATTTGTGGAACTCGAGCATATGCTAAACTCCCTGCCAAATGGGGAGGGGCGTGTGTATTGGGAACCATCAGACCTTCTTTCTTCCTCTTGCCCCTTTCCCACGGAGAACAACTGGGATTTCCAGTATATAAAAGCCGACAGAAACGAGAGGATCTGAAGATCGGCCAGTGGGACAAATGGGATGCGACCTCTGAAGAATGGCCACCGGAGAGAATTGTTTCCTACTATGGACCTGCTACCTGGGCACAAGATGGTTCTTGGGGCTACTGCACTCCTGTGTATATGTTGGACCGTATTATACGTTTGCAAGCTGCTGTTAAAATTATAACCAAATGAAACTAGTAGAGCACTAACCTTGTTAGCTAAACAAGCCACACAGATGCGTACAGCCATATACCAGAATCGCTTAGCATTAGATTACTTGCTTGCAGCTGAAGGAGGAGTATGTGGCAAACTTAAATTTGACTAACTGCTGCTTACAAATTGATAATGAAGGTCAAGTTGTAGAAGACATAGCCAATCACATGAGAAAGCAAACTTATGTCCCAGTCCAAACCTGGCATGGCTTGCAACTTGATGGCTGGTTTTCAGGAATGGGCAGCCTGAGGACACATGTATTGATTGTATTCTTGATTGTGGCTGTTTGCTTATGTATACCATGTTTCCTCCACTTATGCTTGCGTATGTTAAACTCAACCATTGATAGTATTATTGAACGTAAGGCAGCTACACAGATACTAGCAATGTGGAACTACTACCCTATACCACAAAGTAATCCCTCCACCCTAGTCTGAAGTACCATATGTGATTTAATTCTCACCCTTTCTCACTTGCGGGTGAGAATAATCAAAGAGGGGAATGTGATAGGCTATGGCCTAGAATAGCCTGTATAGCCTGCAGGAGTAAGAGAAGGCCTGTAAGTTAGGCCTGAGTCCCAACCCCCACTTGAGAATATTATAGCTGAGCAGAGCTGAAAGCCAGTAGAAGTTAGAAAACTGCTTTAAACTGCTTTGATAAGAATGCAAGAAACTTCTATTTAGCTCCTTTATGTTGATAACAGACGTGTTCCAGTATCTTGCTTTCACACATTCTCTAAGCTGAGGAGGGACCTTGTAGCAGAATGTGTTATGTCTAGAAACAGAGCCATGGCTAGAGAGGCCTGAGCAGGGGGAACAGGTGTTAAGCCCGGTCAGCGGTCCCCATTGGATGGAGGTGGAGGGGGCACCGGGACCAATGAGAAGTTTGTCTGTATAGAACTGATGAAGAAAGGTATAAAAGTTGTTGTTTTGTTGAACTCCATTGCTCAGACCATTCTGAATGTGACAGTGCCTGAGACTGCACAAATAAATTGGCTTGAATCTTAGTAAATAGACTCCTGGTTTTATTTATTGCGGACACTTCGCTACAACACCCTCACAAGAGGAGGAGGTGGACAGAGTTAATTGAAGACATGCGCAGCATTGCTAGGAAAGGGGAACTGCTACTGATAGGAGATTTCAATATGCCAGATGTTGACTGGCACATTCCTGCTGCAGTATCATCTAGAAGTAAGGAGATCCTGGATTCTCTACAGGGAGAACTATTCAGGCAATTGGTAACAGACCCCACACGTGAAGGGGCCATACTGGACTTGGTGCTTACCAATGGTGAAAGTGTTTCTGATGTTGTAGTGGGAGATCATTTTGCATCCAGTGATCACCAGATGGTGTGGTTCAGTATTAGGACTACGGCTGTTAGAATCCATTCAAAGGTAAGGATCTTAGACTTTAGGAAGACTAACTTTGCGAAGATGGGCCAATACCTCAGGGAGTCGTTAGTGGGATGGGAACAGCTGAGGGATGTAGAAAAACAGTGGGAAAAACTGAAAGGGGATATTTTAAGGGCAACCAATCTTTTTGTTAAAATGGTAAATAAAGGTAAAAGGAAAAGGAGACCGCTATGGTTTTCGAAAGAAGTAGCTGATAAAGTGAAGAAAAAGAGGGAGGCCTTCATGAAATACAAGAGATCACAGAGAGAGGAAGACAGGCATCTGTATTTGGAAAAACTTAGAGAAGCTAGCAAAGTAGTCAAGAAGGCAAAGATTCTAAAGAAGGAGGAAATAGCCAATGCAATAAAACGGGGGATAAGACATTTTTCAGATATATTAATGAGAAGAGGAAGGGCAAAAGTGGTATTGTCAGACTCAAGGGTGCAGGGGAGGAATATGTAGAAGCTGATAAGGATAACGCGGAATTGCTTAACAAATATTTTTGTTCTGTGTTCACAGATGAAGAACCAGGAGCAGGACCTCAGAAAACACATAGGAACAGAAGCAAAGGACATCTTGAACAATTTTCAAAAGACTGTGTTCGTGAGAAACTCTCTCAACTTAAAGTAGACAAAGCGATGGGACCGGATGGCATACACCCAAGAATACTGAGGGAACTTGGGGACATTCTAGCAGCTCCACTGACTGACCTTTTCAATGCCTCGTTGGAGTCAGGAGTGGTGTCAAAGGACTGGAGAGAGGCTCATGTGGTGCCTTTACACAAAAGCGGAAGTAAGGATGTGGTTGAAAACCACAGGCCAGTTAGTTTAACTTCGGTGGTGAGTAAATTATTGGAAACGCTGCTGAAAGAGAAAATAGTGAGGTATCCGGAGTCCAGCGGATTACAGGATCCGAGGCAGCATGGATTCACCAGAGGCAGGTCTTGTCAGACAAATCTGATTGAGTTCTTTGACTGGGTGACCAGGGAGTTGGACCGAGGGAGAGCCCTAGATGTGGTGTATTTAGATTTCAGTAAAGCTTTTGACACTGTTCCTCACAGGCGACTTATAAACAAACTGAGCACCCTAGGGATGGGCCCTAAAGTTACTGCTTGGGTTAGAAATTGGTTGGGTGGGAGGCGACAAAGAGTATAAGTAAATGGAGCTCACGCTGAGGAGAAGGATGTTACCAGTGGTGTGCCCCAGGGATCTGTCCTTGGTCCGATTCTTTTTAACATCTTTGTTAGTGATATAGCGGAAGGGCTTTCAGGTAAGGTTTGCCTCTTTGCGGATGATACCAAAATCTGCAATAGAGTAAACACCCAGGAAGGTGTAGATAACATGAGGAGGGATCTAGCTAAACTTGAAGAATGGTCTAGAATTTGGCAGCTGGGATTTAATGTTAAAAAATGTAAGGTCATGCATTTGGGCTGCAGCAATCCAAGGGAGCAATATAGTATAGGGGGGTGAAGTACTTTTATCCACTAAAGAAGAGCGGGACCTAGGCGTGGTTGTGTCTGATGATCTTAAAGTAGCTAAACAGATAGAAAAGGCAACAGCAAAAGCTAGAAGGATGCTTGGGTGCATACGGAGAGGAATGGCTAGCAGAAAAAAGGAGGTGATAGTGCCTCTGTATAAGTCTTTGGTGCGACCTCATTTGGAGTATAGTGTGCAATTCTGGAGACCGCACCTTCAAAAGGATGTGAACAGGATGGAGTCGGTGCAGAGGGTGGCTACTAAAATGATTAGTGGTCTTCATTATAAAGCATATGAGGACAGACTGAAGAATCTTAATATGTACACCTTAGAGGAAAGGCGGGATAGAGGTGATATGATTGAGATGTTTAAATACCTCCGTGGCATAAATGTTCAGAGAGAGAGCCTCTTTCAATTGAAAGCAAGTTCTGCTACGAGGTGACATGGGATGAGGGTGAAGGGGGATAGATTCAGGAGTGATATGTGGAAATATTTCTTTACAGAAAGAGTAGTTGATCCGTGGAATAGTCTCCCAGTGGAGGTGGTAGAGATGAGGACAGTAACTGAATTCAAAAACGCATGGGACAACACAAACACAAAAAGTGGACTGTTGTAGTTGTTGATATGGAAGGACAGACTAGATAGACCATGTGGTCTTTTTCTGTCAACATATTTCTATGTTTCTATGAGGTCAAAGAGGCACCTCGAGTGGAGGAACTCGAAATCCTCCAGTACCCTTCACCTCCGAAAGAAGCCATAACAGTAGTGGTGCTCCACATCCTAGAGGCGCTCCTCTTCCACCTCTTGGAGGCACCCCCCCCCCCTCTCAGTGCCCATCATGAGCCAGTGCCTGGACTCTAAGTATCGCATTATCAAGCACCCCGGTTTTGAGAAATAACTCCCACATAATTGTATGGTGGTTCAGTTGGCTATGCGCCATATCAAGAGTCAGAAGAATCATTCCTCAATGCCTCCATGCCTGTTGGCCACAAATGCTATCAGGTCTCCATGTTTGCAAATATTCAGACATACCAACTTTACATGGGCATGTTCTTGCGGGATCTAGCTGGAGACCTGTCTGAGGAATGATGGCAGAAGTATTACTCCCCTGTCTCTAAGGTCAAGGAATGCTTGAAGCTGCCTATGATTGCTTTGAGCCCATAGCTAGAGTATTTGCAGTGGGCATCGTGGCACGCCACCTGGCCAGTCACTTGGTGGGCCCAGCGAGAGAAGAGCAGAGTGCCCAAGGGCCCCTTTTTGAACTCCAGGGCCCTGCTTGTGGGCCAGCTTGCATTGCAGCTCCTGAAACAGTTTTTGGGATGTACTCAATTGGGTCTGAAATGCAGTCAGGGCTGCAGGGGCATTTGGGGCCCCGAGTGTACACTTTGGGGACCCAGAGCCTCTAAGCACTCTCCTCACAGGCAGCTAGAGAGATCAAGGCCCTTGCATGCCTCTGTCCATCTTATAGCCCAGCCTTCCTCTACAGGGCTTGTCTGAAGATCTCAAGTGTCATTCCGGCACCATAAGGTAAGTCTGAGGAAGGAGTGGTGGTTCCTCCCCCAGCAGCCAGGTGGAATCCCTGCAAAATCAATATTTCATCGGCCATGCCCTATTTAAGCTTTAGGAGACATTATGATGGCTCTGTAGGTTTCAAAGCAGACTTTCGGGAGAGGATAGCAGGCTGGTCCTCTGTCCCTGGCAGATCCATAGCTGTGGTGGTCCACCTTTTCCAGGTCTCTAGTGGTAGTATTATAGGCATTATGGGGGGGGGAATGACCCCCAAGCTGGGTCCCTGGGGTCCTTAAAGGCCTCTCTTGGCTGCTCCCTTGGCCAATGACGAGCTGGACCAGTCCACTGGGCCTCTGGGATGAAAGTACGATTCTCAGTGGTGATGGCGCGTGACTGTCACAGGAGCAGAGTATGCTGCAATCGCTGCATGTAAGAAGTCTCTGTGTAGATGGCTCAGGATAGTTCAAGAGGCCTTGATGGTAGCCACCTTTCAATTCTTCAGGCGATGCTATGGGTATGCCTGGAGCATAGTCCTCTGATAAGTGCTTCACCCTCCTGATGGTTGCCTGATGGCTCCAGCCCCTTACTCCCATGGTTGCAGGTTGTTCTTGGAAACATCTGGTTTGAGTTGGGGCAAATGATGAGCGAGTTCAACCGTCTCCTAGAGTCTAGCAGATTCACAGCGGACCACAAAGGCGGTGGATGCTAGTTGAGGCTGGTTCAGAGTTTCTCCCAGCTCCATGGCAATGGCCAATAGGTAGTTTTGGCATTCTGTCAGAGTGCTCCGGTCTGTGGCAGAGCACTTTCCTTTACAGAGAGGCTTTCTCTATGGAAAAAGCTTGACAATAGCTACTCTGGGAAGATAGGCTTAGAAAGGTAAGGGGACCTTCTAAGGCTGTGTGTACATCCTAGCATTTCCCTCAGATTAAGAAGAGCTATTAGTGGCCTCCACTGCAGTAGGGGCAAATCCTTGGGGCAATTCTCAGTGGCTTTGGTCGCCTCTCCAGGTATCTTTAGGAGCCTGTAATCCCACTCACTGGATGCCAGCAACCCTTCTCGAAGTGCAGCCGGGTGGGGCTCAGTGTGTTTCTTTTGAATGCACCCGTCCCATGTTAAAGCTAGTTTCTGGAGTCTTTAGGGAAGATCGGAGTTCATCAGCGCCGTTGACCAGCCATCTCTATTATTCAGTCCTGCAAGTTGCCAGACCAGACTGGAACTTAATGAAGTGCACTATTTGAATGGCAATAGTAATTGCAAGATCTTTTCTCCTCGAGTTTCTCTGTTCAGGTGGGGGAAGGTTGTGGATATTCCTTACCGCATCTGACAGGTTGTTTCTCCCAGCCTCTCCACAGCAGCACCAGGGATACTTGTGGATTCTGGTAGGGAGGTTTCATCCAGCACTTTCTGGTCCTAGAGCTGGCAGTCTTCAGACTCAGTCTCATTTTCATATAGGGCCCTTTGGTTCTGTTGTTGCATTGATCAAGTGGAGAGTGTTCCCATCTCCTGGACCTCACCAGGGCATTTCTCACTTTGCGGCTCCATGTGCTTTTCTCAAAGTGATAACGGTGATAGCAGTACCATTCTACTAGCAGAGGCCCCATTGCTCATACCTGGATGTTGAGCTGACTGTTTAGTGTTCTTAGTCAAGGGTGCAAATAGCACAAGCCTGTGGAGCTCAGGCTGGAAAGTCTGGAGTCGAGACACCGCTGTCCTAACAGTCTGATTACACAGGTACACTACCAAAAAACTGCCTCCAGTTTTGCAACTGATTCCTATAGATTTTGGGGTGCTGAATCCAGGAAAAATAGCCAAAATGTTCCATCACGTCACGTTTTCTTGCAAAATTAGATTTCTTACCCATATAAGGAATGTTCACATAATTTCTTTTTAGCCGACTGCAGTTTATTTTCTTGGCCCAAAATAGAGGTTGTAATGGTTAACTAGAAACACTCCCTCATGATATTTTAGAGTGTTTTGTATTCATTTTATACATTAACAGGACAATTGGGAGGCGGGGGGCTAAATCCAGTACTCGCGCTGGCGCATGTTCTTTCCTGTTCGCCTCGCCTCGTTCGCTCAAACACGGTGGTTGCGACATGAACGTTCCTGTCAAATTTTAGTTTCTTGCAAGTTCATTATTACCTTTTGTTTGCTCAGTCGTAATCCAGCTTTATTCCGAAGTGGTTCACTACAGTTGTAGTTTGCAGTGCTGTGTATTTGTGATGGCTGACAGAGCCAGAGGTTGCGTCAACTCTCCGGACAGTTTTTGTTTTATTTGTGGGGAATATACCGTGAAAAAGCGGCAGAGGAACATTTCTGCATTTATTAAAAAAGTATATTTCGCCTATTTCGGTTTGAAGTTAGGCGATCAAGACAAACCGTGGGCTCCTCACAAAGTGTGCAAGACATGTGAGGAAGATCTACGCTTATGGATGAAAGGTAAAAAACAAGCATTTCGTTTCGGAATACCTATGATGTGGCGTGAACAAAGAGACCACAGCAGTGACTGCTATTTTTGCTCTTGCATTGTGAAGGGATACAACTTAAAAAATAAGAACGTAATAAGTTACCCCAACCTTCCCTCAGCAATTAGGCCTATGCCTCATAGCAACGAAGTAGCTGTGCCTGAACCACCAAAATCTTTGGATCATATTTGTGTGGACGGTTCTGATCATGAGGAGACTCATCAGATGGCTTTTCCCGATGAGTCCAGTACTTCCGAGTTTGAAACTGAACCAGATCCGAAACCTGAACTTTTCTCTCAAGCTGAATTGAATGATTTAGTCCGGGATTTAGGACTCCCAAAAGATGCTGCCCAACTGCTAGGTTCTCGGCTTAAACAGAAAAATCTATTGTCACCAGGAACAACTTTTTATTGGTACCGCAACCGCGAGACACAATTTTTGAAGTATTTCAGCAAGGAGGAAGATTTGGTATTTTGCAACGATATATACGGAGTGATGGAAAAGTTTAAACTCAAGTATGATCCTGCTGAATGGCGGCTGTTCATTGATTCGTCAAAAGACAGCATAAAAGGTGTTCTTCATAATGGCAACACATTCGCTTCAGTTCCTATTGCTCACTCTGTTATTCTCCAAGAAAAATACGAGAATTTGGCCCGGATTCTTCAGAAGATTCGTTATGATGAGCATAAGTGGATGATTTGTGGAGACTTTAAAATTCTATCCATGCTATTAGGGCAGCAATCCGGTTTCACCAAATATCCCTGCTTCCTTTGCTTGTGGGAAAGCCGGGCCCGCGACCTACACTGGGGGGAAAAAAGACTGGCCAATTCGGGAGTATTTGAGACCCAGTGAGAAAAATGTTCTTCATGAGAGCTTGGTACCTCGTGATAAAATTCTATTACCACCTCTCCACATTAAGTTGGGTCTCATTAAGCAATTCATCAAGTCCCTTCCAAAAGATGGTGAGTGCTTTCGGTACCTTTGCTCAAAGTTCCCCCGACTTTCTGAAGCAAAGCTAAAGGAAGGAGTGTTTGTTGGCCCTGATATAAGGAAACTCATTTCAGATGGAGCATTCGCTGAAACGATGTCTGAGAAGGAAAAAGAAGCCTGGGATTCCTTCAAGGATGTTGTTCTCAAATTCTTGGGGAACAGGCGGGATGAGAACTATAAGGATATTGTTGCCAGGATGCTCAATGCCTTCAAAGAACAAGGCTGTAACATGAGCCTGAAAGTCCATTTCTTGCACTCCCATGTGAACTACTTTCCCGAAAACTTGGGGGCGTACAGTGAAGAACAAGGTGAAAGGTTTCACCAGGACATCAAGGACGCAGAGAGAAGGTACCAAGGAAGATGGAACACCACTATGATGGCTGATTTCTGCTGGATGCTGCTCCGGGAAACCCCAGATGAAAAATACGCCAAGCAGCGCACCAAGAGAAGCATTCGGGGGAAGAAGAAACGGGCCCACCAGGAGATTGATTGACCCAAGAATGACTTTAAAATCTAAACTGTGTTGACAAATATCGTGTTTTTACTAAACTTTGAAATAAAAATTTGCTAGTTATTACCACAGTGTCGGATCTCATTTATTAGAATTTTATTTTCACACCATCGGGTGTTTGTCTTCATGTATTGCAATGGTGCGGTTTGCGTTTTCTATTCTTACATACATACCTGTACAACATTTTTTGCACATTTCTTTGCTTTGCTTTGTGTCTAACCTCGCTCTTATATGCTCAATGTTTGTGCACATGTATGTGTCTGTTTTAAGTGCAGACAATTTTGCTACCATCACAGTGTGTTTTGTTGACATTACTCTATTCTTATGTGCTGCCTTGTTACAATTTTCTTTATTCTTATTTGAATAACTACTAAACAATTAGTATAAAGAATTCATCCAAGAAACTTTTATCTCAATCGCACTCAATCTGAAACGTTCACCTCAAACTGCTAACCCAATGTAGCAAAAAATCTGTACGTGATGGAGCAAATTGGTTACCAGATTTGGATTCAGCGCACCAAAAAAACGTAAAAATCAATCGAAACAGAGGCAGTTTAAAAAAAAATTTTTTTAGTGTACCTGTGTTATCGACCAGATGGTGAGGTACTGGGGTTTAGTTACTACTCTCCTGTGTGGAGTTTACAGTCAGTGGAAGGTTCATTCAAGATGCTGCTGACTCGGAGCATTTGATCCTCTGGCAGCTCAGTGGATCAGATGTCCTGTCCTCGGGTATGTAGCATCAATTTACAGCCATATTCTTGCATTAGGGTGCACAAGCACTTGATTAAGATGCACCATCTAGTCTGGTCTCCAGTGTAACCTGTCATTTGACCAGTCTCTCCCTATTTTCTAGGAGATGAAGGAGCAGGTGAAGTAGCGAATGCAGTTCCACCTCATGACTGATAGGCTGTGGGAAGCATCCGAGGTGGTTTGTCAGCCTGGCTTCCAGGCAGAAGGGCTTGAGGTACAAGACCTGGTCCAATTAGCCCAGGGACTGTCCTCTCACAGGGCCCCAGAGAGGATCTTCTGCATGGAGGCTGCAGTGGTCACAATGACCCTGCGGCAGCTCGCACCTTTTTTAGGGGAAGCAATGGGTTGAATGTTCTTGAACATGACCCTGGTCACACACGTTTTCTACTGTGGCAGAGCTCACAGGTCTGGGGCAGCTCTTAAGGTCTTATAGTTGTACTGTTTGGTAAAGGAGCAGCCAATTGTCATAGCTACAGTATATATTGCAAGCTTCATTAACATGCAGTCGGTCGGTCTGTGTCAGAATTCCATGGCTCCAAGAGAAGTGAAAATTCAGCCCTTCCACAAAGGATACCTTAGTGTGAAGACTTGGCTTTCCAGTACCCCATGTGTCTATGTCTCCGGCGGATGTTTGCTGCAAGCTGTTTCAGGCCCAAGGGATACCATAGATGACAATCTGGGAGACCCTTCCTCTGGACCAGCTTTAGGGGAGGAATGCTGTGTGGCCTCTGCTAATCCTGAAGGAGCAGTCTTCCATACAAATAGTGGCCCATTTCAGTAAGTGTTCCTAGGGATCTCGTACTGAGCTTACGCTCTGTGTTTTGTGGACACTTGGTACAAAGCAGGGTGGTTTTCTATCTTTGTTGTTGGGTATGGGCTTACAGAAGAAACATGGGCAGGGGCTCCTGATGAGACAGTTTCCCCGATGCCTTCTCTTAGGGTCAGGTCATGGTGGGTGCATGTCTGTGTTTGGGCCACTTGGGATCTGGCGAGTCTCAGTGCCCTTAGTGGATGTTAGAGCAGTTCATTCTAGACTGCAGTTTGGCCTGGAACCCTTGCATGTTGAGTGGTAAACTTGTTCTGCTACAAGTCTTGCATCCTTGGGGGTGGGGAACCTCAATAAGGCTTCTTCCAGCAGGAAGGAAGCAGTTCTGACCGCTTAAGTGTTCTACTGGATCTTGGTGGGCTTGTGATAGACGGCCATAGAAAGACCCTTCTAGGAGTCCATGTGTAAGGACCTCCATTAGAGGGCTGATCTTTTAAATAAATAAAAATAAATTTAAAATCCATTCCCAACATATCTGGCATCTGTCAAAGCGTGTCTGTGCTGTGGCCTTTTCTTCAAGTATGCCTTTCTGGTTCTTTGTGAAAAGTGACCCACCCCCACTTACATCAACAAAGTCAAAAAAACAAGGGGGAGTTCAAAATACAAATATAGAAAAAGGGCTAGGAAGGTCATCAACAGGCGCATATTTCAACCTAATAACTGCCAAAAAACACCACAGCTAGACCAGTCCAGAGACAGCCGAGGGGAGATATGATAGAGGTCTATAAATGAATGAATGGAGTGGAATGGGTAAAGAGGTAATTAGGTCTTACCTGCTAATTATTGTTCCTGAAGGAACGACAGTCCAGTCCCTTTACTTCAGGGTTACGCAACCCTTCCAGCAGCTTGGAGGCTGAGCCCAACCTTTTTGGGGGTGGAGCGGAATATATACCACTGGTACCACCCACTCACTCCAGTAGACTACTGTAAAAGCAGACTTAACAAACCTATATAACTGTGACAACAGAAATGAACAAACTCAAGTCACAAACCCATATAACTGTGACAACAGAAATGAACAAACTCAAGTCACAAACCCTATAATAAAACTATTCCCTTTTTTTTTTTTTTTTTTTTTTTTTTTTTTTTAAAAAGGGATTGGTAGTAGGAGCGGAGGACAAGGAAGGGAGGTAGGAGAATTGCTACCGCGTGGGCCTACCCTCCCCCTTGCCCCAGCAGCGCAGCCTGAATCCGTCCTCGGGCTGTAGACCCGCCCCTAGGAAACGTCCGGAATGGCTAAAGAGCTAGGGAGGGGAATAGGGACTGGACTGTCGTTCCTTCAGGAACAATAATTAGCAGGTAAGACCTAATTACCTCTTCCTTATCGTCACTCCAGTCCAGTCCCTTTACTTCAGGGAAGTACCAGAGCAGTACCCGCCCGGGTGGGATTCGCCATTCCGGAACGTAGCACTGCCTGCGCAAACCTTGAGTCCGCCAAGCTCTGCACGTCCAGCCTGTAGTGCTTGGTGAAGGAGTGCAGCGAGGACCAAGTTGCTGCCCTACAGATATCCAAAGGGGGAACGAGGCTGAACTCCGCCCAAGAGGTAGCCTGTGCTCGCGTTGAGTGAGCGCGCAGGCCCCCTGGGACCTGTTTCCCCTTGAGGATATAGGCGGAGGCGATCGCCTCCCTGATCCACCTTGAAATTGAGGCCTTGGCCGCCGCCTCTCCCTTGTGAGGCCCTCCGAACTGCACAAAGAGTCGTTCTGATTTCCGGAAGGGCGCCGTGCGAGAGAGGTAACGCTTCAAGGCTCTGGGGACGTCGAGCAGATAAAGCTTACTATCTCCTCCTCCCGGTCCCTCCGGAGAGAGAGTTGGGAGAGAGATGGACTGGTTAACGTGAAAGGGAGAGATCACCTTAGGCAAAAATGAAGGGACCGTCCTAAGGACTACCTTATCTTTGAGGAAGGACAGAAAGGGAGGTCGAGCAGACAGGGCCTGTAACTCGGAGACTCGTCTAGCTGAGCAAATGGCCACCAGGAACACCGTCTTCAACGTTAGGTCCTTCAAGGAGGCCTTTTTCAATGGCTCAAAGGGTGCTGCGGCTAGAGCATTTAGTACTAGGTTTAGGTCCCAAGGAGGGATGACCGAGCTTCGTTGCGGTCGGAGCCGCCTGACCGCTTTCAAAAACCTGACAACGTCCGCATTGGCTCCCAAAGCTTTTCCGCCCACTTTGCCCCTATAGCAAGCGATGGCCGCCAGCTGTACCCTCAAGGAGCTGTGGGCTAGACCCTTGTCGAGACCCGCTTGCAAAAATTCCAGCACCTCCGGGACCGAGGCTGACAGAGGATTCTTCCGGCGCTCCGTACACCATGCCTCAAAGATACGCCAAACTCTTACATAGGAGAGACAGGTGGAGCGTTTCCTCGCGCTTAACATGGTTGCGATTACTGCCGGCGAATAGCCGCGCTTCAAGAGCCTCGCCCTTTCAATAGCCAAGCCGTAAGCGAGAATCGATCCACGTGCGGCATCAGAACCGGTCCTTGTTTGAGTAGGTCCTTCCTGACGGGAAGGCGCCAGGGACGGTCGGCGATCATCCTTACCAGGTCCGCATACCAAGGGCGACGAGGCCAATCCGGGGCAATGAGGACTACTAGGCCCCGGTGAGCTTCCACCCGCTGGAGGGTCTTCCCAATTAGGGCCCAAGGGGGAAAGGCATAAAGAAGACCCTCCGAGGGCCACCTTTGAGACAGGGCGTCTAGGCCCTCGGACATCCTTTCCTTCCGCCGGCTGAAGAATCGGCTTACTTTGGCGGATGAGAACCGCGCCATGAGGTCCATGACTGGGGGACCCCACAGGGCTACTATCTGGTCGAAGATCTCCTGATGCAGCTCCCACTCGCCGTGGTCTATCCTGTACCTGCTGAGGTAATCGGCCATGATGTTGTCCGTACCGGCCACGTGCTGCGCCGAAAGCGCTTCCAGGTGAACTTCCGCCCACTTGAACAGGGAGTCCGCCTCCTTTTCCAATGCCGGACTGCTGGTGCCGCCCTGGTGATTGATGTACGCCACAGCCGTGACGTTGTCGGAGAGAACGCGAATCGCTTTTCCTAGTACCGAGGGCTGGAGAGCCTTGAGTGCCCGGACGACGGCTCTCAATTCCAGACGATTGATAGGCCATGAGGCTTCCACTGCCGACCACCGCCCCTGGACAAACTGATCCTCGAAATGGGCTCCCCAGCCTGCCAGGCTGGCGTCTGTCGTCAACAGCATCCACTGAGGAGGCTCGAGGGGCATTCCGCGACTCAAGTTCCTTGGGCACCTCCACCAGCGGAGAGAGTGCTGGGTCCGAGGGGCGCAGGGAAGCTGCCGGGACAAGGGATGCTGTTGGGGGGACCACCGCCGCAACAGAGACCGCTGTAATGGGCGCATGTGTGCTCTGGCCCACGGGACCACCTCTATTGCTGCCGCCATGGTTCCCAGCAATTGAAGGTAATGAAACGCTGAAGGGAGCCGCCTGCCCAAGAACTGCGAGACTAGGGTTCTCAGGTTCTTCATCCTTGAGCTGGACAGAAAGACCCTGCCTCTGCCTGTGTGGAACTTTGCTCCGAGATATTCGAGCTCCTGTGATGGCAGTAAGCTGCTCTTTGCTCGATTGATGACCCATCCTAGCTCCTCCAGAAGTTGAACCACCTTGGCTGTAGCCCGGAGACTTTCCTCTTCTGATTTTGCCCGGATCAGCCAGTCGTCCAGGTAGGGGTGCACTAAGATTCCCTTCTTTCGTAGGGCAGCCGCCACCACCACCATCACCTTGGTAAAGGTTCGCGGCGCTGTCGCTAGACCAAAGGGTAGTGCCTGAAATTGAAAATGACCTCGAGGGACAGCGAATCTGAGGAACTGCTGATGGGCCCTTCTGACCGGGATATGCAGGTACGCTTCTGTCAGATCCAACGCAGTTAAAAACTCTCCAGCTCTCACGGCCGCTATCACCGATCTCAGGGTTTCCATCCGGAAGTGAGGTACTTTGAGGCAGCGGTTGACCTGCTTTAGGTCCAGGATCGGCCGAAAGGAGTCGTCCTTTTTTGGGACGACAAAGTAAATCGAGTATCGACCCGTACCGCATTGGTCTGGGGGCACCGGAACTACGGCCCCGAGATCTATGAGGCGAGAAAGAGTTGACTCTATGGCTTCTCTTTTTGCTGTGGACCCGCAGGGAGACTGAACAAAGGCTGGGAGTATTTGTTTTGCAAATTCGAGGGAGTATCCTTCTCGAATCACTTCCAGCACCCACTGATCGGATGTGACTCGGGACCAGGCGGGAAGAAACTGCCTCAGGCGACCGCCTATCGGCAATCCGCCCACCTGGGCCCCCTGAATCTCATTGTTGCTTTCTGGGGCCCGAAGAAAAAGAGGAGGAAGAGGATGAGAAGCCCCTGCCCCGAAACCCCCGGGATCCTTGGCCCCTAGCGTTGAAACGACCCCTGAGGAAAGGGTTAGGTCTAGATGAGCGAAACCTCCGAGGTTCTCGAGGCTGGTTCCGAGCTGGGGCAGTGGATCGAGTTTGCTTGGGCCTGTCCTCGGGAAGCCTGCCGCCCTTGGACTCACCCAGGTCCTTTACCAGCTTGTCCAGGTCTTCTCCGAACAACAGCTTCCCTTTGAAGGGAAGGCGACTCAGGCGAGCTTTGGAGGAGGCATCGGCGGCCCAGTTCCGGAGCCATAAGTATCGTCTGGCTGCCACCACCGAGGCCATGTTCTTTGCCAAGCTCCTGATGAGGTCATATTGACTATCTGCCAAGAAGGCCGTACCTGATTCCAACCTCGCCGCGTTGGCTAGGACCCCTTCGGAGGGGCTCTCCGCCGCCTGGAGTTGCTGAGACCACCTCAAACAGGCTCTCGCTACCCATGCCCCTGAAACTGAGGCCTGTAAAGCAAGAGCGCTCACATCGAAGGCTTGTTTCAGAAGCGTGTCCAATCTTCTGTCCTGGGCATCCCTCAAGGCCGCACTGCCCTCTACTGGGATGGTAGTTTTCTTTGTTACTGCCGAAACTGCCGCATCCACCCTGGGGGACTTCAGAAGCTCTTTGTCTGCCTCTGGGAGAGGGTAGAGACGAGACATGGCCCGGACTCCTCTTAAGGCCGACTCAGGTTGATCCCATTCCTCCTGAATCATCTGACGCACCACTCTGTGGACAGGAAAAACCTTCTGAGACCTCCTGATGGCCTGGATCAGGGGATCTTCTAATGCCTCCTCCTCCGCGGGGGTATCCGAGGCCACGTTGAGAGCTTTCAGGGAATCATTTATCAAGGCGGGCAACTCCTCCCGCCGGAAGACTCTGATTATGCGAGAGTGGTCCTCCTCAGGAATCTCCCCTTCCTCCAGCTCCTCCTCCTCCTCCTCCAGCTCCTTTTCCGAGACATCCTCTTCAGGCATGTCCTGAGGAGGAGAAGGGAGGGGCTCCTCCAACACTAGTCTGGGACGCTTTGTGGGTATCCCAGAGTCCTGAGCGTTCGACTTCATGGGTCTGACTAGTTTGCCTTCGGCTGGGGGACCCATTTCTCCCGGCCCAAGTCCCTTCTTACGCAAACAATAGGCCTGGTGCAGTAAGAGCACGAAATCAGGGGAGAAGAAATCCCCGACTCCCCCTTCTTCCGTAGGGAGGGAGGAGGGAGGAATAGGAGGAGGGAGAGCTTCTGAACGAGAGGGAAGGGATAATTGGGATGCCACTTCCCCCTCCAAGGGGTCCGAGGACCCCTGCGAGGCCTGGGACATGGCTAGGCTAATTTCTTGCTCCACTGAGGAAGCCACTGCAGCGCAGCCCCTGCAGACCCCTGCCTCAGATGCCGTACCCCTCCGGGTGCCACAAGATGGACACCTCGGTTTGCCCGTCATGCTCCTCAGGGGTATCTAAAGAGATGCACACTGTCCTGCGTCTCCCTCTGTACCTTTCAAGTAAATACCAAATAAGTCAACAAATTAAATCAAAATAAATCAAATTAAAACTGTATAAAAACAATAAAACAAATCCCCCAACTCATCTAAGCTTCCAGGCTCTGCAAATGCTCTGGTCCTCTTCCGGTAAGAGGCCTTAAGGGAAAGAAAACCCCCGAGGAAATAGGAGGCACAGTAAAAGGCTTAAAATTAAATTAAATAATAAAGTAATAACCAGAGCTAGAGAACAAATTATTTTAAAAAATTTTTTCAGGACAAGCTGGATACTTGCGGTTGGAGGCTTCTCTCCAGGCCCGTGGCCGCGATTCCCCGTAGTTGGCTCAACACGTGGTAGGCCGCGACCACGTGGAGCCCTTAGAGTAGCTTGCAAAAAACTGCTCTTTTGTGCTGTCCCGCTCGTTCCGACGAAGCAGATGAGGGAGAAAACAGGGGCCCGAACGATCCGGTGTCTCTTTCTGTTCCCGGAGCTTCCCTCGCGGCTCCGGAGCTAGACGCTGACCTCTACCGCGCCGCAGGAAGAAGAGGGGGATGGCTGGAGGAAATTGCCTGCTCTCACTCCAGAACGGCGCGTCCTCTAGCGCTCAGCCGCCGGCGGGGCTTCGGCGCGAGGACGGGTAGGTCTTCTAGGCAGGGCAGCAGAGGAGCAGGCAGTAATGACAGCGAGAGGAACTCCGACCGTTCCTCCTCGCTGCTGCAGGCTTAGAGCAAATCTCCCCCGTTTCCAGGACCGGGACCGGGTCCCGGGCGGGGGGGGGGGGGGGGAGTGAGAGGAAATAAACTAAGGCAAGCTTCCTGATAAAAAAAAGAAGTCAAACCATGCAACTTTGCAGAAATAAAAATAAATACAACAATTGAAAGAATTAAAATAATTAAAATTAGAAGAAGTTAGGACTCCAGTAAGCCCTAGGCTTACGGAACCCTCCAGCTGCTTGGAGGCTGAGAATACTGGAGTGAGTGGGTGGTACCAGTGGTATATATTCCGCTCCACCCCCAAAAAGGTTGGGCTCAGCCTCCAAGCTGCTGGAAGGGTTGCGTAACCCTGAAGTAAAGGGACTGGACTGGAGTGACGATAAGGAACGTAGATCGATTGTTTACGCCATCAAAATATAGAAAGACTAGGAGATATGCAATGAAGCTACAGGATAACCTATTTAAGGCTAATAAGAGAAAATATTTTTTCACTCAATGTATAATCAAACTGGAATTTGCTACCGGGGGATGTAGTAAAAGCTGTTAGTGTGGTTGAGTTTAAAAAAAAGGTTTGGACAAGTTCCTGGAGGAAAGGTCCATAAACCATTATTAAAGTGGACCCAGAATTGCTTGCCCCAATACAAGCATTGTGGAACCTGTATCTTTTGGTGAAACTGCTAGGTATTTGTGACCTAGATTGGCCACTGTTGGAAACAGGATACTGTGCTTGATGGACCTTAGTCTGACCCAGTGTGGCATATCTTATGTTCTTATGACCTGCCCTGGGCTCTATTTGGTTATCTTGTCTGCTTGATAAAGCAGATTTAACTACTACGTGGGCAAATATTTAAAAGAACAAAAAGATCAGAAAACAATACTTCCCTTCAGATAAGAGACAGCAAGAGGGAGGGGGCCTGGGCTCAACTTACTAATCCCCATCAGGGGCTCCATGGAGTGGATCTGCTCCTCTGTGGCCCACTAAGCACTAATAACCCATGGGACACAATGATAGGTCTAGGACGGCCATCAGTTTGAGAAGTCACGGGCATATCCACACTCCGAACACCGTTGGGCCTTTCAAAAATGAATCCCAGTGACCAGGTCACCACAGGGTGGGCCAGAGGCTTCTCTCAGTGCTGCACCAGTGCTTATACCTTCTGATGGAGATCATTGAAAGATGCTCACATCTTCTAATCGGGGAAGCCTAACCTACTTATCTAGCAGGATAAGGAACCCTGCATTTGAGTCAACTACCACCCGATCCAGCTTTTCCAGGGGCAATTGACACATCAGATATTGAGACTGCAATCATGTCAACTGGTCCTTCATCTCCCAGGTGAGACTAAGTCTGGTCATACAACTGAGAACAGACAGACCAGAAGTCTAGCTCATGTCTTTGAAAAGGACGTATGTGCACCTTGGCACATGGATCCAGCATTTGGGGATGTAGTCCCAGACTCTTGAGTTCACTGGGGGCCAAATGCCAAGTTGGGTCTTAAGTTTCAGGGACCTCTCCACTGTGAGAGTCACAACCCAGTGGAGTACTGAACAAGCTTCAAGATATTTCACGTCCTGTGAAGGAATCTGGCTGCTCTCGGAATAGTTTAATCACTAAGACCAACCCCAGCTTTTCCCACCAATTAATCACTAGGGCCTTGTAGTCCAATCTAATCTGCCAATCACCCAGATACAGGAGAAACCATGTGTTCTGCTTGTGCAAGTATGTACCCATTATCCCCATTGCCTTTAAGGTGGTACAAGAAGCCATGGCCCAGCCAAAAGGCTGAACCACTCAGGAAACGTGGGTAGCAAGGCTGGACATGAAACTAAAAATAGCAGCAGCAAAGCCAAGAAATCACAGATACTGCTCCCAGATGGGAATATAAAAGTAAGCCTCAGCAAGATCTAGGGAGGCGACGTACTCCCCCTGCCTGACCAATGCAATGACTGACCTAGTAGTTCCCATGTGGAAACGGGGGAATCTGATCTGGCATAGACTGCCTTCAAGTCTAGGATAGCTTGGAAGGAATCACCCTTTCTAGGCACCATAAAGCAGATGGAGCATAGATATAACACCCTGCATCTGCTGGAGGTGCTGTAGAGTATCTTCAATAATCATCCATTTGAGCAGGGGTCCACAAGGAGACTCCACAAAAGGAGTCCAATAGAGGCTTTGCCAATTACAGCACATTACCCTGACTGGAAGACCTTGGGACACACTGATCTGACATGATATGATATAACATGATAAACAGTCCAACTACAACTCCAGGACCACATTGACGAACATGCCCCACTCAACATTCACCAACATGGCTTCCGCCCTAACCATGGAGTTGAAACCTTGCTGCTCTATCTGTTCAATGACATCATCCACACCATAGACAATTACAATCAAGGAACCTTAATGATTTTTATAGACATATCAGCGGCCTTCGATACAGTGGACCACAGTATCCTACTAACCAGACTCCAGAGCATTGGTATTACCGGCACTGTCCTAAGCTGGTTTAAATCTTACTTAACTGATAGGCAGTTCAAGGTAAAAATTAATAACATCACCTCTCTACCCACTAAGATTAAACAAGGTGTTCCCCAAGGTTCTGCGCTTTCATCTCTTCTATTTAATATATTTATCCAGCCAATCTGCAACATCATGGTTGCCCATCAAATAGATTACACTATTTATGCTGATGACATAATGATTTACACGACAGTCAACCTTAACAGCCCCGAATATAACAAGATTACGAACTGCCTCGACAACATGTCTGCCTGGCTCACGCTCAACAACCTGGCCATGAACCATAACAAGACAGAGGCTCTCATCATTACTCGAAACACTGACTTCAGCCCCCCGCCTTTTATTAAATTTAAAACTACAACAATACCTTTAAAGGACGAAGTAAGATACCTCGGAGTAACCCTTGACAAATGACTCAACCTTCAATCCCACATCAGCAAAACTGTTAGAAGCGCTTACTACAGAATGAAAATAATTAGACGCCTGAAGCCCCTTCTCTCCCAACAACATTTCCGCTCAGTCTGTCAAGCACTAATAACTCCAATTCTTGACTTCTGTAACCCTATTTACAACGGAATCCCGAAACACTCACTCAAACCACTGCAGATGGCTCAGAACACAGCTGCCAGAATAATCGCCGGCTCTTCAACTCAAGCCCACATCACCCCAATCCTCAAAGAACTCCACTGGCTCCCAATAAGCCTTCGTATCAGATACAAGTTGGTCATCAATATATTCAAAATCAGACATAAGACCTCAGCAATCAGTCTCCAAGCCCTCTTATTCCCTAACACCAGCAAAAGACCAAGAAGGAAAACCACAGCTGACACCCTCAGCACCCCAAGTAACTACACTAAAGTTTGTAAACTCACCTCACAAAGAGCACTTTCCTCTAATATGGAACTCTCTCCCCCCCGACCTACGATCAATTGAGGAACTGAAGGAATTCCAAAAACAACTAAAGTTTGTTCTTTTCATTGAGCACTACGGCTATGACACCTAACTCATATTAATTGTAACATCTCAGTATTGTGTTTTTTGTAATAGTTCACCATGTTATGTATCCCATCTTTCACTTCCCCTGCCTATGTTTAGCCTTTGTATGTCTTTGTAACCGCTTTGATTGAAAGAAAAGGCGGTATAAAAAACCTGTTAAATAAATAAATGATATAGGTATGCTCCGATTGAGATCCCATTGAGAGGGTTTACTGGCTCTAGATGGAGCTTTAGTGAAGTTTTGAGCATGTTGAGAGCCCCACAAGGGCTGCCCCTTCATGGGCCAAGAACCAAAAGATGAGTAAGTCCAACGCTACATTCCCAGGCTCCACTGCATGGCTCAATGGGAGGCATTCCTGGCATCTATAGGCCTGTCACTGAGGAGTCACTGTAAATGAGCTTCCTCAAAGTTTATCACCAACTTAGAGGCTCAAACCCAAGGAGTTAACAGTCCCTTATAAGGGGGAGTTTGCTCAGCCACAGCTTGGTGACAGCATTTGCTGACCAACTGCAGAACCAGAGCACAGACTGGCTACCACCATCGCCGCTGCCACTAGCACCATAGATGTAGAAGAGCTAATGATCAAGTTGTAGAGGCCACATAAGCAGCCACAACTCCAATCAAGCCTCTGAGCTGGCCAGCAGCTGAAAGACCCAGCTTAGGAGGACTTCAACTACCACACTGGCAGAAAACACTGTATGATAGCCTAAGGTGATGAGCCACACCACTTCCCTGCGGTTCCAATGGTCCTGGGCCACATGACATCGGCAATAGACTCTCCAGCCAGAGAGACTGGCATCTGTCATCAGCAGGATCCAGGAGAAAACATCCAGCGGTACATCCTTCCTCAGATGACAGGGCAAACACCACCACTGCAGGCTGGACTTCACCATCAATGGGAGCAGGAGCCTGTGCTCGAACTCCTGAAAACTCGAGGAACAGCGAGTCAACAATAACCACTGGAGCGGCCGCGAGTACGCACCCATGGCACCATCTCTATGGTCACCGCCGCCATCAATCCGAAGAGCTGAAGATAATCCCAGACACTGGGAACCTGCTGAACACAGAACAGCGCCATGCAATTTAATAGGGGCACTGCCTATTACGTGTTCAAACGTGCTCCCAGAAACTCCAAGGACTGGAAAGGCAAAACCTGGCCGAGGCTTTCCAAGAAGGACACCACATGCGATGTCACCTGAGACACATCTAACAGAGAACAGGCCTAGATGAGCCAGTCGCCCAGATAGGGATCGACAGAACCCTTGGTGATGTGGTGCCTCAGCTGTCGCCACCACCATGACCTTGGAGAATGTCTTAGGGTGCTGGAGAGCCTAAAAGGGCGGTGAACTGACAGTGAACCAAGCACAGCAAAATATAATTACTTTTACCGATATGCTCGCATTATGATATGAAAATATGCTTCGGCTAGATCCAGAGAAGCCAAGAATTCTCCTCAGTGCACTGCTTGAATCACAGAGCACAAGTTTTCCATTCAAAAGTGCAAGATGTGCAAGTGCTTGTTGACCCTTTTCATGTCCAGGATGGACTGGAAGAAACTGTCCTCCTTTGGCACCACAAAGTAAAAGGGAGTATCTTCCCTTGCCCTGCTCCCAAGGGGGATGGGCACCAACCCCTACAAGCAAAGCAACTTGTCCAAGGTGGTCGGCACCACGACACCTTTGATCACTGACAGATAGGGGTGGATGGAGATGATAAAGCCATCAGGAATCAGCTTCCTGCATTCCATGACCTAACAGAATTGAATGGTGTCTAGCCCCCAGCGATCCTTGTTAACACAGGCCCATTCCTGAAAGAAAGGATGAAGCCTGCCACCCACCGGACATACCAGGGAATGGGCCCTCAAGGGGTCCACATGCCTGGGTCCATGTGCTCCACAAACGGACTGAGAACAAGTCAGAAGCCCTGAAGCAGAGGGGGAATAAAGGCTTTCCGGGTCAGTAGTGACGATAGCCAAGAAAAAAAACTCAACTACCGCACCCTCACTAAGACCTCAGAGAAAACACAGTTTATCTACTTGTTTTCCTTGACATCAAGACAGCATTCGACTAAATACCTAATAACCTAATCATCAAGAGGCTACAAGCAATCTGACTAGCAGAAACCCCTCTAAAGTGGTTCAAATCCTAATCTGTCAAAACAACAACTTCAGGTAAAATCAGGCTCTACAAAATCAAAATCATACACCCAAAATCAAGGAGTCCCAAGGATCAGACCTATCTGCACTGATATTCAATTTCTTCATCCAACCAATCTGCTCAGTCATACAAGAAATCAATATCCATTACCACATATATGCCCACTACATCATGATTTATGCACCCAACACACACAACCTTAACACAAACATAACCAACTGCTTCACTAAAAACAGCTCCTGGCTCACAACCCACATAACCATAAACCTCAAAAAATTGAAGCCCTTGATGGACCCACTATAAACAGCTTTGGCTCAAGTTTCAGTCACAATTCCCAAGGTGGGAGGGAGTTGGGAGATGGGAGGGAGGACACTGAGTAATGATTGTTAATCCTCTACAAGAACACCAAGGGAGTCCCCTGTGGTAGAGCAAGTTAACATTAACAGCATTTTGCAGGATATAAACCCTAAAATGATTGCTATTGTTGGAATTATGTCAGACAACCTGATGTTCTCTGTATATCTATTCAAGAGTTGAGTAAAGTTTTTTTTTTTTTTTAAACTTTCAAAAGACAGACCACCCACCTGAAGCCCTACTCATCACCAGAGACAGCAACTTCAACCCACCAAACACCATAATCACAAAAAGAACTCAACTAGAGGAGTGGCGATCTTGATCTTCAAAGGGGTTACGGTGGAGGTTATTAGGGAGGAGTCGGACCCACAAGGGAGATTTGTGTTTCTGCATGCCAAAATCCAAGGGGAAGAACTGTTCTTGGGAAATGTCTATGCACCGAACAGTTACGATCACCGGTTCTTCAAATTGCTGTTGGGGAAGCTCTTGGGGGCACCCAAAGTACCGGTGATATTGGCAGGAGACTTTAATTGCCCATATGACCCTGCACTAGATAAGTCACTGGGAGATGGGAAGGGTGGGAGTACGGAGTGGTCAAATAAAGGAGTGGGTTACCTTTGCAATATGGGAGGTTTGATTGATGCCTGGAGAATTCTGCATGAAGAGGAAAGAGACTACACGCATCTGTCGAGAGCACACCAGACGTGGTCTAGGATTGATTATATCTTTGTTGCAAAACAGAGTTTTGGGAAAGTGATTAAAGTGGAGATCGAGCCAATGGTGGTATCTGACCATGCTAGGGTGTCTATGGACTGGAGAAGCAGAACTAGTGGTGGGACGAAATGGTCCTTTCCCAGACATTTGTGGCAGGATGAAAAATTCCACCAATATTTGGTTCAGCACTAGGAGGAATATTTGCGATATAATGAGGCCTCTGAAGTAAGCGTAGTGACCTTTTGGGAAGCGGGTAAAGCGGTCCTCAGAGGATAGCCTATGTAGCTAAGGAAAGGAAGAGAGTCAATGCACTGATCTTGGAGCTGGCGCAACAACTCAAGGAAGCGAAAAGAGTTGCCCTAGTACAGCCACAGCGCCTGCGGGCGTACTTGGAAGTGCAGAAAGCCTTGAATGAGGCTTTGCAGGAGAGGGCAGTACACTCTATGCAGTATTATCAGTATCAATTGTTCCGCTATGGAGATCGGGCGGGGAGGCTCCTAGCGTGTTTGGTGAAGGAGAGAGGTGGTATTCAGAGTGTAGCCATCATCAAGGACAGGAACGGGGTACAACAGACAGAGCCCGGAAAGATAGTTCAGGTCTTCAGGCAATACTATCAAGACCTGTATACGCCTGAGGGGGAGGATAGAGTGAACAAACTTAAGTTCCTAGATGCAATTCAACTTCCGCAGCTGACGGCTGCAGACCTGCAGGAGCTTAACAAACCTATTGCGGGGGACGAGATACAGAGAATAATCAAAGCAGGTAAGCCACATAAGGCCCCGGGTCCAGATGGTTATGGGACAGAGTTTTACAAAATATTGATGACACAGGTGACACCTACGCTGATGGCCCTTTATCAGGAAGTGTTGAAGAGGGTTTTTTTTCCTAGGGATATGCAAACAGCAGCGATTACCATCATACCTAAGCAGGGCAGAGACCCGGTAGATCCCCCGTCTTATCGGCCGATATCGTTAATAAACTATGATATGAAGATAGTGGCGTCGGTTTTTGCAGCCCGGTTGCAGGCGGTCGTAGCTGGAGTGGTTAGCAGTCACCAATCGGGCTTTGTCAAGGGACGAGATGCCTTCTCGAACATTAGTAAGGTATTGCTAGGAATGGAGAACTGTCTCCGGCAGGCTACACCCCTGATCCTGGTAAGCTTAGATGCCGAGAAGGCTTTCGATCGGGTATCTTGGTCGTACATGTTTGAGGTGTTGGCTAGATTTGGATTTGAAGGGGCTTTTCTTGAATGGGTAAGAGCGCTATATATGGACCCGCTGGCTTGTGTAACTAGTGGAGGGGTATGCTCTCAGACGTTCTCTTTGCAACGGGGGACGCGTCAGGGATGTCCATTATCTCCCCTCCTGTTTGTGTTACAGCTAGAACCGTTGTTACTGTCTCTTATTGGGGCGGAGAAGGTGAGAGGTATAGAATGGAGAGGTAGAGGTATCAAAGTGAGTGCGTTTGCTGATGATATGTTGTTGTGCTTGGAGGACCCACAACAGTCCTTGGAGTGTGCCTTAAGAATGATTGACCACTTTGGAATGTTCTCAGGGCTACGCATAAACAAGAGTAAATCCCTGGTCTTGGATGTAGGAGGTTGGGTAAAGCCGAGATGGAAGGGGGCATTCCCACTGCTCTGGGCATCTGGAAAGTTCCGCTATCTTGGAATCCAGATTCCGGTCCACACCGCAGAGCTGTATGAGGTTAATATTGCTCTGATGCTAGCCAAAACCATATCCCGCCTGCAGCAATGGAAAGACCTCCCCATCTCAATTATGGGTTGTCGCGCAGGGATCTGGCGATATTACAGAAGCATATGGCTAGATTTATTTGGAGGGGGAGAAGGCCTCGTATAGCGATGGCGGTACTGATGAGACCCAGAGAGGAGGGGGGTGCGGGTTTGTTGTCATTGCAGACTTACAATCTTGTCTGCCTTCTTAGGCCGCTGAAAGACCTCATTATAGGTTCGTCCAAAATATTACCTTTGGGGTTGGTTGATCAGATGACGGAACCTTTTCACAGAGCGTACCTCCTGCATGTGGCTGATAAAGATCTTCCACCGGCCTGGAAGGGCAAGGGGTACACTAGAGTCCTTAAGCAGGTGTGGCAGGTGTTGTGTCAACAAAAGAGGCTGAACTGGCACGCAACGGATCGTCTACCCCTGACGGGGAATGGTGACTTTGTGCCGGGGTGACAAGGTGGTGCTCCTAAGCTTTGGCTGCAGAAGGGGTGGAGTACATCAGACAATTGAGAATGCCAAGGTCCGGGGAGGTAGAGTCCTTCCAAACTCTAGCTCAGAAGTTTAACCTAGAGGAACGCATGTTTTATTTTTATTTGCAGGCCTGTCATTACATAGGGGTTCTGCAGAAGAGGCATGGGCAGACTTGGCTCGCTGAGGGCATTTGGGACTTCCTGGCTGACTGGGATGGGCAGACATCCGTGAGAGCGCTGCGTGCCGAGTTGTACCCAGGGGGAGAGCTGGGAGTTTTGGAGTTGTTAACTACGCGGTGGGTGCGAGATGGGGCCTCGGGTGTCATGGTAGGAATGTTACAAGAGGCTTTCCAGCACATAAAAACGATCTCTGACTCGGTCCGGATGCAAGAAAATCAGTATAAGCTGTGGTGGAGGGCATATGTGTCTAATGTCTGGGCAAAGAAAATGGGATTGCTCTCGACGGATGTGTGTCAGCTCTGTGGGTTGGATAAGGGGACACTCCTACATCGCTTTTGGCTATGTACGCAGATTAAAAGTTTCTGGCAGCAAGTGCAGGATCGATTAGGGCAGTGGGGGCAGCAGGTAGAGTCACTCTCGTTGGAGTGGTGTCTATTTGGAATCGTAGGGGAGAAGGGGGCTTATTAGCGACTCACTGTCGAAAGTTGTATGATAAGGGCTTCCTGGTGGCGAAGCAATGTATCCTTAGAAAGTGGGTATCTGATCAGCCCCCAGGGATAGGAGAATGGCACCAAGGGATGGTCGATTTAAGGGACATGGAGCAAAGAACGGGGCAGGTGTTGGGGGGATGTAAACAGGCAGAGTGTTGTAACATCTGGCGGATGGTGCCAGTTAGGGCAACTAATCGAAGAAGCCCAGAGGGGAGTGTGGCAGAGTGATGGGGAAGGCGAATGTATGTGTGTGTGAGTGAGAGTGTTGAAGGAACTGAGAGGGGAAGGAGGAGGAACTGAGAGGGGAAGGAGGGGGAACGTCACATTTAGAAGGGACCACGGGGTGACAGGAGTCAACTCTCAGATGTACATAGCGCCAGCCATACGTAATCTAAGGTCCCTAAAGACTGCTAGAGTAATAAATGCTACTACTGTTTCTTAGAAGGGTGGCAACTTGGCTGTTGGTTATGGCTCTGTTAGTTTGTGTTACTGTCAGCCTCATCGATTTCAAGGCTGCAGAGTGGATTCAAGTTGTTTGCAGCTGGATGTCTCATGTCTGTTTCATGCACAATGTTATGCTAGCTAATTTGTTGCTTATAGTTGTAATGCGAAATAATAAAAATGATATTCCTAAAAAGAACTCAACTTCAAGTACAAGTGATATGATATCTGGGGGGCACCCTCTATGAACATTTAACATTCTCCACTCACATCAAACATCACCAGAAGCATCTACTACAAACTCAAGACTGCACAACATCTCAACTCTCTTCTAACCCACCAAACCTTTTGCAGTCCTTCAAGCTCGCTTTCCACATCTGGATTACTGCAACATCCTCCTCCAAGGCCTACCGAAGACAGCAATCCACCTACTCCAACTAGCCCTCCACACAGCAGCATGCACCCTCTGCAATGCATGCACAACTGAATACAACTCACTAGCTCAAACAGCTGCACTGGCTACTGAACCTCGAATGCACAAGATTCAAATCCATATCTACAGTTTTCAAGGTCCTCAACGGCTTATCCACCCACCTTTAAACACTGAAGAGTAGTTACTCACCTGTAACAGGTGTTCTCAAGGAGCAGCAGGAATCAGTCCTCACATATGGGACTCCCCAGCTCTAGGCTACCGGGAACCCAAAATGGAAAAAATGGCTCCCTCTCAAGAGCCTCAGCATCTGTGATAAGAATATCCTCTGAGAACGCCCCCGTACGGTAGCCCAACACAAGGGCCGGAGGGTAGGAGTTGCCTAAACCTCAAAGAGATTACGGAGTACCGCCTGTCCGAAAGCACTGTCCCGTCGGGACTCTCTCTCGAGGCAGTAGTGGGCCGCAAAAGTCTGGCTTGAAGACCAAGAAGCGGGCCGGCAGATGTCTACCAACAGAACAGAGCGGAGATGAGCTACTGACGCGGCCTTCGCCCTGACACGATGGGCCGTGACTCGACCCTGCAAGGAGGAGAGGCCGGCTGCCCTGTACGCCCAGGCGATACAATCTGCTACCCAAGTGGACAACGTACGCTTGGAGACAGCTAACCCCAATTTATTAGGGTTAAAAGAGACGAAGAGCTGAGTAGCCCTTCGATGCCCCTTCGTACGTTCTATGTAAAAGGACAACACCCTCTTACAGTCCAGAGTATGCAAGACTGTCTCAGCCCGGCTGGTATGCGGCCAGTGAAAGAATGTCAGAAGAACCACCTCTTAATTGAGGTGGAAAGAGGAGACAACTTTTGGAAGGACCACCCTGTTTCTGTAGAACCTTGTGTACGGTCTATCAGAAACCAGAGCTTGTAGTTCACTCACACGTCTGGCCGAGGTAAGAGCTACCAGGAAGAGCGCCTTTCAAGAAAGGAAGCGTAAATGGCAAGTAGCCATCGGCTCAAACGGTAGGCGAGTAAGTTGTTGCAAGACCACGTTCAAGTCCCACTCAGTGGCAGGGGGACAAATCTGAGGCTTGAGCAAAAGGGGTGAGCCAACAGCGCCTGTCCATCCACCGGTGAGTGGTGTGCCGAAAGAGCACTGAGGTGGACCCGAACAGAGTTGGACTTAAGGCTAGGTCTGACAGGTGAAGCAGGTATTGTAGCAGTACTGGCACCAGGCAGGAGAAAGGATCTTCATCGTGCTGAGCACACCACACTGAGAACCTGCACCATCTGCAGCCTTCAGCCAGTTCAGCATCCTTATCCTTAGCACCATCCTGCACCTCTTACCCTTAAGCGAGAAAAGGCAGATTAACTGTGCCCCTGGCTGAGAGAGGGAAGACATGCCCTCAAGGGGCGACTCAGAAGCTGCTATACAGGAAAGGCAAAGTCCAGAATCCAAGGACTAGGCTCATTTCTTGCCACAGGTCAAACAAAAACAATGTTTCCTGGAAAAAGAAAGACTTATGGCAAGTATCACAGAGCACACATTAAGGATGCATCAGCCCACAAGCACCTTAACTGCACTTTTACAAAACATGCATTAAAGGTGCTAGGAAAGGAACACGTATTGGAGCTAATTGGGCAGAACACGAGATCCACAGGTGCACAATCAGCAAAAGCATTACCAATGTGTGCAGAAAACTGCAGACCTCCCCCCCCCCCAGTGCCAATGATCACTAGCAGTCAACCCCCAAATTGCATCCCTCAGACGGAACTGAAAGTCCCCAACAAGGACATTAACAAGGTCAAGGCTTGGTACTTAACCCCCGAGACCTATGGACAGAGGATCTGTGCCAGGCTCAGCTCTACTACCTGTAACTGCTTCACTAGCTGGGTTTAGGTTTCAGCAGCATTTTGTGAAAGGTGGCTGGCAGGCAGACCCTTCTGAGAGCCTTCTGCAATCTTTGGGAGAGCGCAGTGGGGGAAAAGAGGAAGGAAGGAGGGGGAGCTAAGGTTGTGTGAGGCTGCTGCAGGCTTCCAGATCCTTCCAATAGTGGCTGCTCAATAGGCCCTTATGATAAAGGCGTGGAGCTGAACTGATTTTCCCTCCTCCTATGGTTACCAAAAATAGCAGTGTCTAGTGGAGCCTCCCCACAATGCGCTCAAGTGAAAGTCACCCCCTTTAGGGCTTGAGGTGGTCGTTCACGAGCATTTAATCAAACTCTTCCTCTCAATCATCAGATTTTCCACAGAGAGGAGAAAATCCATCTACTATTTGCTGGAGACAAAAAAATACTGATCTCTGGTGGCTGAATCAGATAGAGACATCACTGAAACCTGGCCTTTCCTTGATCTTTGTCTCCACCAATCTGCTGGTAGGGGAACACAACCCACTTGTTTGGAGAGGTCTAGCAGGACGATATGGAATGCCGCGTTAAGCCCTAGAAAAGATGGCTCCAATGCACAGTTCTGAGGGTGAACAGGAGGAGACAGGAGACACATTAGGAAATCCTAAGGAAATAGGACTAGTGATAAATTGCCCTGCAATCAGAGGTTTAGGCTTGGTTTCAAGATCTCAAGGCCAATATTTCTCATGTTAAAAAGGAGGTGGCAGCATTGAAAATCTGCACTTAGACATGTGCGAAATAGGAAAATGTACGAAAGAGATAGAGAATTGTGTGGAGGAATAGGCAGAAGCGACCGGGTCCCTGGAACATGAAATAGGAATTACACTTACCTGGTAATCGTGGTTCCTTGAGTAATTTTCTGCACCACCAATGCATAGTCTATTCAGCCTCTTCCAGTATCCCCTCCTGGAACCTTCTTGCAGTTTTTCAATTGATGCCAATTCCTTATCGTTCCTCCAGTTTAGTCCTCAACGTCTGGGTAGTGCACCTCCTGCAGCTTGGCGACTGGGCATGTCAAAGTCATGACATCACTGGATATAGCCTGCTGGTCTCTCCCATCAGCCCCCAGTGAACTACTGACAAAGCAGACTCAAAAGGAACAACCCATAGGTAAATTTTTTTTTTAAATTATATTCAAGGACACGCATAACATATAAACTCCGCCGAATGCCTAGCCCTAAACAGGCCAGAGCAATATAGTAATCTATATAACAAAAGAATAACACCATATCCCACTATGATAATATAACAACATAGTGCCGAGCAAAAGAAAGCATTAAAAGGACTGAACACCCATGAAGACCTATTTTCCCGCTAAACCTTGCCTCGCCCCTCAACCGGAAATACCACTAGTAAAAGACCATCCTCGGGCAGGAATGAGGACTAAACTGGAGTTACTCAAGAAACCAAAATTACCAGGTAAGTGTAATTCCTATTTCCTTATCGTTCCTCCAGTTTAGTCCTCAACGTCTGGGATGTATCAGAGCAGTAATCAATGGGGGGGGGGGGGGGAAACTTTACCAGCCGGATCTCCACTTCGCCTCCCCGAAAGCAACATCCCCAGCCATCAGAACATCGAGATGGTAGTGCTTACTGAAAGTATAGAGAGCCAACAAAGTGGCTGCTCGACAGATGTCTACTGGCGGAACCAAGGTATGCCCCGCCCAGAAACACACTTGCACCCTTGTAGTGTGATCTCGCAACCCCACTGGGCCTGTACGGTCCCAAATAAAATAAGCTGACGCAATTGCCGCTCTACTCCATGTAACCCTGGAAACCTTCGCCGCCGCTTCCCTCTCGTGTTGCTCGCCAAACAACCCGAAGAAAGACGATTCGACTTGCGAAAAATTTCCGAAACCTTTAAACAGTGCCGCAACGCTCTTTCAACGTTAACCCAGCGCAAGCTATGGCCTGATACATTCCCCTCCGCCTAACCTAGCCCGGAAGAGAAAGCACAGTTACTTACCTGTAACAGGTGATCTCTGGGAACAGCAGGAATTAGTCCTCACATATGGGTACGTCGGTACCGACGGAGCCTGCGCGGGAATGCTCCCAGGCTTCCCAGAAAGAAAGCTTTTGGGGCATCCCACAGTGCATGCGCGCTGCCTTCCCGCCTTTCCTACCAACTCTCCTCAGTTCGAGTTTAAAGCTGAGACAATAGAGAGAGAAAGGAAAGGAAAGACAGAGAGAGATACAACTCCTAGGGGAGGTGGGAGGGTTGTGAGGACTAATTCCTGCTGTTCCCAGAGATCACCTGTTACAGGTAAGTAACTGTGCTATCTCCAGGAACAAGCAGGAATGAGTCCTCACATATGGGGACTCCCTAGCTAAGATGCCTGGGAGATCCCCAAGGGTATGAAACCCTGAAGGGTTCCTCGTCTTCCTATGGATCTCAGGCATCCATCCAGGGAAGGAGGGCAGGAATTGTTCAAGAATGGAACAGGTGTCTGAGGACAGCCTGACCAAACAAGGCATCCCGGCGGGAGTCCTTGTCCAAACAGTAATGGGCTGTGAAGGTATGAACCGAGGCCCAGGTGGCTGCTCGACAGATCTGGTCGATGGACACAGAATGAAGATGAGCCATAGAGGCGGCCATGGCTCTCACATTGTGAGCTGTGACATGGCCCTCCAGAGAAAGGTTCTTACTCTGGTAAGCAAAAGAAATACACTGAGCAATCCAATTGGACAGTGTTCTTTTAGAGACTGGAAGTCCTAAATGAGAAGGATCAAAAGCAACAAAAAGCTGGGAAGACTTTCTATGTTGCTGTGTCCTGTGTAAGTAAAAAGCAAGAGCTCTTTTACCATCTAGAGTATGAAGGTTCCTCTCTGCACTGGATGCATGAGGAGCTGGAAAAAAGACAGGTAAATATACCTCTTGATTAAGATGAAAAGGTGAGACCACGTCAGGCATAAAGTGAGGATTTGTCCTAAGGACTACCTTATCATGATGGAACCTTGTATAAGGTGGATTAGCCTCTAAGGCCTGCAGTTCACTGATGCGGCGAGCCGAAGTGACTGCAATAAGGAAAATTACCTTCCAGGAAAGAAATTTCAAGGAGGTAGTGGCTAAGGGTTCAAAAGGTGGCTTCATAAGCTGACCAAGAACCAAGTTTAAGTCCCATGCCACCGGAGGGGGTCGAATGGGAGGTTTAGTTAAAGTTAGGCCTCTCATAAATCTTGCAATAAGAGGGTGAGAGGAAACAGGTTGTCCATTGATAGGCTTAAGGGATGCTGCAATAACACTTAAATGGACCCTTACTGAATTTGTCTTAAGGCCTGCATTGGAAAGATGCAGGAGATATTCTAATAGAGAATTCACAGGAAGTGCCAGAGGGTCAAGACCCTTTTGAGCACACCAAATGGAAAATCTTTTCCATTTAAAAGCATAGGAACGCCTAGTGGAAGGTTTCCTTGAAGCATGGAGGATATCCTTCACTTGCTGCGAAAGATTGAAGTCTTGAAGGTCTAGGCCTTCAGTAACCAAGCTCTGAGGTGAAGGGACTTGGGGTTTGGATGCCACAAAGTCCCCTCCTCCTGAGACAGAAGGTCTGGAGCAGCTCCCAAGTCCAGGGAGGGGGCTTGGGAGAGATGCAGAAGTAGAGGGTACCACACTTGGCGTGGCCAGCGTGGAGCTATGAGGATCATAGATCCTTGATCCCTCTGAAGTTTGAACAGAGTCTTGGGAATCAAAGGAATGGGTGGAAAGGTATAGAGGAAGTCCTGACCCCAATGAAGGAGGAAGGCATCCTTGGCCTGAACTCCCTGACACGGAATTCTGGAACAGAACCGGGGAAGTTTGGCATTCCACGGACTTGCAAATAGGTCTATGTCCCCATTCCTGGAAGATTCTGAGTACCTGATCCATGTGCAGGGACCATTCGTGTGGAAGCAAAACGCAACTGAGTCTGTCTGCCCAAGAGTTTTGAATTCCTGGAAGGCATACTGCCAGGAGATGGATTTGATGCTCTCAGGCGAAGGCCCATAATCTTAGAGCTTCGTTGCAAAGCGACAGAGAGCCAGTTCCTCCTTGCTTGTTTATGTAAAACATGGCTACCTGATTGTCCGTTTGAATGAGGACTGCCTGGCAGCTGAGGAGGGTATGAAAGACCTTGAGAGCTAGGAACACTGCTCGAAGTTCCAAGAGGTAGATATGAAGAGAGGTCTCCTGTGGGGACCAAGTGCCTTGGGTGGAGAGGTCCTGTAGATGAGCTCCCCAACCTGTTTGGGAGGCATCTGTTGTGAGGATTGCTTGGGGCAACAAAGGTTGGAAGAGGGGCCCCAGCAACAGATTTTGAGTGGACCTCCACCATTGGAGAGACCAAAAGAGACGTTTGGAGTTTGCTATTTGGTCTGAGAGAGCTCCTGAAGCTTGAGTCCACTGGGTGGACAAAGTCCATTGAGCTGCTCTCATGTGTAGGCGAGCATAGGGCACCACATGTACTGTGGAAGCCATGTGGCCTAGTAGTTGTAGCATCTCCCGGGCAGTGAAGTGGCTCTTTGACTGAATCTGGGAGGCTAACTGCACTAGACGTTGGCAACGAGCCTGGGGAAGATAGGCTCTTGCAGTAGTGGTGTCCAACCAGGCCCCTATGAATTTTAGGGACTGAGTAGGGGTGAGCTGAGATTTTGGGAGGTTTACCACAAGTCCCAGATACTGCAGAATGCGCCTGGTGCGGTCCAGGGAAATTTGGGCTTCTGACTGAGATGGAGCTCGGATGAGCCAGTCGTCCAGGTAGGGGAAGACAAATATTCCCAGAGTGCGTAGAAATGCAGCAATTATTGCCATGCATTTGGTGAACACTCTTGGAGCAGAGGCTAGACCGAAAGGAAGCACTCTGTATTGGTAATGTTTCCCCTGGAACAGAAAACGTAGGAATTTTCTGTGGGATGGATGGATAAGTATATGAGTGTACGCATCCTTGAGATCTAGAGAACAAAGCCACTCCTGACTCTGTAGGTATGGAAGGAGAGTGCCTAAAGAAAGCATCTTGAACTTCTCCTTGCATAGAAATTTGTTCAATTCTCTGAGATCCAGAATGGGTCTGTATCCTCCTGTTTTCTTTGGAATGAGAAAGTAGGGGGAGTAAAACCCTGACCCCTGTTGAAGAAGAGGAACTTCTTCTATGGCCCTCTGGGCCAGAAGGGTGGTTACCTCCTGATCCAGAAGGTCGAGGAGAGATGTGGGAGAATTGAAATGTCTCACCATGGTGTAGGGAGGAAGATCTGAGAAATGAAGTTTGTAGCCCTCTCTGATGATGGAGAGGGTCCACTGCTCTGATGGGATTTGCTCCCATCTGGGAGCAAAATGAGCTAACCTTCCTGGAATGATGAGAGGTTCTGGCTGTTGTAGAGCCAGAAAGGTTAAGTTCTCTAGTATCAAGTCAAAAACCCTGAGGGGCTTGGGATTGCTGGGTTGCAGCAGCCCCTGCAGGTTTAGGCATGGCTTGTTTAGGTTGCTGACGCTTAGTAGCAAAGTGACCTTTAGAAGACTGTTGACCAGAAGTGGAAGGAAATCTGCCCTTCTTGTAAAAAGACTTTTTAAAAGATTTTTTCTTGGCCGGAGTGGAGGTAGACTTAGAAAGTCTATCCAGAGCAGCATTTTCTGCATCCATTTGAGTGGCTTTAATTTGCCACTCTTTGCCAAATAGATTTTCACCTGTACAGGGCAGATTTCCTAAACCATCTTGAACCCAGGGTTCTAGATCAGAAGCCTGGAGCCAAGCAATTCTACGAGCAGCTATGGCAATGCCTGAGGCTCTGCTGGCACCTTCAAAAGAATCAAAGGCTGCCCTGTTGGAAAACTTTGAAATGTCTTGAGTATGCTTAAGCCAAAGAAGAACTCATCCCTTTTGTCCTCTGGAATAAAAGGGAGAAAGTTGTGCAGCTTTTCTGCAACCTCCTTCAGAAACATACCCATATAAAGGCTGTATGAATTGATTCTGGCAATAAGCATGCTAGCTTGGAAGATTTTCCTACCAAAAGCATCCAAGGTCCTGCATTCTCTTCCTGGAGGAGTAGAAGAGTGTCTTTTGGTACTCTTTATCCTCTTCATAGCTGACTGCACCACAATGGAGTGGTGAGGAAGCTGAGTTTTTTGAAATCCAGGAGGGAGGGAGGGACACGGTACATAGTGTCCAATCTACGAGAATGAGGAGAAAGGGTGAGAGGAGTCTCCCACAATTCAATCAAATGTTCTTGAAGAATTTCATGAATTGGCAAGGTGACTGCCTCTCTGGGAACCTTAGAGTATCCCAAAATATCTAATTTTTTTGCTCTAGGTTCTTTTTCAGAGGTTACTGAAATAGATAGTCCTTTAGCTACTTCTAATATGAAGTCTTGAAAGGACAAATCCTTTGGAGACATTCTCCTTTTTGGAGAAGAAGGCTCCTCAGGAAGGGTAACAGATACTTCAGGGGACTCATCCAATGAATCAGAATCATCAGAAGAATCTAAGTATCGCCTGCTCGATTCCAAAGATCGATAGGCGTATCGATCGGTACCGACATCGGGTGTCCCCGGTACCGGGTCGGTACCGAGAAAGAGCCCAGGACAGGGGGCCGGAATCAGTATCCTGGCCGATGTCGATGCAGCCGGTACCGGCATCGAAGTTGGTACCGGTACCGACAACGGAGCTTGTTGTGGTACCGACGGCGTCGCAGCCTTGATGAAAGCCAGTATAGCCTGATGCATGGATTGCACAGTGTGATCCATGGACGCCACGACTGCCTGGATGTCGGTACCGGGAGATTGTGCCGGTACCCCAGAGCAGTCTAACAGGTGATCGGTCGAGGCCGTGCCATCGATGTCAACCTGTAACCCCATAGGAGCTTTGGAAGCCGAAGCTTCCCGCCGGGGTTGTTTGACTGGGGCAGGATCCTCAAGGGCAAGCCCGGAAGCATCTCGATGCTTAGAGGGAGATTTGCCCTTCGAGGACCTGCTAAAATTATGTTTGGTTACCTGAGACCCATCAGGAGAGGAAGACCTGGAAGATGTCGATGCCACTGCCGGTGCATCCGTGGGAAACAGCACATGGAGCTTGGCTGCCCGGTTCTGTAACCCTCGTTTAGACATTAGAGAGCAGGCTTGGCAATCCGGAATGGAGTGTTCAGGCCCCAAACATTTAAGACACCATTCATGGGTGTCTGTAACAGAAATTGTACCGCTGCACTTAGTGCATTTTTTGAAACCAGAGGCTGGTTTACCCATGAAGGAAAAATTCTTGTGAGCCTGTAGGCCTAGGAAAAGAAATAAAATAAAAATATATACTTTCCCTCACTTAGTGTATTTTTTTTTAAAGAAAAGAAAAGAAAAGACCGGCGGTACCGGTCCAGCGTTGGGGAAGGCAGACACGTGACCAAAGAAATAAATTAAAATAAAGAACTTCTTCAGCGGTGACAGGAACACGACCTGCTGGCTCCGCGGAAAATAAGAACTGAGGAGAGTTGGTAGGAAAGGCAGCGCGCATGCGCTGTGGGATGCCCCAAAAGCTTTCTTTCTGGGAAGCTGGGGAGCATTCCCGCGCAGGCTCCGTCGGTACCGACGTACCCATATGTGAGGACTCATTCCTGCTTGTTCCTGGAGATAAGGCTTGATTTAGGTGAAAAGGAGAAACCACCTATGGCAAAAACGACGTAACCGGCCTTAAGGTCACCTCCTCTCTGTAGAAGGAGAAAATACGGTACCCAACAGGATAATGCCTATAACTCCGAGATTCGCTGTGCCGACCAGATGGCCACCAAACCTACTGCCTTCAAGGTTAATCCCTTAACCAACTGTAGCAAGGGCTCAAAAGGTGCACTAGCTAAAGCCCCTAAAGACAAACTGCACTCCCCCGGAGTACTTAATATTCTACGAGAGGGCTGCAGCCTGGAAACCGCCTCAAGAAATCGATGCCCATTGACCTGAGGAGAGACACGCCCAGTGCCTGACCCTATAGCAAGATAGAGCTGTTAACTGAACTCTTAGAGAGCAGGCCGCTGACTCCTTAACAAAATCTGTCCCGCAGAAAATGTTATGCTAAGGGAACTGACACTGTTATTGTGCGAATGCGCCTCCGCGAGCATCAGTCTTCAAAAGATGTGCCCAAGACGTACATGTGCAAGGGCCATCGACTTTTTTTTTTTTTCAGTAAGGTGTCGAAAACTGCTGCCGAGTAACTCTTGTTTACTTAACCTTGCCATGGCAAAGACCACGCCGCAAGCGAAAACCAATCCACCTGAGGCATTCGAGGGGGACCCTGCAGCAACATATCTTCCAACGGCGGAAACCTCCAAGGATTCCCATCTAGCAACCCTATGAGGTCGGTGTACTCTGTACGACTCGGCCAGCCCAAGGTCCCCAACACCACCTCCCCCCAAATTGCTTTGATACGTCAAAACGCTTGATTCATGAGTGTCCTCGATGAAAGGACATAAAGCCGACCGGACAATGGTCCTCACCATACTAAAGCGTCAATGCCTTTCAACATCCCTTCGCATCGTTTGCTGACGAAGCAACCCGTTTTCACAGACTGAAACGTCGCTATGAGGAGCATTATTGACCGTCCCCATTTGCGACCGACCCGTGCCAACACCTCCGGAGCACCTTCCATTCTCCGGTCTCTACTCAGCCCCTGCTGAGGAAATTCACTGTCATCTTGTCCTTTCCCGCAACGTATGTTGCCGAGAACACTGGAAGTCGAAGCGCTATGCAGGCAAACAGACCCTCTGCCTCCATTTCCAGTTCTGCACTGCCGGTTGCTGTAAGTTATCACCACAGAGTTGTCAGACAGCACTCGCACCGCCCGACCTGTCAACATAGCTTTGAACGCCCGCAACATCAGTCGTTCCGTGACCACTGGATCTCCAGAGTACTCCAAGAGCCTTGCGCAAAAAGACCTGCGCAACGTAGGCGAGTTCAACAATGGTTTGGCCAAGCTTCTGGAGGAAAGACCCATAAAGAGAAACTGGATTACTAATTTATCTAATTGTTTTTAGATATACCATCTTCCTACAATTCAAGATGGTCTACAAGGCACTTAAGCTAACCGAGTGCCACATCTGTTGCACATGTACCGGAAGTCTTTCAATAGGAACCTGAACTCACTGCTTGCACCGACACCAGTATTGTGGAGCCTATTCATCGTATTGGGCAACTGCCAGGTAATTGAGACCTGATTGGCTACTATTGGAAACATGACACTGAGCTTGAGAGAGCTTGCCTGCTCCAATAGGGCATTTCTTGCCTTCTGATGGATGGACCATCCACAAGGTCTCTTCCTTGGATATAGAAGGCTGCATCTAGCCCTAGGGCCCTGCGACTAGCTCACCGGGCAGAGTCTGTTATACAGAAGCAGTAAGGCACCGAGATGTCTTGCAGAGAGGGGAGGGCTAGTGGTGGAGGCAGGCTGACAGAGGGCCCAGGGTTTGAATCCCACTCGAGAATAGCCCCCTTGATCCATAAGAACTGGGGTTTTCTGGTCCCCCAATTGGACCCTCTGGCCTTGAACAAACTACCGAACCCTCTTTGCCTCAGGCACCAAAACTCAAATTGTGAACCCTTCAGGGCCAAGGATATAAAGACAATATCGGAATGTATGCCACCTTGACTTATACACAGGACTGGGAACACCTGACTTTTAAAAGAACTCTGGCAATGGATTGACAGTAGGGCCGGTGCTGGTCTGCAGTCTCCTTTTCCCCCAGTCCTTCTGCCAGCTTTGAGACAAGCCTGGGAATAGATTGTCCATAGAGCCTGGGACCTCGCGTCCTGTACAGCTGAGACGTAGAGGGACTAAGAAATGGGCAAAGCCAAAGGGAAAGAGAAGTTGGTGCCTGTGACCCTGCATTCCCTCAGGCCGAGTCATTCCATATCGGATTCCACGACAGCACCTCCAACCCCGTGTAACATCGGTATCCCCCATTGCTGGCAAATTATCCTAGCCTGAGAATACAGACTGAGCAAAGGCAATCAGCCTCACTCTACAGTGAGTGAACACAAAAATCATGCCTAAGCCCATTTGAGCACATACCGAATGCAGATCTACATACCCGGGTGACACAGCTCTTATCACACAAAAAGAACCAGGGCAGGGAGCATACTTGAACATAGGTGGAAGTTATAGGGCAGAAAAAAGTAGTGACTTCAGCCCAGAAACCTTCCAGTGCCCTGGAGCAATAAGCCCCAGGCAGTGCTACGCAGGACTTCTCCTTATCTTCCACGGGCCATGTAACAAACTGGTACAGATGGGCCAGTGGCCCTGCTAAGTGCTTTAAATTCTGCCCCGATTTCACTGGTTCTAGACACAGATGAGAATATCCTGCACCTGCTAGCCCCCAATAGAACCTCTTATCTGCCGACCATCGAAGAGGCAGCCTCTGTATCTGGGATGGGTATGTTGAAGGGCGCTAGGAGCCACATAGTTACTCCTCGCCCGGCAATCCTGTAAGCAGAGAAATAGGTGTGGGATACCCTGACACCCTTGCAACAGGAGGTCTTAGACGATGCTGCCTGTGCGAACCAGAAGATGAACGGACTTTGTGTCTTACCAACCAACACAGAGAGGGAACACTGAACAATATATACAATTCGTGAGCAGCGCTGCCATCTGGTGGGCGATAGGGCACTTAAACTCGAGAAACGATACAGAAGTTCAGAGTTGTCATTTAAGCTGATTCACAGTATTTTACATTTATTGGTTTAACCAGCCCCCCTGAGAACCCAGGAGGCGGCCTAGTGGCCATGCTCCACTGAATGACCGTGAGCAGTCTAAGGAAAGCTATATAACCAGATATAGAAGGGCACTATTGAGTGAACTTGCCACCCTCAGGTGACCAGTGGCCGTATTACAGGTCTCTGTGTTAAGAAGGTTTGACTTTTTTTTCTTTTTTAAAGTTTCATAAACCTGCTCCAGTGAAACCACGGGTTTTTGGGCTATACACCTTTTACTACAGACTAGCTTTGCAGACAGCAAATAATAGAAATATTTATTTATTTAGCTGCATTTATATCCCGCTTTTCACCAGGTCAAAGCGGTTGGGTGATACATTTAACACGAGGGGATATGAGACACATACACTAATACTTACAGGGAACATGGGCAATGGAGGGTTAAATGGCTTGCCCAAGACCACAAGGAGCACCTGTGGGACTAGATACCCCCAGTCCTTCCGGCCCAAGGTTGCTGTCCTCTAGTGGAATTTGAACCACCGACCTTCCGGCCTGTGGTACCTTGCCCCAACCACTAGGCCACTCCTCCCTATAAATAAAGCAATAAAAGCAATAAAGGAAAGAATATAAAATATATATAATTTCCTAACAGGCCAGCAAAGTCAGGAAATAAACTTGACCAAAACTTCTCATTTCCCGCCGTTTTTTTTTAAAACTCAGAAATACACTGTTAAATTATCACTTTGAAAATATGTGATACGAAAACCAAACCTTAGTATGCCCCCCTCCTCAGCCTGAAAGTTCAGCTGATCGCCGGTGCTGTCACGCAGCCGCAGAACACGGGAAAGGCTCCGATCCCACGCGGCCCCATTTTGCCCTCAAATGGCTGCCGCCGCTCAAGCCGTACGGCGGGGCATCGCTTCGCAAGCCTGGTAGCCATCTTGCGGATTCCGCCCCCACAGCTTCCACAAATGGAGATGGAATCGCCGCTCAGCAAGTGCTACGCTGCTCGCTCCCAGTGCGAGCAGCGTGCGCCGGGACGGCCGGGCATGGCGATCTTTCAGCTCATTCCGCTGCCCCTAACAACTTGGGACAGCGCGAGTGCCGCTCATCTCATCCTCTGTCGGGCTCCCCTCCGTTATCGTCCGGGAGGGGAGAGCCGACCCGCATAAAGCGAACATGCCTTGGGGAAACGACGACAGCAATTGCCCGAAGTTGAAGGCCGCTAAGGCAGCACCCCCCCCCCCCCCACGGTCACAGAAACTAGGCGGGAAAAGCGAAAAGCTTTTATTTTTTTAAACAGACCGCTCTCAAATAAGCTAAGGTAAATAAAATCAATACAGAATAGATTATTAAAAGAATAAAATATTATTAACACTAAAAAAGTATTAAAGTGAATAAACTGGCAGGGATTAGACTAACTTTAAAGTAATTAGCCCAAAGAAAGCTAAATAGCAAGACAATTAAAACTAATATTCAAGGATTTCCGTTAAGTTGGACCAAAATTAAAACCAAGACTAACTCCTGTCTAGCTGTTCCCTATCTAAATCCCCAAGTGAGCCCAGAAGGTAGGCTCACTATGTCCTCCTGCTGCCTGGAGACTGGACACACTGGGGGCTGATGGGAGAGACCAGCAGGCTATATCCAGTGATGTCATGACTTTGACATGCCCAGTCTCCAAGCTGCAGGAGGTGCACTACCCAGACGTTGAGGACTAAACTGGAGGAACGATAAGGAATTGGCATCAATTGAAAAGCTGCAAGAAGGTTCCAGGAGGGATACTGGAAGAGGCTGAATAGACAGACTATGCATTGGTGGTGCAGAAAATTTCTAAGGGAATTCTGAAGAATCTGGAGTGGAAGTGATAGTATATGACGATAGATAAAAGACCAGTATGCTCCATTTAGTCTGCCTAGTAAGATGGCAAGAGTAGGTGTACCTGCCACTCCATGCAGGTCACCCCTGTGTATGTTGAGGTATAAGCTTACTGAGTGGTGGGTCCTGCAGGCCTCAATAACCTGCAGGACATTATTGCCTGCTTCCATTACTATGGAGTTAAGGAAAGAGTAGCAGCCAAGTTCTGTGTCATCAGACCCTTCAAATGGAAGTCATGTCTCATTGAAATATGTGTTAATCTGGCCCAAGCTACTTTGCAAAGATGCAGGGAAATGAAGGATGCGTTGCACAAATTGAGGTAAGGAGGAGTGCGATATAGTTGGGCCTTCTCCTTTGGGCTGGTATTCACAAGAAAGGAGAAGTGCTGGAGGACGTGCACGAGGGACAATGCTGTGAGAGCCCTGCTGGAAGCAAATGTGTTGACTGGCCTGAACTCCAGTCTCAAGGAGGTGATGAAACAGAAAGACCTCCCACATTGGCAATGTGTATCTCATGGGAGATCAAGGCTCTGGCACCAAACCTCCGAGATCGAGATAGCTGCATCAGAAGAGACATGAACTGTATGCACCATAGGGATTTTGGATGCCATGACTATGTTACACACTGTTTGGTACTACATCACCATTTAGGTCAAGAGGTGCCAGCGCCTCTGTCCTAAACAAAGGCAGGAATTATTAAGAGTTAAGGGGGAGGGTATGTCTCCATTCTCCCCTGCCTACAAATTTATTGTGATGAGGACATTTTTCCTGCTTTACAATGCAGGGACAGAGAACGCACAAACAGACTTTGTGCACACTGCATCTAATTGGGAGCACACTGGAGAAGAGCAGGGGCTAAGATGGTCAGTTGGGGTGGGGACATGCTGAAATAGGAATTACACTTACCTGGCAATTGTGGTTCCTTTAGGAACTCCAGTTTCGTCCTCAACTCCTGGGTAGTGTACCTCCTCCTGCAGCTTTGGAGACTGGGCATGTCCAAAAATGTGACATCACTGCATGTAGTCTGCCAGGTTTCCCATCAGCCCCCAGTGAACTACTGACAAAGCACACTCAAAGGAGCAACAAATAAGTAGCTTTATACAACATTTTAGCCAAATACCTTAATCGCATAGAGACACAACACTGAACCAGCGACTATAAACAATATTAATATTATTAGCATTATGTAATTTCTTTGTTTTGTTTTTTTGGAGACAGGCCTTTTTCCTTGCGCCCGTCCTCCCCCTTAACTAAAGATAAACTCAGACAGAAATACAGAGAAATACTCATACCTACCAGAAACAGCACTTGGTCCCCACTGAATGCCTCCTGCTTACAAGCCCATCCCAGGTGGGAATGAGACTAAACTGGAGTTCCTAAAGGAACCAACATTACCAGGTAAGTGTAATTCCTATTTCCTTATCGTTCCTCCAGTTTAGTCCTCAACTCCTAGGATGTAACAGAGCAGTATTAGTGGGAGGGACCTTTCCAACCGGCTTGTAACACCGCTGACCCGAATACAGCATCTTTTGCTGCCAACACATCCAGGCGGTAGTGTTTACTGCAAGTATGAAGCGACGACCAGACTGCCGCCCTACAAATTTCCACAGATGGCACCAAGCTATATTCCGCCCACGAAGTCGCTTGCGCTCTGGTAGAGTGAGCTCGTAGCCCTGCCGGAACTTCCCGGCCATCCAATATATACGCGGAGGCAATTGCCTCCCTAATCCACCGAGAAAGAGAAGCCTTCGCTGCTGCCTCTCCTTTACGCAGACCTCTGAATAACACGAACAAGCGATCTGATTTGTGACAGGACTTGGAAACTTTCAAATACTGTTGCAGAACCCGCTTCAGGTCCAAGCGACGCAGCCCGCGGTCCGAAGCACTGCCTCCTAGTGCCCCCAAAACTGGAAGGGATACCGTCTGTTTCAGATGAAACGGAGAAACCACCTTTGGCAAAAAGGAGGGCACCGGCCGCAACACCTCGAAAAAGATAAGAACTTTTCTCTACAAGAGAGCACCTGTAACTCTGAAACGCGCCTCACTGAACAAATGGCTCCTTCACAGACACCTTCTGTAATGGCTCAAAGGGCGCCTTAGACAACGTCCCCAAAACCAAATTGAGGTCCCATGACAGCACCACGACTCTACGAGATGGACGCAATTTGGAAATGGCCTTCAGGAACCGCAACACATCCGCATGCGCCCCGAGCGCCAACCCCTGCACCTTGCCTCTATAGCACGACAGAGCCGCTAGCTGAATTCTTAAAGAACTGGCAGCAAACCCTTATCAAACCCATCTTGCAGAAAACTCAGAATCACAGAACTGACACTATCGCTGCACGCACTTGCCTCTTGGAACACCAGTCCTCAAACACACGCCAAACACGAACGTATGCCAAAGATGTTGACCTTTTTCACACCTTCAGCAAGGTCAAGATGACTGTACTCGAGTAACCTCTTTTCCTTAACCTTGCCCTTTCAATAGCCAAACAGTAAGTGAGAATCGATTCACTTGGGGCATTTGAAGAGGACCTTGCAGTAACTGACGCTGGAGCCGCCATGGATCCCCATCGAGGAGTCTGATGAGATCTGTGTACCACGGCCGCCTCGGCCAGGCCGGAGCCACCAGCACACTCTCCCACGATGGGCCTCAATCTGTTGCACCACCCAGCCTATGAGCGCCCAGGGAGGGAACACAAAGGAGACCTAGCTGAGGCCAAGGCTGCATCAACACGTCGATCCCTTCTGACATCCTTTCTCGTCATCTGCTGAAGAACCGATTCGCTTTTGCAGACTGTAAGGTTGCCATGAGATCCATGATCGGTGGTCCCCACCTTTGAACTATCTGATCGAAGGCGTCCAGATGCAACTCCCATTCCCCGCATCCACTCGCACTCTGCTGAAGAAGTCCTCCGTCACACTGTCCTTCCCTGCAATGTGCACTGCTGAAAACGCTGGAAGACGACCTTCCACCCATTCGAACAGCACCTCTGCTTCCTCCTCCATGGCCACACTTCCTGTGCCGCCTTGCCGATTTATGTAGGCCACTGTTGCCGAATTGTCCGACAGCACGCGGACTGCTCTTCCTGACATGGTCGACTCAAATGCTCGCAACGCGAGCACTACCACCTTCAGTTACAATCTGTTGATCTACCACGTGGCCTCCTGTGCCGACCAGCGGCTCCGCGCAAACAGATGGGCGCAAATGTGCTCCCCATCCTGCAAGACTCGCACCCGTCAACAACGGGAGCCACTCCAGCTGCTCCAGGGAGATCCCCGAAGCCAAAGACATCGGAAGCAGCCACCACTGTAGAGCTCTCCTGACTGAGAGGACAGTGAAGTCTTATGTTTAGCGAGTGCACCTGATGGGACCAGCGGCAGAGCACACTGAAGTGGTCTCATATGAAATCTGGCCCATGGGACCACCTCCAAGGTAGCCGCCATTGTCCTCAGAACCTGAAGGTAACTCCAAGCCGAAGGCGCCGGAGCGGCTAAGAAACATCGGACCAACGCCCTCGATCCTTGGGCTCGACGAACGGGCAGAAACACAGCCCCTTTCTGAGTGTCAAAGCGCAACCCCAGATACTCAAGATTCTGAGCTGGCACCAGATGGCTCTTGGATAGATTGACCACCCAACTGAGACTCTCCAAGAGTTTTACCACCTTGTTCGTGACCTGAACACTCTGACCTCAGATTTTGCTCGAATTAACCATTTGTTGAGGTAGGGATGCACCAGAATCCCTTCCTTTCACAACGCCGCCGCCACCACCATAATCTTGGTGAAAGTCTGTGGCGCCGTTGTGAGCCCGAAGGCCAACGCCTGGAACTGGAACTGAAACTGCCCCCAAGGAAGGGCGAAACAAAGAAACCTTTGATGACCCGCTCTGATCGGTATGTGCAGATAGGCTTCCATAAGATCGAGAGACGTCAAGTATTCCCCTTGACGCACGGCTACAATGACTGACCGTAACATCTCCATCCTGAAATGCGGAACCCGGAGACAGCGGTTCACCCCTTTTAGATCCAAGATGGGACAAAGCGACCCGTCCTTCTTTGAGACTATGAAATAAATTGAGTATCGACCCCTGGCGTACTCTATCGGCACCGAAACGACTGCACCTATTAGCGACAAACGATCCAGTGTGTGACGGATCGCTAGGGTCTTTCGTTGCCCTCTGCAGGGCGACATCACAAACACCTCTCGCATGGGCATTGTGAACTCCAGCACATACCCTTCGCAAATTATTTCTAAAACCCACTGATTCGTGGTAATTTGGGCCCAGGCAGAAAAAAACCCTCGAAGCCTGCTGCCTATCGGTTGACTATCTACCGAGGCCCGCCTCATTTCATTGTGATTTCCTAGCGGGCAATGCAGCTGCTGAAGCAAAACCTCTACCCGCTCCTCGAAACCCACGGGCCCTAGACGCAAACCTTCAGTGCTGAAAGCCCCCTAAGCACGAGGTACAAACCTCCGGAAATCTCAGAACTGATCCCGAAAGGCTGGCAGGGACTTCCCATGTTTAGGCTTATCCTCCGGAAGTCTACCACCCTTAGACTCCCCGAGATCCTTAACCAATTTGTCTAGGTCCTCACCGAACAACAGAGTCCCTTTAAAGGGGAGTTTACTGAGTCAGGCTTTGGAAGAACCACCCACTGCTCAATTTCTTAACTACAGGGACCTGCGGGCTGCTACTAACGATGCCATGCTATTAGCTAGAGCCCTAATTAAATCATAATGAACATCGGACAAATACGCAGCCCCAGACTCCAGGCGATCTAGTTCCCTGAGAGCTCCCTGCTCTAACTGAGAAACTTGTCGCAGACTCTGGGATCATCTGAGACATGCTCGGGCCACCCAAGCTCCGCAAATGGAAGCTTGCAAAGACATAGCATCTGCCTCAAAGGACTGCTTCAACAAACCAGCCACCTTTCTATCCTGCGCGTCTTTCAGTGCCACGCTAACTTCCACCGGAATGGTGGTTTTCTTGGTAACCGCCAAAACCGCGGCATCAACTCATGGAAACCGAAAACGCTCCCTGTCCTTATCCGCCAAGGGGTATAATCTATTCATAGTCCGTATCCCCCCCTTCCGGAAGATCCCACTCATCCTGGAACATGCGGTCGATTACCCGGTGAACGGGAAATACCACCTGAGTCTGTCTCACCGCCTGAATAATCGGGTCCTCCCCACTATCGTCCTCCACTGGCTGTTCCGTAGCCAGATTCGGCTTTTTCAGGGATTCAGTGATGAGAGCAACTAATTCCTCCCTCCGGAACAATCTAATAATTTTTGCCTGATCCTCCGGCTTGGGAATCTCACCTTCCTCTAGTTACTCTAAACCGCCCTCGAGCTCTACGTCAAACTCCTCTGACTCTTGCCAGTCTACCTCCGAAGGCAAAGGCTCACGACACTTTGTCCTCTTAGTTGGTCTAGGCGACCCGACGCCCGAGTCAGTCACACCCAACTACTGCAGTGGCGCAGGTGAAGCCAAAGTATCCAGTACTTTACCCTGTCGCCTCAAACAGAAGGCCTGGTGCATAATTAGTACAAAGTCTTGACAAAATTCCCCGAGCTGATATCCAGATCCCCCCCCCCCCCCAGTATGTTTATTTCATTTACTTAACCGCTCTTCAGTGAAAGTCCACTCCAACTGGCACAAAACACCGCAGCACGAATCATATCCGGAACTGCAAGACAGGAGCACATCACACCCACCTTAAAGGACTTACACTGGCTTCCAATCAGTGCACGCATCAGATACAAAACTATCATAAACCTATACAAGATAAAACAGCACACATCAGCCAACAGCCTGCACACCCTCATACAACCAGACACCAGTACACGTCCAAGAAGAAAACAAACTCACAACCGAGTCAGCACCCCAACTGAATACAAACACACACGCAAGGACACAACAGACCGAGCACTCTCCATGGCTGCTCCAACAATATGGAACAAACTACCGGACGATTTGAGGGCAACTACAGACCTCAAGGACTTTAGGAAACAGCTGAAAACCATGCTGTTCATAGAACACTATGGACACATCACATAGTCTAAATAGCTGTATATCAGCACACGTCACCGCCTAACACTGTATGTATATAAGATGTTTTTAGCACCACTGTATATAGCCCACATTGTACATAACTCAAACTAATCTAGCACACAACACAACACGCACCCAACTAAATTTTCACCCCCACTGCATGTATAACACTCACACTACCAGATTGTTTGCTGTGATACCACCTTGATTATTATGATAAGGCGGTTTAGAAATACTGTTAAATAAAATAAATAAAATAAAATAAAGTCAGAGCGGTGTACAATACATAAAACAACAGAGTAGGGCACTAGGCCAGAAGTATTGAAAGGAAGTTACAATTCTTAAATAGGAAAGAGAGAAGGCTAGTAAAGAGCAGTGGAATATAGGAGAGGAGGTTAGGGTCAGGGGGTGGGGAGGTTGAAGTACAGGAGCCCCCAACTGTCCCACTGCAGAATCCTGACTGACTGCTGCAGGGGTGACTGTAGCCAAGTCCCCCTCCGATACAGCCTCTGCAGTTTGAAGCTCTGTAGCCTTCACCTCCATCTGGTGCTCCATGCTGGCAGAAACTGCCGTAACCCCTGACAGATCCCTGAACCAGCAATCGCACCTCTGCAGGTACCACACACAACACACTGAGGGCATGCCGCCATAAAATATTCACCCTCAATAGAGACACAACCAAGCTTGCTCAGAACTGTCCCCTTTCTCTCGTCTATCTTTTTTTTTTTTTTTTTTTGCTAAACTCAGCTCTTAACTAGGTCTAGATGACCCCACAATGCGCTGTAAATTCCACTAAAAACTACCAACCGGGCCTGCCAAGCCTACCCCTTCAGATCCCCTCTAGAGTGGGCAAGCCTTCTCAGCAACCCTTCTGACTAAACAAATCAGCAACACAAAGGAAGAAATAAAATAAACTCAAAAGAAACAAATGTCCTAAAAATGGAAATTACACTTACCTGGTAATTGTGGTTCCTTGAGGGAATCCAGTTTAGTCAGATACTTCTGGGTAGTGCACCTCCTCCTGCAGCCCGGAGACTGGGCATGTGCAAAAAACGTGACATCACTGCATGTAGCTCCTCCGCTCCCCCAGCCATCTCCAGTGAACTATTGACAAAGCACACTTAAAGGAGCAACAAGTAACTAACCTATAAAAATAGAACCAAGTCTTAGGAAAGAAAGGACACCAGAACAGCTCAGCAACTGCTTTCCAATGCCTACATCCCCTTTAAGGGGTTTTGTTCTGTTTTTTTATTTTTTACGGTTTTGTTTAGTGCGGGTTCATGAAGACAGGCTAGTTTTCTTCTACCTGCCTCCCCCTGAGCGAGTCACCATACAGACAGAAAAGAACAGAAAGCAAGCTCCGAACAGAACTTACCAGTAATTCCAGCGAACCTTAACGAGTTCAGCGCCCTAAAGCATCCCAGGTGGGAATGAGGACTAAACTGGATTCCCTCAAGGAACCACAATTACCAGGTAAGTGTAATTTCCATTTCCTTTTTGGTCATCCAGTTTAGTCAGATACTTCTGGGATGTAACAGAGCAGTAACTATTGGGAAGGACCCTTCCAACCGGCATGCAACACTGCCGATCCAAAGCCCGCATCTTGCGCTGAAAGCACGTCCAACCGATAATTTTTGCTTAAAGTATGAAGGGACGACCAAGTGGCCGCCCGACAAATCTCCGCCGGAGGCACCAAGCCGTGCTCCGCCCAAGACGTCACTTGAGCTCTAGTAGAATGAGCCCACAAACCTACAGGCACCACTCTGCCCTCCAAGATATATGTGGAAGCAATGGTCTCTCGAATCCACCGCAAGATAGACGCTTTAGCCGCTGCTTCACCTCTGCGGTGTCCCCCAAACACCACAAACAACCGATCTGACTTACGAAAACCCGCAGACACCTTCAAATACTGTCGCAACACGCGCTTCAAGTCCAATCCCCGCAAATGGCGATCCGCCTCGTTGTCCCCGGGCGAACCCAGAACCGGCAAGGACACCGTCTGATTCAAGTGAAACGGCGAAACCACCTTCGGCAAAAAGGACGGAACAGGCCGCAGAACCACCTTGTCCTCATAAAAAGACAAAAACGGTTCCCGGCAAGATAAAGCTTGAAGTTCAGAGATCCGTCTCGCTGAGCAGATGGCTACTAAACACACAGTCTTTAGCGTCAAATCCTTCACAGAAGCCCGGCGCAATGGTTCAAAAGGCTCCTTCGCTAGGGCCCCCAAAACGAGGTTGAGATCCCACGAAGGAACAATGACTCTACGAGCTGGACGGAGGTTGGATACAGCCTTCAGAAAACGCAACACATCCGGGTGCGTCCCCAACGCAACCCCCTGCACCTTGCCTCGATAGCATGCTAAGGCCGCCAAATGGACCCTCAAGGAACTAGCAGCCAGGCCCTTCTCAAAACAGTCCTGTAAAAAACTGAGCACCACCGGCACCGACGCTGTCGCCGCTCGGATTTGACCCCTAGAACACCAGTCCTCAAATATTCGCCATACGCTGCGACGCTCCTGCCCCCGCCCTAGGGCTAAAGGACAGGAGTGGGCTATTGTCCCGTGAGGAATGGATTAAAACACTTCCCTTGGAATGATGGGAGATGTAGTTTTGTTCTTCTTTCTCTCACTGATAAATGTAGTTGCGCCAGAGACGGTAAGGCTTTGCAAGAATATTTTATTCGTGTTGGGGAGATTCCTCCAGCGCATCAAAATTCAGATACATGAACATAAATGGTGCTTTAAATGGTAACAGAAGAAACTCAGGAATATAAGACAACGTAAAGTGAGATCAGCCTTTCTTCTATGGAGCTTAACTCAGCTGTGCCTCAAGAGGTGACTTACATATATTGCGGCCTCATGCAATCACTGTTCCATTCACAGTGTGAACTCAAACTCAGGTGCAAACAATTAGGTTTTCAGAGCACGGCAGCAGAAACTGCCACATTGTATTCTTTTCACACAAGGTACAGGGGCAAGCTTTGTTATACTGCTATTTCCTTACAGCACATTGAACAGTCCATGCTATTATCATCAGAGTTTATCAAAGGTAAGGCATTTTCCACTTGCATAAAAACTTCTGACTGCACAGAGCTATTGCCCTCATTCAGCTTTGACTGTCTGCCTGCTTTCAATTCTAAGAACTCTTTAAAGTCCTGAAGGAGCAATTCAGCCTGTTCAGTTCCTGACAAACCGTTGTCAGCCAACACTGAGTTTTTCTCCCAGTCAATAATGTTTCCCCCTTCAGCTCTTGGCTTGAATGACTCAGGGTAACAATTGGGATCTTTTAAAACAGCCTTAAATATAGGAGATGGTACTTTACCTTCTCTATCCAGGTTCCTCTAGAAACTGCTGTCTTTCTGCCAGGCTCCTCTCCTTTTAGGTAGCTCAAAAGCTTTGCAGCTCTGAGTGCTTCTGGGCCTCTCCGGTCCAAACTGTATCCACGAGGGCTCTGCCTTTTCCCAAGACTCTAAACCAAGGCTTCGTCCACTTCTCGTAGGACTTCCTTTCCAAGCACCTGTTAAGATTCTTGCAGGTCCTCTGCTGCTACCAGGCTCAGACGTGCAGCCAAACTGCTTCCTGGTCAACTGCTCATGGCTTTCCTGTTTCTCACAGCTATTCTGCTTCTGCTTCCAGGCACTCTGCTCACAGGTCCACTGCTCCTGGGAATTCTGCTTCAAGCTATCCTCTCTCTTCTTCTTCTTCTTGATCCCCTTAATCTCCTTAACCCGTTTAGCAGCGTCCTTCACCACTTCATAAAGGGATTCTTTTTCAGACACACCCCGTCCAACCCCTGGGTGTGCCCAATCAGCACTGCTCAACTCCTCCCCTGGGCTGGTCTTCATTCTCAGCTCACCAGAAGAGGGCTTTTTTTTCCTTTTAGGATTGTAAATCCTGTGTAAATCCTGATGCATTTAAGGATTTCCTTCAGTCTCCATTTCCTCAGGAGGGCGCTCTTCACCACAACGCGTACGTAAGCCAGCGAAGTAGACTTCTTCTGCGCCTTGAGCAAAGTCGTTATTACCGCCGCCAAATAACCTCTCTTCCTCAGCCTCGCCCGCTCAATGGCCAGACCGTAAGCGAGAATCGATCCACCTGAGGCACCCGAAGAGGACCCTGCCGTAATAGATCCTCTGACGCCGGCAACCTCCACGGATCCCCACCGAGGAGCCAAATCAGATCTGCGTACCAGGGACGCCTCGGCCAGTCCGGAGCCACCAACAACACGCTCCCTCGATGCGCCTCGATTCTTTGCACCACCCTGCCGATTAGGGCCCATGGAGGAAAGACGTAAAGCAGACCTGACGTCGGCCAAGGTTGCATCAGCGCGTCTATCCCCTCTGACATCCTTTCTCGACGCCGGCTGAAAAATCGACTGGCCTTTGCCGATTGGAAGGTCGCCATGAGGTCCATGACGGGCGTTCCCCATCTTTGGACTATCTGTGCAAAGATCCCGGGATTTAACTCCCACTCCCCAGCATCTACCTGCACCCTGCTGAGAAAGTCCGCTGTCATTGTCCTTCCCGGCAATGTGTGCCGCCGACACCGCCAACAATTGAGTTTCCACCCACTGAAAGAGCCGTTCCGCCTCTGCTTCCATGGGCATGCTCCCGGTGCTGCCCTGACGATTGATGTATGCCACCGTCGCAGAGTTGTTGGACAGCACCCGGATCGCTCTCCCCGTCACAGTGGCCTCAAACGCCTGCAGCGCCAGAGCCACTGCTCGAAGTTCCAATCTGTTGATGGACCAAGTGGACTCCTGGGCTGACCAACGCCCCTGCGTGAAGAGCTCCCCGCAGTGCGCTCCCCAGCCCACTAGACTTGCATCCGTCAAAAGGGGAAGCCAATCCGGTTGCTCCAGACTCATCCCTGTCGTCAACGACCCGGGAAGCAGCCACCAACGAAGCGAACTCCGAACCTTGGTGGGACAAGGAAGTCGTGCGTTGAGCGAGTCCTCCTGGTGAGACCAGCGACGAAGCAGCGCTCTCTGCAACGGACGCATGTGAAACCTGGCCCAAGGAACTGCCTCTAACGTCGCTGCCATGGTTCCCAAAACCTGGAGGTAACTCCAGGCTGATGGAGTCGGAGAGACTAGAAACCAATGAAGCAATGCCTGCAAACCCTGCACTCGTCGAGCCGGTAGAAACACTCTCCCTACCCGAGTGTCGAACCGTACCCCGAGGTATTCGAGCTCCTGCGTAGGGACTAAGTGACTCTTTGCCCGATTGACCACCCAGCCGAGCTGCTCGAGAAACCTCACTACCTTGTCCGTAACCTGAACACTTTCTGCTGCGGACTTCGCCCAAATCAACCAATCGTACAGGTAAGGATGAACCAGGATGCCGTCCTTGCGCAACGCCGCCGCCACCACCACCATAATCTTGGTAAAGGTGCGCGGCGCCGTCGCAAGGCTGAAGGGCAAGGCTTGAAACTGGTAATGCCCCCACGGAAGGGCAAAGCGAAGGAATCTGCGATGGCTTTCCCTGATCGGAATATGCAGATAGGCCTCCATCAGATCGAGAGATGTTAAATACTCTCCTTGCCGCACGGCGACAATGACAGACCTTAGGGTCTCCATCCGGAAATGTGAAACGCGTAAACAGCGGTTCACCCCTTTGAGATCCAAAATGGGCCGAACCATCCTTTTTCGGGACTATGAAATAGATGGAGTATCGACCCCTGCCGCAGTCGCTGGAAAGCACAGGACCCACCGCCTCTAACTGCAACAAGCGGTCTAGCATCTGCCGAAGCGCCAGGGATTTCTGTAGGCCCTTGCAGGGGGAGAGAACAAAGGAATGCCGAACGGGCCGGGTGAACTCCAAAGCATAGCCGTCCCGAATTATCTCCAGAACCCACTGATCCGACGTGATTTGGGCCCAAGCCGGCAGAAAAGCCCGAAGCCTCCCTCCTAATGGCTGACTGCCGGCCAGAGCCCACCTCACTTCATTGGGACTTTCTGGTGGGGGCCGAGGACGTCGCTGCAAACCCCCTACCGGCACCTCGAAACCCTCGAAAACCTTGCGCCCGTGGAGCAAAGCGTCCCCGTTGAAAGCCCCCCAACCGGGAAGAACGAAATCTCTGAAAGTCACGGAATTGCCCTAGAAAGGACTGCGAGGATCGCCCCTGCTTAGGCTTATCTTCCGGGAGTCTACCCCCCTTGGACTCCCCCAAATCCTTCACCAACTTATCCAAGTCCTCACCAAACAACAGGTTCCCCCGAAACGGCAGCTTACTGAGCCGCGCTTTAGAAGAGCCGTCCGCCGCCCAATTCCTCAGCCAAATGGACCAGCGAGCCGCCACCAACGATGCCATGCTATTAGCTAAGGCCCTGATTAAATCATAATGAACATCGGACAAGTAAGCCGCCCCTGGACTCCAGACGGTCTAACTCCCGCAGACCCTCGAGCTCTAGTTGCACGACCCTGCACAACCCCTGAGTCCACCTGAGACAAGCCCGAGCAACCCAAGCCACGCAGATGGAAGCTTGAAGCGAGAGGGCATCCGCCTCAAAGGACTGCTTTAACAAGCCATCAACCTTCCTATCTTGCGCATCCTTTAGAGCAGCACTGCCCTCGACAGGAATGGTGGTCTTTTTCGTCACTGCCGATACTGCCGCATCAATTTTCGGAGAGCGAAATTTCTCTCTGTCCTTATCTGCCAAAGGATATAAACGAGACATAGTCCTAATGCCCTTGAGACCAGCTTCAGGCAAATCCCATTCCTCCTGAATCATTCGGTCAACTACACGATGCACGGGAAAAACTACCTGAGACTGCCTTACCGCCTGAATAATCGGATCTTCCTCCCCTTCGTCCGCCGCCGGTTGTTCGGTCACTAATTTGAGAGTTTGTAGAGACTCCGTAATAAGCGGCACCAATTCCTCTCTGCGGAATAACCTAATATTCTTCGCCTGATCCTCTGGCTCGGGAATCTCTCCCTCCTCCAGCTCCTCAACTCCAGGCTCCAACTCCGACTCACGTTCCTCGGAGTCCTGCCACTCGACCTCAGGGATCCCGAACCTTGACTCTCTTAGGCGGACAAAGGGATCCGCCGCCCACACCCGCTGCGGAAGCCTGCGGAGATGGCGCGGACGATGCCAAGGCATCCGGCAGCCTACCTTGCCGCTGCCTACAAAATGCCTCGTGCATAATTAACACAAAGTCAGGAGAAAAACACCGAGCAGATGCTCCGCTCCCCCGGACAGAGAAGCCAAACCTTGCCCCTCCTGGGAAGCCTGCACGGGTGGCTGTGGAGGCCCTGATGGAGAAACTCCTACCATCACCGGCTCCACCTCTTGACCCTCAGTCGTCTGAATCTCCATTTGATGTTCCAGAGAGGCGGACACTGCCGTACACCCTCGGCAGATCCCAGATTCCGCAATCGCACCCCTCCGGCTGCCACACACCACACACTGAAGGCGTGTCGCCATAAAGGTTATGCAAACCCAGAAATCCAAATTTTTGTTTTGTTTTGTTTTTTTTAACCCTTTATGCCAGTACTAGAAGTGCAGAGCAAGTCGTTCCCAAAACCAGTATCAAAAACAAAAAAACACCCAGCCCCAAACCTCCCACCTCTGAAGAAAGAAAAGGGGCCAGGGAACTGCCTTCAGGAAAATAAAGCAAATAAAAGAAAACAAAACAAGAAACCAAACGTTAGCTAAGGTGAAATGGCCGAAGAAAAGTGTCTCCCAGCCTCTCTTCACTCCCTGCACTCCGGCAAGCGATGATCACGCGGCTGCCACGAGGTCAAAATGGCCGCCGCCGATCGAGTGAAAGAAAAAAAAAAAGGCGCCAAAACCGCCCGACGCTGGACAAACAACGGCAAAGAAATCAGCCGTTCTAACCCTGCTAGATCCCTGCTTACCTTGTCGCACCCAGAAAGGGAAGAAGGGAGAAGCGAGGCATCCGCGCTCGCGCTCCCGCACCTCCGGGAGAAACGCTGCACCACGGAGCAAGTACCAGGTTGTCAGCTGGCCGTGTCAGCCCAAGCGGGAAGGGAAAACTGAGGCAGGGCAATCCGTGTCCCGCTGCCGGACAAGAGCTCTCCCCCGAACTGGCAAGGGTGGAGAGATCAAAGCTGAGCCAAAGCCCATACACTCACACAAGGACACCTCAGCAGAGACAGGTAGAAGAAATCCTGCACTGCTTATCCGTTGCACGTTTTTTTTTTTTAAAGATAGTGCGCCAAAAAAAACAGAATCAAAGAGCGAGCCTGAAAAATAAACCAAAATTCCTATGCTCCTTAACCTAGCTCTAAAGTGAGCCCAGCACTAGGCTCACACGTCCTCCTGCTGCAGGGAGACTGGACACACTGGAGATGGCTGGGGGAGCAGAGGAGCTACATGTAGTGATGTCACATTTTTTGCACATGCCTAGTCTCCGGGCTGCAGGAGGAGGTGCACTACCCAGAAGTATCTGACTAAACTGGATGACCGAAAAGGAATTGCTTCTTAGCAGCTGCTCGCACCGTTTCACTGCATGCGGCGACCACGCGATCAAAATGGCCGCTGCTTAGCAATGGCTCCAAAATTAAACTTATGCTGTTCTTCACATAGGCTTGCTAAGGCAAGCGCTTACCTGCTGCTCTGTCCCCCCCCGAGAAGTTCCGATTGCTGAAATGCTGAATCGGACTTCCCAAATATGAGGCTCTAGCCCGCACAGCACTGCTTAGCTCACAGTGAGAGAAGCGCCATCAAACGAGCCTCCTGCTCGCACTCCGATCGCAGAGAACAGATCACAGCCCAGCTGCTTGCTGAAGAGCTCTCCCCCGATTTTGCCTGGGAGAGAGATCTTAATGCCACGAGTCTAGGAAATGGCACAGCATAAGAAGAGGGAGCAGAGACCGGCACAAGCAAAAGGTACGTTTTTTGTTTTAATTTAAAGCTACAGTACCGAAATCAAAAGAACTCCAAATAAAAATCCAAACAAACTAGTAAGCTAACGCTCCTTAACCATTATTCCAAGTGAGCCCAGCAACCAGGCTCACTACGTCCTCCTGCTGCATTGGAGACTGGACATACTGGGGGCTGATGGGAGAGCCGGCAGACTACATTGCAGTTATGTCACATTTTTGGACATGCCCAGTCTCAAAAGCTGCAGGAGGAGGTACACTACCCAGGACTTGAGGACTAAACTGGAGGAACAATAAAGAAGTCTCATTACTTCTTACTAAGTGCTCCAGCCCTCTCCGCCTGCTGAGATTGGCATGCTGGCTTCATTGTGTTACATCATTGTTTTTTGGGGGGACTTCTGGAATGAGTTGCAAATATAGATTGGTTGTGAGGAGAGAGAGGTGAGAGGACAAAGGATATTTTGGAGGAATTGCACCCTCCTGTTACTGCAATGGGAAGAGTGGATGGGGAAGTGGAGACCAAGGGAAGGTTACATGGCCTAGGCTAAGTGGAATGGTGACTGCAGTCTCCTGATGCCATTTTGGTGGAAGAAGTGTGCATGGAGGTGGGGGAATGTATGTGGAGAGAGAAATGCATGGAGGTATGTTTGTGAGCGTGTGGAAGGGGAGGGAGGAGGAGGAAAAAGGGTAGCCAACTTAAAGTGGTAACACAATGTTAGGAGGTTTTGATTCTCCTTTAAAGCAGCAAGAGCTCTATAAGGAACATAAGTTATGCCATACTGGGTCAGACCAAGAGCCCATCAAGCTCACTATTCTGTTTCCAACAGTGGCCATTCCAGATATCAGTACCTGCCAAAGGTAAAACACATTCCATCCATGATGCTTGTCCCAAAACTAAACAGTGGATTTTCCCAGTCCTCTTTAATAATGGTTTATGGCATTATCCTCCAGGAACTCGTCCAAACCCGTTTTGAACCCAGCTACTCTAATAGCTTTTACTACACCTTGAGCACAGTAGGTGGTTGAACTCCAGTAACCCCTTCAGCTCTGGGAACTGCTAACACCTAATCAGGAGTTAGTGGGCCTGATTACCTGAGAGCAGCTGAGGGCCTGCATAAAAGGCTCCAGTGCCTTGCCCTGTTTAGGCTTCCCTACAGGAGCTCTCCAGATCAACCAACAGTAAGGATTTAAGGGTTTGTTTTATTATATTAAGTTGTTAGCTCTCTGACAGAGCTCTTAAAAGGGTTTTTTGTACATTTTTAAAGCAAGCTTACTTACTTTTTAGTGCTTTAGTGGGACTTTCCTTGAGCACAGTAGGTGGTTGAACTCCAGTAACCTCCTCAGCTTTGGTAACTGCTAACACCTAATCATGTGTTAGTTCCCTCCCTACCCACCCCGACTCCCACCTACCCCTAGCAAGTAGTCTTGCTTGATAGGGCACCTCCCCATTTGACAAAGCACAGAGAATTGGACCAGCACATTTTGAATATAATTATGGAGATTTAACTGCTTTTTCTCTGAAAGGACAGCTGGGAAACCAGCTGGTACTTGGTAGATCTCTCTTTTTTGCTTTAACAGATACCTAAGCTTCACGAACAGAACAATGGCTGGGAAAAAACGTATCGCTAAAGCTGTTGCCCGTTACAGCTTCTGCCTCGGTCCAGACAGAGGTCCTAATGCCAGTTGACGGACCAGTTCCATGTGCAGGGTGCCTGCATGCTGAAGCTCTGAGGAAACAAGTGGAGGAACTCAGAGAGGAGGTGGCGAGGCTGAGGAGCATTCAAGACAGTGAGAAGTACATTGATGAGATGCTTCTTGCAGCAACCAAGCTCTCCAGCAGAGGAGAAGATGGGTGCCAACAGAATGTCGATGGTTGGACACAAGTCACCAGGGCCTGCAAAATCACCAATCCAACTTCTCCAGCTCTTGAATTGAAGAACCATTATGCAGCCCTGGAAGTGGAGGTGACGACAGCATACCTGGAAAGGGAAGAACCAGAGCTCAAGTACCCCAAAGTTGCAGAATCAGTGACCACAAGGAAACGAAGCGTAGTGGTGGTTGGAGACTCTCTGAGGGGTACTGAGGCATCCATCTGCCCGACCAGACTTGATGTCCAGAGAGATATGCTGTCTGCCTGGTGCCAAAATCCAAGATGTTACGGAGAGTTTGCCGAGACTCATCAAGCCCACTGACTATTACCCAATGTTGCTAATCCATGCTGGAACAAATGATACTGCCAGGTATACCTCAGAACATATCAAAAGTGACTTCATGGCTCTGGGACAGAGGGTGAAGCAGTTAGGTGCACAGGTGGTGTTCTCTTCAATCCTCCCTGTTGAGGGTAAAGACCAAGGCAGAGAGGCTCGCATCCTGGAGATGAATGCATGGCTGCATGGATGGTGTCATCGAGAGCGTTTTGGTTCCCTACACCATGGGATGCTGTTCCAAGGGTGGCAGAGCAGAGATGGCATCCATCTGTCCAAGAAAGGTCAACGCTTCTTCAGTAGTAGACTGGCTAATCTACTGAAAAGGGCTTTAAACTAGATTCGTTGGGGATGGGTGAAGAAAGCCCCAAGGTAGGTGATACATTAAATAACTTTATGGAAATGGGTAACAGGGGTAACATAGGGAAAGCAGTGTGTACAAATGCCCGTAGCATGGGAAATAAGGTCCCTGATGTTGAAGCTTTGGTGGGAGTGGCTGACTTGGATTTAGTGGCAGTTACAGAAACATGGTTCACAGAAAACCATGATTGGGATGTAACTATATCTGGCTATACTTTATTCAGAAAGGACAGGGTAGGAAGTAGGGGAGGAGGAGTGGCACTATATGCAAAAACTACTATTAAAGCTTTGGAATTACAGAGCTTAAAAGGGAGAGGGGAGGCATTGTGGGTTAAACTAGAAAGAGGGAAAGAGAAATCTATTTACATTGGTGTGATATACAACCTCCCTCACAAGAGAAAGAGATGGACAGAGTTAATTGAAGACATGCGCAGCATTGCTAGGAAAGGGGAAGTGCTACTGATAGGAGATTTCAATATGCCAGATGTTGATTGGCACATTCCTGCTGCAGTATCATCTAGAAGTAAGGAGATCCTGGATTCTCTACAGGGAGAACTATTCAGGCAAGTGGTAACAGACCCCACATGTGAAGGGGCCATACTGGACTTGGTGCTTACCAATGGTGAAAGTGTTTCTGATGTTGTAGTGGGAGATCATTTTGCATCCAGTGATCACCAGATGGTGTGGTTCAGTATTAGGACTAGGGCTGTTAGAATCCATTCAAAGGCGAGGATCTTAGACTTTAGGAAGACTAACTTTGCGAAGATGGCCAATACCTCGGAATCGTTAGTTGGATGGGAACAACTGAGGGATGTAGAAACACAGTGGGAAAAACTGAAAGGGGATATTTTAAGGGCAACCAACCTTTTTGTTAAAATGGTAAATAAAGAAGAGCTATAACTAAACTTTCTCCTTCAAAAATTCCAATAGTTGATCTATCTCCCCAAACACATATCGTTTATCCTGAAAGATTATGTGGCATTTGCATGGAAATTTCAGATAAAACAAAGCTCCCATGGCCAAAACGCGTGATCAGATCTCTAAAAAAGCCTTCCGACGCCACTGAGTGGCCCTGGAAACGTCAGGGAAAATTTGAACACATTGACCACAGAATTTCTCGAGTTTCTTCCTAAAATATGCCCGAAAAATCCTTTGCCTATCTAGATCTGAGGCTAGCGTAACCAGTAAAGTGGCTCTCGAAGATATCCCCCCAAATAAGAGACACACCTTATCTTCAAATAGCCTCTCCCACTTTCTCAGTAAGATTACTAGGACTTTTGTGTTGTCATGATACCTTTTATATAATCATGTTTGTAATAAGTTAACCTTATGTTACCCAAGTTTATATACCTGTTTGCTGTAAACACGTAATAGCCTGTTATTCTGTTGATGATGTATGTGAACCGCGCTGATATCAAATAGCGCGGTATATAAAAGACTGTAATAAATAAAATAAATAAATAAAATCTCGCCCTGAGAAGACTCTAAAAATTCGGAAATATTCAATGAAGGCAAAGCCTTGGGGTCACCCTGAGAACCTTTCTCCTGAGAAACAGATGCTGAAATGAAATCTCTGGTAGGGAGGTAATAAATATTTAACAAATCAATTGATTCCACATCAGATATCAACAGCACATCCTTCAAGTATTTATGAAAAAAAACAACAGGTGTGAGATAATATGTTTCCTCGCACGCAGGGAGTTCTCTAATAATTCATCTTGATGATGCAATGAAGTAACATCTTGAACCAAAGCATCAAGAACTCCCTGCTGCGAGGTAAACCTCTCATCTTGTGATTGAACAAACTTTTCCACAGTCAACAATCTAGAATCTTGATTAGACAACTTTTCCACCGTTTCTTTTGTGAAAACAGAAATTTTTTGCAGGGACGAATCCAAGGCTGACTCCATCTTTGATAACATAGCCCAAAGATCTTTTAAAGAAACATTTTCTGGAGGGGCACGAGGCTCCCCAGGAACAGGAAAAACAACAACCGAAGGAAGTGGAGGAGGCAGAGTCTCAAGTTTAGGCTCAATCTGCAAGGAGGAAGAAAGTATAGGCTCCCCAATCTCAGAATGAACAAAACTAACCTTAGAGGAAACTCCAGTAATGGATTTTTGCTCTTGCATAGTTGGGGTCGAGTCCTTCAAATGCGGGGAAATATCAGAAGATACAGTACTCATGGTTGACTTTTCCTCAGTACCAATATCCAACACTTGAGTATCAGGCAACAGTCTCCCGACTTGAACATGGGCGTCCATTGGACCGACTACCCTACCTGCTTTTGGTACAGCAGCCGGCAAAGGACGTTTCTTCCTTTTCCGCATCAATGAGGACTCCACTCGCCCCTTTGGTCACACGCCCGCTACGCGTCCCGCGTTGGGAGCAGGATATTATAGCCCGTTCAATCAAGCGGCCCCAATGAGAGGAGCAGCTAGTTTATTACTGATTTTTTCTTGTTGATTTGGGGGATCTTTACCAGGTTTTGATCAGATTTGTATTTTGTTTAGTATTCTTATAGAGCTTTTCCTGGATGTGGGCTATTAAGATATGTTCACTTTTTTCTGGTTTCAGATGAGAAGTTATTCTCATTTGTTGTTGCTTCCTTTTGTTTGCTGTATGTTTTCTTTATATAAATAAAAATTTGCAAAAAAAAAACAAAAAAAAAAGTGGTAAATAAAGGTAAAAGGAAAAGGAGACCGCTATGGTTTTCGAAAGAAGTAGCTGAAAAAGTGAAGAAAAAGAGGAAGGCCTTCATGAAATACAAGAGATCACAGAGAGAGGAAGACAGGCATCTGTATTTGGAAAAACTTAGAGAAGCTAGCAAAGTAGTCAAGAAGGCAAAGATTCAAAAGGAGGAGGAAATAGCCAATGCAATAAAATGGGGGGATAAGACATTTTTCAGATATATTAGTGAGAAGAGGAAGGGCAAGAGTGGTATTGTCAGACTCAAGGGTGCAGGGGAGGAATATGTAGAAGCTGATAAGGATAAAGCAGAATTGCTTAACAAATATTTTTGTTCTGTGTTCACAGATGAAGAACCAGGAGCAGGACCTCAGAAAACACCCACAAATAGGAACGGAAGCAAAAGACATCTTGAACAATTTTCAAAAGACTGTGTTCGTGAGAAACTCTCTCAACTTAAAGTAGACAAAGCGATGGGACCGGATGGGATACACCCGAGAATACTGAGGGAACTTGGGGACGTTCTAGCAGCTCCACTGACTGACCTATTCAATGCCTCATTGGAGTCGGGAGTGGTGCCAAAGGACTGGAGAGAGGCTCATGTGGTGCCTTTACACAAAAGCGGAAGTAAGGATGTGGTTGAAAATCACAGGCCGGTTAGTTTAACTTTGGTGGTGAGTAAATTATTGGAAACGCTGCTGAAAGAGAAAATAGTGAGGTTTCTGGAGTCCAGCGGATTACAGGATCCGAGGCAGCATGGATTCACCAGAGGCAGGTCTTGTCAGACAAATCTGATTGATTTCTTTGACTGGGTGACCAGGGAGTTGGACCGAGGGAGAGCCCTAGATGTGGTGTATTTAGATTTCAGTAAAGCCTTTGACACTGTTCCTCACAGGCGACTTATAAACAAACTGAGCACCCTAGGGATGGACCCTAAAGTTACTGCTTGGGTTAGAAATTGGTTGGGTGGGAGGCGACAAAGAGTACAAGTAAATGGAGCTCACTCTGAGGAGAAGGATGTTATCAGTGGTGTGCCCCAGGGATCTGTCCTTGGTCCAATTATTTTTAACATCTTTGTTAGTGATATAGCGGAAGGGCTTTCAGGTAAGGTTTGCCTCTTTGCGGATGATACCAAAATCTGCAACGGAGTAGACACCCAGGAAGGGGTAGATAACATGAGGAGGGATCTAGCTAAGCTTGAAGAATGGTCTAGAATTTGGCAGCTGGGATTTAACGTTAAAAAATGTAAGGTCATGCATTTGGGCTGCAGCAATCCAAGGGAGCAATATAGTATAGGGGGTGAAGTACTTTTGTCCACTAAAGAAGAGCGGGACCTAGGCGTGGTTGTGTCTGATGATCTTAAAGTAGCTAAACAGGCAGAAAAGCTAGAAGGATGCTTGGGAGCATACGGAGAGGAATGGCTAGCAGAAAAAAGGAGGTGATAATGCCTCTGTATTAGTCTTTGGTGCGACCTCATTTGGAGTATAGTGTGCAATTCTGGAGACCGCACCTTCAAAAGGATGTGAACAGGATGGAGTCGGTGCAGAGGGTGACTACTAAAATGATTAGTGGTCTTCATTATAAAGCATGAGAACAGACTGAAGGATATTAATATGTACACCTTAGAGGAAAGGCGGGATAGAGGTGATATGATTGAGATGTTTAAATACCTCCGTGGCATAAATGTTCAGGGATAGAGCCTCTTTCAATTGAAAGCAAGTTCTGCTACGAGGGGACATGGGATGAGGGTGAAGGGAGATAGATTCAGGAGTGATATGCGGCAATATTTCTTTACGGAAAGAGTAGTAGATCTGTGGAATAGTCTCCCAGCGGAGGTGGTAGAGATGAGGACAGTAACTGAATTCAAAAAAGCATGGGACAAACACAGAGGATCTCTAAAAGGTAAAAAGGGGACTGTTGTAGTTGTTATGGAAGGACAGACTAAATAGGCCATGTGGTCTTTTTCTGTCGTCGTATTTCTATGTTTCTACATCCTCCGGTAATGAATTCCAGAATTTGATTATGCACTGAATGAAAAAATATTTTTTTCCAATTAGTCTTAAATGTGCCACACTGTAGCTTCACTGCAGGTCCTAGTCTTTCTACTTTCTGAAGAAGTAAACAATTGATTTACATCCACTCATTCCACTCCAATCATCATTTGTTTTTTAGAGCTCCATCATTTCTCCTCTGAGCCCCCTCTTTTTCCAGTTGAAGAGTTCTAACCTTTTAAGCCTCTCCTCATAGGGATATCAATCCCCTTTACCATTATGGTGGCTCTTTTCAGTACCATCTCCGATTCTGCAATATCCTTTTCAGGATACAGTGACCAGAATTGCACACAATATCACAACAATGCACTATCAAATTGTAAATCCTTAATCTAAACCTTATTTATGAATTCTCAAGGATGTATAAATACCTCAAAATGCCAACTTATACAATTTATTTTGTTCCTATAAATCATGAATAATTCATGCATGTATACAATCAATAATTGATTCACAATGCAAATTATTATGTAATACATACAAACATTATTGCAAATTCCTACAAGTGAAACAATCCATGAGTCACAATCAATAAATTTATAAATGACAAACTTTGTTTATAAAATAAATCTTCCCCCTCCATTAAACTTCCCAACTATGGACCGCAGAGTATCACATAATACATTTTTCACAAAACAACAATCAGAAAATGTTGGTATCTTCTTATAGGTTGGCTATACAAAAGCACCAAAGCACCAATGTTTGTCATTTATAAATTTATTGATTGTGACTCATGGATTGTATTTTATTATTGGTATTATTGTATCATTTGTAGGAATTATGCATTAATGTTTGTATGTATTACATAATTATATGCATTAAGAATCAATTATTGATTGTATACATGCATGAATTATTCATTATGATTTATAGGAACAGAATAAATTTTTATATGTTGGCATTTTGAGGTATTTATACATCCTTGAGAATTCATAAATAAAGTTTAGATTAAGGATTTACAATTTGATAGTGCACTGCTGTGATAATAATGTATTGATTATTTTGCATGTTGATGGTGATTTATTTTGATCATAATAGTCAAGGTTCAGTGGCACAAGGGAGCAACACACAGGGATTATATCACCCTTTGGTTTATATTCTATTCCTTTCCTTATGATTTCTAGCATTCTATTTGGTTCTTTGCCATGGCTGCACACTGGGCAGAGGGTTTCAACATACTATCCACGAAGACTCCTAGATCTTTTTCTTGAGTGGCAATTCTTAAGTTGGCACCTTGCATTGTGTAGCTAGTTTGGGTTGTTGTTTAAGTGCACAACTTTGCACTTAGACACATTAAATTTCATCAATTATTTGGATGCCCGTCTCCCAATTTTTCAAGGTTCTCTTGCACTTTTTGACAATCCTCTGGAGTTTAAGAACTTTGAATACAAAGAGGAATTACCAGCAGAAAGGAAGAGGTACTAATGCCACTGTATAAGTCACTGGTGAGGCCTCAGTCTCCAAAACTGAACATAGTATTCCATATCTCACAAAGGATGTAAAAAGACTGGAAACTGTTCAGAGGAAGGCAACCAAAATTATGTGGAGCCTGCGTCAGAAGCCTTATGAGAAGAGACTCGAAGACCTAAATATGTACACTCTGGAGGAGAGGAGGGATAGGGGAGATATGACTCAGACCTTTAAATACTTATAGAGAATTAATAAACAAACAAACCTCTTCTAAAAAGACGGGGAAGCTGTAAAACTAGACAGCATAACATGAAGCTGCAAGGGGGTAAATTGAAAGGCAATGTCAGGAAATAATTTTTCACTGAAAGGGTGGTAGATGCTTGGAATGCCCTCCGATGGAAGTGGTAGGGGCAAATACAGTGACAGAATTCAAAAAGGCATGGAACAGACACAGTGGATCCCTTTACAGCAACAGGACAAAATCAAAATAAACTTAACTATCTAATTTCTCAACAAACAAGGGTGTCCTACACAGAGCGGTGGGTTCACCCCTAAACAAAAACATGGGAGGGATGACCTGCACAGAGCGGCAGGTGAACCTACTCTTGCCATCTTGCTGGGCAAACTAGATGGACCATACTGGTCTTTATCTGCCGTCATTTACTATGTTACTATGAATAATTTTGTCTCATCGCCAAATATGATCACCTAAGTCATTATACCCATTTCCAGGTCATGTATTTAAATATTTAAGTGCCATCAAGTCAATTCCCACCCCTGGTGACTCAGCAGCTACTGGGTTTTCTTGGCAAGGTAGGACAGGAAGTAGACAGCCAGGCCTTTTCTTCTGAGGCAGTGGACAGTAGAGTGACTTGCCCAAAGTCATGAGAAGTGCTAGTGGGACTAGAACACTAGTCTCTTGGATAGGAGGTTGCTGCTCTAACCTCTAGGCTACTCCCCCACTCAGTTTATAAATGTTACTTCACTATTCATCTTTCTCCATTGAGAAAATTGGCCATCTAGCCCTACACTGTTTTATATCTTTTAACCAGTTCCTAATCCACAATAGTAAACTGCCTCTTGCAGTCTCTCATGAGGGACTTTGTCAAAGGTTTTCTGAAAATCGTTACACTGCATTAACTGGCTCACCTTTATCTACCCATTTATTCACGCAGTCTCAAAAATATAACAAAATTAGCAAGACACAAATTTCCTTGGCTAAATCCATGTTGGCTTTCTGCCATTAAGTCATGACTATCCACAGGTAATTTTGTTCTTTATAATAGTTTCTACTATTTTGCCCAGTACAGATGTCAAGCTCACCAGTCCTAGATCACCCCTGGAACCCTTTTCAAAAATGGCATTACACTGGCGTTCTCCAATCCTCAGGTACCACATATGATTTTAAGGATAGTTCAGAGATTGCAGGCCTACTTCTAGTAATCTCATATTTCAGTTCTTTCAGCACTCTGGAACATATGCAATCCAGTCCAGGTGATTTACTGCTCTTTAGTTTATCAAATAGCTTGTAATGCATCTTTCCAGTTTACTGAGATTTCTTACAATTCCTCTGATATATATCAATTGAATATCATTTCTGGCATGGATAGGTTTCCTACATTATCTTCAGTAAACAATGAAGCAAAGAAATTATTCGGTCTCTCCGCTATGGCCTTGTCCTCTCTTAGTGCTCCATCTACCCCTCCATCATCTAATTGTCCAACTGGCTCTCTCATTAGGTGTTTTGCTATGAATGTATTTGAAAAAGGTTTTATTATGTGATTTTGCTTCCACAACAAGCTTCATTTCAAATTCTCTCTTATGCTGTTTCCTATTTTCATTATTAGGCTTTTTTTTTTCCATTTTCTGAAAGATTCTCTTAGCTGTAACAGCCTCTTTAACCTCACTTTTAAGTGATGCTGGCTGCCGTTTGGCCTTCCTTCTACCTTTATTAAACCATGGAATACATCTGGGTCTGGATTTCCAAGGCAGTATATTTAACCACCTCCCAAGACTGATGAAGACTCTTCACCTTTGCAGTCGCTCCTGTTATTTTTTTCTTACCCGTTTTCCTAATTTTATCATAGTCTCCTTTTTGAAAATTAAATAATAGCGCAGAGGATTTCCTTGATATCCTCCCAGTTATAGCATGCCTGATATAACATTGACCCAGCCAATACTGGATAATTGAAAAATCCCATTACTGTGTTATAAACTTTGCATGCTTCACTAATTTCTTATAGCATTTCTTCATCTGTCCATTCATTCTGGCCAGGTGGAAGTATGCCCCTACTGTCATCCACTTCCCCCTTTTACATGAAATTTCTGTCCATAAAGATTCTACAGTGTATTTTATTTCCTGCCCTGCACGAGAGTGTGTGAGGCCACCCAAAGGCTGCAGGGTCTTAATTACTATGCCAGAACCAGGACTATTGCAAAAATGGAAAGAATGCCAGGAAGGACAAGAGTCCAGCAGCTCTCTTCTCGGATAAGGCTGCCATAGCCACCACAGACCCCCCTAGAGGATGACGAGCAGCTCATAGGACAGATTCCGGAACCTCTGGCCGGCTGAATATCCCTACCCATAGCGCCATTCGTCACCTGCCCTGAGTCAGGTAAGGACAGACAACTGTAGCCACTGGCTAAGAGAGGGAGAGCAGGCCCTTCAGGGGTAAATCAGAGGCTTCCATGCAGGAAGGGCAAAGTCCAGAATGCAAGAATGAGGCTCCTCGCTAGCCACAGGTCACACAATGTTTCCTGGAAGAAGATAGAATATCACAGAAACACTATTTAAGGCGTGTCAGCCTGCAAGCGTGCATTAACTGCACTTGTATGTAACTGTATTAAAGGCACTTGGGTGTCACACACATTAGGACAACACAACCATCAGGTACACAAAAGGCATAAAATGCTACTAACGTGCAGAAAACAAACAGCGCCAACGGTCACAAGAAGTCCACCCCGGATTGCATCCCTCAAAGACAGAATCGAGCTTTGGTACTCACCCACTGAGCGCTCTAGACGGAGGATCCATGCCAGGCTCAGCTCTACTCCCCTGAAAGCCATTTCAATGGCTGGATGTGCGGCACTATGTGAGATGGCTGGCAGGCAGATATCAGAATCTTCTGAATCTTTGGGAGAAAGCAAGGAGGGGTAGGCAGAGGAGGGAGGAGCGCTGAGGTTGCATGAGGCTGTTGTACTCCAAGATCCTTCTAATTTGTGGCTGTTCAACAGGCATAAGGTGGTCATGGAGCTAAACCAATTTTCCCTTCCCCTATGGCTACCGAAAAGACCACAGTCTAATGGAGCCTCCCACATTGCACTCAAGTGGAAGAGTCACCTTTCTGTACTCAAGTTGTCATTCACGAGTGTTTAATCAATCTCTTTTCCTCTCAGTCCTCATATTTTCAGAGAGGAGAAAATCCATCCACCCATCATATGCTGGAGACAAATACTGAAGGGACCTCTGTTGCCTGAGGCAAACAGAGGCATGAGAGTGATGTCACTGAAACCTGTGCTTTTCATTGATTCTTTGTTGTTTTTCCTTACCAGCAGATTGGTGGAGACAGACTTTTCTGGACTGGTCTAGCAGGACGATATGGAACCATTATTAAAAAGAGGACAGGGAAAATCCACTGCTTACCCCAGGACAAGCAGCAGGGAACCTCTGTACCTTTTGGAACCTGAAAAGTACTTGTGACCTGAATTGGCCACTGTTGGAAACAGAATGCTGGACTTTATGGACACTTGGTCTGGCCTGGCATGTTTTAATGTTCTTATGACATACCCTAGCTCCAAGCAAAGGCTGGGCCTACAGGTCTCAACCATATAAACCGCAGAATCTTGGTCAGAGCAAGGAGAGACAACCTATCTGCACCAGTCCACATACCTTAATGTCTACTGGAGGCAGACACTGGCCTTTCTCTCAGTGCTGCACCAGTACTTATACAGAATGATAACATCACAAACTTGCTCAAGACTGCCTCACACCTGCTGGCAAAGGGGCATAACTCTCTCTCTGGACTGGTCTAGCAGAAAAAGGATATAATGGCTCATATACATATATATTTTCCCCTTGAGTATATACAAAAGATGTTAAAGGCTTGATTAAAAGGAATTTTCAATTGTCTATACATGCTCCATTTTATGCACTCCAGCAGATGGCACTCTTTGGCATGATGCAAGTACTATGACAAGCATCAACAATAAATTTGAGAAACAGATATTTCACATACCCTGGCTTAGGGGTTGAGGTTCATGACTATTTTTATTTTATTTTAGTATACATTTGTATACCGCTACTTCCAGCGATCAGCAGCGGTTTTGATTACAGATTGGAAATTGTCAAATCATGACAGGAAATTTTTGAGGTATAAACACATTGATTAGACAGGAAAGCACAGCACACAGAGAACTATTTTACAGGGAACAAGGGCTATGGAGGGTTAAGTGGCTTGCCCAAGACCACAAGGAGCACCTGTGGGACTAGAAACCCGTGTCCTTCCGGCCCAAGGTTGCTGTCCTCTAGTGGGATTTGAACCCCCGACCTTCTGGCCCGAAGTACCGGACTATACTGATTTGGACCAACTGCCACATCAAAGAAAAGAAACTCTGACCCAAATTGTTGAATAGTCTGCAATTCAAATGTTTTCCTGAAGAAAATGCTTACAACGAGTTTCTTAAAATTCTACCTCAGGTAAAATTTTAAGCATCCCTGCATGAATACTACCTGCCTGTGGATTTTTCAGTGGTCCACTGTAGGTACTGGTCTCTCACATTACTGTGTTACAGCCTGAGTCTACTGTGTGATGCTTCAAAAAGCAATTCAAATTACATAAGATATGCCATACTGGGTCAGATCAAGGTCCATCAAGCCCAGCATCCTGTTTCCAACAGTGGCCAATCTAGGTCATACGTACCTAGCAGTTTGCCCAAAAGACACAGGTTCCACAATGCTTGAATTCAAATTGTATATCATCAATAAAAAGCAGATCATATGGCATTTCTTATGTTCTTAACCCAATATTGGGTGCCAATTAAGGTGATCCTCGCTTCCTCTAGTGGGCAGTGTAGTGAAGACCACTGGTACTCTGAGATCTTCCCATCATTCTCGTTCATTTCCCAAAGCTGAGAGAGAAAGTTACCCCAACAGAATGAGCATTAAGAAACACTGCATAATCCTGGCACAAAAAAACAAATGGTAGCTACAGAAGGCCAGAAACATCTAGGCAGGGACAAGAGCATTTTAGGGACATTCTGCCTAACTGATCAATACAGAATTCATGCAAAATTCTGCTTTTGCCTTGCAGAAAATCAGCAGAGACCAAAAGAGAGAAGCATCCACAGCAAGAAGGAAGTAATAGCACAGCATCGGCCAAGAGAGGTATTTAAAATAGAAGAGTGAGGCTGCAATAATGCAGCAAAGGAGGCGTTTAAGTATAACCAAAGAGCACAAATGGGAGAGGGGACCTTGCTGAGCAACGAGGAAACTCAGCATAAAGAGTTGAGCCTAGGATGGGTTCAGAAAAAGCCAGTGAACTCAGAGGGCTGGTGATAAAAGAATGAATTTGGAGTAGCAGAGTACATTGTAGGGGTGCTGAGCCTGGAGGAGAGCAAGAGAGCGAGGAGGAGGGAGGCCTGGACACCAATAAAGCTGTGGTGGTCAAGTTGATGATTATTATTTTTTTAATTCTGCATCTTTGAGTAGTCTTTAGCATTGTGGCCAACCGACTGGAAAAGATCTGTGTTCATACTAATGACAAACAAAAATGATCTAACTGTGCAAATTCTCACACAATTACTCTGATCCCACACACCAGCAAGATTCTACTCATGATCATTCAATGGAAACTACAACCATACCTGGAATGAGAACTGCCCGCAAGCAAGGTTCAGGAAAGAGCAAGAAACATCATCGCAGATGCAAGATGGATCCTTGAAGAGAAAAAAAAAGAATACCAAAAGGATAGCTATACAGCTGTGGTCAACATTATTGGCACCCTTGCATTTTAGGTATGTTGGGTACAATATCTTGACAAATAATTGGAAATATTCTAACTGTATGTTGTCATAATAGTTTAAGTATGTTCAAAGGTATACAACAAGAAAAGAGATGTCTGTGCAACTTAAGATGTAGTAATTTCTGAGAAAAAGAAAATATGACCCAGACAGGATTAATGGCACCCTTCACTAATATTAGGTTGCACAATCCTTGGCAGTGATGACAGCCTCAAAGGTTTCTTGTAGCCATTTATATGTTTCATACATCTATCTGCTGATAGCTTCTCCCACTCTTCAACTGTGATTTGTTTCAGCTCATGAATTCCTTTTACCAAAGGCCGATTTCAGCTCTTTCCAAAGGTTCTCGATTCTGCCATCGTGTTTCTATGGATTGAGTTCAGGACTCACTGCTGGCCAGTTTAAAACAGTCCATTTTCTTCCTTTTTAACCATTCTTTTGTACTTTTGGATGTATGTTCTGGGTCACTGTCCTGCTGGAGGACCCATGACCTTCAAACCGAGATCTAGCTTTCCAACACTAGGTAGCACATTTCCCTTCAAAATATCTTGGTAGTCTTGACTTCATGATTCCTTTAATACGTTCCAGGCCTTCAGTTCCTGAGGTAGCAAAGCAGTCCCACAACATTATGGAACTTTCACGATATTTAACTGTAGGAAGGGTGTTTTTTCTCTTATAAGCTTCATTTCTTCATCCTTAAGATATACCGCTGGTCTGCATTGCCAAAGAGCTCAGGTTTGGTTTCATCTGTCCACAGAACACAGGAGGTTTCTCAAGATAGGTTTGGGCAAAGATCAGGTGTGCCTTTTTAAGTCTGTCTTTGAGCAGTGGGGTCCGCCTTGGTCTTTGCCCATGAAGTCCTTCTTTGTTTAATGCATGGCATATGGTGCTATTTGAAACCACTACCCCACATTGCTCCAGGTCAGCCTTAAGATCTTTGGATGTGGTATGTGGTGTTTTTCCAAAAGTGCGCACTAGCTTCCAAAAACTTATTGGATTAATTTTCCTGTTTCCAGCACATCCTGGGAGGTTCTTGTCAGTTCCATGAGCAGAAACCTTATTAAATAAGATTGCAAACAATAGACTCAGGAATCCCAAGGTCTTTGGAGATGGCCTTGTACACCCCTTTGAGGTTTGGTGATAATGGCTTTTCTGATGGTCTCCAGCAGCTGTCTTATCTTCACCATTGTGAAAACAGAATAGAAAGTGAATGTGGGGCATCATTCATTGGCTGATTCAAGTCATGTAAGTACTGACAATTGATCAGAGGTGTGTCTAATTTTACCAAAATGGGAACATGGTTCTTCTGTTCAAGCTAATTAGAACTGTTTAGAAAGGTTCCAATAATCAGCTTATACCCTGGCAATGTCCCAGTTTTTGTACCATTTCCTATTATTTCCTTTTTAAATATGTCTTGTTTTATTAGATTTTTTGTGTCAAATATGTGTGCTCATATAGCCCAAAGCCAAATATTTCACTGGCCACTTTTTTTATTCGGGGGGGGGAGATAATGGACATTAAGGGGTTTAACTGTAAGGGTGCCAATAATGTTGACCACAACTGTATGTGTTTTGACTACAGCAAAAGTTGTGATTGTTTAATCATGAAGAACTCTGGACTATATTAAGAAGGAACAAAGAGAAACAGAAAGGTTTAAAATTGGCAAAGGTGTGTCTGACAAGGCTGTGTAAGTCCCCTTACCTGTTTAGTTTATAGGTAAAACAAATCAGAGAAGCAGGGCTATATGAAGGACAACTGAGGTGAGAAAATTGGAGGAAGACTCCACAACCTTTGCTATTCTAAAAGTAAAGACCACATCTTACCAAGTTCAAGTAACAGTTTTAAATTGAGCCTGCACCTTAACATGAAGAAAACAAAGATCCTGACAACTGGTAAAATCAATGATGTCTACTATTTCTATAAGGATGACAGCTTTAACCTGCTTGGATCCATCAATAAAGAAATGAAACAATCAAAAAATCCTATGGCACACTGCTTTTGGCAGAACTGCTATGAAGGACCTAAGATTTACAAACAAGATTGTGCATACAAAGATTCAACTTGCACATCCATATGATGCTGAAAACACCATGGACGTGCAAGTTGGACAGCGAAGAGAGAAAAGTAAAAAAAAAAAAATAATAATAATCAATGTCTTTTGAATTATGGTGTCTTGGTAAAGAATACTGTGTATACCCCATGGACTGCAGAAGAACAGATCAGTTGGTACTAGAGGAGATGAAACCTAAGCTTTCTTTAGAAGCTGAAATGACAAGACAGGCTTTCATACTTTGGACACATGTGAAGAGAAAAATCATTAGAAAAACACCATTATGCTTGACAAGATTAAAAATGTCAATGCAAGAGAGGAAGGCCTGCGATACAATAGATTGCTACAAACAGCAGCAGCTATTGAACCAAATGACTTCCGAACAGTCTTCCAGGCCATCATAATGCCCCACTTCGATTACGCCAACTCTATCCTACTTGGCCTCCCAAAGAACTCGATAAATCCCTTGCAGCTAGCTATGAACACCGCAGCAAGAACCCTCTGTGGAGCATCTCAAGGAGACCACATTACCCCTATTCTGAAGAGCCTACACTGGCTCCCCGTACAATACCGTATCACATTTAAGATCTTAACCATGACATTTAAAGCAGTTAATAGAATCACCTCAACCACCTTGTCAGACCTGATACAACCCACCCCAGACAACAGATTAAGGACCACGTCCTACAATACCATCCTTCTCCCAAAAGCTATCACTAAATGCAACAAATCAACAAGTAAACGTGCCTTTGCCCTGTTTGCCCCCTCCAGCTGGAATTCTCTCCCAGCAGAAATCCTGACCATAAACAACCTCCCCCAATTCAGAAAGGCCCTCAAACACCACCTATTTCAACAGCACATCTATAACTCTGACAACATCACCTAGACAGCATTACATGACACAACAGTCTCTCAACCCAGAGCCGCAGAACCAATCTCCAATTTAACTTTCAATTACATAGAACCATCCCTTACAGGGCTGGTATTACAAATCCATCTACGATGCAACCCTCTTTATGTACATAGTGTATAAAGTTCACCTGTTATCCAAGTTGGAATTCCCTGTTATATGTAAGTTCAATGTCTGATTGTTCCACATTGTACAAACCTGTTCATTGTAAACCGCGCTGATGCCGAATAGACAACTTTTTGGTGGTGGTGAGAAACTAGGAGGGATGTGACACATTCTATCTACCCTTTTGATGTCGAGGACATCTGTACCTTGCCCACTCACAATCGTACTTGACAGAGGTGTACGGCAGGGGTCCCCAAATCCAGCACTGGAGGGCCACAAACCAGTCAGTTTGGCAGGCTATTTCTAATGCATATATATCTCATTCATATTCATTGTGGATAGCCTGAAAACCCGACTGGCTAGTGGGGTCCCGAGGACAGGGTTGAGAACCCCTGCTCTAAGGCATTTACATGTGAGAGGATACGTTCTATGTAAAAGTGTGCGTTATAATGTAAACCGCTTTGATTCTACGATAAGGCGGTATATAAAAATTGTTAAATAAATGAAATAAATGAAAAAAGTAGAGACTTTTTTGTACTGCACTGTAGATCGATCAACCATCACTCAGAGACAGTGATTATATTTTGTTATACAAACAGAAAGCAACATACAGAATTTGAAATTTTCTGTACAGAATTCCCCCAGGAATACAATATGGACTAGCACTGGGTACCAACCATGTTATCGTCATGTCTACCTTGTAATATCACTACTATATACATTTCCCCTTTTAATTTCATCACTGTATGTCTACTTTGGCAACCCAAAACTGCCATGCCAATAACATATTAGAACCTATTGAGAAAACCTTTATCTAAATTAGGCCCAAAGCCTAAATTTAAACAAGGCACTCACTCAAACCAGCGCCACATCCATAAAAATCAACTTTGTAAAACAGACAGAGTTGCTGAACGCAATACAAATAACTGTTCCTTTAACACAGTGAAAGTCTGATCAATACCAAGGATGCATGGGCACCCATGGAACCATCTGTACTTCATACCACTGGAATTTATTTGGGATAAAGAGTCCATATCCTCCCCTCAGAACTAATAATTTAGACCACATTATTGCGCAATGAAACATCACCTACATCTTACCAAGACTATCAACTGATTCTAGTACTTAAGGATACGTTTACCAAAGTATATTAACTGCTACCATAACGATAACACAGGATCATCATGCCGTGGTAGCGGCTAGCGCAGGCCAATAAAGACAATGCAGCAATTTTCTGTAATGTCTGCATTTTGTGCTGCAGTGGCAGGCCTGGGTGGGATTAGGGTAGAGAGTGGATGTGCCCATAATGCACAATCACCCAGTAATTGCCAAAGCTGTGGACACTGCAACTGCACCAAATGCTACCTCAAATGGGTGACGGTAGGCAAATCTGCGGTGCATGCAGGATGTGTTCCTTGTGGAAATTTTGTGGAACCCCCCTAGAATGCATGACTTTTGCAGCCACCATGGAGCTTTTGCAACTAACACCTGGCGATAGCTGCAAAAGCTGATCTTACTTTAGTAGGCATACCCCTTAGAGTTGAGAACCAAGCTCCTGCTTTTTATACTGAAATAATCTGACAGGTTAGCCTTGGAAAACTGCAATAACAAATCTTGTTCTCTCTCTTAAAGAAGAAAATAAACTAGTAGATATGAACCATAAAAAAAATCAGGCCTCCAAACTTTAAAAGTCACCAATTAAGACTGCTTCTCTTCCATATTCAAAGGCTTCTCTTATTTTCAAAGGTAAAATACTTACAACTTACTGTGCAGAGCAAAAAAGTATACTAAAAGGTTTCAAAACAATATTTAGCAAGTTATAACCAATATCAACAAGCTCCTATTAAGCTTACATACTTGACGACCCCGCTCATTAGATGGCATAATATCCATGCACTTTATGAACTTGAACATAACAATGAGGAGTGGGTAATCATATTAGCTCATCGAGGGCAAATAGCTCTTTTACAGAGCATATTGAGACCATTGGTCAGAAAGAATAAATGGTCTACCACGCCTAATATGATCAGGGAGCGTTTTACAGAGCAATGCTGCACACAGCACCTACGCCTCATCCAACACTAACAGCTTTAGGTTTTTATAAATTAAAAAAAAAACCCAGAGCATTAAATAAATATTGACGCTGTTCCCAACAAGTATACTTGATAAGTACGGGCTTCCTGTAACTAGTAGCTGAAGCAATCTATTACAAACCTCCTGAAACAGACAGCAAACAGTGCATACTTAGAAAAGTGACTGATTATTTCTGAAACTAAAATACTGGGTAGGGTCAAAGCCCCCTGTTTCAAGCCCTCAAACAGGAGGCCGACAAACCGACTCTGTAAACGTTGCATTGACTCTGAGTGGGAAAAACCGGCGGCCCCAGGTACGAAGCAGCCCCCGGATGCAATGTTAACTGCCGCCAGTGGGAAAAAAAGGCTCAACTCCCCTTTCGCCTGAACGGCTTCTCGGCCAGTGCAACGGGAAGAGAAGGAGCCGGGGCCTAGCTGCCAGCCGGAGCCGGGGCCTAGCTGCCAGCCGGAGCCCGGGCCTACGTTCCCCCCCCCCAACCCGCTCCACCTCAGTAATGGTGTTAGGCGACAAGGGGGAGGCGAGAGCCCGGCGGAAGGGGGCTGCCACAGGAAAAGCCGGCCTCAGGAACCGGGGAGGGCAGGGTGCTCCATCGCCCCAGACAGGATGGGGGCGAAGAGAGATGTCAGCCATTTTCCTCTGCACGCCAAACACAAAATTACACATGAAACGACAACACAGCAACGGCTGCAGCTGTAAAAAGCAACCCCGCACCCATTTCGCACGGGCTCCCGAGCACCGGCAGCCGCAGCCGAGACCCCGGCGGGAACACTAGTCACCGGAACTCTGACACTCCCCCACCCGCCTGCAGGACCGAGACCCGGCACAGCGACACTCACCGCAAGCCAGCGCAGCCACCCCGCACGCCTCTTCTCGGCCGAGCCAGACAAGCCGGCTCGCCTCTCATAGCAGGAAACGGGAGGAGCGAGCGGGCCCGAAGCCGGGAAGCAGCACTTCTCTCCGACGGGTGTCTGCAGCGGCTCTGACGGTCAAAGGGGGCCCGAGCTCCCTCCGAGGCGCGCACGGTCACTGAGCACTGGGGGGATGGGGGCGTCCACTCGCCCGCCCCGGCCGGCGGTGCCTGCTCCTCCTGCGTCACCAGCTCCTCCTGGTCCCTTCCAACGGCGGCGGCACCAGCGCCGCCGCCGCTCCGGTCTTCTCTTTGTCGCTCTCCTCCGCCTCCTCTCCGGCACGCGCGTGGGGACCCGACCGCGGACACCTCGTTTTCCGCCTCCGACAGTGCCTGCTATCGCTTTCGCAGTCCCTCACCGTTGCTGCCCAGAGGCGCCCCCCTCAATATGGCGGCTCCGACAGATACAGAGGCGGCACTAGGGCCGCGGCGGACACCGGAGCACGTTTAGGGAACGCGCCGACGGCCGGGCGCCGCTACGCACGAGCACGTAACGCCGTGCACGTGGATGAGGGAAGTAGGGAACAGCTGGCAGGCTGTTTTGGCGGCTTCTGCGGCTGTGTGGGGACTTTCAGGACCATTTACACTGCCATAGCTAGTCTACGTTAACGTGTGATGGAAGCGTCGATAGTAAGGACACTGCCCCCGCATCTGGGAATCGCAACCAATGTCTCTCTATTTCTGAGTCTGGAAAGAGAAGGGGGAATGCTCCACTCACAGGCCTTTGGCGGTCGGCCTTGTTATCGCATTGTGATTGGTCAGCGTGCGCGGCACTGTCGCGTATGCCCAGATAATGACGTCAGGAGAAAGGCGGGAACAGTCTGCTGTTTCCGCTCCATCCGCATTCTAGTGCCGGCGACGTAGGAGGGGTCAAGTTTGCAGAATTCTATTTCTAGGATAATAGTTTTCTAAAAGTGTTTTTAGATCTGCTGTTAAATATTATAGACTTCCTTTCATAGTTTTGCATAGATCTAGAAATCAGTTTCTCAAAGGGTGGATAATTAAAGAAGTTAGGCTTCCGCGACTAGTATCATGATCTTTGTAGATTTCCGGGTCATACCGCCTCTTAATAAATAGCTGCACTTTTTGATGCACTTTGATTTTGCAGAAAGCACTTCCTGCTGTGCCGTGTAGGCTATATATTGCAAACAGTTATGGTTAACCTTTTGGTTAATATTTGAACTGGTACTTTTTTAAAACGTCATAACTGGCAATATGTTTTCCTGTAGTTCTAATCTATTTTGAGCTCCTCTCAGGCATTACTTTTCTAATAAACGAAAATGTATGGTTTCCAGTAAGCCTCTTCAATATAGTGCTACTAGCTTGCTCCATTTTTCCATAACAGGTTGGTTTAATCATGATTTTTACTCCAGTGGCAAACATCATACATGAATTTGTTTTGATTTCCCAAAAACAGAACCATACATCTGTGTTTGCATTAGCGTAAAACCAGAACTGGACCAGCCCATCTTGAAAAAAGGACCAGTTGGCAGCTCCACTAGAATACCCATAAATAGTGATCAATAAAAAGTGCAGGTGCCACATTTATATTGGGCTAATTTAATACAATTCCCTATAGCTTCTGAAATCCACATATCTTCATATAAGTAAAATCAGCAGGGTAATAGAAAGGATGATAAGAACATAAGATACCATACTGGGTCAGACTAAGTGTCCATCAAGTCCAGTATCCTGTTTCCAACAGTGGCCATTCCAGGTCTCCGTTACCTGCTGAGTTCCCAAAGGAAATTGAAGGATGAACAATTGATAATTGCAGCCCAAGACAGCGGATTACAGACAAGATAGTTTACAGCAAATATTGAAAAAACTGGCAAAACAAATATATGTCGATTCTGTAAGAAAGAGCTAGAAACAATGACTTCACTGTGATGGCAGAAAATTCCTATACCAAAAGGCACAACAAAGTACATAAGAACATAAGATATGCCATACTGGGTCAGACCAAGGTCCATCAAGCCCAGTATCCTGTTTCCAACAGTGGCCAATCTAGGTCATGCATACCTAGCAGTTTCCCCAAAAGACACAGGTTCCACAATGCTTGTACTGGGTCAAGCATTGATATCCTGGGTCCCTTCTTAATAATGGTTTATGGACCTTTCCCTCCAGGAACTTCTCCAAACCTTTTTTAAACCCAGCTACACTAACAGCCTTTACTACATCCTTTGGTAACAAATTCCAGAGTTTGATTACCCGTTGAGTGAAAAAATATTTTCTTTAATTAGTCTTAAATAGTTTACCCTGTAGCTTCATTGCATATCCCCTAGTCTTTCTATATTCTGATAACGTAAACAATCGATCTACATTTATCCGTTCCAACTCCGTTCATTAATTTATAGACTTCTATCATATCTCCCCTCAGCCGTCTCTTTTCCAGGTTAAAGAGCCCTAACCTTTTTAACCTTTCTTCATAGGAGTATCCTTCCATCCCCTTTACCATTTTGGTGGCTCTTCTCTGAACCTTTTCTAATAACGCTATATCCTTTTTCAGATACGGCGACCAGAATTGCACACAATATTCAAGGTGCAGTCTCACCATGGAACGATATAGAAGCATTATAATATCTTTTGTTTTATTTTCCATTCCTTTCCTTATGATACCTAGCATTCTATTTGCTCTCTTGGCCGCTGCTGCACACTGGGCCAAGGGTTTTAACATGTTATCCACAATGACGCCTAAATCTTTTTCCTGGGTGGTGGTTCCTAATGTGGAACCTTGCATCATGTAACCATAGTTTGGGTTGTTCTTCCCTAGGTGCATAACTTTGCATTTGTCCACATTACATTTCATCTGCCATTTTGATGCCCAGTCTTCCAATTTATCAAGATCCTCTTGCAATTTTCCACAATCCTGTTGGGTTTTAACAACTTTAAATAGTTTTGTGTCATCTGAAAATTTGATAACCTCACTTGTTATTCCACTTTCCAGGTCATTTATGAATATGTCAAAAAGCAGCGGACCCAGCACAGATCCCTGGGGTACACCACTATTCACCTTTCTCCATTGGGAAAATTGGCCATTTTGCCCTACTCTCTGCTTTCTGTCTTTTAACCAGTTCCTGATCCACAATAGTACACTGCCTCCTATCCCATGACTCTTTAGTTTTACCAAACATCTCTGATGAGGGACCTTGTCAAAAGCTTTCTGAAAGTCCAGATACACTATATCAACCGACTCACCTTTGTCCACCTGTTTATTCACACCTTCAAAAAAAACAACAGATTAGTAAGATAAGGAGTGGCCTAGTGGTTGGGGCACGGTACTTCAGGCCAAAAGGTCAGGGGTTCAAATCCCACTAGAGGACAGCAACCTTGGGCCGGAAGTACTAGGGTTTCTAGTCCCACAGGTGCTCCTTGTGGTCTTGGGCAAGCCACTTAACCCTCCATAGCCCATGTTCCCTGTAAAATAGTTATCTCCAAGTTATAATGCCCTGTTCAATGTAATTTCAGTTTGTTCAATGTAAACCACACTGATGCAGAATAGCACAGTATATAAGAGAATGTAAATAAATAAGATCTTCCTTGTCTAAAGCCATGTTGGCAGTCTCCCATTAGGCCATGACTATCTACATGCTGAGTAATTTTATTCTTTATGATGGTTTCTAACATTTTTCGTGGTACTGATGTGAGGCTCACTGGTCTGTAGTTTCCCGGATCACCCCTGGAACCCTTTTTAAAAATTGGTGTTAGAGTGGTGATCCTCCAGTCTTCAGGTATTAGAGATGATTTAAATGATAGTTCACAGATTACTAATAGCAGGTCTGCAATCTCATATTTCTGTTCTTTCAACACCCTTGGATGTATACCATCCGGCCCAGGTGATTTGCTACTCTTCAGTTTATCTAATAGTTGTAATACATCTTCCCGATGTATCGATATTTCCATCAATTCTTCCACACCTTTAAATACCACTTCAGTCATGGGTAACATCCCTACATCTTCCTCAGTAAAGACCGAAGCAAAGAATTCATTCAGTCTCTCCGTTATCGCCTTGTCGCCTCTTAGTGCCCCTTTAACCCCTCTATCATCTAAATGGACCAACTGTCTCACAGGTTTTTTGCTACAAATGTACTTGAAAAAGTATTTATTTCATGTTTTTGCTTCTACAGCAAGCTTCTTCTCAAATTCTCCCTTTGCCTGCCTCATCAGTGCCTTGCATTTGACTTGTCAGTGCTTGTGCTGTTTCCAGGTTTCGTCGTTTGGCTCTTTTTTCCATTTCCTGAAAGATGCTTTTTTGGCAACAACCTTTAAGCCATGCTCACCTTTCTGACCTCACCTTTAAACCATGCTCGCAGTTTTTTGGACTTCTTTCCACTTTTCTTAAAGCGTGGAATACAGCTGGTCTGGGCTGCCAAGATAGTATTTTTAAACAACACCCAAGCTTGATGTAAGTCTTTAACCTTTGCAACTGCTCCTTTTAGTTTTTTCTTAACTATTTTCCTCATTTTATCATAGTCTCCCTTTCGAAAGTTAAAAGGTAGTACTGTGGATTTCCTTACTATCCCTCCTCCACTAATTAAATCAAATGCGATCATGCTATGATCACTATTGCCAAGTGGCCCCAACACCCTTATCTCTTGCACTAGATCTGGTGTTCCACTAAGGACTAGGTCTAATATGGCTTCCCCTCTGGTCGGTTCATGAACCAGCTGCTCCAAGAAGCAGTCATTTATTTCATCTAGGAACTTTATCTCCCTAGCATGTCCTGCCGTGACAATGACCCAATCGATACCGGGTTAATTGAAATCACCCATTATTATTACTGTGCTGTAACCTTTGTTAGCTTCCTTGATTTCTTTGAGCATTTCATCATCCATTTGTTCATTCTGGCAAGGCGGTCGATAGTACACCCCCACTGCCATCGCCTTCCCCTTTTTACATGGAATTTCAATCCATAGAGATTCTACAGCAAATTTTGTTTCCTGCAAAACTTTAATCCTTTCTGACTCAATGCCCTCTCTAACATAGAGCACAACCCCTCCACCAATTTGATCAGCTCTATCATTACGATATAGTTTGTACCCAGGTATCACAGTGTACCACTGGTTGTCCTCCTTCCACCATGTCTCTGATATTCCAATCATATCTAACCTCTCATTTAGTGCTATATATTCTAACTCTCCCATCTTATTTTTTAGACTTCTAGCATTTGCATACAAACATTTTAGAGATTGTATTTTATTCATATTAATTTGGCTATTGGTAGACATGGGTAATTTGGGATCTTTAAGCTCTGTCTGCTCCATACTTGAGGGCATTTGGGCTACTTTACTCTTTTTTGGAACCTCTCTGCTTTTGGTAGTATCCTTCAAGGATACATTCTTCCGAACCATCCGCTCTTGGGCAACTGCCGGCTTTCCCCTATTATCTAGTTTAAAAGCTGCTCTATCTCCTTTTTAAAGGTTAATGCCAGCAGCCTGGTTCCATCCTGGTTCAGGTGAAGCCCATCCCTTCAGAAGAGCCCCTCCTTTCCCCAGAATGTTCCCCATTTCCTAACAAATCCAAAACCCTCATCTCTGCACCATTGTCTCATCCACGCATTGAGACTCCGGAGCTCTGCCTGCCTTTTGGGTCCTGCGCGTGGAACAGGAAGCATTTCGCAGAATGCTACCCTGGAAGTTCTGGATTTCAACTTCCTACCTAAAAGCCTAAATTTAGCCTCCAGAACCTCCCTACCACATTTTCCTATGTCATTGGTACCGACATGTACCAAGACAGCAGACTCCTCCCCAGCATTATCTAAGACCTTATCTAGGTGGCACGTGAGGTCCGCTACCTTCGCACCAGGCAGGCATGTTACCAGTAGATCCTCACGTCCACCAGCCACCCAGCTATCTACATGCCTAATGATCAAATCACCAACTATGACGGCTGTCCTAACCCTTCCCTCATGGGCACATGACCCTGGAGAAACATCCTCAGTGCGAGAGGGTTTTACATCACCTGGAGGACAGGTCCTAGTTACAGGATCACTTCCTGCCACATCAGGGTGATGCTCTCCTGTCACGTGACCTCTCTCCTCCATGGCAACAAGGATGCTGCCAGACTGGAGGTGGGACTTCAGGACTATATCCCTGTAGGTCTCGTCTATGTACCTCTCTGTCTTTCTTATGTTTTCCAAGTCTGCTACTCTAGCCTCTAAAGAATGGACTCGTTCCCTGAGAGCAAAGAGCTCCTTGCACCTAGTGCACACGTAAGACCTCTCACCAACTGGGAGAAAATCATACATGTGACACTGAATGCAAAAGATTGGAAAGCCCCCATCTCGCTGCTGGACTCTTGTCTGCATCTTAGTTTTAAGCTTGTGTTTAGATCTTTAAGTTCTTTACTTACTAAGGGTTGCACGCCTCCTCCACTGGAAACTCTGTAAACACTACAATATCACTGTTCCTGAAAAGCACTGGGATCGTGACCCTAAAAGAATAATAGAGAATGAAGAGATTATGATCACCTGAGACATTGCCATTCCAACGGATAAGAAACTGGATGCCAGGAAACTGACAGTGATAAAGGAGAAGAATACCAGAACAGCATTGATAATAAAAGTGTCAGTACGGAGTGATTATTCTGTGAATCGCAGGGAGAGGGAGAAGATCCTGAAGTAACAAGAAATGTAGTCAGAGGTGAAGAAAATGTGGTAGAAAGATGGACATTTTTCCTATTGTACAGAGAGTAACAGGCTTGATAAAAAAGAATTTCAAAGCACATCTTGACAAACTACCCATACCTGTTACATCTTATGAACTTCAGAAGGAGGCTCTCTTTGGCATGATGCAAGTATTACACCGAGCAATAGCAGTAAATTTGAAAGACTAAGATCATACTCCACAGACCTTGGCTTAGAAATGAAGTTCACTATTGCCACAGTAAGCGCAAAACTAACCCATTTGGAGAAACTACCCCCAGTAAATACATTCCATGCTGCTTGTCCCAGGTCTAAGCAGTGGATTTCCCCAGTCCTCTTTAATAATGGTTTATAGACTTTTTCTCCAGGAACTCGTCCAAACCTGCTTTGAACCCAGTTAACACTAACAGTTTTTACTACATCCTAGAGTAATGAATTCCAGAGTTTGATTACACGCTGAGAGTAAAAGTATTTTCTACCATTAGTCTTAAATGTGCCACATTGTAGCTTCATTGAGTGTCCCCTAGTCCTACTTTTTGAAGGAGTAAACAACCGATCTACGGTTACCTGTTGTACCATTCACATTTTTTAAAGTGAAGACAATCTGAAACATTTGCTTCTCAAGATCAAGGAACATAGAGACCAATATTCTGTTGGGCAGGCTATGCACCATGTCGGCACATAGCTCTGACCGCTGACCTATAAACCGGAATATTCAATGCCGCTTCGCCCTGCAACACCCCCAACAAGCCCTGATGCTACCCAGATAGCATCGGGACACGTAGTTGACATAAGTCGGGAATATTCAATGGCACTAACTGTATAGGTGCCATTGAATATTCCCGGTTAAGGCATTTACACAGTTTGCTGGGCTGTAAACCGTGTAAATGCCTTTCGAACATAGGGCCCGTAATCTTAAATTGGGCCTGCCCCTTTAAAGAAGACAAAGATCCTAACAACTGGCAAAATCAATAAGCTCATCGTTGATGGAGAAGAAACCAAAATAGTGGACATCTTTAACTTGCATGGATCAAATCAATAAAGAAACGACAAAAAGTCAAGAAATCAGATGACGCATTGCTCTTGGCAGAATGGCTGTGAAGGACCTAGAAAAGATTCTCAAGAGCAGAGACGTCTTTCTTCATACAAAGATTCAACCTGTCAAAGCCATAATATTTTCAATAATATCCACATGTTATATGTAACCCTAATTGTGACGTCATGTAACCACTTTGATTGTAGGATAAGGTGGTATACAAATCTGTCTAAATAAATACATAATGTTATATGGATGTGAAAGTTGGACAGTGAAGAAGATAGAAAGAAAATCAATGCCTTTGAATTATGATGCTGGCGACAAATACTGTGTATACCATGGACTACCCGAACAACAAAGCAGTCGTACTACAGGAGATCATTTGAGAAAGAGTGGAGGAGTACCCTAGTGGTTGGGGCAAGGTACATCAGGCCGGAAGGTCAGGGGTTCAAATCCCACTAGAGGACAGCAACCTTGGGCCGGAAGGACTGGGGTTTCTAGTCCCACAGGTGCTCCTTGTGGTCTTGGGCAAGCCACTTAACCCTCCATAGCCCTTGTTCCCTGTAAAATAGTTATCTCCAAGTTATAATGCCCTGTTCAATGTAATTTCAGTTTGTTCAATGTAAACCCGCACTGATGCAGAATAGCGCGGTATATAAGAGAATGTAAATAAATAAATAAAGACATCTTGCTTGGCAAGGTTGAAGGTCAACACAAAAGAGGAAGGCAGCTATAGATGCCACTCTTATCAACAATGAGCCACCTGACTGAAGATCAAATGCAGTTTAGGACAGCTATCCGAGGATCACCATGAATTGACACCCGTCTTGATGGCACTTAACAACAACATCATATCTCCCCTAAGCCATCTGTTTTCCAAGTTGAAGAGCCCTGAATAAAAAAGTAAATCACAGGTTGTTTTAGAACAGTGGTGTAAAGGGATGGTGCGAACAATAAAAAGGCAGGCTTAGGAAAGCAAGTGCTAAGAAAAATAATAGAAATATAGGATTATGTGATGGATGGGAGAACACACACCCCTATTAAGTCAATGGAAAAGTCCATGCATCAGTTAAATGCGAGGTGTGATCAAAAAGTATCAAAACTTGTCGTTATATAACAATAAGTCATACCACGATGATATTAAGCATGCAGTGACCTAGTTATGTGCTCTGCATGTGCAGAGTGTAGCGTGGCTGCAGAACACCTGTACATTTTTTAATCACATGATGTTTGCTATCATGTAAAGCAGTTGGTCAGTTTTACGATGAGTGAAAAAAACTGAACAGTGAATCTACATTAAACTCTGCCAGAAACTTGGAAATTCGTGCAAAGAGACGTATGACAAGCTACAGCAAGTGTATGGCGATGAAAGCATGAGTCGTGCTTGAGTTTATGACTGGTATGAATGTTTCCAAGAGAGCCGCCAAAGTGTTGACAGTGACGAACATTCTGGAAGGTCATCCACGAGTAGGAATGAAGACAAAGTTGAAGTAGTGTGTGCCGCAATACGCTCAATTTGTTGATTGACTATCAGGGAGCTTGTTGAGGACATGAACATCAGTATTGGGTCGGTACAGTCCATTCTTACTGTCAATTTGGGAATAAGACGTGTGTCTGCAAAATTTGTGCTGAAACTCCTGTCCCCTGGCCAAAATTAATAGACTGCAGCCAGTGAGTTGTTGGAATGTGTTGAAAATTATTCAAATTTCATCAAAAAGATTATTATTGGTGATGAATCATGGGTTTATGGTTATGACCTGGAAACCAAGGCTCAGTCCTCACAATGGAATACTCCAAAACTCTTCCAGACCCAAGAAAACCTGTCAGGTGAGGAGCAATGTCAAGGTCATGCTCACAGTTCTCTTTGGTTACCAGGAACAGAGAGTATGAGTATGTTCCAAAAGGCCAAACCATCAATAAGGAATACTACATCCAGGTTCTGACTCGTTTGAGATAAACAGTTTGTCGTAATAGGCCAGAGCTGCACAGGAATGGTGAATGGTTGCTTCATCATGATAATGCCCCAGCTCACACATCACATCTTGTCCAGCAGTTCTTGGCGAAACACAAAATCTAGCAAATCTGTCAGCCTCTGTACTCACCTGACCTTGCACCCTTTGACTTTTTCTTGTTTCCAAAACTGAAATTACCACTGAAAGGAAGGAGATTCGACAACCTGGAGAGCATTAAGCAAAATTCGACACAGCAGTTTCACAGCATAATGAAAAAGGCATTTCAAAATTGTTTCTAGCAGTGGCAGAATGCTGGAGGAAGTGTGTTTTATTGGAAGAGGACTACTTTGAAGGAGACTGAGTGCAGTAACTGTCGGTGTTATACTTGTGTTATTGTACAAGTCTCAGTACTTTGATCGTATCTTATACCTCCTCTTGGTGCAACTTGAACTGCCTATCAGTTGCACAGCCCTGTAATTACTTCGGTGCATGGTGCAGTCTCCTCTTCAGTTCTGCCACTCTGCCATTAAGGCACAGAAATATAAAAGGCAGTTCATTGGCCCAGTGATGGCACTCAGCAGTCTCATCTATATTTGATTTAATTGCTTAATATACTGCTTATCACCAAGAGGCATTAAAGCAGTATTCAGGGCTACTAAGGAAAGACAAGGCCATAGCGGAGAAACTGAATTAATTCTTTGCTTTGTCTTAAGAAGAAGTAGGGATGTTATCTCTGCCTGAAATGGTATATAAAGGTGATATTGTGGAAGAATTGAAAGAAACATTGACAAACCAGAAGGATATATTACAACTGTTTGATAAACTGAAGAGTAGCAAATCACCTGGACTGGATGGTATTATCCAAGGGTGTTGAAAGAACTGAAATATGAGATTGCAGACCTACTATTAGTAATCTGTGAACTATCATTCAAATTATCTGTAGTACCTAAGGATTGGAGAGTGTCTAATGTAACTCTAATTTTTAAAAAAGGGTTCCAGGGGTGATCCAAGAAACTACAGACTGGTGAACCTGACGTCAATACCAGGCAAAATGGTAGAAACCATTATAAAGAATAAAGTTACTGAACATGTAGATAGCCATGGTTTCATGGGAGAAAGCCAACATGGATTTAGCTAAGGAAAGTATTGTCTTACTAATCAGTTATATGTTTTTGAAAGTGTGACTATACAGGTAGACAGAGGTGAATTGGTTGATATAGAGTATCTGGATATTCAGAAAACCTTTGACAAGGTGCCTCATGAGAGTCTCTTGGCAAAATTAAAAAGTCATGGGATTGGAGGCAGTGTAGTATCTTGGATCAGGAACTGGTTAAAGGATAGAAAGCAGAGAGTAGGGATAAATGGCTAATTTTCCCAATGGAGAAAGGTGAATAGTGGAGTACCCCAGGGATCTGTGCTGGGTCCGCTGCTTTTTAGCATATTCGTAAATGACTACTACTACTACTACTATTCAGCAATTATATAGCACCACGCATGCAGCGCTGTACAGTCAAAACATACAAGAGACAGTCCCTGCTCATCAGAGTCATTCTCATCTGAGCTTACAAGCTAGTCACAATAATACAGAGCATTAGGCTTATTCGGTGCAAGGCCCAGTAAGGTCTTTACAATTCGGTCATGAAAATTGATTGGGGATAGGTTAGATAAGGATAGAGGTCAGGATCTGAAAGCAACAGTGAAGAGGTGGGTCTTCCACCTGGATTTGAAGAGGGCCAGGGAGGGTGCCTGGCGTATAGACATGGGTAGGTTGTTCCAGGCGTGAGGTGCAGCAAGGTGAAAGGAGCGAAGTCGGGAGTTAACGGTGCGAGTGAAAGGCCTAGATAGAAGTAATTTGCTAGCGGAGCGAAGTTCCCGAGAGGGGACGTAGGGAGAGATAAGAGATGATAGGTATTGAGGGGCCAAAGAGTGAATACATTTATAGGTGAGTAGGAGAAGTTTGAATTGGATGCGGAATTGGATAGGGAGCCAGTGAAGCGACTTGAGAAGAGGAGTAATGTGAGCATGGTGAGATTGGCGGAAGATTAGTCGAGCAGTGTAGTTTTGTATAGATTGAAGGGGAAGGAGATGGCTTATGGGGAGACCAGCAAGGAGTAGGTTGCAGTAGTCGAGGCGAGAGGAGATTAAGGAGTGGATAAGCGTTTTGGTAGTGTGTTCAGAAAGGAAGGAGCGGATTTTGCTAATGTTGTAGAGAAAGAAGCGTCAGGTCTTAGCTACAAGCTGGATTTGTGTGGAGAAGAAGAGAGAGGTGTCAAAGATAACCCCCAGATTGCGGGCCGAGGGAACAGAAAGGATAGTAGATCCATCCACATAGACTGAGAAGGGGGGAAGAGGAGGGGAGGAGTTGGGGGAAAAGATAAGGAGTTCCGTTTTGGCCATGTTCAATTTCAATCGGCGATAAGACATCCAGGCAGCGATGTCAGAAAGGCAGGCAGAGATCTTGGTCTGGATTGCTGGAGATATATTAGGTGTAGAGAGGTAGATTTGGGAGTCATTGGCATAGAGATGGTACTGAAAGCCATGGGAGGAGATAAGTGCACCAAGGGCTTGGGAATAGAGAGAGAAAAGTAGGGGGTTCAAGACGGATCCTTGGGGTACACCAACATGGAGTGGAGTAGGAGAGGAGGAGGAGCTGCCAGAGCAAACGCTGAAGGAGCGATGGGAGAGGTAGGAGGAGAACCAGGATAGTACGGAGCCCTTGAAACCAAGCGAGGAGAGGGTGGAGAGGAGAAGATTGTGGTCAACAGTGTCAAAGGCAGTGGAGAGGTCAAGTAGGATGAGGATAGAGTAGTGGCCCTTAGACTTAGCTAGGAACAGGTCATTGGAGACTTTTGTAAGAGTTGTTTCCGTAGAGTGTAGGGGATGGAAGCCGGATTGTAGTGGGTCCAGGTGGGCCTGGGAGGTGAGAAAGTCAAAGCAGCGGCGGTGGACTGCTCATTCTAGTAGTTTAGATATGAAGGGAAGGAGGGAGATGGGTCGATAGAAGGACAGGTGGGATCAAGTGAAGGTTTCTTGAGGGGTGTGACAACAGCATGTTTGAAGTCTATGGGGACAGTTGCAGTGGAGAGTGAAAGGTTGAGAATATGAGCGATGGAGGGGACAACGGTGGGGGAGATGGGGTGCAGGAGATGGGTGGGGATAGGGTCAGAGGAACAGGTGGTGGGTTTGGAGGAGGAAAGAAGGAGTGCAGTTTCCTCTTTGGAGATCGTGGGGAAGGAGGAGAGAGTAGCAGAGGAAGTGAGGATGGGGGGGAGGGGAGAATTTGGGAGGGGGGAGGTAGATGAGGGGGTGGGGAATTGGAGGGTGATCTTGTGGATTTTGTCATGGAAGTAGTCGACTAGGGTTTGGGCAGAAAGGGAGGGCGGGACCGGGGTGGGGGCACCTTGAGGAGAGAAAGAGGCGGCAAGGATCAGAGGCAAGGGAGTTGGTCAGATGGATGTAGTATTCTTGTTTGGCCAGTGCTATGGCTGACTGGAAGAAGCCAAGCATGAATTTGAATTTGCAATGACCTGGAAATGGGAATAACAAGTGAGGTAATCAAATCTGCAGTTGTTGTTTAGTGCCGTCAAGTCGTCATGGCGACCCTCTGGATAGTTGTCCTAATTTGTGTTCGGTCTTCAATCAGGCGACTCATTGTTGACAGACTGGTACCCATAGCTGCTCTTATTGTATCGATCCATCTCATTGCTGGCCTTCCTCTTTTGCGTTGACCTTCTATCTAGCCAAGCATGATTTCTTTCTCTAATGATCTCTTTCTTTGCATGATGTGCCCAAAGTATGAAAGTCAAAGTTTTGTCATCTGAGCTTCTAAAGAAAGCTTAGGTTGATCTCCTCTATTACTGACTGGTTTGTTCTTCAGGCAGTCCATGGTATACGCAGTATTCACTGCCAGCACCATAATTCAAAGGCATCAATTTTCTTCCTGTCTATCTTTTTTCACTGCCCAGCTTTCACATTGTCATGCTGCCGCCCCAGAGGCCAAGGTTGGTATGGGCAGGTCAGATGGACATGAGAGTTTTTTATATATTTTGAATTTGGTCCTTCTGTAAGAGGTCTTGGTAATGTTCCCAGGACCTAGCGGGGGCCAAAGTTCAAGAGAACACACTAGCCAGAATGTAGGGAAAATAAGGCTTTATTTCCCTTTAAGCACAATGGTTCAAGTTATGGGAGACTACTTCAACAAACTGAAAGAAACCTTGCTTCAGGCAACAAAAAGAAAATATATTCACACTTGCTTTGTTTAACTGTTGCTTCACAGTACTTGGCATAAACAAACTTTACGGGCATTCGCTACTGTTCACTGTTTTATGTTTCATGCACAGACCTTAGGCTACCTGCCTGACAGTAGCTACAGTCCATCGGGGTTTCAGGTGGGTCTTCGTTGAATTCCACCTGCATGGGCTGAGTATCAGACAGCTGTGAATCAGTGTCAGTAAACTCTTGAGGAGTGTACTGAGGTTTCTCATATAACACATTTACTAGCTTCCAATGTTCAGCATTCAAGTCAGGGCCACGCCCATGTGAGTGTTTGTTATGGCAGTTACTTCCCTTTGCAGGCTGCCTTATGTTATACAGTCTTTTTACCAAGGGCTTGTGCCCTGTTTCACAAACAGTTTGATAGGGAGGATATACTCCAGTATCTTGTGTTTCCTGTCTTCTTAACTTATTTTGCTTATCAGAATAAAAAGGTATTTTACCTTGTTTAGTTGAGTCCCATGGCCTGGTCCTGCTGTAGTTCAGCGTGTCTTGAACAGTAGGCTTTTCACACTCCAGCTGGCCTTCATGCAGAGTCACCACTCTCTCACATTCACACCTTTTACCATTTGAATAAGGAATATTACCATTTGCAGCAAAGACTTCATCCTTGCTCAGATAATGCTCACTGTGTCTTGCATTTACTGCTGCCGGTTCTTCACACCAAACTCTGGGGTTTATTTCTCCCCTTGTGCCTTTCTTTCCAGTACCTCTCAACCAAGGACTCCTGGAACTCTGTGGCCTCGGATTCACTATGCCTTCCTGCCAGGAACTCCTTCCTCTCTGGTGCTCTGGACACTCCTTATGGTGCTCTCCTTCTTGGTTCCTTTCCAGAAGCTCTCTGTGGTGTGACTCTCCGTGGTCTGCTTTTCCTTGATAAGCCTCTTCTTGGTATGCCTCCTTTTGGTAGGCCTTCCTTGGTATGCCTCTCCTTGGTCTCTCTCTCCCTGGTCTGCTTTTAACTTGTCCTAGTTCCTCCTTTTCAAGTTCCCAGCCTTTCTTCAGGGGAACTCCCCCTTTTCTCCATTGGCTGTTAGGTTGCATTACCTCATCAGCTCTGAGGTGCAGTTCTCTGGGCCTTGGAAGGTCACTCCTGCTCCCTCTATTGGGCTCCTCATAATATTGCAGCTGATGATAAAATCTTTTTTTCAGGATTTAAAACCCTTTTTTCTCCATGAATAGGCTCTGCGGTACCACAACATCCATATGATGTTATTGAAAATACCATGGCTTGAACAAGTTGAATCTTTGTATGGAGAAAGACATCTCTGCTCTTGAGAATCTTGTCTAGGTCTTTCATAGCCATTCTGCCAAGAGCAATGCGTCATTGGATTTCTTGACTGCTTGTTGCTTCTTTATTGGTAATTGATCCAAGTAGGTTAAAGTTCTCCACAATTTCAATTTCTTCTCCTTCAACGATGAACTTGTTGATTTTGCCAGTTGTCATGATCTTTGACTTCTTTACATTAAGGTGCAGGCCCATTTTGAGACTATGTTCTTTGATCGTGAGAAGCAAATGTTTCAGATCATCTTCACTTTCAGCCAGTAATGTGGCATCATCAGCATAGCGAATGTTGTTGATGAGTCTTCCACCAATCTTCACACCTCTGTTGTCTTCATACATTCCTGCTTCTCTGATGATTTGTACTGCATATAAATTAAACAGGTAGGGGGAAAGTATGTAGGCTTGTCTTACACCTTTGCTTATTTTAAACCATTCTGTTTCTCTTTGTTCCGTTCAAACTGTTGCTTCTTGATCAATGTACAGATTGTGCAAGAGAATGATCAGGTGTTCTGGTATACCCATGCTTCTTAATGTGGCCCAGAGTTTCTCATGGTTTACACAGTCAAAAGCCTTGCTATAGTCGATAAAGCACAAATAGATATCTTTTTTGTATTCTTTAGTTTTCTCAAGGATCCATCTCACATCTGCGATGATGTCTCTTGTTCCTCGCCCTTTCCTGAACCCTGCTTGCACTTCAGATAGTTCTTGTTCCAGGTATGGCTGTAGTCTCTGTTGAATAATCTTCAGTAGAATCCTGCTGGCATGTGGGATCAGAGCGATTGTGCGTTAATTTCCACATTCAGTTGTATCACCTTTCTTTAGTATTGGTATAAACACAGATCTTTTCCAGTCAGTTGGCCATGATGTTGTCTTCCAATTTCTTGGCAGAGCCTTGTAAGTACGGTAACAGCTGCATCAGATTGCTGTAATACGTCTATGGGAATTCCATCAATGCCTGGTGCTTTGTTCTTTGATAAGGCTTTCAATGCTGCTTCAACTTCTTCTTTCATCACCAATGTTTCCAGATCTTAAGGTACAGGTTGAAATGGCTGTTGGTCCACTTGATCTTTATCATATAAAAACTCTGTATATTATTTCCACCTTTTCTTGATCTTCTCAGCATCATTCAACATAGAACCTTGACTGTCTTGTAACATTCCAATTCAAGGCTGAAATTTTTGTTTTACTCTCGTAGCTTTAGGAAAGATGATCTTGTTCTTCCTCTAATAGTTTCTGTTTCTATTTCCTTGCATGTGTTCTTGTAATACTTTTCCTTGTCCTGTCTTGCTGCACGTTGGAAATCTCTGTTGAGTTCTGCGACTGTCTTTCTTTCTCCTCTGGCTTTAGCTTCTCTGTGTTTCTGGTCAATTTTCAGAGTTTCTTCTGTCATCCATTTTGGCCATTTTTGCTTTTTCACCTTTTGTAGAGACTTCTCATTTTCGTCCAACACAACCTTCTTGATGTCATTCCATAACTCGTCTGGAGATCTGTCATTTGTATCTAAAGCAGCAAATCGATTTTGCAGGCAGTCTTTAAATTCCAGTGGTATATTCTCAAGGTCATATTTTGCTGCATTCATGAGTGGTTTACTCTTTTTCAACTTTAGCTTGAGTTTGCATACTAGTAGTTGATGATCTGTACCACAGTCAGCTCCAGGCTTTGTCTTTGTTGATGTTATAGAGTCTGTCAACAATGAGCTGCCTGATTTAAGACCAAACACAATTTAGGACAGCTATCCAGAGCATCGCCATGAGTTGACACCGACTCAATGGCACTTAACAACAACAGATTTGCAGAAGGAACACTCCAATCCACACCGAGTAGATTAAAGTCACCCAATATGATCACTTCCCCCTTCATGGCTATCTTTGCAATATCAACAATCAATTTGCTATCCATTTCTTTGGTTTGAGTTGCAGGCCTGTAGACCACACCAGTATGGATGACAGTGCCATCTCCTCTTTCCAACACAATCCAGAGCGCTTCTTCTTCTTCGCACGTCCCCTGCATTTCAGCAGCTTTAATATTGCTTTTGACATACAGGGCTACTCCTCTTCCTTTTGTACCTTCTCTATCTCTTCTAAATAGATTATAGCCAGCTATGGCTATATCCCATTCATGCGACTTGTTAAACCATGTTTCTTTAATGGCCACAGTGTCTAAGTCCATTTCCACCATTAGGGCTTGTGATAAGGAAGCTTATCATAGCTCAGGAAGGAGCTATAGAAAAGGTGAGGTGACTCTGAACAAGCAACCTGTCAGTTCTGGTAGAAATAAGAAAACAGAATTTTCCCATAAAAGACTACCAGTCCCAGAATGCACCAGGTTTCCAACAGCCATTAGAGGAGCTGAAGTGGGGAAACGTGTGTTCAATCAGGAGGGCTATGAGGTAATCCCTAAGCACTCATCTCAAAGGGCAGGGCCTGATTCAGCACAGCTGCGCTGTGCTAAGGTGGAACACTCATTAAAGCAGAATAAAGGTAGAGTTTATTCTACAGAGAATCATCATCATCCTCAGAATCCTCATCATCTTCATGATCAGCTTGGATATCCTCAGTTTCATCTGGAGGATCATCAGAAGCAGAAGCCAGAGCGGAGGGACAGAGAGGGCAAGAAACCCTTTGGAAGAAAGAAGAGAAAAGCCTTTGGGAGGTCTAGAGGAGTCTGGAGCAGTACGTATACTGGGAGGCATTCCAAGGGCCAGCATACACCATTGGACTGGGGAAAGCCAGAGGAATGGTGCTGTAGAGCTAGGAATCTCCAGACGGTACCTGTGAGGGAGACGGCTGCACGTGGAAGGGACCCTAAGACCCGTGCCAGAAGGTATGTGAAGAGAGATCCAGTGTCCAGGGATCTGGATTGGAAGGCTGGACATAAGAACTGGACTACATACTGGCCAGGCTATATAGAGAGGAACTCTAACAGCAATGGGTGCTCAGGTATGAACACTGATCTATGCCCTAGCTATAACCTTGAAAGACAGCAGGGAAACAAGTATTCTCCTGAAAGTGCTCCATTGAGAAATTCATCTGTGCCAATCCAGGATATTGAACCCATGATTGTTGAAGAAGGGGGAGTGATTGCAGATGAAGGATGTGTTTACATGGATTGCTCTCTGTCTAAACTCCTTTGGTAATTTTCTGTTACAAAGTACAGCAACCATCACAAAGAAATACAAACTTGTTCTTTAATCTACTCAGAAAAGCTCCTGAGTAGGATTTTTAGCCACGCAGTAGAAAGCAAGCCAGCTAAGGGGTTTCAGCTGGGTAACTGCTAGCAATTAAGCCTTACCTAATTGCTTGTGAGCTCTGAGAGAATCACTTCTGAATCTATGTGTGAAGATATAAGAAGTTAACCTGAAAAGAACAGTTTTTCCTTTCTTTGTGGATTTTGTTTGTTGTTTGATACACTGCTAAGAAAATATTAGCTAAAGCCTACAGAAAAGACCAGTTTGTTGCCAACCAGGTCTTTAATTCTTTTGCTTTGATTGCCTGACAAGTTCATATGTTGTTTTCCTGATTTTGTTTTTCCAAGTTTAACACTGAAAGCAAGTAACCTGATTTATGTGCTACCAAGCATATCTGTGTTGGGAGAAATAACCCCATAAATAAATATCTTATTGGCTTTACCCTCAAGCACAACTATTTATTGTGAGCAGCTGTGTCTGGTGTGAATGGACTGCATTGCCCACAATCCCTTGCCAATCATATTGATATATGCACTTGCCAAGACTGTGAACATTCTCACCCAGGTAGCCGTCTGACAGGCTTCTAGATCAGGAACTTTATTAGCTAGGCTTCAAGCATTTATACTCATTGCTTTCCAGCATTTGTTGAATGGCTTGCCTGCCTTTTGCATGGATTTTGTTCTACATGCCCCTTCCCGCTTGCCATTGATATGGTGTTCAAAAGTGTGGCTGTTTCCAATGTTGTTTTTCTTTTGCTGGGAGTGATGTCCTTCTCCATCTGTCATCCCCTTTCCCTAGTTTACATGCCTGTCCACATACTGCCTGAACTTTTCACTTAGGAACCTTTTCCCTGTGGCGGAGAGATGTAGTCCATCAGTACAGTATAGTCTCTTGATCCATATGTTTCCCCAGTCGCCTATATATCTATATCCTTCTTGTTTGCACCAAGTTTGGAGCCATGTATTATAGTTGTTTATGTGATGCAGCCTTTCTGCCCCCTTACCTAGCAGAGGTAGAACTTCTGAGAATGTTATAGTGTTAGCAGTGAGCTTGAGTTTCTCTCTCAGAGGCTGGAAGTCCCTTTGAACTGCAGAGGCACTGTTTCTAGTGCCACTAAATATCCTGTTGACCGTAATTAATGTGGTTAGCAGGTCTACCGACTACATTAATTGCATTGAATATCCCCCCACACACTGATTTTATCAGTTTATACCCAATGAATTCCCTTTTCCCCAAGATTTTGAGAATTTTTCCAGCAGCTAAATACCTACAAGTGCAGATTCCTTCTCAGCAGTAGCAGCTCCCCTCTCTGCAGTCCTTCAAGACTGAAAATCTTTGACTCTTCTCTCTCTTTCTCTGCACATGTTCAACAGATAGCTAAAATCTGCTGTTTCTTTCTCTGTAACATCAGCAAAATTTGTCCCTTCCTCTCAGAACACATAGCAAGGCTCTTATCCATTCTCTCATCACTTCCCATCTATACTATTGCAACTTGCTGCTCACTGATTGCCCATTGAATCATCTATCTCCACTTCATTCTGTTCAAAACTTAGCTGCATGGTTAATCGTCTGCAGGTATCACTATGCTCATGTAACTCCGCTTTTCTTCCAAGAAGCATTGCTCAGAGAAATGGTGATGGAACCAAGCAGGGAAAGTTCAATGCTGGATCTAGTACTCACCAATGGAGATAGCATGTTGAATGTCCGGGTGAGTGCCCACGTGAACAGAAGCGATCATCACACAATTTGGTTTGAAGTAAAAGCCAAGGCAATCACAACAATTTCAACGTCCTAGACTTTAAAAACTCTGACTTCAATAAAATGGCAAAGTGAACATAAGAAAACAACTTAAGAACATAAGAAATGTCATACTGGATCAGACAAAGGTCCATCAAAAGTATCCTCTTTCCAACAGTGGCCAATCCAGGTCACCATTATCTATCAGGTTCCCAAAAACGTACACAGATTCCAAAGTGGATTTCCCTGGGCCTCATTAATAATGGTTTATGGACTTTTCCTTCAGGAACTTGTCCAAACCTTTTTTAAACCCAGATACACTAACAGCTTTTACTACATCCTTTGGTAACGAATTCCAGAGTTTGATTACACATTGAGTGAAAAAAATATCTTCTCTTTTTAGTCCTAAATGGGATATATTGTAGCTTCATTGTGTGTCCCCTAGTCTTTTTACTTCTTGGAATAAACAACTGATCTACGTTTACACTTTCTACTCCAGTCATTAATTTATAGACCTCTATCATATCCCCCCTCAGCTGTCTCTTTTCCAAGTTGAAGAGACCTAACCTTTTAAGCCTCTTCTCATAGGGGTATCCTTCCATCCCTTTTACCATTTTGGTAGCTCTTCTCTGTACCTTTTCTTATTCTGTTATATACTTTTTAAGATATGATGACTAGAATTGCACACAATATTCAAGGTGCGGTCACACCATGGAACGATACGGAGGCATTATAATGTCCTTTGTTTTATTCCCCATTCCTTTCCTTATGATTCCTAGCATTCTACTTGCTTTCTTGGCCACTTCTGCACAATGAGCGAAGGGTTTCAACATATTATCCATGATGGCAGTTAAATTATTTTCCTGGATGGTGGTTCCTAATGTGGAACCTTGCATTGTGTAACCATAGTTTCGGTTGTTCTTCCCTAAATGCATAACTTTGCACTTGTCCACATTAAATTTCATCTGCCATTTGGACGTCTAGTCTTCCAATTTATGAAGGTCCTCATAAGCCTCTTGGGTTTTAACAACTTTGAATAATTTTGTGTCATCTGCAAATTTGATCACCTCACTCGTTATCCTCATTTCTAGGTCATTTATGAAGACGTTAAAAAGCAGCAGGCCCAGCACAGATCCCTGGGGTACTCCACTATTCACCTTTCTCCATTGAGAAAATTGGCAATTTAGCCCTATTTTCTGCTTTCTATCTTTTAACCTTTCCTGATCCACAATAGTACACCGCCTCCTATCCCATGACTTTTTAACTTCATCAAGAGTCTCAGGAGGGACCTTGTCAAAGGCTTTCTTCAGCTCCTTTTGGCTAGAGAAGTTCTTCCTGCCCAGGTGGCTGTCCCTGGAGAGTCCATTAGTTAAGACCGGCTGCAGATGCAGTTCCTTAGAAGCTCCCTCTGGAATTAGGTTTCTCTTTACCTTTTTGGTGCATTTGCACCTTATTTTTATTTCTTGTTCTTGAATCACTTGTTGTTAACCTGTGGTCTATATTATATTGATGAAATTGTGTGTAAAATATTGCCTGAATTATGTTTTCCAGTTTTGCTTGTCATTCAATTTTGTTGGATGTAAAACTGCTTAAATTGCATAAATAACAAAAAAAGAGTATTTCTGAAAATCCTAATGCACTATATCGACTGAATCACTTTTGTCTACGTGTTTATGCACATCTTTAAAAAAATATAACAGACTAGTAAGACAAGATCTTCCTTGGCTAAATCCATGTTGGCTTTCTCCCTTTAAACCATGACTATCTAAATGTTCAGTCATTTTATTCTTTATAATGGTTTCTACCATTTTCCCGGTACCGGCATTAGGCTCACCGGTCTGTAGTTTCTTGGATCACCCTTTGAACCCTTTCTAAAAACTAGCATTGCATTGTCCATTCTCATATCTTCAGATACTACAGATGATTTTAATGATAGCTCACAAATTACTAATAGTAGGTCTGCAGTCTCATTTTTCACTTCTTTCAACACCCTTGGATGTATACTATCTGGTCCAGGTAGTTTCTCATATAGTTGTAATACATCATCCTGGTTATCAACCTTTCTTTCAATTCTTCCAATAGATCACCTATAAATACCATTTCAGACATCGGTAACTTCTCTATATCTTCTTCAGTAAAAACTGAAACAAATAATTCATTCAGTCTTTCCACTATGGCTTTGTCCTCCCTTAGTGCCCTTTTTAACCCTCTATCATCTAATGGTCTCAAAGGCTTTTTGCTTCAAATGTACTTGAAAAAGTCTTATTATGCATTTTTGTTTCCACAGCAAGCTTTTTTTCAAATTCCCTCTTTGCTTGCCTTCTCAATGACTTGCATCTAACTCTGACCTCACCTTTAAATCATGCTGGCAGTTTTTTGCCCTTCCTTCCACTTTTCTTAAAGCATGAAATACATCTGGTCTGTGCATTCAAGATAGTATTTTTAAACAACGTCCATGCTTGATGTAAAGCTTTAGCCTTTGCAGCTGCTTCTTTTAGTTTTTTCTTAACTATTTTCCTCATTTATAATAGTCTCCCTTTTGCAAGTTAAAAGGTAGTCCTGTGGATTTCCTTGTCGTCCTCCCTCCATTCTTAAATCAAATGTGATCATGCTATGATCACTGTTGTCACGTGGCCCCTACACCCTTATTTCTTGCACCATATCCTGTGTCCCACTAAGGACTATGTCCAGAATAGCTTCCCTTCTTGTCGGTTCATGGACCAGCTGCTATAAGAAGCAGTCATTTATTTCATCTAGAAACTATCTCATGAAGGAAGAGTTGGCAGAGTGGGAGGAGATAAGGGAAGTGGAATTGCAGTGGGCTAAACTAAAAGAGGCAATGAAAGGGACAACAGATATATATGTCAGGAAAGTAAATAAAAGCAAGAGGAAAAGAAAACCCACATGGTTCTCCAAAGAAGTGGCTGCACAAATAAAGGCACAGAACACAGCTTTTACAAAATTCAGAAGATCGCAAACAGAGAAACACAGAAAAGAATATAGGATAAAGCTAAAAGAAACAAAGAGAGAAATAAGGATAGCAAAAGCAAAGACAGAAGAAATGATGACTAAAGATGTGAAACGTGGAGACAAAACCTTTTTCAGGTATATTCGGGAGAAGAGGAAGATCAGAGGTGGAATTTCAAAACTCAATAGTGCCGAGGACAAATTTGTGGAAAGTGACCTTGAAAAAGCAAAAATGCTAAACAAATACTTCTGTACTCCCCCCAAAAAAATGTCCTAGAGAAGAACCACATATGATTATTGCCCAAGGCCACAAGGAGCACTTGGAATAGTGTGTTCAGTTTTGGAGACCTTATCTCGCAAAGGATATAAAAAGGCTGGAAGTGGTTCAGAGGAAGGCAACCAAAATGATATGGAGCCTGCATCATAAGACTTATGAGAAGAGACTTGAAGACCTAAATATGTACACACTGGAGGAGAGGAAGGACAGGGGAGATATGGGTCAGATCTTTAAATACTTAAAGAGTATTAATGGACAAACAAACCTCTTCCAAAGACGGGGAAGCTGTAAAACTAGAGGGCATAGCATGAAGCTGCAAGGGGGTAAACTGAAAGGCAATGTCAGGAAATACTTTTTCACTGAAAGGGTGGTGGATGCTCGGAATGCCCTCCTGATGGAAGTGGTGGGGGCAAACACAGTGACAGAATTAAAATGGCATGGAACAGACAAAGTGAATCCCTTTATAGCAACAGGATAAAATCAAAATGAGTGTGGAGGAGTAGCCTAGTGGTTAGAGCAACTGCCTAGTACCCAGAAGATCAAGGGTTTGATTCCCACTGAAACGCCTTGTGACCTTGGGCAAGTCTCTTTACCCTCCATTGCCTCGGAAGAAAAGGCTGGCAATCTACTTCCTGTGATACATTGCCAAGAAAACCCAGAGGTAGCCGGGTCACTATGAGTCAACACTGACTTGATGGCACTAAAACAAAAATAAAAATAAGCATAACTATCTCTTATATCTGGGCATGACCTACACTGAGTGCTGGGTACACCCCTAAACAAAGGTATGGAGAGAGGTGACCTACACAGAGTGTTGTGCACCTACTCTTGCCGCCTTATTGGGCAGACTAGATGGACCATACTGGTCTTTATCTGCCGTCATATACTATGTTACTATGACTGACAAATATACAAATGGAAAAGGAATAGATAACATACCATTTACATAAGATGATGTTTTTTAATAGCTTGAAAAACTGAAAGTGGACAAGGCCATGGGACCAGATAGGCTACATCTCAGGATACTAAAAGAGCTCAGAGAGGTTCTGGCAGGGCCTTTAAAGGATGTTTTTAATAGATCCTTGGAGACAGGAGAGGTTCCACAGGACTGGAGAAGGGCTGATATGGTACCTCTTCACAAAAGTGGTAATAGGGAAGAGTTAATAAACTATTGTCGGTAAGCCTTATCTCGGTGGTGGGAAAAGTAATGGTGGCGCTCCTGGAAGAAAGAATAGTGGACTGTCTAGAAACCAATAGGTTGTATGATCCAAGGCAATATGGTTTTACCAGGGGAATGATCATGCCAAACAAAATTTTGATTGAGTTCTTTGACTGGGTGACCAGAGAACTAGATTAAGGGCATGCTATGGATGTAATATACCTAGATTTCTCTAAAGCCTTTGATACTGTTCCTCATACTGTTCCAAGGCTTTCCTATCCAGGGCTCTACAGATCAACAAACAGTAAGGATTTGAGGGTTTGTTTGTTTTTATTATATTACATTGCTAGCTCTCTGACTGGGAGCTCTTAAAAGGGTTTTTTTGTATATTTTTTAAAGCAAGGTTACTTTCTTTTTGGTGCTTTAGGGGAACTTTCCTTGAGCACAATAGGTTGCTGAACTCTAGTAACCTCCTCAGGTTTAGATACTGCTAACACCTAATCAGGAGTTAGTGGGCTTGATTTCCCGAGTGCAGCTGAGGCCTGCATAAAAGGCTCCAGTGCCTTGCCCTGTTGAGGCTTTCCTATCCAGGGCTCTACAGATCAACAAACAGTAAGGATTTGAGGGTTTGTTTGTTTGTTTTTATTATAATACATTGCCAGCTCTCTGACTGGGAGCTCTTAAAAGGTTTTTTTGTATATTTTTTTAAAGCAAGATTACTTTCTTTTTGGTGCTTTAGGGGAACTTTCCTTGAGCACATTAGGTTGCTGAACTCTAGTAACCTCATCAGGTTTAGAAACTACTAACACCTAATCAGGAGTTAGTGGGCTTGATTTCCTGAGTGCAGCTGAAGCCTGCATAAAAGGCTCCAGTGCCTTGCCCTTATGAGGCTTTCCTATCCAGGGCTCTACAGATCAACAAACACTAAGGATTTGAGAGTTTGTTTGTTTGTTTTTATTATATTACATTGCTAGCTCTCTGACTGGGAGCTCTTAAAAGGGTTTTTTATATTTTTAAAGCAAGGTTACTTTCTTTTTGGTGCTTTAGGGGAACTTTCCTTGAGCACATTAGGTTGCTGAACTCTAGTAACCTCCTCAGGTTTAGAAACCGCTAACACCTAATCAGGAATTAGTTCCCTCCCTACCCACCCTGACTCCCACCCACCCCTAGTGAGCAGTCTTGCTTTATAGGGCACCTCCCCCTTTAACAAATCACAGAGAATTGGACCAGCACATTTTGAATATAGTTAAAGAGATTTAAATGCTTTTTCTCTGAAAGGACAGCTGCGAAACCGGCTGGTACTTGGTAGATCTCTCTCTTTTGCTTTAACAGATACCTAAGCTCCACGAACAGAACAATGGCTGGGAAAAATCATATTGCTAAAGCTGTTGCCCCTGTTACAGCTTCTGCCTCGGTCCAGACAGAGGTCCTAATGCCAGTTGAAGGACCAGTTCCATGTGCAGGGTGCCTGCATGCTGAAGCTCTGAGGAAACAAGTGGAGGAACTCAGAGAGGAGGTGGCGAGGCTGAGGAGCATTCAAGACAGTGAGAAGTACATTGATGAGATGCTTCTTGCAGCAGCCAAGCTCTCCAGCACAGGAGAAGATGGGTGCCAACAGAATGTCGATGGTTGGACACAAGTCACCAGGGCCTGCAAAATCACCAATCCAACTTCTCCAGCCCTTGAATTGAAGAACCATTATGCAGCCCTGGAAGTGGAGGAGGTGAAAGCATCCTTGGAAAGGGAAGAACCAGAGTTCAAGTACCCCAAAGCTGCAGAATCAGTGACCAGAAGGAAACGAAGGGTAGTGGTGGTTGGAGACTCTCTTCTGAAGGGTACTGAGGCGTCCATCTGCCAACCAGACTTGATGTCCAGAGAGGTATGCTGTCTGCCTGGTGCCAAAATCCAAGATGTTACGGAGAGTTTACCGAGACTCATCAAACCCACTGACTATTACCCAATGTTGCTAATCCATGTTGGAACAAATGATACTGCCAGGTATACCTCGGAACGTATCAAAAGTGACTTCATGGCTCTGGGACAGAGGGTGAAGCAGTTAGGTGCACAGGTGGTGTTCTCTTCAATCCTCCCTGTTGAGGATAAAGGCCAAGGCAGAGAGGCTCGCATCCTGGAGATGAATGCATGGCTGCGTGGATGGTGTCATCGAGAGCGTTTTGGTTTCCTAGACTATGGGATGCTGTTCCAAGGGTTGCAGAGCAGAGATGGCATCCATCTGTCCAAGAAAGGTCAACGCATCTTCGGTAGTAGACTGGCTAATCTACTGAAAAGGGCTTTAAACTAGATTCGTTGGGGATAGGTGAAGAAAGCCCCCAGGTAAGTGAAAGCCCCCAGGTAGGTGATACATTAAATACCTTTATGGAAATGGGTAACAGGGGTAACATATGCAAAGCAGTGTGTATAAATGCCCGTAGCATGGGAAATAAGATCCCAGAGGTTGAAGCTTTGGTGGAAGTGGCTGACTTGGATTTAGTGGCAGTTACAGAAACATGGTTCACAGAAAACCATGACTGGGATGTAACTATACCTGGCTATACTTTATTCAGAAAGGACAGGGTAGGAAGAAGGGGAGGAGGAGTGGCACTATATGTAAAAACTACTATTAAAGCTTTGGAATTACAGAGCTTAAAAGGGAGAGAGGAGGCATTGTGGGTTAAACTAGAAAGAGGGAAAGAGAAATCTATTTGCATTAGTGTGATATACAGACCTCCCTCACAAGAGGAAGAGGTGGACAGAGAGTTAATTGAAGACATACGCAGCATTGCTAGGAAAGGGGAAGTGCTACTGATAGGAGATTTCAATATGCCAGATGTTGATTGGCACATTCCTGCTGCAGTATCATCTAGAAGTAAGGAGATCCTGGATTCTCTACAGGGAGAACTATTCAGGCAATTGGTAACAGACCCCACACGTGAAGGGACCATACTGGACTTGGTGCTTACCAATGGTGAAAGTATTTCTGATGTTGTAGTGGGAGATCATTTTGCATCCAGTGATCACCAGATGGTGTGGTTCAGTATTAGGACTTCAGCTGTTAGAATCCATTCCAAGGTGAGGATAGACTTTAGGAAGACTAACTTTGCGAAGATGGGCCAATACCTCAGGGAGTCGTTAGTGGGATGGGAACAGCTGGGGGATGTAGAAAAACAGTGGGCAAAACTGAAAGGGGATATTTTAAGGGCAACCAACCTTTTTGTTAAAATGGTGAATAAAGGCAAAAGGAAAAGGAGACCGCTATGGTTTTCGAAGGAAGTAGCTGAAAAAGTGAAGAAAAAGAGGGAGGCCTTCATGAAATACAAGAGATCACAGAGAGAGGAAGACAGGCATCTGTATTTGGAAAAACTTAGAGAAGCTAGCAAAGTAGTCAAGAAGGCAAAGATTCAAAAGGAGGAGGAAATAGCCAATGCAATAAAATGGGGGGATAAGACATTTTTCAGATATATTAGTGAGAAGAGGAAGGGCAAGAGTGGTATTGTCAGACTCAAGGGTGCAGGGGGGGAATATGTAGAAGCTGATAAGGATAAAGCGGAATTGCTTAACAAATATTTTTGTTCTGTGTTCACAGATAAAGAATCAGGAGCAGGACCTCAGAAAACACCCACAAATAGGAACAGAAGCAAGGGACATCTTGAACAATTTTCAGAAGACTGTGTTCGTGAGAAACTAGCTCAACTTAAAGTAGACAAAGCGATGGGACCGGATGGGATACACCCTAGAATACTGAGGGAACTTGGGGACGTTCTAGCAGCTCCACTGACTGACCTTTTCAATGCTTCGTTGGAGTCGGGAGTGGTGCCAAAGGACTGGAGAGAGGCTCATGTGGTGCCTTTACACAAAAGCGGAAGTAAGGATGTGGTTGAAAAACTACAGGCCGGTTAGTTTAACTTCGGTGGTGAGTAAATTATTGGAAATGCTGCTGAAAGAGAAAATAGTGAGGTTTCTGGAGTCCAGCGGATTACAGGATCCGAGGCAGCATGGATTCACCAGAGGCAGGTCTTGTCAGACAAATCTGATTGATTTCTTTGACTGGGTGACCAGGGAGTTGGACCGAGGGAGAGCTCTAGATGTGGTGTATTTAGATTTCAGTAAAGCCTTTGACACTGTTCCTCACAGGCGACTTATAAACAAACTGAGCACCCTAGGGATGGACCCTAAAGTTACTGCTTGGGTTAGAAATTTGTTGGGTGGGAGGCGACAAAGAGTACAAGTAAATGGAGCTCACTCTGAGGAGAAGGATGTTACCAGTGGTGTGCCCCAGGGATCTGTCCTTGGTCCGATTCTTTTTAACATCTTTGTTAGTGATATAGCGGAAGGGCTGTCGGGTAAGGTTTGCTTCTTTGCAGATGATACCAAAATCTGCAATAGAGTAGACACCCAGGAAGGTGTAGATAACATGAGGAGGGATCTAGCTAAGCTTGAAGAATGGTCTAGAATTTGGCAGCTGGGATTTAATGTTAAAAAATGTAAGGTCATGCATTTGGGCTGCAGCAATCCAAGGGAGCAATACAGTATAGGAGGTGAAGTACTTTTGTCCACTAAAGAAGAGCGGGACCTAGGCGTGGTTGTGTCTGATGATCTTAAAGTAGCTAAACAGGTAGAAAAGGCGACAGCAAAAGCTAGAAGGATGCTTGGGTGCATACGGAGAGGAATGACTAGCAGAAAAAAGGAGGTGATAATGCCTCTGTATAAGTCTTGGTGTGACCTCATTTGGAGTATAGTGTGCAATTCTGGAGACCGCACCTTCAAAAGGATGTGAACAGGATGGAGTCGGTGCAGAGGGTGGCTACTAAAATGATTGTGGGCTTCATTATAAAGCATATGAGGACAGACTTAAGGATCTTAATATTGTCATGGCAGGGGCTAGTCTGCTGCCTAGGCGAACAGCTAGGCTGCCGGATGACCCTCTTCGCTGAAAGGAGTAGTTGTGACACGAATGGGTCAGGTATTCAAATGAGGATTTATTCCCCTCCCGGGGTTGGATTCTCAAAAGTATAACACAACAAAACTCAGGACAAGAGCCATATACTCTGGCAGATAGACAAAGGAAATTAAATGCAGTTTCTTGCTTCTTATTGAAATTATAATCACAGGCAACTATATTATCTCAGCATACAATTCCTCTTATACTCAGACGTCTCTCTCGTGCTTTTCACAGCTTCCTTTAGCAGTGCGCAGACTCTGGCTTCAGCACAAAGAAGTAATTCTGTCTGATAATATTAATGTACAATCCATAGCTTCATCAACCGAAAGCTCACTAGCAGAATCTATTAACATTGGTTCCTGCTGTGTTTTAGCTGGGCAAACATCTTCTTTATAACAGAACGTCTGTAAGCTTTTCAGTGCTGTGTCCTCAACAGGCTTATCGGACCAGCCCTCTCTAAGGTAAAGCAAACTGTTATCATATAACTCAGAATAGGAGAGAGGAGAGACACACTTTTTAGAATAGCTTTTCCCTTTAAAGCCTCTTCATGTCCTACCTTCAGTGCTTCGCTGTGGATAGTGGAACTGCTCTGCTCTGCTATGAAAGGATTTCTCCCTTGGAAGTTTCCTTTGGGGTTTTGCTTCTTCAAGCTCTTCCCCTTTAGACATGCAGATATCCTCCCCACAGTATTTCCCCCTTTCTAGGGCTTGTAACTGTTTCCAAGTGTCACACTCTTCAGATACATACAGTTTCTCTCTCTCTCTTCTTTCCACTCACTCTGTACCACACGTTGCCTCTGAGAATCAAACTGCGTCACAGGTAACTGGCTCTCACAGCTGATTTCTCCTCTGAATCTCTCTCTCGGTTCCTTCCTGTTCCTCCATCTTGAACTGGAACTCTCATAGACTCTATCGTGGACTTTATCACGGGCTTTCCCCACAGCTCTCTGCCGTTCTCTGTGTGAGTCTCCCGGCAGTTCTCTGTGTGAGTCTCCCTGCAGTTCTCTGTGTGAGTCTCCCGGCAGTTCTCTGGGTGAGTCTTCCTGTAGTTCTCTGTGTGAGTCTCCCTGCAGTTCTCGTGTGAGTCTCTCTGCAGTTCTTCATGTGAGTCTCTCTGCAGTTCCCCCCTTTCTGACTGTTCTGAGTATTTCTTATACTGTTGATTAGCAGTTCCCCTGCTCAGATGAAACCTATGTGAATCAGGAGCTGGGAAATGTTTGCTAGTTGGGCGGGGCTGTAGATCTTGTGTTTGGGTCTGTTTACGTTGCTCCTGACAACTAGGGATCATGTGGCTTGCCTGCCTGTCAGAATCTGATCTGGATCTAACAGATTCCTGTGCTCTCAAGGCAAGGGATAGATCTTCCTCATTACAATATGTACACAGAGGAAAGGCGGGATAAAGGTGATATGATTGAGATGTTTAAATACCTCCGTGGCATAAATGTTCAGGGAGAGAGCCTCTTTCAATTGAAAGCAAGTTCTGCTACAAGGGGACATGGGATGAGGGTGAAGGGAGATAGATTCAGGAGTGATATGCGGAAATATTTCTTTACGGAAAGAGTAGTGGATCCGTGGAATAGTCTCCCAGTGGAGGTAGTAGAGATGAGGACAGTAACTGAATTAAAAAAAGCATGGGACCAACACAGAGGATCTCTAAAGGTAAAAAGTGGACTGTTGTAGTTGTTGATATGGAAGGACAGACTAGATAGGCCATGTGGTCTTTTTCTGTCATCATGTTTCTATGTTTCATAGGGTCAGAAGTCTCATTGGGCCAGAAGGACTAGGGCTTCTAGTCCCACAAGTGCTCTTTGTGGCATTGGGCAAGCCACGTAACCCTCCATTGCCTCAGGTAGAACAACAGATTGTGAGCCCTTCAGGGACAAGGAAAAAATATATATACAATATCTGAATGTACACTGCTTTGATTGGTAGAAAAGCAGTATATAAGCCTAGTTAAATAAATAAATAAAAGGCTTATCAATAAACTGAGCGGCCTGGTGATCAGTCCCAAGGTAGTGAACAGGATCATAAATTGGTTGACTGACAGACGACAGAAGATGATAGTAAACGGAACTCTCTCGGATGAAAGGAAGGTGATTAGTGCCCCAGGGATTGGTTCTGGGACTGGTATTGTTCAATGTATTTGTGAGTGACATTGCTGAAGGATTGAAAGGAAAAGTCTATCTTTTTTCAGATGACATGATAATTTGAACAGAGTGGACTCCTCTGAGGGAGTGGACAACATAAGGAAAGATTTACCCTTTCCTTTCTGAGCACATTACTAAAACACTTGTCCACTCTTTAATCGCCTCCCATCTCGACTGTTGCAACCTCCTCCTTACTGGTCTCCCCCTGAGCCACCTCTCTCCCCTTCAGTCTGTTCAGAACTCTGCTGCAAGGTTGGTCTTTCGCCTGCCCCAGTGTTCTCATTTAGCCCCTCTTCTCAGGTCACTTCATTGGCTTCCCTTCTGTTTCCATATCCAATTCAAACTTTCCCTTCTGACCTATAAATGCATTCATTGCACTGCTCGTCATTATCTTTCCTCTTCCCTTTCTCCCTACACCCCTCCCTGTGAACTCAGCTTTTCCCCTCCCTGCTTCTCTCTATGCCCTTTTCTTCCACTGCCAACTCTAGACTTTGATCCTTTCACCTTGCTGCTCTTTGTGCCTGGAGCAGGCTGCCTGGATCTGTGCGTCAGGCTTCATCTCTCCCCCTTTTCAAATCCATGCTAAAGGCTCACCTTTTTGTGGATACTTTTGGATCTTAATCTCTTGTTTTCCTTGTGTCTTCTAACTTTTCCCTTTTTGTACCCTTATTCTCAACTATTGTATTGTCTGTCTCGATTAGATTGTAAGCTTTAACGAGAAGGGACTGTTTTTTATGTGTATCTGTACAGAGCTGTGTAAACTTTGTACTGCTATAGAAATGATTAATAGCAGTAGTAGAAGATCTACAAAAGCTGGAAGAATGGTCTAATGCTTGGCAGTTAAGATTTAACGTGAAGAAGTTGTGGTGATGAAGGGTGTGATAAGGAAGCTTATCATAGTTCAGGAAGGAGCTATAATAGAGGTGAATTGGCTCTGAACAAGCAACCTGTCTTTGCTGGTAGAAATACTAAAACAGAATGTTTTCATAAAAGACTACCAGTCCCAGAATGCACCAGGTTTCAAACAGCCTCTAGAAGAGCTGAAGTGGGGAAACGTGTGTTCAATCAGGAGAGCTATGAGGTAATCCCCAATCACTCATCTCCAAGGGCAGGGCTTGATTCAGCACAGCTGAGCTGTGCTAGGGTGGAGTATCCCTCTAAGCAAGTTAAAAGTAAAACATATTCTATACAGAATCAGAGGAGGAACCCAGAGCTCAAGGACAGAGAGAGCAAGAAGCAGCAGCAGCGTGGAAGGAAGAAGAGGAAAACATCTTGGAGGTCTAAAGAAGGAGCTCACAGCAGCACGTGTGTTGGGAGTCATTCCAGAGGCAAGCATACTCCATTGGACTGGAGGAAGCCAGAGGAGTGGGGTTACAGAGCCAGGAATTCCCGGACGGCACCTGTGAGGGAGACGGCTGCATTTGGAAGGGGCCCTAAGACCAGTGCAAGAAGGTATGTGAAGAGAGACCCAGTGTCCAGGGATCTTGATTGGAAGGCTGGACATAAAAGCTGGACTACTTATTGGCCAGGATATCTGGAGAGGAAACCTAACAGTTAAGGAAGCTCAGGTATGAACTCTGATCTATGCCCTAGCTCTTCATCTGGAAGACAGCAGGGAAACAGATATTATCCTGAGAGTGCTTCATTAAGGAATTCCTCTGAGCCAGACCATGATATTGATTCTATGATAGTTGAAGAAGAAGGAGATATTTTAAATGATCAGAATGAATACATGGATTGCTCTCTGTCTAGGCTGCTGTGGTAAAATACTTTCACAAATACAACAACCATCAAAAGGAAATATAACTTGTTCTTTTATCTACCCAGAAAAGTTTACAAGAAAGCTTTAGGGTAGGATTTGAGCAACGTAGAGAAAGTGAACCAGCAAAGGGGTTTGCAGCTGGCTAATTATTGGTAATTAAGCCATGCACAGTTGCACGTGAGCTCTGAAAGGAAACTACTGTTTGTGTGTGAAAATACAAGAAAGTTATCCTTGAAAAAGAACAGTTTTTGGTTACTTTTTGGGTTTTGTTTTTGCTTTTGGAGCACTGCTAAAAGGTATTAGCAGGAGCCCTCAGAAAGACCTTTTCTGTTTCCCATCAAGGTCTTTATTGTTTGATTGATTGCTTAAGCAGTTCAGTTGTTGATATCATGATTTGTTTTTCCTAAGTATAATACTGAAAGCAAGTATCCTTTTGTGTTACCAAGTAAATCTGTGTGGGAGAATTAACCCCAAGAATAAAGTATATTTTTCTTTGCTTACACTCGAGCAACACAACTCATTATTTTGTGAATGGCTGATTCTGGTATGAATGGACTAAATTCCCCACAATCCTTTGCAAGTCATAATAGTATTTTGCCTTTGCCAAGACTGTGGACATTCACGCCCAGCGCCCCCGTTTACAAGGGGCATCAGAGCCCATGGAAATAGCTGGAAAACAAACTTTTACCTGCAAGCAGAGGGATAGTTCAGAGAGCAGGGAGTTTCAAACTGCAGCCAAAGAAAAAAAACACACAGAGCTGCTGAGTCCAGACCACGCCCAAGCTCCAAGGCAACCCAGGAAGGTAATAGGAAGCACCTGGGGGAGGAGTTGGAAGGGGAACAGCAGCTACCTACATTTAAGCTCCAAGGAACAGAGAGAGGAGCCTACCAAGAGAAAGGAGGGAGGAGAGCTCCCGAGGCAAACTGAAGGGAAAGGATCCTTCAGGGGAATTGAAAGAGAGAGGCTTTCCAGAGACAGCCGCAGAAGGGATTCCCAAGGCAGCCAACATACTAGGGACTACAGTCCAGGGAGAAGCCCATGCTGTAAAGGAATTGCAGCACAGTCTGGAGACCGGAGGCTCTGTCCTGAGAGAGTTGCTGACTATAGCCCAGGTACGGGAGCAGCCCTGCAAGAGTCTGTGGGAGAAGTTTTACCTCTGGAAAGATCTGTGAAGAGAAGGGTCACGCAGAACAAGGTGAGCCAGTTAGAAGCCTTGTTCAGCTTGTTGAGAGATAAGGGTCTCTACAGCCTTTCTAAAAGCCCTGAGCACAGAGAGAAGTCCCGTTGGGAAAAGGTCTTAAAACGTTTAGGGGAGATTAAGCCTACATCCCCTCAGCCCGAGTTAAGCCAGGAGACAGCAGAGTCTGATTATGAAGACATGCAGACAGAGCCTTGTGATGTTGAACAAGACTCCTTAGATTCCTTGATGGATTGTTCTTTTTGTATGAAGACAGAATGAAGAGACTGTAGGTTTTTAAGCTGAGGAAAAAGCCAGAAGCCCTTTAACTGAATGTCATATGTTTTGAACGCTGGAAATGTTTAAAAGGAAAATTGCTGCTGTTTAAACCTGAGAGGAAAATGATTCAAGATTGATTTGAATGATTAAGGGAAAACAGCTATCTGAATGTACAACAGCTAGAAGCAAAAGGAGAGATTTATTTACAGTTTACTCAGTTTGGGAAAGGCTGATACCTTTGCTGGAAGTTAGCTGAAATCAGCTAAGCTGTATTTCTGACCATTGGACTTTGGAAGAAACACCTTCTGGTATAACAAGCTGCAGGAAGCAATTGTAACATTTATCACTGTCAGAATCCTGTTTGACTGAAACTTCTTTTGTTGGAGAGTACATCCTATTTTGGTTGACATGTGTTGAGCTTCTAAGGAGGTTCTTTGCAAAGGGAAAGACAAAATAAATTTCCTGTGTTTTTGCCTTCAAAACCCTTGGACTCTCTTTGTCATTTCACACAACTACAATACCCAGAAGCTTCAGCTCTGGAGCTGATTAAAAAGGGGACATTATAAGGCACGCCCTTACCTACAGGCAACCGCCTAGACATTAGGGAGTGCCACAAAGTGCAGAGTCATACATTTGGGAAGCAGAAATCCAAGGGAATTGTATGCAATAGGGGGGTGAGATGTTGGTGTGCATGGACCAGGAGAGGAACCTCAGAGTGATTGTTCCTGAGGATTTCAAGGTGGCAAAACAATGTGACAAGGCAGTGCACAAAGCCAGAAGGATGCTAGGTTGCATATATAGAGGAATTGGCAGCAGAAAAGAGGAGGTATTAATGCCCCTGGACTAGTCATTGGTGAGGCCTCACTTGGAGTATTATGTTCAGTTTTGGAAGGATATAAAAAGACTTGGAACGGTTCAGAGGAAGGCAACCAAAATGATTTGGAGCCTGCGCCGGAAGACGTATGAGAAGAGACTTGAAGACCTAATATGTATACTCTAGAGGAGAGGAGGGACAAAGGAGATATGATACAGATGTTTAAATACTTAAAGGGTATTAATAAAACAAGCAAACCTTTTTGAAAGAAGGGAAAGCTGTAAAACTAGAGGGCATAAAATTAAGCTGCAAGGAGGTAAACTTAAAAGAAAAGTCTGGAAATATTTTTTCACTAAAAATGTGGTGGTTGCTTGGAATGCCCTTCCGATGGAGGTGGTGGGGGCAAATACAGTGACAGAATTCAAAATGGCATAGGACAGACACAGTAGATCCCTTTGTAGCAAGAGAATGAAGTCAAAATAAACAACTATTTTTTATACTCCAACAAATAGGAAGTGATCTGCACAGAGCAGCGGGTAGAACCCTAAACAAAGGCATAGAGTCGGATGACCTGCACGGAGTGGCAGGTACACCTACTCTATCCACCTTCCTGAGCAGACTGGTTGGACCATACTGGTTTTTATCTGCCATCATAAACTATGTTACTATGTTTTCAGGTCACTTAATTAGTTCCCTCTCTGTTTCTACATCTAGTTCATACTTCTCCTCCTGACCTTCAAGTACATTCATTCTGTGTCTCCTCACTATCTCTCCCTACACACTTCCCCAGCAACACCACTTATCAAGCAAATCATGGTTATCTATGCCCTTCCTTTTCTACTGCCATCTCCAGACTCCATTGCTTTCATCTTGCTGCACCATATGCCTGGAATAGAGTACCCAAATCTCTACATCAGTCCATTCCTGGTCCTATTAAAATCCAGGCTAAAAACTCATATCTTCAAGGCTTCCTTTGGAGTCTGACCCCTTATTCTCCTGTCTTCACTCATATGTATTTTTAATCATTTCACTATGAATTCCCTAGTCCCCTGCTTGTTCTGTTGGTCTGTCTTAGCAGATTGTAAGCTGTGTGGTACAGGGAATTTGCACAGTTCTGCGTATTTCTAGTAGTGCTATGTAAATGATAAGTAGACGGCACATATTGAACTGCAGCAGTTGTAGTAGTAGTAAAATCTCAGGGGAGAAGGGCGTAAGACTGAAGGTTTTGGCTAGGGTGCCCAGTACTATTGCCTTGGCCCTAGACTCAATTGGGAGGAGTATTGACATGGGCTGCAAGGAAACATGGTGTATGGCCATCTTGAGTCAGGATATGGACCAAGGAACATGGACAGCTGGTGTCACGGACACACAAAACAAGGACCCGTTGCTGTTCCAACCCAGAAGAAAGGTGGATAAACATCCGCCTTTTGGAGCAGGTCTAGGGGGACCTCTCAGGCAGGACAGGAAACAGGAGGGCATACCCATCCCACACAGATATAAGAGATGGGAGCAAAACTTTAAAAAAAGGAATACAGGAAACAGCTCCATCTCATGGCAAGGGGGCTGATGTCCATGCTTCTTGCTGGTCCTGACTTTCCCCTAGGTGGCAGCTTAATTACCAGGATAAATTACTTGAGAAAATTGCCCTATCAACTTTTTTAAGCTGGCAAGTAGTCCCGCTGCACTTTCTTCTTCAAACTTCAGAGACCGATATTCAAAGGCACGTGTTCAGTCAGCAACATGTGCTAACTGGTTAAGGAATATTTAGCAGAACTGTCTAGATTGTGCTGCTGAATATTTCTGCTGATGGTGATGGTAATATCTTGATAGTACTGTGTGAAGATAAAAGTTATCTGGATAGTGACCTTATTCAGCCTACTATACGGACAGCAGTGCAGTATCAGGATATTCACCACCTGCCACAATCCAGATACCTGCACTGACTTATCCAATTTTATTTAACAAGTGTTTACCAAGCTGTTAAATGTTGCCCCATATGAGGCCATGCTGAAGGTGGGAGCTACCCAATGGGCCCATTGTTAGCACAGAAACCCAAACACTGATTCTCAGACCCAGTTCCTATGTCTCAGGTGTTCACAGCCCTTTATAAAGAGACCTATTTATTGATCAGCTCAGGGTGCAGTTGTACCAGGTTCCAGAAGAATGTGAAGTTGAGGGAAGGATAGTGGTGGAGAATGAACCAGAGAGAAATCTTTCATGCATTCTAGTCCATAGTGTGTAAGCCACTGATTTCTACTCTGTCATTAACTGTAGTGAGTGGTATGAAAGTTGGTTCTGACTGGGCTGAATAAAGGCCAGTAACATAAATGTAGGGGTCTCTCGGATGGGTCCCCTACTGGAGGCACCAGTGTCTCCTTCAGGGTCTGAGTAATGAGAAAGAAGAAGAGATTAGTGGTCCATGAACACTCCTTCAGTTGGGAGGGGTCTCCAGAAGGTGAAGTGCTGAACAAAGTTCATGAGCCCTGTCAGACGGCTGCCTGGGTGAGAATGTTCACAGTCTTGGCAAGTGCATATATCAATATGATTGGCAAGGGATTGTGGGCAATGCAGTCCATTCACACCAGACACAGCTGCTTACAATAAATAGTTGTGCTTGAGGGTAAAGCCAATAAGATATTTATTTATGGGGTTATTTCTCCCAACACAGATATGCTTGGTAGCACATAAATCAGGTTACTTGCTTTCAGTGTTAAACTTGGAAAAACAAAATCAGGAAAACATTGGAACTTATCAGGCAATCAAAGCAAAAGAAATAAGACCTGGTTGATAACAAATTGGTCTTTTCTGTAGGCTTTAGCTAATATTTTCTTAGCATGTATCAAACAACAAACAAAATCCACAAAGAAAGGAAAAACTGTTCTTTTCAGGTTAACTTCTTATATCTTCCCACATAGATTCAGAAGTGATTCCCTCAGAGCTCACAAGCAATTAGGTAAGGCTCAATTGCTAGCAGTTACCCAGCTGAAACCCCTTAGCTGGCTTGCTTTCTACTGCGTGGCTAAAAATCCTGCTCAGGAGCTTTTCTGAGTAGATTAAAGAATAAGTTTGTATTTCTTTGTGATGGTTGCTGTACTTTGTAACAGAAAATTACCAAAGGAGTTTAGACAGAGAGCAGTCCATGTAAACACATTCTTCATCTGCCACGTCTCCCCCTTCTTCAACAATCATGGGCTCAATATCATGGATTGGCACAGATGAATTTCTCAATGGAGCACTTTCAGGAGAATACTTGTTTCCCTGCTGTCTTTCAAGGTTATAGCTAGGGCATAGATCAGTGTTCATACCTGAGCTTCCATTTCTGTTAGAGTTCCTCTCTATATAGCCTGGCCAGTATGTAGTCCAGTTCTTATGTCCAGCCTTCCAATCCAGATCCCTGGACACTGGGTCTCTCTTCACATACCTTCTGGCACGGGTCTTAGGGTCCCTTCCAAGTGCAGCCGTCTCCCTCACAGGTACCGTCTGGAGATTCCTAGCTCTGCAGCACCATTCCTCTGGCTTTCCCCAGTCCAATGGTGTATGCTGGCCCTTGGAATGCCTCCCAGTATACGTACTGCTCCAGACTCCCCTAGACCTCCCAAAGGCTTTTCTCTTCTTTCTTCCAAAGGGTTTCTTGCCCTCTCTGTCCGTCCGGCTTGGCTTCTGCTTCTGATGATCCTCCTGATGAAACTGAGGATATCCAAGCTGATCATGAAGATGATGATGAGGATTCTCTGTAGAATAAACTCTACCTTTATTCTGCCTAGATGAGTGCTCCTCCCTAACACAGCGCAGCTGTGCTGAATCAGGCCCTGCCCTTGGAGATGAGTGCTTAGGGATTACCTCATAGCCCTCCTGATTGAACACACGTTTCCCAACTTCAGCTCCTCTAATGGCTGTTGGAAACCTGGTGCATTCTGGGACTGGTAGTCTTTTATGGGAAAATTCTGTTTTCTTATTTCTACCAGAACTGTTGCTTGTTCAGAGTCACTTCACCTTTTCTATAGCTCCTTCCTGAGCTATGATAAACTTCCTTATCACAGCCCCCATGCTTAGAGCTCCTTCTTGTTGACCTTTTGTCCTAGGAAGGTGGCTGGGCTCAGGATTGGATTGTCTGGGCCTTCAGGATATGGGAGAATTCTTGAGTCCTGGTGAGACTGTCAAGAGCGATGACCAGAAGGTGATCTCATGGGAATGGTGAGTTGAGATCATACAACTCATGTGGTGTGAGAGATTACCAACCTGCTTCAGACCCTAAGAAGAATATTACTAGTTGAAGTCAAGCAGAGGACTGGCAGGAAGGAACTTTGCCTCAGAGTTGCTTCCTTAATAAAAACCTGCAGGAGTTCACTTTTGCCAAGGTCTGTGACCCAGAAATTGCAGGTACCAACAAGGAGGACAAAGAAGGGTCCCATTCTCAAGGAAAGTCCCTCTAAGTTAGAGGATAATAGAGGACACAATTGCTGATCTGTGGTCTGTGGTGTGTGCTGCCTATTTTTAGTTGTGGATTTAGTTCATGCCTTTTCAGTGGCAGTTCAAGGCGAGTTACATTCAGAGTAGGTATTTCCCTGTCCCCGGAAGGCTTGCAATTGAAGTTTGCCTCTGAAGCAAGGAAGGTAAAATTACTTGCTCAAGGTCACAAGGAATGTCAGTGTGATTTGAACCCTAGCTCCCTTGGTTCTTTTTTTTTCTATTTTATTTTTCATACAATTTTTCATTTAATTACATCCAAGAAAATAACACTTGTGCAGTAATTCTAAGAAAGATTCGTACATCAAAAATAAAAGAAATCTATTGCAAGGCATTAAAAGGTTTTCAACCAACTCAGAAAAAGTCCACCATTGAAGGGGAGGTCAAGGTAACAATTTGAGGAAAATAGCTAACTTAACTACACAAGGAGGAAAATAGATGGAAAGTGATGAGGCACTGGGCATTTCCATGTTGTATGAGGTATAAACTATGAAGATGTAGAGGAGTCTAGGGGCCTAATGATTTCCTTATTACTCAGAAAGACAGAAAGTTGTAAAGAATCCTAAGATACGTATTTCGCTGCTTTATATTTATCAACCCATCTATAAGGGAAATTCAGCCAAAATAATCTCCCCAGCTGGAATTGGGACGCCACAGCAAGAACTGGGCACATTTCCTTTGAGTAGCTTTGAAGACCAACCAAGCAGGCACAAAGACTGGCGACAAGGATCCAGAGACAACTTCTTTATTAAGCCCCAACGCGTTTCGGCTGCAAGGCCTTCTTCATGGGGTAATTAAAGGAAGGACACACTTAAAAAAAAACAGCAATATTATAAAACATAAATTATATGGAATATGATACAATAAAAACAAACTTAAAACAAAACATAATCCTTGGAAGATGCAGACCTTAGTAAATAGACATACACAAAGGTGTGAAACAAAAAACGTGAACATGATAAGAATATGTTAAAAATATAGAATAAAAAAAAAATTAATTAACGAAAAGGAGACGATGAGGAGGACAAGGGATACTTTATTTTTGTCGCGTAGTGTAGACATAGAATAAACACTAAAATAAATTAAATAAACAGTTGCAAAGTTAAGGCATACAAATATAATTACCAGTTAAGAAGATACCAGATATAAAGGCATATTACCCCTAACCAGCTAAAGTTAGGTCAATATCACTACTGACCAGACTGCAAAACTGCATTCCAGCTAACCTGGATATTCAATGTCGGTTGCCGATATGACCCTGGCATTAAATATCTGCGTTCACTTTTCAGCGGCGATGGCTGCTGCCACTGAATGTCTGCCCCCAATGTATTTCTTCATATGAGAGTGAAAACTTAGGGGTATGTTTACTAAATGGTGGTAGTGGCTTCCATGCAATATCGGAGCCGCAGCCCCATTGAAATCAATGGGGCCACGACTCCAATATCGGACGGAATCCACTACCGCTATTTACTAAACATACCCCTTAGAGAATGCTTAGATGGCTGATTTTAATCTTAATCTACCAGGTCAAATGCACATTTGCTCTAAGTTACTCAAAATTTTTTTTTTTTTTTTGTGTCTTTTTTTTTTTATACTGTGTGGTATTGTGGCGTGTGGTGGGAAGGGGTTTTCTTTAAAACACAGAACAGACAGCAGTTCAGGAGAAACAAAATCAGCTTTTATTCTGTCCCAGCTTGTTAAACCTCCCTGGTCCTTCCTCCTGCCCTAGTTATTCCTACCTCAGAACTCCTTTGTATGGCTTGCCTTTGAAGGACTTCTGGCTCCATGGGCCTCTCTCCCTCCTACAGCCTGCTAGGTTCTTAACCTCCCCCTGTGAGCCACGCTCTCCCAGCCCTGAACTCTGTGCTACAGACTCTCTTAAAGGGGACTGTTGATAGTCCATTTGGAGAGGGACAGATAACATTCTATATATCCCATCACATAGTGATACTTGCAATAAAGAAACCTCAGAAGCCTAGATCCTCGAAAGACATTTCCTTCTCCATATTCACAGAGAGCCCCACGAAGCATGAGAAACCAGCTTGCTTCAGTTTATTTATTATTTATTTTATTTACATTCTCTTATATACCACACTATTCTGCATCAGTGCGGTTACATTGAACAAACTGAAATTACATTGAACAGGGCATTATAACTTGGAGATAACTATTTTACAGGGAACATGGGCTATGGAGGGTTAAGTGGCTTGCCCAAGACCACAAGGAGCACCTGTGGGACTAGAAACCCCAGTCCTTACGGCCCAAGGTTGCTGTCCTCTAGTGGGATTTGAACCCCCAACCTTCCAGCCTGAAGTACCTTGCCCCAACCACTAGGCCACTTCTCCACTCCAGTCATCCATAATATGCCCCTCAATTCTGCCGTTCAGGCAAAAAAGGGGTTAAAAATGGAATTGAGAAACAACCACAAGTGAAGAAAGCTTGCAGACACAGGAGGGATCCCTCAATCTACTACTACTACTACTTATCATTTATATAGCGCTACAAGCTGTACCCAGTGCTGTACATATAGATGTCCCTTCTCATCAGAGCTTACAATCTAATCAAGTTGAATAACATCACAAATCTGGGGACTAGATCATAATAAGGTTCACATAAGTGGTGAACCAGAGAGTAAGGGGCATCAGGATCCGAAAGCAGAGCACCAGCTAGGTGGTTGCCTCAAGAAAAAAAGAAAGCAACTTCTGTTGCAATAGGTTTAGATTTTGGGGTAGGCATATTGTGGGGTGGTGGGGAAAATGCAGGGGTAGTTGGCAAGATGATGTGACAGTTGTGGGGATAACCTTTAGGGAGGTAGGACAGTCCGCAGGGTGGTATGGCAGTTGCAAGGGAGTATTTTTTAGCAGAAGGGCAGTGTGCAGGTTGGTGGGGCAGTTCTGTGCTGACATTTTTTGGGGGGTGATGCCCTTTGTGTGAGAGTAGGGCAATTGCAACAGACAGACAGAAAGACATGCAGACCGACATTCTTAATCCCTTTTATATAGTACTTTCCAACTGTTGTTGGTTTGGAAAGAATAAAATCAGCCAAATGTCAGAAATAATGCACATGGACTTGATAGTTTGCCTCAGAATTATCAAGGCAGTCTTCATGACTCATGGCGTTACAAGGATGCTTGGTTGGGTGCAGGTCCTTTTGTACATAACATAAAAAAAACCCAAATAGGCAAACACCAAAGCATCAACAATACATTTATCAAAACGGGCAAAATAAATAAAACTAATTTTTAATATGGAGATTTTTTTTCCCTTTGAAAGGTGTATGGTATTATGTTATAATGCTATGTGCTGTATATGAAAGTTCACTGTTTAGCTGGCTATGCTGAAAAGCCACTTTAATTGCAAAGAAAAGAATTGGCAGACCATAAAGGTATCATTAGATTCAAAAAGGGAACTCAGAGAACGGTAGGAAATCCAATTGCAGATAACAAGCTTTGTCAAATGCATGGACTCCATTCAAAACAGGCCAGAGCCAGGAATCAGTCCAAGGCAGAGAAAAGAAAATGAATAGTAACGCTTTTATAGAAGCTCCTCTCATGCCAGAAGAGACCTTAGTTTTCAGACATTATTTGATATTGGTGAAAAGAAGGCAGAATGAAGAGGTCCTGTGCTCAAAGCTGAAGAACAGCACAGTGTTAGAAAGGATCACCAGCAGAGGAACAGACTGTCTCAAGCCAGTTGTCATCTACAGAAAGGCAATAATGAAGGTAACTGAAATTGGGGATGGAGCCTTAGTGGAGCAGACTTCACAAGGAAGAAGCTGCCATAGATGGAGAGGAATGACAGGGCCAGGCCAAACATTAGGCAATTTAGTCAGTCACCTAGGGTGGCAGCTTCTGGGGAGGGGTTGCAAAGAGCGAGGTATTCAAAGCTAAACAATGGATTTTGACAGCCAGGGGGAGCGTAAGTATTAAGGTTTGCCCAGGGCTCCAACACCTTGGATCAACTCTTGGGCCGACCCTAATGAATGAGATAGTTCTGGTTAATAATGACCCAGATTCAATTTTAACTACAGCTTGGAACATTGGTTTGGAGGCTTTTCAAGATGTCTCTGACAAGCTTTCTTATGGAGTCGAGAAAGGCTAAATCAGGCAAGCAGCCCCTGGCTGCCCGTGAGCCTCTCGTCGGATTGCCTTCGGTTAAAGGTCTGTTGGATGCTTTTCTTGTGCCTTATGAGCAGCAGTTGACTAGTGCGGGAGCGGTGTTAAGCCTGGCTATGGTGGCATCGGAGCTGGAGAGCTTGGCGTCATCATCGGGTGTCGATCTCACCCCTCCTGATATATGGCGTCCTCCGAGGATTTCTGGTACTGCGTGGAATCCAGGTAGCCAACGTCTTGCCGATGCACCTGAAGTTTATTTATTTATTTATTTACATTCTCTTATATACCGTGCTATTCTGCATCAGTGCGGTTTACATTGACCAAACTGAAATTACATTGAACAGGGCATTATAACTTGGAGATTTGCCAACAGGAGTGCATGGGTCGGCTTCCAGAACTGACGAGAGGGTTTTGGAGACACTGTTGGATCGCCATGCCTACAGCACCAGCCCAGAGTGTGCCAGAGTGGCTGGGACTAGACATTCGGCCAACGAGCAGGTTATAATGACTGATGTGGCTTCTTCTCCCTTGGATGGATGTCCTGCAGGAAGTGCTTCATTTGGGTTTTTGCTTCAGTGACCAGACCAGATAACTTTGGAGTCCATATGGTCTGTGATTAAACAGCTGGGTGAGGCACTGTTGCCCCAGGTACAATCTTTGAATGTTCAGTTCAGGCTACCATGACAGCCTGTTCAAAGAAAACTGAAGAAATTACTAGTTTGCAGATGTCAGAGACTGATTTGGGTACTAGAACTGAGCAGATGGAGAATTATGTGGAAGCATTTGTAAAGGATACAACTCATTTGAAAGTGAGAATTTAAAATTTGGAAAAAGTATCCAGGCAGGGTAACCTGCATCTAATCAATTTTCCAAAGTCTGCGCTTGTTTCATAAGAACATAAGAAATGTCATACTGGGTCGACCAAGGTCCATCAAGCCCAGGATCCTGTTTCCAATAGTGGCCAATCCAGATCACAAGTACCCAACAATTTCCCCAAAAGACACACAGGTTCCATAATGCTTGTATTGGGGCAAGCAGTGGATTTCCCGGGTCCTCTTTAATGATGGTTTATGGACCTTTCCTCCAGGAATTTGTCCAAACCTTTTTAAACCCAGCTAAACTAACAGCTTTTACTAGATCCTCCGGTAATGAATTCTAGAGTTTGATTATGCATTGAGTGAAAAAATGTCTTCTCTTATTAGTCTTAAATGGGTTACACCGTAGCTTCATTATATGTCCCCTAGTCTTTCTGCTTTTTGATGCCATAAAGAATCGATCTATGTTTACCCAGTTCACTCCATTCATTAATTTATAGACCTCTATCACATCTCCCCTCGGCCGTCTCTTTTCCAGGTTGAAAAGCCCTAACCTTTTAAGCCTCTCCTCATAGGAGTATTCTCCATCCCCTTTACCATTTTGGTGGTTCTTCTCTGTACCTTTTCTAATTCCGCTATATCCTTTTTAAGATATGGCGACCAGAATTGCACACAATATTCAAGGTGCGGTCACACCATGGAACGATACAGAAGTATTATAATATCCTTTGTTTATTCTCTATTTCTTTCCTTATGATTCCTAGCATTTTATTTGCCTTCTTGGCCACCGTTGCACGCTGGACAGAGGATTTCAACGTGTTATCCACAATGACGCCTAAATCTTTTTCCTGGGTGGTGGTTCCTAATGTGGAACCTGTATCGTGTAACCATAGTTTGGGTTGTTCTTTCCTAGGAGCATAACTTTGCACTTGTTTACATTAAATGTCATCTGCCATTTGAACATCCATTCTTCCAATTTATCAAGGTTCTCTTGCAATTTTTCACAATTCTCTTGGGTTTTAACAACTGTGAATAATTTTGTGTCATATGCAAATTTGACTACCTCACTCGCTATTCCCATTTACAGGTCATTTACGAATATGTTAAAAAGCAGTGGATCCGCTGCAGTTTCTTCTTCTATACATGATAATGTTATTATGCATCATCAAATAGAATCACTGGAAAATGCTGTTCGTGTAAAAAATTTACGTTTTTGAAATTTCCCTGTACTCACTATCTTTCTCCAAGTATATTATTGTATAAGTATTTTAAGGAGGTTCTATTTATTGAAGATGTTAATGCTATAAAATTTTCCTCTATATATTATGTTCCTATATTACCTACTACGGAAGCCTCTTCCCCTGTTGTTAAGGACGGAGGAAATCCTTTATTTCAGTCTTTATCTTTATTTTACACTTGATATACCGCCCACGTCGAAACAGGGCGGTTTACAATAAAACATGCCAACGCTTACAGAAAGGAAAAGAATGCCAATATAACATAGGAAAGCAATAGAGGACAATAGTGACAGACCAAAAGAAGAAAAGCAATTAGGTAGTAGTATCACAGGGGAGGTCGAAACCTGTTGGAATAAATGGGTCTTCAGTAAACTTTTAAATTATGCATAGGAGGGTTCCAAGCGGAGGGAAGATGGTAGGGCGTTCCAAAGTGAGGGGCTACGAAAGAAAAATGCAGTATAATGAGTTGGTTCGAGATGGGCCTGAAAGGGTGAAGGCAAAGAGACGATTAGCATGTAAAGATCGAAGTTGGCGATACGGAGTGTGAAGGGAGATAAGGTTAGCCAAGTAAAGTGGTGTGGATGTGTGAAGAGCCTTGTGAATCAAAATTAAGAACTTGTAATGAAATCTGTAACGAAGGGGTAACCAATGAAGGCGGTGGAGGATAGGAGTGACATGGTCATATCGGCTAGCGGATGAGATAATCCGAGCTGCTGTGTTTTGCAGTAACTGTAAACGTTGAAGTTGATATGCGGGTAAATTAGCCAAAGCCACATTACAATAGTCTAGGCGGCTCATAACCAAAGCCAATACCAGAGTAGTGAGAGAGGAAGGAGACAGCAGGGACCGGACTGCTCTAATTTGTCACAGAGCACAGAAAGACTTATGAATGAGAGTGGCAATATGGTCATGAAAGGAAAGGGAAGAATCCAGGATCACATCCAAATAATGAAAAAAAGACGTCAGAGGAATAGGAGCGGAATCAATTTGAGGGGCAATATCTGGACAGGAGGTACTTAATGAGACCCACATAGCAGTGGATTTGGATGGGTTCAAGTGAAGATAGTTTGTGGCAAGCCACGATGCGACATGGGAGAGGCAAGTCTTCAGATGTTTCTGCTTTTCTGGAGTCTTCTATTGATGAGATTACTCAGCGTGCTACCTTAATTGTTTTCTTTTTATCTTTGATGGATACAAATCCGATTATGCGATTGTATTTTGCTAAGAAAGATCAGGCTTTTTGCGGTAGCCCAATTCAGATTTTTCCAGATGTTTGTAGATTCACTCAGAAACGTAGGAAAGCTTTTCTTTTGTTAAAATCTCGGTCCTTGGCTCCAGCCGGCCTTCAATATCAACCACTTTAGTAGTAAGGTCCTTCTGAACCAACTCGTAAGACTTCAGTTGCTGACCAAACAGTTGAAATTGTTGCAATATCGACCGTAACTGTAATGTAGTAGTTTGATGCATGGACGAGAAGGCATCCCACAAACTATCTAAAGTAACCTTCTCCGGTCTTACCGTAGAATGCTCCGGGACAATCTCACCAGGCTGAATTGAATCCTCAAAAGAAAATGGAAATACAGTCTCTGTATTAGTTGAAGGAGGCAATAATCCACTTTCTTGGACCTGCTCAACGCCTGAAGTTAAAACCAGAGGCCCCAGCCCCGATCCCGAGTGATCTTCTCCGGGACTGGGTAGCTGTATTAGAGATCTCTGGAGTGTGCTCTCTTCCTCCACCACACCCACTCCAGCAGTCCCTGCTAGAATCTCCCCCTCTGGTTGAACTGGCGGCCTTCGGGACTCTGGGCTCAATGACACCTCTAGCCCCTCGGCTTCGGGGGACCAACCTTCCGTCCCACCGGAGCACAGCGGACGCCCAGGAGCTACCACACCCTTCACAGCGGGCTACACGAATGAGTCCATGGGCCCGCTGACCGCTGATTTCTCCGCAGTGGAATTCCCATTCGCTGACGAGGATGCCAGCTTCGCCTTTCTTTTCCTACCTCCGTATGGCATTCAGAGGCACGTTATCGAAGAAGGCAACAAGTAAGAAGGGAAAGAAAAGGAATTAGCACTAGGGTAACTTCAGAGCGATGTCAGCGGCCGTCCATGACCGGCGCCATCTTGCCATTTCCATTTCTCAAGCCGTAGTTAAAGACTCATTGATTATACATAGACGGTTAGAATTTTTGGAAAATGCTGCACGGAGTCGAAATTTAAGAATATTGAATTTTCCAAAAGTTCCGTCGGTTTCTCCTCTGGAACTTTTTTAAAAGTTTCTTATTACGTGTTTAAAGGTGCCGACGGAATCAGTTCCGCCTATATCTAAGGCTTTTTATTTACCAACTGCAAAACTTGGCCCTATTGATAAAGATGATCATCCTTTATTGTCTTCGGACAGTTTGGACTTGTCTACCTTTTTGGAATGGTCCCCTTCGGATGTTGGGGTGACTGCTACATTATTGGTCACTTTTGCCTTGGAGGCAGACAGAGACTGGCTACTATGTATGTTTTTTCGGTCTTCGTGTAAGATGTTCTTGGACTCTCACATAAGAATATTCCCTGACGTGTCTAGGGCAACTCAACGGAGAAGGAAGCAGTTCCTGTTATATCGTTCTGGGGTACTACAGTTGGGAGGGTTATTTTTCTTGAGATTCCCGTGTAAATGCCTGGTGAAGTTCGCCGGGCATAGGTATTTGTTTTTTTGAGCCCTCCCAACTTGCTACTTTTGTTTCCTCTAAGTTGCAGGAGAGTCAAGTTCCACTTCCTCAGCCTCCTCAATGTAGCTCTCTTAGTTTAGAGAGTTAGTCGGGAATGTATGGTGACACTCTTTACGTCTATGTATTTCCTCCTTTTTTGCATTTGTAATAGTTTATACCTATGTGTTGTGACCTGTCTTGCCACCCTATTGAGGACTTGTGGGCTTTGGGAATTTAATGTTTTCCTTTGTTTAGCTCTCCCTCATAGATGTGGAGATTTTTTTTCCTTTTGTCTCTTATTTCTGATGCCCTTTCTGTACAAGTCTTGCTTCTTGTAAAGTTGTTAAAAGTTGCATAAATAAATAAAAAAAAAATCTCGGTCCTTGGCAATAGGTGCCTCTTTCTTTTTAAAATATCCTTGTAAGTGTATTTTGATCTATGAGTGGACTAAATATGTATGGATCCGGAACAGTTGGAAGTGTTCTTGCTTAGTAAAGAATCTGGTTAATGTTTTGTCTTCCTTTCTAAGTAAAATAGGGCTATTATAGTATAATTCATGGGCCCTGTTTATACCGCTTTTTTTTTAAACTATGTTTAAAGATTATTGTACTTTAAGGCTTTACTCGCTCTCTCCTTGATGTGGATTTGATTGTAATTCCTGTTTATTTTATAATAAAGATATTTTGAAAAAAAGAAAAAGCAGTGGTTCCAGCACAGATCCCTGGAGTACTCCACTATTCACCTTTCTCCATTGGGAAAATTGGCCATTTAGCCCTACCCTCTGCTTTCTATCTTTTAACCAGTTCCTGATCCACAATAGTACACTGCCTCCTATCCCATGACTTTTTAACTTCTCCAATAGTCTCTCATGAAGGACCTTGTCCTCTAAAGACATGTTTAAGAGCTATCTGGTTGAGATACTATGGGTTCCCCCTGAAACCCCCCCATTGATGGTTAAATTCTATTACCTACCAATTGCAAAAAAAGTCCCTGCTGGCACCGAGGATTTGGTTTCCCAGCCGGCTGACTTGCTGAATGTTTCCGCAATTCTAGAGAGCTCTACTTTTGATTCACATTACCATCTGATTGTGACTGTTTTTTTAAGATGTCTTTCCGTAAAAGAAATGTAGGTCTAAAGGGCTACTGGTCCGGGTCTTTCTTGACCTCACTAGGGAAACCCAATGCTGCAGGAGGGAATTTCTCCTCCTCCGGCCTCGGGTTTCATAACTTGGTGCTTTTTTTTTTTCTTAAGTACCCCTGCAAATATTTAATTAAATACCAGTCTACATCATACGTTTTTCTTTATCCTTCTCTTTTTTGAATGCCCACCCATTGTCTGTTGTTGGCCCAGCTCATTGTTCGTTGCCATAACTTAGATGGTTGACTGTAGTTCTGCCTCTGTTTCTTTGATTGTATCATCTTTATTAATTTCCAATGGATATCCTCCTCTATAGTGGGCTAGAGAAGGGACTGGTTGTATTATTACCTTGAATGATTGTCTTTTTTTCCCTTTTATAATGTATTTCTACTAGTTACATTTATTTCTTTGCAAGTTTTATGACTTGAATTTTTTACAAATTCATAAATAAAAAATAAAAAATAAAAAAAACTCCACAGCTGACTAAGCCCACCTTTAAACACTTCCAACCTTAAAAATTATTCTAAATTATATCAAATATCTGCATAGAGAGGAGTGGGGACATGTTTGAGGGCATCACCACTGATCAGTGCTGGATCACGTGCAAGTGTGCACGGGTGTCCATGCATGTACTTCTGATGTTGCGCATTTAGAGGGTGATTTTAGAAAAGATGTCCAAGTTAAATCAGGGATGTCTAGGGCTGAGCATGCAGAAAAATGCCAGAGACGTCTGTGTCTCCAGCCGATTTCAGGAACATAGACATCCTTGATGTGGACGTGCATGTGGCTGGGCACAAAGACGTCCCCATTAGGAATGCTTGGGTCGGAAACCTCCATCTACGGCAAGCTAGCATAAGTGAAAACATGAGCCCCCATTCCCCATCAGTGTTCATTGACATGAAGGTACATTTTACAAAGGATGTCTAAGTTTTAAACTGGGACGTCCAAGCCTAAATGTCTTTAAAAACGGCAAATACGTCCAAGTTTGGCACAACTTCACAAAAGTGAGCATGTCTGATATGGATATCTGCAGGGACATCTACATAGATCTCTCTAAGGATGTCTATGAGACATGCAACGATGGTGCAAACCCAAATCAGATTTCCCCCACACACACAACATAGCATTGTCATCGTGAAGACTACTTGCCTAGTGGTTGGGGCAAGCTACTTCAGGCAGGAAGGTCGGGGGTTCAAATCCCACTAGAGGACAGCAACCTTGGGCCGTAAGGACTGGGGTTTTTAGTCCCACAGGTGCTCCTTGTGGTCTTGGGCAAGCCACTTAACCCTCCATAGCCCATGTTCCCTGTAAAATCTCCAAGTTATAATGCCCTGTTCAATGTAATTTCAGTTTGTTCAATGTAAACTGCACTGATGCAGAATAGCGCGGTATATAAGAGAATGTAAATAAATAAATAAAAAATAAATAATACTGAGGATAGTATAGTGCCATCTTCTCAAAACATTCCAGAGGTTTCAGTGCCAAAACAAGCACTTTTTCAATGTCTATTCATGCCTGAAGCAGGTTTAAATTTGTACGCCGGTGCAGACATCCTTAAGGGTTCTAAGATTGATCAGGTATGTCTATGTCCATAGCTCCACCCCGGACACGACTCTGTCACACCCCCTACCTATTTAGATATTCCTGCAGTGGAGATGTCTAAATAGGAAGGGACGCTCCAGGGACATCTCCATTGCACATGTTCAGACATGCAAATCGCGTCTAAGCAATTTAAAATGACCCCTGTAATGTATAATACAGGGAGTATTAGTGTAGCTCCTTCTCCAGACTTTCCAGATGTTTGCCTGACAAAATGAGCACTTCTCAGATACCTATTCGTGCCTGGAGCAGGTTTAACTTTAGATGTGATACGGGACATCCAGGGCAATTTTGAGATCAGGCGAGGACATCCAGGTTGTTAGGAATGACCTGGCCATGCCTCTGTTGAGACTTGGACATCCTCCGCTGGGGATGTCCACAGACCCGACTTCTAAAATGTCTCTGGGGACTTCTCTGTGATTTGGACGTCTGCATGCCCGTTTGCAGATGTTCAAATTGTGAACAGTGCTTTTAAAATAACACCCTTAAAGTGTGGTGGCACTGAACTCCTCAGGAAGCTAATTCTAGCAAATGAGAATAGGTTATTCCCTGTCAGGGGAGTAAAAAGGAGACAAAATAAAATGGAGGAGACATGGTGGACCCGACAGATCTATTACAACTGCAGTGCATCAGAGAAATAAATTAAAGAAGAGTTGAGGGTAGGAATAATATTTGTGTGTGTCAGTAGTGTTTAGAGCTGGAGGCTAGTATGTCAGGGGAGTAGACATGGTGCACAGGGCAGGGCTATTTGTAGGGTGGGTTGAGGGCATCTTTGACAAGTAAGGTTACCAGATGTCCCTGATTTTAGAGCTGTGTCCCAGACTCCCACCCATTTGGCAGCTTTGGGGAAAGAAGGGGTAGAAAAAAAATGTATTTTCAATGTAGTGATTTGAATATGTCAGTTTTTAGAACTTATGGGCCCGATATTCGAAAAGCATTTACACGGTTTACAGCCCAGTAAACCTTGTAAATGCCTTAGATGGGGATATTCAATGGCACGCGTTGAATATCCCCTGCTAACTCCCCTTTGCGCCCTAATGCTATCCAGTTAACATTGGGGTGTGTTGGCATTTCAGGGTGGATCAGAGGCAGAAATTGCTGCTAACTGGGTAGTGGCGATATTGCACCGCTATCCGGTTAGTGATATACAGCTAAAACTAGGCCAGCTTTTGGCTCACAGTTTTACCCACGTATAGCCTACCTCGTTGAATATCAGACCCTACCTCTATTATCTTTATATTAGTATTATGCACAGTGCAGGGGGATTTTTTTAACATGTAGGTTCTGTATAGACATCCAAACCAGTCTGGTTTGTTCTCTTTTCTCAACTGAGGTGTATATAATTATCCCCGGTTTACCCCCAGTTACCTTCCCTGTTATCTGTAAACCTATGTCAGTTTTATATTGATAGGTACTTGTTGTTTAATGTAAACCGCACTGATGATGAATATTGCGGTATATAAAAACTGTTAAATAAATAAATAAAATAAATATTGATCTTCTAGCATATTTTCAATGCTGACATTTTACAGATAAAACTGGTGCAGTTTGAGTCCTTGGACTTTGTGCTGGTATGGTATGATAATAACTTCTGCTAGCAAAACAATGTGCTTATTATTTTTTTTTTTTGCATTTTATATCTTCCCTCCTTATTAATTTGGTCATAGCATTGACCAAATAAACGAGGTATGTTAATGAGTCTATACACATGGCCCCGCACCCCACTTGGGCTGCCCCTGCCCCCAATTTCTCTCTCTCTCCCTCCCAGAGCTGGCATGACCCACTGTGCAAGCAGTGGCGGTATCGCTCTTCCCATCCAACGCTGCCAGCGCTGCTGCAGCAGTATCATTTCTCCGCCTCCCTTCCGCCTGCTGCCGCTGACCCAAACCTAGCTGAAGCAGTGGCGGCAGAGTGTCAGCTTTAAAAAACCCACAAAAGACCCCCAACAAGGCACAGGATCTTTATGAATCCAATGTATTGAGTTGAAAGCCTCACTCGCGACACTAAGAAAACTTGAGAGACGCTGGCGCCGCTCACGCTCAGAAGTAGACCAAAATGCTTACAACTTACAACTCACAGCGCACCGTACCGCAGTGACTGAATCTATGAGACGTTACCACACCGACACCTTAAAAAGATCCCTCAACAAACCTCACGACCTGTTTACCCTTGTTAAGCGACTTACAACAGAACCTGCATCAGAACAAGCAAATGGAATCCATCCTCAAACATATGCGGACTATCTTCAAACCAAACTCTGTCAGATAAACAACAACCCTGCGTCCAGCATTATCCCTCAGCCGTACACTCAAAAACCACTCACTACCTTCATGACTCCATCCAAACAACGCATCGAAGACACCATAACAGCCATCAACACAACTACCGCACAATCTGATCCATGCCCGGCTTTCTGGATCAAAGAACTACGGACTGACCTCAGTCCCCTCATATCCAGACTCATGGAACAATCGTTCACAACAGGTGCCTTCCCACGCACCCTCAAACACACATCAATAAGACCTCTACTAAAAAACAACAAATTCGACCAACAGAAACCAGAATCCTACAGACCGATAGCAAGCATACCAATGCTAGCAAAAATAATGGAAAAGGAAGTTCAGAGACAAATACAAGATCACATTGATTCCAATGCACCACTGGATCCATGCCAACATGGATTTAGAGAAGCCCACGGGGTTGAAACCCTTCTTACCACACTCTTCAGCAGCATAATATCAGGCATTGACAATGCCCGCCAAGGCTTTGTCCTTGTCTTCCTTGACATTGCGGCAGCATTCGACTCCGTGAGCCATGAACGCCTCCTAGAACGCCTCAAAGAGAAAGGAATCTCCGGTAAAGCACTCGAGTGGTGCAGGTCCTACCTCTCGGACAGATGGCAGCAGGTACGATCCAGAGACACATCATCAGATCCATTCCACCAAAGCCAAGGTGTCCCACAAGGATCCTCCCTCTCCGCCTTGCTATTCAATATATACATGCAACCTATCTGCAACCTGATCCGGTCTTTCAACGTTAACTGCATGATATACGCAGATGATGTGCTATTATACACGCCTTTTTCAACAGAAAACCCCGACCTCTCATCAATAACATGCTGCATAAATGAAATATCCAATTGGCTACAATCCCAAAACCTCCGGATTCAACACAAGAAGACGGAGGTGATGTTCATTACAAGGAACCGCAACTTCACAGCACCGGCAGTACTAAAAGTGAAGGACGCAGACCTCCAGATCAAATCCGCGATCAGATACCTCGGCGTAACACTAGACCAGAACCTAAATATGCAAGCGCATATAAGGAACACTGTAAGGGCAGTATATCATAAAATTAGATCCCTTAGATACCTGCGATCTCTGCTTGAGCCTGATGATTTCAGAACCATCTATCAGGCACTAATCATTCCGCATTTTGATTTTGCGAATGCAATACTACAGGGACTCCCTCAAACCACTCTAAACCCACTGCAAATGGCAATGAACACCGCAGCAAGAGTTCTACACGGAGCATCCAGGAAAGACCATATCTCACCCATTATGAAACAACTCCACTGGCTTCCGATTCAAGGTAGAATTACATTTAAGACCTTGCTAATCACCTTCAAAGCCACCAAAGGTCTCTCGTCAACATCACTAACTGAGCTAATCCAGACAACACCCCACAATAGAGACAGAAGGTCAGTAGCCCAAAACACCTTGATAGTCCCAAAATCAATAACTCAATGCACCAAGTCAACATCCAGCAGAGCCTACAAATTTTATGCACCAATGATCTGGAATAACCTCCCTCACCACATCCGAACAATCACAGACATATTCCAATTCAGAAAAGCCGTGAAACACTACCTCTTCCTCCTATATTACCCTGAAACCAATAGAAGCTCAGTACAAACTGCTGAATCCACCAAAATCTCCACTGACTGAAACCATACGAACACATGACTATTCTGTGATTTGTATATATTGTTATTGTATATAGTTCCCCTGTTAGCCAAGTTGAATCTCCTGTTCATATGTAAACACAAAGTACTATTGGAAATGTGTGTGTTCATTGTTTACTGTAAACCGCGCTGATGCTGAATAGCGCGGTATAAAAAAGACTATAAATAAATAAATAAAAAATAAATAAAATGTGCTTTCAAGACCCTGCCAGTTCCGCCCCCTTATGACACATGCTCTTGCATCAGAGGGGGGCAGAACCGGCAAGGCCTGTGACACAGTAGCTCCCCAGGAACCGATGGACACAAATGAGCATCCGGTGGTAGAAGCCGGTACTGCAGGAGAAAGCAGGGATTTCTTTGCAGAAAGAAAAAACCCCAGATTCAATCAAGCAGAACAGCTCACCTTGAGGGAGGAGAGTAGGAAAGCTTTTGATTGGGCACGCCCCAAGGGGAGGCGGGCAGTGCAGGCTAGAAGCACCTGGTTAAATACTCAGAAACCAGGAAGTAAAAGAAAGCAAAGGAGAAGGCAAGACAAACAGAACCGGGAGCAAGAGCAGGACCGAGAGAAGCTAAGAGGGCAGGAGCCAAGAGAGCAACGGAGGCTAAGAGAATTCCCAGAGGGAGACACAAGTGCTTCAGAAGGAAAGTCTGAAAGGAAGTATCCTTGCTGTGGTAATTCCTCTAATAGTCTGCAGCTGGCAGGTAGCGTGGTGGAAGATTCAGATGAGGAAAGAAACTGCTGGAGGCAGAACTCTTTCAGAACGCTGAGAGATCCAAGGCTACAGGACCAGGCAGAGCTATGGAATAAAGTCAGAAGGACAAAGAATTCTCCAAAGGAAAAGCTTCTATATAAGGTACCCAGTGGGGGAGAAGTTTATGCTCTAAAGCCAGAAAGATTGTGTACTAGTTTTAAAAGCCAAGTCAGACAAAATGGTGGCAGCTGTTGTCAGCAGGGAGAAGCTTTGAATAACACTAATTATTCCTTTAAGCTAGCTGAAACACCTAGCCAAGAAAGGGCTGACGTAAATGCTTTTAAGTACCCTCCTAGCACTGCTAAGTTTTTATGCACAGCACCCACGTGTAGAGAAAGGTGGGGAGATAACGGAAGCACAGCAAATGTTTGTTTTCCTGATACAAACAAACATGATAAGCAGCCTGAGATAGAGAGGCTCAGCCAACATTTGCTCACCGAGGAGAAGGGAAGACAGCTAAGTGAAGGGAAGTCACCAGCTGAATCACTTCTCAAAGAATTCCAAGAGTATTTAGAACAGAAGGCAAGTTTTAACTATAGTATTCCAGAACCAGTTACTGGCTGTAATGAAGAAACGCCTGTTTCTAATTCTCTGCTTTACCCTGATGAAGATATATTAATGGACTGCTCTACATGCTTAATTGACAGAGGCAATTAAGGAGAAAAGGATTTTCTGGTATATGAAGAAATATAGCAGTGGCACTTAACTTGACCTACACAAGAAAGCTTGTGAAGGGTGAATGAATTAAGGTACCAGTGATTGGTAGAACCAGAGCACTACTGTTAAAGGAACTTTTCTGTTGCATCCTGTATGTTTGAATCACATGAAGTGAATGTGAAATAATACAGCATTACAAGCCTGTTTGACAAGTTTCAGTTAAATCTTGTTTTTGGTTTATACTTCTGCACCGTCTGTAGCCTTTTTGAACTGCACAAATGGCAAAGTAAGCCTCATGAAAAATAAACCTCATGGAAAAATAAATTTCTCTTTGCCTGCCTTACTGCTCGAAGCACAATAACACAACTACAACTAACTGCCTCAAGGGCATCACAAGGCAACCCCTCCTTAACCCTCAAGGTTAAGGAGCGGGCGGCGTAATAAGAGTGGCGTAGTATTGAGGATTTGAGGATTTCTGCAGATGCAAGAAGTGACCATAGCAGGAGCTGCAACCACAAGACTTCCAGAGGAGCCCAGCAGAGGTGCTGCCGAGCCCAGCAGTGGAAGGGGACTGCAGGAAGCTGCTGAACTTCATTGCTGACATGCTTGTATAACTCCTGAGCCAGGTAAAGGGTATCCACCCAGGGTACCGAGGATACCGGGGCCAGGGGAGGTCTCCTAGTGGTGACTGGGGGAAAAAGAAAGGAAAAAGAAAAAATATATATATTTTCAAAAGGGAAAGGAAAACTTTGTTCCAGTGGTATCGCACTTTGGTCTGTGTGTTTCTCTTTTATTCCAGGTTCCAAGATGGCGTTGGAGGCCAAAGAGGTCTTTGGTTGGATGGCGATGCAGTTGGAGCGCCAGAGAGACATGTCTTTGGAGGCACAGGCAAGAGCTAATGCTAGCTTCCAGGAGCAGCAAAGACCTCTGCTACAGCTGATGGAGGAGATGCTGCGAGAGAAGAAGCCAGCGCCTGTTCCAGCCTCAGTAACAGGTTCCACACTAACAGACAATGTACACCCTGTTAGCATACAAATGGGAACTTTGTTCAATTTTGGACAGCTCACAGATAAGGATGATGTAGATGATTATTTAACCAGCTTTGAGAGAGTTGCACATCTTAGCTTGTGGCCTAAAGAGCACTGGCCGCTAAGGTTGGCAGCGTCCCTTACAGGGGAGGCGCTGGCCGCTTACCGTGCCATGCCAGCTGATTTAGCAGGAAGCTATGAGGAAATTAAAAAAGCAATCAGGGAGAGATTGGGGCTCACTCCGGTAGTTTATCGCGCTCGCCTGAGGAGTGTGAAATTAAAGCCCAGTGAGACTCCAAAATCTCTATGTCATCGTATACACAGTTTACTTAACAAATGGTTAAATCCAGAAGGGAGAACTGTGGAGTCTATTTTGAATGATCTAGTATTAGAACAGTACATGGATGCACTTCCCAACAGTATCCGTACTTTTCTGATATTACAGAACTGCAAAACCCCTCAGGAGGCAGTAGCACTCTTGGAAAGGTACATTGAGGCCGAGATTACAGGCCAGAGAGGTGGCTCTACTTCCCAGGAGTCGCAGTGTTGCAGATCAGAAAAGGCACGAAGGGATGAGAACAGTCCTGTGAAAATGTGCATGCCTTTATGGAAAGGAGGAAAAGATAGACAAAAATGTTATAAATGTGGTCAGCAAGGGCATTTTCAAAGACAATGTCATGTAAAAACTGCATTAATAGCTAGTAATGCTATGAGAGATAGGCAAGGTTTTCTTCTGTCTATAGAAGTACAGGGAATCACTGCCCAGGCTTTGCTGGACTCCGGGGCGGAGTTGAGTATGCTCTCGAAGGAGTTGTGGCGTGAGATAGAAGCCAAGCAGGGAGGAGAAGTGATTCAGCCCGTTACTTCTGTGAAGATAAGGTGCGTACATGGTGGAACTTCCACTTACCCAGTGTACAAATTACACATAAAAGGGTTAGGCACACGTAGGACTATCCCACTAGCAGTTATCCCAGGTCTTCCTCACGCTGTCATTTTAGGCAGGGATTGGCCTCAGTTTTTCCAAGAGATAAAGCGGGGGTTGCATGAGAAAGGCGTGATGGTCTCCACGAGGGCCCAGTCCGCAGCCTCAGAGGATAAGGAGGGACCCTTAGAAAGTAAGGAGGAACCCTTAGAGAGGGAGGAAGACCACACAGAGAATCTTGGAGAAATTCTTCCTTTTGAGGATGCTTTAATAGAGACTCCCAGTCCTAAAGACAAAAAGGAAAAAGCTGAAAAGCGTAAAGAGAAGCAAGTTCGCTCAAGGAATAAGGCGGAGGTACAGGCTGGGCAAGAGCTGCCATGGGTGCCTGAGGAACTGATGAACAAGTTTCCCTCGTTTCCGCATGAGCAGCAGGCAGACCCTGCCCTTACCCAGGCATTTAAGTGGGCCCAGAATACTAGGGATACCCTGCCTAGGTTTCTGCTCACTGATGGCCTACTCTATAGGGAGAGTAAAAATCCTTTTACAGGAGACACTAGGAAGCAGTTAGTGGTTCCAACCACTTTCAAAAATATAGTGTTACGCCTAGCACACGACCATCCCGTTGGGGGACATAAGGGCAGCCAGGGGACCCTTGACCAGATCCTCACTAAATTTTACTGGCCAGGTATATTTAAGGAGACGGCAAAATTCTGTGAGGCTTGCCCCACTTTGTCAAAGAGTCTCTGCAGCCCATCCCAGGGTGGTCCCAATGATTCAATCTCCTGTGATTAGAGAGCCCGTCCAAAGGATAGGGAAAGACATAGTTGGACCTCTAGTTAAGACTCCGAGAGGATTCCGCTAGATTCTAGTGATAGTAGATCACGCTACAAGATTTCCGTGGGCCATGCCACTACGGAGCACATCAGCCAAAATAATAGCTATGGAACTTATTAAGCTATTTTGTGAAATAGGTTTCCCGAAGGAAGTGCTCACCGACAGGGGGAGCAATTTCCTCTCGAAATACTTAGGGCAAGTGTGGGATGCCTTTGGCATTGCCCACATTAAAACAGCAGCGTACCATCCCCAAACTAACGGTTTAGTTGAAAGACAAAATCAAACGATTAAGAGGATGTTACGTAGAAGTTTGGAGGGGGACATTGACAATTGGGATACCATGCTTCCCTTTGTCCTTTACGCATGCTGTGAAAGGAAACAAGCCTCATTGGGAATGGCACCATATGAGCTGCTATATGGCCGGTCACCCCGCGGCATTTTAGACATCCTAAAAGAACAATGGGTGGAGCCGGATCCAAGGGAAGTAGAGGTGCCCGAATTTCTTAAAGATTTAAAGAAACGGCTGCGCCGAACTTCACAGGTAGCAGAGGAAAATTTAAAACGTAGTCAGGCTAAACAAAAATCCTACTACGATAGAAACACAAAACAGCGTCAGTTAAATATAGGGGAGAAAGTCATTGTGATGGTGTCAGGTACGGAACCCAAATTTGAAAGCCATTGGAAGGGCCCTTGTCGGGTGGTACATCCTGTGGGACCTGTTTCATATTTAGTAGAAAATAGGAACGGCCGCAGGCAGGTTTACCACGTTAACCTTCTAAAGCCATGGCATGACAGGGTAGCCTTAGCCCAGATAGCCACAATAGACTCTCCCAGACAACAGTCTCAAGTAAAGTGTAACAGCCCAGAGTCCATAAGTGGTATCACGTGCTGTGCTGTTAAGATAAAGCCAGCCCGTGATATCTTAAGGGGGGGGGATCTGTGACACAGTAGCTCCCCAGGAACCGATGGACACAAATGAGCATCCGGTGGTAGAAGCCAGTACTGCAGGAGAAAGCAGGGATTTCTTTGCAGAAAGAAAAATACCCAGATTCAATCAAGCAGAACAGCTCACCTCGAGGGAGGAGAGTAGGAAAGCTTTTGATTGGGCACGCCCCAAGGGGAGGCGAGCAGTGCAGGCTAGAAGCACCTGGTTAAATACTCAGAAACCAGGACGTGAAAGAAAGCAAAGGAGAAGGCAAGACAAACAGAACCAGGAGCAAGAGCAGGACCGAGAGAAGCTAAGAGGGCAGGAGCCAAGAGAGAATTCCCAGAGGGAGACACAAGTGCTTCAGAAGGAAAGTCTGAAAGGAAGTATCCTTGCTGTGGTAATTCCTCTAATAGTCTGCAGCTGGCAGGTAGCGTGGTGGAAGATTCAGATGAGGAAAGAAACTGCTGGAGGCAGAACTCTTTCAGAACGCTGAGAGATCCAAGGCTACAGGACCAGGCAGAGCTATGGAATAAAGGCAGAAGGACAAAGAATTCTCCAAAGGAAAAGCTTCTATAAGGTACCCAGTGGGGGAGAAGTTTATGCTCTAAAGCCAGAAAGATTGTGTACTAGTTTTAAAAGCCAAGTCAGACAAAATGGTGGCAGCTGTTGTCAGCAGGGAGAAGCTTTGAATAACACTAATTATTCCTTTAAGCTAGCTGAAACACCTAGCCAAGAAAGGGCTGACGTAAATGCTTTTAAGTACCCTCCTAGCACTGCTAAGTTTTTATGCACAGCACCCACGTGTAGAGAAAGGTGGGGAGATAACGGAAGCACAGCAAATGTTTGTTTTCCTGATACAAACAAACATGATAAGCAGCCTGAGATAGAGAGGCTCAGCCAACATTTGCTCACCGAGGAGAAGGGAAGACAGCTAAGTGAAGGGAAGTCACCAGCTGAATCACTTCTCAAAGAATTCCAAGAGTATTTAGAACAGAAGGCAAGTTTTAACTATAGTATTCCAGAACCAGTTACTGGCTGTAATGAAGAAACGCCTGTTTCTAATTCTCTGCTTTACCCTGATGAAGATATATTAATGGACTGCTCTACATGCTTAATTGACAGAGGCAATTAAGGAGAAAAGGATTTTCTGGTATATGAAGAAATATAGCAGTGGCACTTAACTTGACCTACACAAGAAAGCTTGTGAAGGGTGAATGAATTAAGGTACCAGTGATTGGTAGAACCAGAGCACTACTGTTAAAGGAACTTTTCTGTTGCATCCTGTATGTTTGAATCACATGAAGTGAATGTGAAATAATACAGCATTACAAGCCTGTTTGGCAAGTTTCAGTTAAATCTTATTTTTGGTTTATACTTCTGCACCGTCTGTAGCCTTTTTGAACTGCACAAATGGCAAAGTAAGCCTCATGAAAAATAAACCTTATGGAAAAATAAATTTCTCTTTGCCTGCCTTACTGCTCGAAGCACAATAACACAACTACAACTAACTGCCTCAAGGGCATCACAAGGCAACCCCTCCTTAACCCTCAAGGTTAAGGAGCGGGCGGCGTGATAGGCCTTACAAACACATTAGAGTGGTGAAGACTCCGCACTTTGTTGTTTGTTTATTTTTAAAGCTGCCACAGACACCATAGGGAGGGAGAGAGAAAGAGGCTGTGTTGGATATCAGTGGGGGCTGCAGACATGGACAGCAGATGCTGGACATGGGGACAGGGAGGATAAAGGTTGGGAGTCGATGCTGGCCATAGGGAGAGGGGGCAGGGCTTAGCTGATGGCCACGGGCAAACAAAGGAGAGATGCTAGCAAAGGGAGAGAAAGCACATTGTGGCCACAGGGAAATGGAGCGAACATGCTGGTCATAGGGTGAGGAGGCAGAGGGCAGATGATAGCTACAGGGGGCGATAGATGCTGGGCATGAGGGGCAGAGAGACAGGGGAGAAAGGGAAGATGCTGGACATGTGGGCATGGAGGGCAGATGCTGGATACGGGAAAGAAGAAAGAGGAGAGATGCAGGGTACAGGGGGAGAGAGAGATAAAAGAGAAATAGTGGAGAAAAGGGTGGGGGGAGAGATAGAGGCAAGATTGTGGACCCAGGGGAGGAGATGCTGTACATGGGTTGGAGAGTCAGGAGGACATACTAGAAAGGGGAGGGAGAATGAGAGGAAGATGTGAAATGCTGGATATGTAGTGTGGGGAGAAGCAGAGGGGGGAGAACTTGATGCAAGAGTGCAGTGCGGGGCCTGTGTTTAGGTTATGTGCGCACTGACATGGCTCTGCGACGTCCTGTCCCATCCGATGTCTGACATTAGAGCGGGATGGGACATCGCAGAGCCCTCTCAGCACACGCATGATCTAAATGCAGGCCTTGCGCTGCACTCTTGCTTTTTCTTTTGCTGGACATTGGTGGGGGGGATTAGGGACACATTGAGGGCATGGGAGGTAGGGATGCAGGGGAGTGATGTCGGACATGATGGGGGCAGGGATACACAGGGGGAGATGCTGGACATGGGGGGATAGGGACAGGGATAACAGGAGAGATGGACATGGGGAATAGAAACAGAGGGAATATAGTGGGCATAGAGGGAGGGATAGGAAAATACTGGATGGAGAAGGGGAACAGGATATGGAGTGGGGGGATACTGTACATGGAGGGGAAGAGTGAAAGACTAGGAAATCAGAGGCTGGAAATGGAAACAGAACTAGGAAATTGGAGGGTTGGGGTGAGGTAAAGAGTGAAATTGTGAAGTGGCTGGTAAGGAGAAGGAGTGAAATCTGGATAGAAAACAGAAAAATAAATGGAAGAAAACTGAACGGAAGAGATCAGAGTTAAAAACTGATATAAGGGAGGAAGTGAAGACAGGAGGAGAGAGAAGAAATGACAAATGGAGTACGGAGACCATGAAAAGAGAGCTACGACAAGACAAAGGAAACAAAACCAGAGACTGGGACCAATACAGTTAGAAACATAAAATGATTGACAACGAAGGCAGAAAAAAATAATTTTATTTTCTATTTTGTGATTGGAAAATGTTGGTGTTTGGAAAGTACATCTGCCAGTCAAGAATGGTGTTGGACATGGCTGGAGCCTATCCCAGGGCCAAAATTTGAGAGGAGACCCTAAAGCTCACTAGCAAGTTGTGCCTTTTTCAGTCTCAGACAGATCTGAGGCCCTTTCTGGCTTGAGGGCCCAGGACAATTGCAGGTTGCATCCCTCATAATGCCAGCCCTGCCATCCGCTCTCTTTTATTTTGTACAATACAGGGATAAATGCTTTTCTATTTCTCTCAAGCGTCTGGCTTTCTAAGGTTTTAGTTTAAATTTTAGTCTACATATTTCTCTTTTCATTTTGTGGTTGCTTATTCAACCATGCATGTAATTTAATTGCCCCTCCTGTCCAGGTATTAAAATGTATATAAGTTATACCGTTCTCTGTAACATGTCTGGCATATAGTAATTGTCTTGTAAATAAGTTCCACTGTTCTACGTAATGTACACCGTTTTGCCCTGGTGAAAAGCAGTATAAAAAACAGTCAAATAAATAAAATAAATAAATATTATCCAGAATTTTGTGTGCGTGTGCGACTAATGCTAGGTATTCTGTTAGTGTGGATTTTCTGTTAAAGAATGTGTGGCGATCTGGCTTGTTCAGCTTGCACATTGCCCTCTCTGCAGTTATCTTTTGGGGCGGGGCAGGGGATAGGCATGGGCAGAGCAGGGGCGGAGCATGGCTAGCCACAGGTGGTGTTTTTTTTTCTTTCAAAAAGTTGTCTCTTTGGCACCAGCAGAAGCAGAGCGGAGCTCTTATTGAAGAAAAAAACATATACTGGTCTTTCCGACTCTGCGCTAGCATGTTGACCCAATCCCTTCCTCCTCTGCCATAGCCTCACATCAGAGGAAGGAGGGACCAAACCAGCCATTCAAAGATCTCGTTGGAATGGCTGATCTGGTCCCTCCCTCCTCTGACATGAACCTATGTCAGAGGAGGGAGGGGTCAGGCCAACATGCAGTCGTAGAATCGGGACAACCTGCGTGTTTTTGTCTCAGTTAGAGATCCGCTCCACTGCTGATACCCAGGAGACACGAAACGCGGTGGTGGCGGAACAAGGGCAGGCAGTGGGGCGGGGGGAATCGAGGCTGGCAACCCCAAATGCGCCCCTATTTTTTTGTGCCCTGTGCGGTTGCACCGCTTGCACAGGGCTAGGTACGACGCTGCCCAGATTTGCCTGTAAAAAAATCCAATGGCCTTATTAACAAGGTGTGTGCTTGTATGGGGGACTGTCTGCAGAGATCCTGAGTGGTGTTGCAGAGAAGTGGTTTGTGTTTTTGGGTTAGCAGTGCAGCCCTGGTGTCTGATGCAGGGGTGGGGTAGTTTGAGGTAGGTGTCCAGCTAGGTGGTTTAACTTAGGACAGCCTTATTTCACTCCTCAATTAAGCTGCTTAGCCATGGAGTTAGTGGCTGAATGTCACCACTATATACATAACTACAGGGTGGCCCAAAAAAAGTGAGAACATCTCGTAAATTAAAAGCTTAAATAGTTTACTTATTTACCTTTTTTAGCTATATAACGCCTTTATTTTGATAATTTCTGGTCACCATCTTTTTTTTTTTAAATTTGTCAATCTATCTTTTTTAATTTTTTTTTTGTTTTTGTTTATTGAAAGGCTTCCAAAGAATACATAACATCATAAACCACAAAGATCTTCAAAGAGGAAGCAATAATAATAACATAACGCCAGATCACAATGGCATTCAACAATATGCCTTCACTTTTACAGTTTTAAAGTAAAGAAACAGAGAGCTGTAACCCCCCCACCTCCCGGCCTTCCCCCCCCCCCAACACCTCCCTAGCCCAGGACCCCCCTCCCATCCAACCTCCCAATCCCCCCCTCTATGGCTTGCTAACGTTCAAGGACGGGGAAGGTGATGAGCAGCAGATATACTCAAGGGGCAAGCTCCCTTTAAAGTTTTGCAAATTCCCCCCTTCTTATCCAGCACAGTCACGCACCGTAATGTCTTTTTAAATTTTTTAATACGTTTTATGCTACTTTTATACTATAGCAAGGCTTTTGACTGTGTAAACCATGAGAAACTCTGGGCCACATTAAGAAGCATGGGTATACCAGAACACCTGATCGTTCTCTTGCGCAATCTGTACATTGATCAAGAAGCAACAGTTCGAATGGAACAAGGAGAAACAGAATGGTTTAAAATAAGCAAAGGTGTAAGACAAGGCTGCATACTTTCCCCCTACCTGTTTAATTTATATGCAGAACAAATCATCAGAGAAGCAGGATTGTATGAAGACAACAGAGGTGTGAAGAGTGCTGGAAGACTCATCAACAACTTTCGCTATGCTGATAATACCACATTACTGACTGAAAGTGAAGATGATCTGAAACATTTGCTTCTCACAATCAAAGAACATAGTCTCAAAATGGGCCTGCACCTTAACGTAAAGAAGACAAAGATCATGACAACTGGCATAATCAACAGGTTCATCGTTGAAGGAGAAGAAATTGAAATTGTGAACAACTTTAACCTACTTGGATCAACTATCAATAAAGAAGCAACAAGCAGTCAAGAAATCAGACAACGCATTGCTCTTGGCAGAATGGCTATGAAAGACCTAGATAAGATTCTCAAGAGCAGAGATGTCTCTCTCCATACAAAGGTTCGACTTGTTCAAGCCATGGTATTTTCAATAACATCATATGGATGTGAAAGCTGGACAATGAAAAAGATAGACAGGAAGAAAATTGATGCCTTTGAATTATGGTGCTGGCGGCGAATACTGTGTATACCATGGACTGCCCGAAGAACAAACCAGTCTGTACTAGAGGAGATCAAACCTATGCTTTCTTTAGAAGCTCAGATGACAAGACTTCGACTTTCATACTTTGGACACATCATGCGAAGAGAGAGATCATTAGAGAAAGACATTATGCTTGGCAAGATAGAAGGTCAACGCAAAAGAGGAAGGCCAGCAATGAGATGGATCGATACAATAACAGCAGCTACGGGTACCAGTCTGTCAACAATGAGCCGCCTGACTGAAGACCGAACACAATTTAGGATAGCTATCTAGAGGGTCGCCATGAGTCGACGGCACTTAACAACAACAACAACAACATGCTACGAGATGTTCTCACTTTTTTTGGGCCACCTTGTAGGTGAAACATGTTCATTCTGCTCTTGCTCGACTGAAGAAAATGTTCAGTGGATAGTACAAATCCCTTTGAATACTGAACCATATGAGATTAAAAGCAGTCAAACTGATTTTCTACTCCTGCCCTATTATCCAGAATTTGGGGGGGAGGGGGTGGAGAAAGAGTAGTTACTCACCTGTAACAGGTGTTCTCCAGGAGCAGCAGGAATCAGTCCTCACATATGGGTGACATTGACGTCGATGGAGCCCATGCGGAGCATTTCCCCAGCTTTCCATGAAAGCCTTTGGGAATGCAGGCACGCATGCGCGCTTCCCTTCCCGCCTAAAGGTGCCATCTTGCTCAGTCAAATGACATAGCTAAAAACAGCACACAAAAATGTAAAAATAAACTATGTACAACTGCAACTCCCAGTGGAGGAGGGAGGGTTGTGAGGACTGATTCCTGCTGCTCCTGGAGAAAGCACAGTTACTTACCTGTAACAGGTGATCTCTGGGAACAGCAGGAATAAGTCTTCACATATGGGTATCGTCGGTACCGACGGAGCCTGTGCGGGAACGCTCCCCAGCGTCCAAAAGGAAAGCTTTTGGGAGCATCCCACAGCGCCTGCGCGCTGCCTTCCCGCCTTTCCTAACTGCCTCTCTCCAGTTTGAGTTTTAAGCTGAGACAAAGAGAGAGAGAGAAAGGAAAGATAGATAGAGAAATACAACTCCTAGGGGAGGTGGGTGGGTTGTGAAGACTTATTCCTGCTGTTCCCAGAGATCACCTGTTACAGGTAAGTAACTGTGCTATCTCCAGGAACAAACAGGAATGAGTCTTCACATATGGGGACTCACTAGCTAGAGATGCCTGGGAGATCACCCAGGTTGTGAGTCCCTGGGAAGGGCTCTACCTCCACCCATGAATCTCAGGCATCCAGCCAGGGATGGAGGGTAGGAGTTGGTTAGGTATGGAACAGGTGTTTGAGAACAGCCTGATCAAACAAGGCATCCCGGCGGGAGTCCTTGTCCAAACAGTAATGGGCTGTGAAGGTATGAACTGAGGCCCAGGTGGCCGCTCGACAGATCTGGTCGATGGACACAGAATTTAGATGAGCCATAGAGGCTGCCATGGCCCTCACATTGTGAGCTGTGACATGGCCCTCCAGAGAAAGGTTCTTACTCTGGTAGGCGAAAGAAATGCATTGAGCACTCCAATTGGATAGAGTTCTTTTAGAGACTGGAAGTCCTAAATGAGAAGGATCAAAAGCAACAAAGAGCTGAGAGGACTTTCTATGTTACTGTGTCCTTTGTAAGTAAAAGTCAAGAGCTCTTTTACAATCCAGGGTATGAAGATTCCTCTCTGCACTTGAAGCATGAGGTCCTGGAAAAAAGACAGGTAAATAAACCTCCTGGTTCAAGTGAAAAGGTGAGACCACTTTAGGCATAAAGTGTGGATTAGTCCTGAGGACTACCTTGTCATGATGGAACCTGGTATAAGGAGGATTAGCCACCAAGGCTTGCAGCTCACTGATGCGGCGAGCTGAAGTGACTGCAATGAGAAAAATAACCTTCTAGGAAAGGAATTTCAAGGAGGTAGTGGCTAAAGGTTCAAAGGGTGGCTGCATAAGCTGGCCAAGAACCAGATTCAAATCCCATGCCACTGGAGGTGGTTTGATGGGAGGTTTGGTTAAAAGAAGGCCTCTCATGAATCTTGTTATAAGAGGATGAGAGAAAATAGGCTGTCCATTGAGAGATTTAAAGGATGCTGCAATAGCACTCAAATGGACTCTTACTGAATTCGTTTTAAGGCCTGCATGGGATAAATGCAGCAAATATTCTAGTAAAGAATTCAGAGGTATTGCAAGAGGGTTAAGACCCTTCTCTGCACACCAAATAGTAAACCTTTTCCATTTAAAAGCATAGGAACGTCTAGTGGAAGGCTTTCTGGAAACATAAAGGACATCCTTTACTTGCTGAGAAAGATGCAAATCTTGAAGGTCTAGGCCTTCAGCAACCAGGCTCTGAGGTGAAGAGACTGGGGATTTGGGTGCCACAAGGTTCCCTCCTCCTGGGACAGGAGGTCTGGAGCAGATCCCAAGTCCAGAGAGGGAGCTTGAGAGAGATGCAGAAGTAGAGGGTACCACACTTGGCGTGGCCAATGTGGTGCTATGAGGATCATAGACCCCTTGTCTCTCTGAAGTTTGAAGAGTGTCTTGGGAATTAGGGGAATGGGTGGAAAGGCATAGAGGAAGTCTTGCCCCCATTGGAGGAGGAAGGCATCCCTGGCCTGAACTCCCTGACATGGAATTCTGGAACAGAACCGGGGAGGTTTGGCATTCCACGGACTTGCAAACAAGTCTATGTCTGGGGTTCCCCAAATTCGAAAAATCCTGGCTATCTGGTCCCCATGGAGGGATCATTCGTGTGGAAGCAGAACTCGACTGAGTCTGTCTGCCCAAGAGTTTTGAACCCCTGGAAGATACACTGCCATGAGATGGATTTGATGCTCTCTGGCGAAGGCCCACAATCTCAGAGCTTCGTTGAAAAGCGACAGAGAGCCAGTCCCCCCCTGCTTGTTCACGTAGAACATGGCTACTTGGTTGTCGATGTGGATAAGGACTGTCTTGTAGCTGAGCAGGGTGTGGAAGACTCTGAGAGCCAGAAAAATTGCTCTGAGCTGTAAGAGGTTGATATGTAGAGATGTCTCCTGTGGAGACCATATGCCTTGGGTGGAGAGGTCTTGTAGATGAGCTCACCAACCCTTTGGAGAGGCATCTGTAGTAAGGGTTTCTTGGGGTGTCAACTGTTGAAAGGGGGACCCCAGCAACAGATTTTGAGTGGACTTCCACCACTGGAGGGACCCAAAAAGTTGACTGGAGGTTGCTATTTTGTCTGACAGGCATCCAGATGCCTGGGTCCATTGGGTGGATAGAGTCCACTGAGCTGCCCTCATGTGCAGGCGAGCATAGGGGACCACATGCACGGTGGATGCCATGTGGCCTAACAGTTGTAACATCTCTCGAGCAGTTAAATGGGACTTTAACTGAATCTGGGAGGCTAACTGCACCAAGCGTAGGCAACGGGCCTGGGGAAGATAGGCCCTTGCAGTGATGGTATCCAGGAAGGCCCCTATGAACTCCAGAGATTGAGTAGGGGTGAGATGAGATTTTGGGATGTTTATTACAAGCCCCAGATACTGAAGGATACGCCTTGTGCAGGCTAGGGAAGCCTGGACCTCTGACTGGGATGGAGCTCGGATGAGCCAGTCGTCCAGATATGGGAATACAAATATCCCTAGAGTGCATAGAAATGCAGCAACTACTGCCATACATTTTGTGAACACCCTTGGTGCAGAGGCTAGACCGAAGGGAAGCACCCTGTATTGATAGTGCTTTCCTTGGAAAAGGAACCGAAGGAACCTTCTGTGTGTTGGATGGATGAGGACATGGGTGTACGCATCCTTGAGATCTAGAGAACCAAGCCAGTCCTGACTCTGGAGGTATGGAAGGAGAGTACCGAGAGAAGTCATCTTGAATTTCTCCTTGCATAGAAACTTGTTCAATTCTCTGAGATCTAATATGGGTCTGTAACCCCCTGTTTTCTTTGGGATGAGAAAGTAGGGGGAGTAGAACCCTGAGCCCTGTTGAAGAAGTGGTACTTCTTCTATTGCCCCTTGGGCAAGAAGGGTAGCAATCTCCTGACCCAGAAGGTCGAGGAGAGATGTTGGAGAATTGAAATGTCTCACCATGGTGTGAGGGGAAAGGTTTAGGAAATGGAGCTTGTAGCCCTCCTTTATGATGGAGAGGGTCCATTGCTCTGCTGTGATTTGTTCCCATCTGGGAGCAAAGTGAGCTAACCTTCCTGGAATGGCGAGAGGCTCTGGATGTTCCAGAGCCAGAAAGGCTAAGTTCTATAGTTTTAAGTCAAAGGCCCTGAGGAGGCTGAGGTTGTTGGGCTGTAGCAGTCCTAGGAGCCTTAGGCTTAGCCTGTTTCGGTTGTTGCTGTCTCTTTGTAGCAAAACGACCTGCAGAAGAGGCCTGCTGACCATAAGCAGAATAGTATCTGCCTTTTTTGGGGAAAAAACCCCTTTTTGAACAACCTTTTCTTAAAAGGAGCAGAAGTAGACTTTGAAAGTCTATCTAAAGCCGAATTTTCAGCATCCATCTGGGTGGCCTTTGCTTGCCAATCCTTGCCAAAAAGGTTTTCACCTGTACAAGGAAGGTTACCTAGGCCATCTTGAACCCAGGGTTCCAGGTCAGAAGCCAGTAACCAAGCAACTCTACGTGCACCTATGGCAATAGCCGAGGCTCTGCTGGCACCTTCAACGGAGTCAAAGGCTGCACGGTTGGAAAACTTGGAAACATCCTGGGCATTGTAGGGTATATAGTAGCACAAAAATAAGTTAGACTCTCTGTTGTCTAGGGGAATATGGCTACTATCCCAGCCCAAAGTTCTGTGAGTTATTCTGGCAATGAGCCACGAAAGAATTCTGGTCTGCAGATATATATTACACTTTATTATAGGCAACCAAATAGAAAAATATACACACACATATATGGCTAATTAGAAACATAAAGTAACAATTTGTTATGGTACATATGTACACTTGGACAACGTAATAAATCAGATTAGGAACCAGACGTCACTGATTCGCTCTGCACTGAGGAAAAGCAAGAAATATATTGCTAACCCTTTTCCCATACGGAGGAGGAGAGATAAGTCAGTACCTTAGCTCCGTCGGCACTCAGAAGCAGCTTCTAGCTAGTGTGGGCTCTAGCCTCGTCAGGCGAGCCGCAGTAAGTCCGAACCGGAGGTATCTGTGAACTCTTATCTCAGACCTGTGGAGGACGGCCTAGCCCACACGTAGGGGCCGTCTGGCGGAAGGCTCAGGGCGCAGGAATCAGGTACGCAGTGCAGAAGTCTGTATGTCCAGGTGGGGAAAAGCCCCAACTCTCTCTTACTCTCCAACTTACAACCACAACTTCCAGCGCAGAATGCATAATTCTGTGTGAGAATCCTCCGTCATAGGTCCGATGATTGGTGGGCACCAGGCAGTCTGAGGTATTCTCAGCGAATCAGAAGGTTGATGATGAGCAGCTTCTTGCAAACAAAGGAGCCATGGTAAAAGTCAGGCAGAAGCAACAGTATGTAACTTCTGGGCATGTAGAAGTGTCCAAGGCCAGCCACGGACAATAGCCTCTGTATGCATGCTTAGAAACGCTGATCCAGCAGTTGCTTGGAGAACAGGTTTGTAACTGAACACAGCAAAAGTGAAGTGAAGAATCCATCTTGTCTGTGCAGTGTGGTTCATTTTGGTTCAGGCCTGAGTTGCTGAGCAGGCCAGAGATTTGCATGTAGAATTGCAGGGGTACCAGCCCTACAGCATGTTTGAGCCAGGTGAGGAACTCCTCCCTTTTATCTTCTGAAATAAAAGGAGATAAAGTTTGCAGGTGATCTGTAATCTCCTTAAGAAACATTCCCATATAGAGACTATAGGAGTTGATTCTGGCAACAAGCATACTGGCCTGGAAAATTCTCCTGCTAAAGGCATCTAGGGTTCTGCATTCCCTTCCTGGAGGAGCAGAAGAGTGCCTTTTTGTACTCTTTATCTTCTTCATAGCAGACTCCACCACAATAGAGTGGTGAGGAAGCTGAGTTTTATGAAAGCCAGGACAATGAGGAACACGATACATGGTGTCCAACCTGCGAGAATGAGGGGAAATGATGAGAGGAGTCTCCCATATGCCCAACATGTGATCATAAAGAATTTCATGTATTGGTAAAGTGGCTGCCTCCTTAGTAGCCTTAGGATATTGTAAAATATCAAATGTTTTGGCTCTAGGCTCTGTTTCAGGGGCCACTGAGATGGAAAGGCCCCTGGCCACTTCCCTAATGAAATTCTGAAAAGACAAATCCTCTGGAGGAGACATTCTCCTTTTTGGAGAAGAGGGCTCCTGAGGATGGATCACCGATGCTTCGACAGAAACCTCTGATTCATCAGAGTCTTCAGAGGAATCGAAGTATCGCCTGTCTGGATGCTCTTGCAGAGCCCGATACGCATACCGGGTGGTATCGACATCGGGAGTGATCGGTACCGATGGGCATCACAGAACAGTGTACCGCTGCAGTTGACACCGAAGCGGATGTCGATGCAATCGGTATCGGCACCGGAACCGATGTCGGTACCGGTGCCGGACTTGGTACCGGGAACGGAGTTTGTTGCGGTACCGACAGTGTCGTAGCTTGTATGAATGCCGTGATGGCACGCTGCATGGTCAAGATATTCTGATCCATCGACGCAACCAATGTCTGGATATCGGTACCAGTGGGAACCACCGGTACCCCAGAACATGGCAACAGGTGATCGGTCGAGGCCGAGCCATCAATGTCAACCTGTGACCCCATAGAAAAAGCTTTGGAAGCTGGAGCCTCCCGCTGGGGTAACTTTGCCGGTGCGGGTTCCTCGAGGGCAAGCCCGGAGGCATCTCGATACTTAGAGGGAGATTTACCCTTCGAGGACCGGCTGGATTTAAGCTTGGTTACCTGAGATCCATGTGAGGAAGAAGAAGCCCTGGAAGACGTCGATGCAACCGAAGCTGCATCCAAGGGAAACAGAGTACTGAGCTTAGCTGCTCGGTTCTGTAGACCTCTTTTAGACATCATGGAGCAGGACTCACAATCCGCAATGGAGTGGTCAGGACCTAAACATTTTAGACACCATTCATGGGTGTCTGTGACAGAAATAGTGCCGTTGCACTTCGTGCATATTTTAAACCCAGAGGCGGGCTTTTCCATGAGGCCAAAGAAAAAAATTCACCAAAGTGAGAAAACAGTAGGTTTTTTTTTTGTTTGTTTTTTTTAGAATAAAGAAAGAAAAAAACGGCGGAACCGGTCTAGCGTCGAGAAGGCAGATGCGCGACTAAAGAAATAAAATAAAATAAAGAAATTCTTCAGCGGTGACAGGAAGACGACCTGCTGGCTCCGCGGAAAAGAAGAACTGGAGAGAGGCAGTTAGGAAAGGCGGGAAGGCAGCGCGCAGGCGCTGTGGGATGCTTCCCAAAAGCTTTCCTTTTGGACGCTGGGGAGCGTTCCCGCGCAGGCTCCGTCGGTACCGACGATACCTATATGTGAAGACTCATTCCTGCTTGTTCCTGGAGATCACCTGTTACAGGTGAGTAACTACTCTTTCTCCAGGACCAAGCAGGAAGTCAGTCCTCGCATATGGGTGACTCCCTAGCTCTGGGCTACCGAGGAACCCAGGCTGAACAAGAGAACTCCCTCTAGTCCCAGCATCAAAGAAAGGCTTTTCACTGACAGAACTTCCACCGGTAGCCCAACAGAGGGCAGGAGGGCAGGAGTTGCCTAAACCTCAAAGAGATTCCGGAGTACTGCCTGGCCAAAAGCACTGTCCCTAAGGGACTCCCTTTCCAGACAGTAGTGGGCCGCAAAAGTCTGGCTTGAAGACCAAGTAGCAGCCCTGCAGATGTCTACCAACGGTACAGAGCGGAGATGAGCCACTGAGGCAGCCATTGCCCTGACACGATGGGCCGTGACCCGACCCTGCAAAGGAAGGTCAGCCGCCTTGTAAGCCCAGGTGATACAGTCAGCCACCCAGATGGACAAGGTATGCTTGGACACAGCCAACCCCAAATTATTAGGGTCAAAAGATATGAAGAGCTGAGTAGCCCTTCTGTGCCCCTGCGTACGGTCAAGGTAGAAGGATAAGGCCCTCCTACAGTCCAGGCTATGCAGAACTGCTTCAGCCTGGCTTGCATGAGGCCTAGGGAAGAAAGTTGGAAGAGCCACCTCCTGGTTGAGGTGGAAAGAGGAGACAACCTTTGGGAGGAACTTTGGATGAGTCCTGAGGACTACCCTGTTCTTATAGAATCTGGTGTAAGGCCTGCCACAGACCAGGGCCTGAAGCTCACTCACTCGCTGAGCCGAGGTTAGGGCTACCAAGAAGAGTGTCTTCCAGGACAGGAAGCGTAGAGGACAAGTAGCCATCGGCTCAAAGGGTGGGCGAGTCAGTTGCTGCAAGACCACATTCAACTCCCACTCAGGAGCAGGAGGACAGATTGGAGGCTTGAGCAAGAGCAAGCCTCTGAGAAACTGGGACACCAAGGGGTGAACCGATAGAGAATGTCCTTCCACCAGTGAGTGGTGAGCTGCTAGAGCTGAGAGGTGGACCCGAACAGAATTGGACTTAAGTCCTTGATTTGATAAGTGCAGTAAGTACTGAAGCACTACTGGTACAGTACAGGAGAAGGGATCCTCTGTACGTAGGTGACACCACACGGAAAACCGTTTCCATTTAAGAGCATAGGTTTTCCTAGTGGACTGTTTCCTAGAGGTGAGGACAACCTCCTCAACTTCGTGAGGGAGGCCCCAGGGAGCCAAAACTACCCTTGCAGCCTCCATGCCATCAAATTGAGAGCTTTGAGATTGGGGTGCAGAAGGGAACCCTGATCCTGAGAGAGAAGGTCGGGTTGCAACCCCAGAGGCAGTGGGGGATCCACTGCCAGCTGAAGCAGAAGTGGAAACCAAGGCTGTCTCGGCCACCTGGGAGCCACCAGCAGGACCGAGGCCTTGTCCTGAAGAATTTTGAACAGAGTTCGGGCCACCAAGGGCATGGGAGGAAATGCATACAGGAGGCCCTGAGACCAGGGAAGCAGAAAAGCATCTGCTGCTACCCGCAGAGGATGCGGTTGCCTGGAGCAGAACTTTGGCAGCTGTTTGTTCAGTGGACTGGCAAACAGATCTATGGATGGAAGTCCCCATTTCAGGAAAATCTTCTGAACCACCAAAGGATGGAGCTGCCACTCGTGAGGCTGTAGAATCCTGCTCAATCTGTCGGCCAGGTAGTTTTCCTGGCCAGGGAGGTACACAGCCTTGAGGAGCATGTTGTGCTTGAGGGCAAACAAGCAAAGGTCCTGTGCTTCCTGACAAAGGAGCCTGGACCCAGTTCCGCCCTGTTTGTTCACATAAAACATGGCTACCTGGTTGTCTGAACTAGGACAGACTGATGAGCCAGGGCTGGAGAGAAAGTCTTGAGGGCCAACCGAATAGCCCTGAGTTCTAGTAGACTGATTTGCTGTGCGGCTTCCCAGGGAGACCACAGGCCCTGGGTGCACTTGCCTAGACAATTGTGAGACTAAGCCGGTCTTAGGCGGTTGCCTAGACCTGGGTATAGCCTGAAGTTGTGGAATAAAGACTCTAGTCGTGTCCAGAGTGAAAATTAAGGTTAGGTTTTATTCCCTTTCCCTTGAGGATTTCTTCAAATAAGGACAACATAAATTGAACGGTTGCTTCACCGGTGTAAAGGATTCTTACAAACAATAATTATGCTTCTTCTTCAGCAAAGAGAGTCCATCACATTTCATATGTGCAAAAACACAATTCCTTTCCTGCTCCCTTTTAACACAGAGATTCTATGTCATCTGCTACACACAAAGCACATTCCATGGGCTCAGAGATGTTTTCTGGGATAGAGCTTTCCTACTGCATAAGGTTAGGACCTGGTCCTGTATATGGGCACTGAGTACTTGTGAAACTGCTCTCAGAGCTTTGCCCTCGGGAGACCTCAGCTTCTGATAGTTGGAGCTGCTTTAGGGTGTCAAAGCTAGCAGGAGCTATGCTGGGGATTTCCTCCCACGTCCTATGCCAATAGGGATTCTCTAGCTTGCTGTAAGCCCTGCTTCTCTTATAAGGACCCACTTCTTTCCCTTTACAAAAGACAGGGTACTTATCTCTCTTCGGGGAGAAGATGGTTTCCAGCCCTTCTTCTTCCAGCCAAGCTTTTCTCTCTGACTGGCTCCCTGCTTTTCTCTGTGAGCATCGGTTGCTGTGCCTGGCTGAGCAGCACTCACTTCCTGTCTTCAGTGAGCTTCCCTGTACGTGACCTTTGCTGTCTGTTGGCTTGGCTGCTTGCCTCGATACAAGGACCCCTCTGGCTGGGAAGACTTTGCCACTGTCTCTTCTAGCTCTCTCGAGTTTATCAGCCTGCCTTTCTTCTGCCCTGATTCTCCAAGGCAACGTGTCTTTCTGAAACTGCTCTGGAGTTCTTGTCTCACCTTCTCTCTGAGACTGACCTCTCAATCTCCTGGACTGTTTTTCCTCGAGCTCAAACTCCAGCTCTGGCTGCAGCCCTGAATGCTGAACTCCAGCCTTTTCCTCCAGATGCTTGAACTCCCTGAGCCTGAGCTCTCTAGGCCTGAGTTCCCCCTGTGTGATTTCCCACCTGGTTTTATCTCTCTGCTCATCAGACGTAGAACGTGACTCTGGCTCCAGGTGAGCCTGATTGGGACCCTGAATTCTTACTGCATCACCAAGGCCATGGGGAAAGTTTGTTTCTCCTTTCCCTGCCTTTCTGCATTGTGTATGCTGCAACTGTACGTGTGGCTGTAAGGTAAGCTCTTCTTTTATTTTACTCTTTAATATCTCAGGGTCTGTGCTGTCTACCTCATGACACAATCAGGGGCGGCCCAAGGGGGGTGCGGGGCCATGTGCGGAGACTCGGTGCGGGGCCTCATTTGCATAAGTGGCCTTATTTGCATAAATATTTGCATAATGTTACCATACACTAACTTTTAGTAAACATGTCTCTTAATGAGTGTATGGATAAAGAAAGACTAAAAGATTTCTACATTACTATAATCCAGTGCCAACCGCCAGGCACATTAGGAACTACTACAAACGCTGCCCATTTAGAACCCATAGCAAACCCGCCGTTTCCTGACAGCATTACCAGGACTCACAAAGTACCATACTCTACCTATCAAAAGGCAACACTGCAAATATTAAACCAGTACATTTCAGAGAATACTGGGGAAAGAGAACAAGTGGCAATGTCAAATAGGAATTACATAAATAGAATACCTCAGCTCAGTTACACATGCAGAACATAGACCATCACCAAACAAGGAATCACAATTTAGAAACAGGAAGGCAAATTAAACTGGGAACCCCAAAAGCCAAACTTGGAATGTACAACAACACTGTAGAAATAAAACTATAAATTAATTTCCTCTTGTACCAAACAAAGCGCAGACGTTAATGATGCACATTTCCCAGAGCTTTCATATTCCAGTTAATAAATTCAAAATAAAGAGATATTTTTCTACCTTTTGTGCATTTTTTTCGGTTGCAATTGCTCCAGCCACTTTCTTCTGGTTTCTTCATGTTTTCTGCTAACTGTCCATCATCTGCTGTCCATTTGTTCTTTCTTCTCTCTTCTAGTTTTTTTTTCCATTCTCTCTCTCTACATCTGCTTTAACATACTAATCTTTCTCCTTTTGCTCTTTCCTCATTCCTATTTCATCCACACAAATTTTACCCCTCCATCCTCAATCCCCACTTACTCTCCCAATACCCGGCCAATTGTAGATTTTTCATCCCTCCCACACAAAATATTTTTCCCCTCTCCATTTTACTCTCCCAGCCCCATCCCATTCTAATCCTCCCCCAACATCAGCTCCCTTCTAGTTCCAGTCTCACCCAGCATCCATTCCCTTCTAGTCCCTGCATCAGCCCATTTCCAGTCCTAGCCCCCCATCAACCCATTTCCAGTCCTAGCTCCCCCATCCATTTTCAGTCTGAGTCCCTTCATCAGCTCATTTCCAATCCTAGCCCCCATCAGCCCATTTCTAGTCATTTCCTAGCCCCACCATCAGCCCATGTCAAATCCTAGCTCCCCTCCACTCAGCCCAATTCCAGTCCAAGCCCCCCATGAGCCTACTTCCAGTTCTAGCCCCTCCATGAGTCCATTTCAATTCAAGCCCCCACCACAGCCCATTTCCAATCTTAGCTCCCCCAACAGCCCATTTCCAGTCCTATCCTAGCTGCTCCATCAGCCCATTTTCAGTCCTAGCTCCCTTCCCTCACAGCCCATTTCCATTCCAAGCTCCCTCCCCATCAGCTATTTGCAGTTCAAGCCTCCCCTTCCACTCAGCCCATTTCCAGTCATAGCAACCCCCCAACCCATTACCAGTCCTAGCCCCCCATCAACCCACTTCCAGTCCTAACCCCCCATCACTCCATTTTCAGTTTAAGCCCCCCTATAACCCATTACCAGTCCTAACCCCCCATCAGCCCACTTCCCGTCTTAACCCCATCAGCCCATTTCCAGTCAGCCCCCCATAGCTCATTGCCAGTCCTAACCCCCCCATCAGCCCACAGCCCATTACCAGTCCTAACCACATCAGTCCACCTCAAATCCTAACCCCTCCCCATCAGCCCATTTCCTGTCCTAGCCCCCCATAGCCCATTATCAGTCCTAACCCCCCCCATAGCCCATTAGCAGTCCTAACCCCCATCACCTCATTTCCAGACAGCCCCCATCCGCCCACAGCTAATTACCATATTAACACCCCCCCCAGAAGCCCACAGCCCATTACGTCCTAACCCCTCCCCATCAGCACATTTCCTGTACTAGCCCCCCCCCATAGCCCATTATCAGTCCTAACCCCCCATAGCCCCATTTCCAGACAGCCCCCAGCCCATTGCCAGTCTTAACCCCCCCCCAGCCCAGCCCAGCCCAGTGCCAGTCTTAACCCCCCCCAGCCCAGCCCAGCCCATTGCCAGTCTTAACCCCCCCCCAGCCCAGCCCAGCCCATTGCAGTCTTAACCCCCCCCGCCCAGCCCAGCCCAGCCCATTGCCAGTCTTAACCCCCCCAGCCCAGCCCAGCCCAGCTCCAGTCTTAACCCCCCCGCCCAGCCCAGCCCATTGCCAGTCTTAACCCCCCCAGCCCAGCCCAGCCCAGAGCCAGTCTTAACCCCCCCAGCCCAGCCCATCCCAGCCCATTGCCAGTCTTAACCCCCCCCAGCCCAGCCCAGCCCAGCCCATTGCCAGTCTTAACCCCCCCCCCAGCCCAGCCCATCCCAGCCCAGCCCATTGCCAGTCTTAACCCCCCCCCAGCCCAGCCCAGCCCATTGCCAGTCTTAACCCCCCCAGCCCAGCCCAGCCCATCCCATTGCCAGTCTTAACCCCCCCCAGCCCAGCCCAGCCCAGCCCAGCCCATTGCAGTCTTAACCCCCCCCCCCGCCCAGCCCAGCCCAGCCCAGCCCATTGCCAGTCTTAACCCCCCCCCGCCCAGCCCAGCCCAGCCCAGCCCATTGCCAGTCTTAACCCCCCCCCCCGCCCAGCCCATTGCCAGTCTTAACCCCCCCAGCCCAGCCCAGCCCAGCCCAGCGCCAGTCTTAACCCCCCCAGCCCAGCCCAGCCCAGCCCATTGCCAGTCTTAACCCCCCCAGCCCAGCCCAGCCCAGCCCAGCCCAGACCAGCACCAGTCTTAACCCCCCCCCAGCCCAGCCCAGCCCAGCCCATTGCCAGTCTTAACCCCCCCCAGCCCAGCCCAGCCCAGTCCATTGCCAGTCTTAACCCCCCCCAGCCCAGCCCAGCCCAGCCCATTACCACTCTTAACCCCCCCCAGCCCAGCCCAGCCCAGCCCATTGCCAGTCTTAACCCCCCCCAGCCCAGCCCAGCCCAGCGCCAGTCGTAACCCCCCTCCTTGCCAGTCTTAACCTCCCCCAGCCCCCCATAGCCCATCAGCACTCCTAACCCCCCCCCGCCCATCAGCACTCCTAACCCCCCCAGCCCCCCCATAGCCCATCAGCACTCCTAACCCCCCCAGCCCATCAGCATTCCTACCCCCCCAGCCCCCCCCCATAGCCCATCAGCATTCCTAACCCCCCCAGCCCATCAGCATTCCTAACCCCCCCCCAGCCCCCCGCCCATCAGCATTCCTAAGCCCCCAGCCCAGTCCAGCCGAGGGAATTTTTTTTCTTTTTAAAGCTGTCTTCTCCGCTGCCGGGGCCGCCGCGGCAGAATCGAGTGTGCCGCGGGGCCCCCCCTGCCCAGCACAGCCTGCCCTCCCCCTCTATCCGTTCTCTCGTTCAGCTCACAGTCACCCCGCGCCGGCTTTCAGAGCGCGAAGGGACTAGTTTCCCTTTCGCGGCTCTGTTAAGCCCGCGGGGCTGATGGGAACTTCCCATCAGCCCCCGCGGGCTCAACAGAGCAGCGAGGGAGAAACTCTTCCCTCGCGCTCTGAAAGCCGGCGCGGGGTGACTGTGAGCTGAACGAGAGAACGGATAGAGGGGGAGGGCAGGCTGTGCTGGGCAGGGGGGGCCCCGCGGCACACTCGATTCTGCCGCGGCGGCCCCGGCAGCGGAGAAGACAGTTTTGTTTTGTTTTTTAATTTTACTTTAGTAGGATCAGAATGTTTTTTGCGCGGGGCCCCCTGAAACGCGGGGCCCTGTGCAAAAAACATTCTCGCTCAATGGACGGGCCGGCCCTGGACACAATGAGCTCCCCAGCCCTGCAAGGAGGCATCCATGGTCAACACCACTGTCAACCCAGGAATCTGAAAAGGCACCCCTTGCAGCAGATTGGGTGGATGCAGCCACCAGCTGAGGGATTTCAGAAGTTGTCTGGACACCTTTATCCTGTCTCTGAGACTGCCGGTGGACTGTGACCACTGAGTCCGAAGGCACCACTGTGCAGGCCTCATATGGAGCCTGGCATTGGGGGTCACATGTACTGTCGAAGCCATGTGGCCTAGAAGCCTCAGGCAGAGTCTGGCGGAGACCAGTGACCTGCTGAGAAACTAGCTTGCCAAGTTTATCAGTCTTTGGGCTCTGTCCTCTGGCAAGAATGCCTTTGCCAGCAGAGAGTCCAACCTTGCCCCTATAAACTCCAAGTTTTGGGATGGGAGCAAAGTGGACTTTGCGAAGTTTATGACAAACCCCAGGCTTTGAAGAAGAGCAATAGTTCTGAGTGTGGCTTGTCTGGCCTCCTGACACGTCTGACCCCTGATGAGCCAGTCGTCCAGATAGGGGAAGACAAAGATATCCTGATTTCTCAGGTAGGCCGCCACCACTACCAGGTATTTGGTAAAGACCCTGGGAGAGGAGGTGAGGCCAAAAGGTAGTACTCTGTACTGATAATGGTTTCCTCCCACAATGAACCTGAGGTACTTTCTGTGGTCTGGATGAATGAGGATGTGAGTATACGCATCCTTTAGATACAAGGAGCATAGTCAATCTCCCTGCTGGAGGTAGGGCAGAAGGGTTCCAAGAGTAAGCATCTTGAACTTTTCCTTCACCAGGAACTTGTTGAGGTTTTGGAGATCTTGAATAGGTCGAAGGCCACCAGTTCTTTTGGGTACTAGGAAATACCTGGAGTAGAACCCCTGACCTTGTAAGTGGGGAGGCACAGGCTCCACTGCCCTGTCCACCAACAGACCTTGTAGCTCCTGAAGGAGAAGATCTGTGTGCAGGGGGAGCCTCGGAGGCTCCCCTGGAAAGTATGGAGGAGGCAGTTGTTGGAAGTGTAGTACATAGCCGCTGTGGACTATTCTCAACACCCAACTGTCTCCGGTGATGAGTGGCCACTGGTGGGCAAACAGAGCGAGGCGACCTCCTGTGCAGGGTTGGGAGAGCAGGGACGGAGAGGCTATGCCTAAGGAGTCAAAAACTCCCACCCCGCTGAGTGGGAGCAGGGGCCGGAGGCTTGGGGGTCCTCTGCCTACGGGGTCCATTACCCTGCCCCTTGGCTTGCTGAACTTGAGGGGCAGCTTAGGCAGCCTGATATTGTGGGTACTGTTTGTAGGCAGTGCCCTTCCTCGGGTAAAAGGGCTTTTTACCCGAGCCCTTCTTTTTGTGAGAAGGGGCAGAAGTTTTTCTAGACAGCCTTGCCCTTGTGAGGTGCTCGGTCTTGAGCTGTGCGGCCTTCTCGGTCATGGGCTTGCCAAAAAGGTTCTCACCTTGGCAAGGGACATCGACCAACTTGTCCTGAACCCATGGCTCGAGGTCCGATGACTGCAGCCATGCCTGGCGTCGAGCTGCGATGCCGGCTGCCGCAACACGGGCCGAAGCCTCGAAGCCATCGTAGGCAGCGCGGGACATAAACTTGGAGCATTCCTGGATCCCCGAGGACAAGGACTTGAACCTCTGCAAGGGTTCCCCGGAGAGACCAGCAGAGAACCCGGCCAGCTCCTTGGCCAAGTCTTGCAAGTACATGCCCATGTACAGCTGGTAAGACTGGACACGGCAAGCAAGCATCGAGCCCTGGAAGCACTTTCTACCAAAGCCATCGAGGTTTCGGGCCTCCCTGACTTTTCCTTCTGACTTTTCAGGCGATGCATGGCCGATTCCATGGTAGCTGTGCCTTCTGAAAGCCAGGGCTCTTCCGGAGTCGATAGATGTAATCGACCCGCTTGCTTAAAACCGGCGCCGAGGCCGGTGCCTCCCACATCCGGAAGAGGAGCCGTTCCAGCATCGGAGGAACCGGGACAGTAAAGGCCTCCTTCGGAGGAGAGTCGTACTGCAGGGCCTCGAGCTCCTCGGCTCAAGGCTACTCCTCGGGGTCCGCAGGGATAGCCAACGCAGTGGCCATATCCCAGACGAACTCCGAGAACCGGGTATCCTCCGGAGGGGATCTACTCCAGGGTTCAGACTGCGGTGAGTCCGATGGGATGCACCGAGTCTTGAAGGTGTCGGGGGACTCCTCGTCCTCCGTCTCCCATGCGGACTCGTCCGATGAGGAATCGGGGTCTGACCTCACGGGGCCTGCGAGCACCCGCCCCGATGCCGAAGGCACCGGCGTTGACGCCCTCGGTCCCAAACGGGAGGTCAAGGGAGACCGCGACCGAGGTCGACCTTGAGCCCTCATGGCCTCGAGTATCGGCTCGGTCTCCGGGGTCGACTTCGATGTCGATGTCCCGGTGGTCGGGGCAGATGCGCCAGACAGGCTGGCCATCAGTGCCCGCTGCTGGTCCATGAAGGCAGACAGTCTGCTCTCCAAGGCTGTCAACCTGAGACTCAGCTCAGGAGACTCAGCAGCTCCCGACTCGGGCCCCAGCAGCGCCGGGCCCGACGTCAGCTCCCTGGGAGGAGAGTCCACGAGGACTACAGGGCTTACGTGTCCAGCAGACTCCGGCTCCAGTCGAGGGACTTTGGAAGGCTTCTCCTGTTCCACGGGCCCGGGGCGACAGTCGGGGGTCTGAGACCTAGCTCTCGAGGAGCCAGGGACCTCTTCCGACGATGCCCTCGCGAGCCGCTTCTTCCTCTTGCATTCACGGTCGGGGGATCCCCTGTCTGAGGAGCCACGACGGTGCTCGGGATCCGACTCCCGTGATGTCGAGGCCTCAGACGAGGTCCGGGCCCCGCCGGAGGCCGAGTCAGAAAAAAGCCTTTCCTTTTGGTGCTGACGACTTCGCAGTGCCTTGGAAGACATTTTTCCACACGGTCCACACGTCTTAGGGTCGTGATCAGGACCGAGGCACCGAAGGCAGCAGTTGTGTGTGTCGGTGAGAGACATCAGTTTCTTGCACCGATCACACTTAAAACCACTGGAAGCCATCGGAGAAAAAAAGAGGTCAAAGGACCGGCCTTCCAGGGAAAAAGAAAAAAGGGAACGAACGCCAGCCACTAATGGCAAAAACCGAAAAAAGAAGATCGGGCTCGATACCGGTGTACCGAACCTGGCGGGAGGGGATCCGGCGTCGAACCGGAGAAGAAAAATAGCGAAGAATCGCAAAAAACTCAAACAATTTTCCGGGATGACTAGGACTCACATCCGGTGGGCTTCACGGAAAACGAGAGACTGAGCAAGATGGCACCTTTAGGCGGGAAGGGAGCCGCGCATGCGTGCCTGCATTCCCAAAGGCTTTCATGGAAAGCTGGGGAAATGCTCCGCAAGGGCTCCATCGACGTCGATGTCACCCATATGTGAGGACTGACTTCCTGCTTGGTCCTGGAGAAATAAAGGTTAGTATGATAAGCATGGAATTAGTATTAAAACTGAGAATCTGAGAGCAATAATTAAGAGCCTCTGAAACGTTGTCTCCACCTTGGGGGAAAAAGGAGGGGTACTGGGGCAGATCCAAGATACACTGGCAAAACACCCCAAAGGGATTTAATTTAGGAATTGTGGTGGAGAAGCAGGCTTAGAAAGCAGTGACCGAAAGAAAAAACAGACTTTTTTTCCTTTCCACAAAGAAACTGCAGGCAAAGGAAGGGTTAACTCTCAAACTAAGGACAGAGATTCCCTGCAGAGAAGTGCAGACCTAAGAACACACCCTGTTCCCATGGAGATAGAGGGAGGAGAAGGGAGTGGTTTGGAGGCGGAGTCAAGACCTATAGGACAGCCCCAAACATTTAGGCAGGGAAGCTGCACACACAAACGGAATGAGATTCGGATTGGGACGGAGGTTGAGACTCACGAACAGACACGAGGGAACAAGCAAGGAAGCACAAGAGAGAAACAGTCTCGGGCAGAGAAACAGAATTGGAAGGAAACATGGAAGCCACTTGCACAGAAACAATTGAGAAGTAGGAGCAGAGAGCTGACAAGGCCAATGGAGAACTCAGGGGAGGAGTCCTCAGAGGAGGAAATATTCTCCCGAAGTTCTTGGCTTAACTCTTCTCCTAGTAAGGAGTCTACAGGGAGGAAAAACACTACAAGCAAGGTGGGCCCTTTACAACTCTTAAAAGAGCTACTAAACAAAGAGGGTTTTTCCTGCCCTTCCCCCACAAGCTCACGTAATGCTAAGGGTACCTGGGAGAAGCTCTTGAAGGCTGTACAAGACAGAAAGGCTTCCCAGGAGGATACCAGAGAAAGCAGTTACCAGAGAGAGTCTAGTGTGGAGGAGATGGACTTGGGGGACAATGTGGATTCATGCAGTGTTTCAGACATGGAGATAGACTGTGCAATTTGTGCTAAAGAGGAGTAAAGGAACCAAATAGCGTTTGAAGAGCTGAAGGAACCTCAGCTGCTCATAATCAGTGAATGGAGGAGTAGCCTAGTGGTTGGGGCAAGGTACTTCAGGCCGGAAGGTCGGGGGTTCAAATCTCACTAGAGGACAGCAACCTTGGGCCGGAAGGACTGGGGTTTCTAGTCCCACAGGTGCTCCTTGTGGTCTTGGGCAAGCCACTTAACCCTCCATAGCCCATGTTCCCTGTAAAATAGTTATCTCCAAGTTATAATACCCTGTTCAATGTAATTTCAGTTAGTTCAATGTAAACCGCACTGATGCAGAATAGCGCGGTATATAAGAGAATGTAAATAAATAAATAAATAAATAAATGTGTCTGTGTTACCTGGGGCTGGAGTAAAAGAACTGAATGAAGTTTGTTATCTGGAAGAAACCAGAAGTTCTTTTACAAGGATATTTTAAAAAGCCCATTACTTTTAGCTCTGCTTTTAAAAGTAGCTTGCCTGATTAAAGCTGCTTGGAAAGAAAGCTGGGTAGAAGCTAAAAGCTTGTAATATAACTTGAAGGAAATTCTATTGCTGTGAAAAAAGTATCTGGGTAGACCAGGAAGCCTGGTTAGACCTGCTGTGAAAGTAACAGGGGTTTATAGCACCTCCTGGAGAGCAGGAACAGAATACCGATGTAAATAGAGTTTTATGTGAAAGAAAGATTTAAAGCTGTACCAAGCCAAAGGACTGTACAATAGGCTTGTGTTGTATTCTATGGAGAAGTATCCTGAACTTTAATTTGTATGCTTCAATCAATTCTTGCCAAAGAATTGAATCCGGTTAGGAACTCCTTATTTCTAAAATAAAGAAATATTCCTGTGACCTTTGGGACTTGGCTGCAATCCTTTTGGGGACGCAACTACACGCTATTGGGCTGATTTAAACAAAGGACGATCGGGCGCTCCCCATACCACTAGGCAACCGCCTGGCCACACGGGGGGTGTCCGACAGAATACTCATGGCTGCCTTTCACTACATACATTTATGCTTTCAAAACATGCAGGGAAAGGCCTCTCCTTTGCAACAGATGAAAACTTTCTATCAAGAAACTCTGCAGGGAGTTTTTCCTTTTAAAATCTACTTGCTAGCCTGTGTGCACTGTTCCCTCTAAGCTGTGCGCGCGCACACACCTCGCCGAGCGAGCGCACATACTTTACAATAGAGCGCACAAAAATTACGGTTCTGATTCTGATAGAAAACAACACAGATGTCTTAAAATTTAAAAGTTTTATGATTGTAATTACTAGAAATTTCCCGCTTCATTTAGTAATCGTCTATTTTGATTTAATTTGATTAAAATCAATGTGGTATACATACTGTATTCTGACGTGTAGTCAAATTTTAAAGTATATAACTCAGAGTGTCATTATGTGGCGCACAAAAATTTAACCTTCCTTCAAAAGCTGCACACAGCTGATATTTTATGTGCACACAGCCTACAGAAAATTAGAGGGAACATTGCCTGTGTGTACAAAAAAATTTGCCCTCTGTATCTTATTTTTACCTATTTTGGCACCTGGGAGAGGGGTGGCTAGACTGATGAAGAAGCTACGGTTTGCTGGTCAGCGGCTAATTTGGACTAAGTGGCAAGAGTCATCCCCATCGCCACTGAAGGCTTGGCACACGGAAGTGAGGAATTTTATAGGAACAAAAATGCTCTCTGCTAGTGTTAAAGGCACCAGGAGTAAGATATATAAGGTGTGAAGTCCGGTAATGGAGCTATTCATTAAACTCTTGTTAATGTAATACTAACATGAGGATAAGTTATCACTCTTCTAGATTGAAAAGTATAGGTGGCACGTGGTTATCATCAGGTTGGGAAGGGAGAAAACAGGATTGAGTCAGGCACACAAGTGGATGATGTCATCGCACATCGCCAGGACAGAACAGCTGCAGGCTGCAGCCCTCCACAGCTCTTCAGTTTTGCTTTTTCTGCTCTGCCAAATGGATATGAAAACAAAGCTCTGCAGAGTTTTTGAGAGATTTCTATCTCTGTGTCTCCAACATTGTTTTTTGTAGTTTCTTCATCAAAAATTAACTGTTAGTTCTTTTATTAGTCTATTATTTTTTGGTCATGTCCCAGCTGGCCCCAGGGCTTCGCCCCACCCATGATGTGATGTAAGCATCCAGAATTCCAGTTCTCATCCAGTTTTCCTAAATTGCCTTTGCGTCGACCACAATTAAATGGTATAGAATCATTGTATTTCTATGTCTCCCTCATCATCTTGAAGGTATCAGCAAAGACATGGACATTTTACTCTTAGCTTGCCAAGATGAAAGAAGAAATTCCTCTGCGAGGATATGAGTTCATGAGACCATAAAGTCCAATTTTCAGAAAGGCCAATATTCAAACGTTATGTTATGTTATACATACGAAGATGGTGTAAGTGAAACTCTACATATACCACTGGTAAAACACCTTAAAATGATTGTTTTGGGTAAATTATGAATTGTTGTGCTTAGAAAGCATGTCTGGACTTAAAAGTAATCACTAATTTGGGTCCATGACTTTTGTCTGTGAAAAATTAACGTTCATACCCCTTAACAAATAGGAAGTTGCTCTTTGATTTAATTGGTAAGAATACATTTTTGAGAGGGCAATTCTCAATATTACGTTTTGTAATATTTTATAAAGACAAGTAGCTGCCTACTTGTCTTTATAAACTAGGTTAACATAGGTGCCTTAAACGCACCTTAATTAGTTGACCCCTTATAAAATTATCTTCTATATGCTTTAACATTCTAAAAAGGTAAATGTAGAGTCAGATGATCCTTTCAGCAGATGGCCAAATGCAACACTTCTGAAGACATTCTCAGCTTGTATATCAACTGTGCATTGAACGTAGTGGCATGCTTCCATCCTGTGTTAAACCATCCACACCAGATTAGCAGATGCTCCTTGCTCCATACAAAAATAATTTCATAACTTATGACCCACAAATTCCTATACCCAACAAAAAATGCTTCTAGTCAAACATTTTTTGTAGGACTTTTAAATTGAGGGAGCTATTCAAAGAGCATCCTCCAACTAGTCCTTTCTAATCACGCTATGACCACCCAATACATCTGTTCAAAAACTGTACCAACCCCAGACCCAAACAATCTAGACTAATTTATATAACAATCGCACCAAAATACAACCCCACGCAACCACAACCAACTCATACTCAGAACTACACAACCCTCACCTGCCAACTTATCAACGCAAGATCTATGAGAAACAAACTACCAATCTTTACAGATATTATCAATGATAATAAAACAGATATTGTCTGTATAACAGAAACCTGGCTCAAAGATACAGACTCAGTATTTATGAACCAACTAAAATCAACTGAATATGAGATCTTCCATACCCACCGCACAAATAAAAAAGGTGGAGGAGTACTAATAATAATAAGGAAAAACCTTAATGCAAAACTAATTTCATCCAATAATATTGATAATGTAGACACACTAACTATAAAAATTAAAACCACAAAGATATGCTTAATATATAGACCCCCAGAATACAATACAAACAACACTGATAACCTAATTGAACTACTAGCATCATCCACTGACACAAACCCAATAATACTAATGGGTGATTTTAATCTCCCCTCAACACCTACCAACCAACCAAACCACTTCACAGAAGCAGTAAGCAACTTAGACTTCCACCAAATAATAACAGAACAAACACATAAAAAAGGAAAAACACTCGACATGGTATTCCTACCAAACTCACTTCATAACCTATATAACTCCAAATCACTCTCAAACATACCAGTCCCCTGGTCAGACCATTACCTTCTGAAATTTGATATTACCATCCCTGACAACAATCACACTAAACGAACACAACCTCCACAAAATAAGAGATTTAGAAAGTTTAATGAAGAAGAATTCTTAGATCAAATAATTCCTCACCTCACCTTAACACCTACAAATTTGGAAGAAACTATCAAAACCTGGAACAAAACCATCTCACTGGCAGCAGAAAAAAAACCTAACCTGTCTCAACATAATAGAAACGACAATATAATTGATAAAAAGGATGCCCCATGGTTTAACATGACACTTAAAAATCTTAAAAGACAACTAAGAATGGAAGAAAGGAAATGGAGGCAAAACAAATCTCCAACAACCTATGAAAAATACATAAATACCCTACACACATATAAAGTAACAATAGACAATTCTAAGAGAAACTACTACTCTAACTTACTCAATAACTCAATTAACCGACCAAGAGAATTGTTCTATATAATACAGAAGCTAACAAACAAAACATACAATTCAGATGAAATATCCATAGATATTACCCCACAAGACTTAGCTCAATACTATATCAATAAAACAAAAATACAAACAAATAACCCCTCAACAACACACTCTGAAATGAAGCACACAACCTCTGATAACTGGTCCAATTTCAGCCCAATTTCAAAGGACCACACTCAAAGCTACCATATCTAACATCAATACAACTACATCATATCTTGACCCATGCCCAGTTGATTGGATAAAAAAGACACTCTCAATACTCTCTCCCTTCATCCTCCCCATGGTTAACATTTCACTAGATGAAGGATACTTACCACCATCACTCAAACATGTTCAAATAAGACCAATACTTAAAAATAAAACACTAGACAAATTATCCCCAAAATCATACAGACCCATATCGAGCATTCCTTTCATGGCCAAACTTATTGAAAAATAGTTCAAACCCAACTACAGGATTTTATTGATACCTTGAACCTCCTTGACGAACACCAATATGGCTTCCGACCATTCCATGGGGTTGAAACATTGCTAACAGTCCTTTACGACACCTTACTAAGAGGAATTGATGACACAAAACAAGCCTTCATCCTAGTATTCCTCGACATCTCTGCCGCATTTGACAGCGTAAACCATATAACAATGCTCAACAGACTTCAACAAATAGGAATTACATCCACTGTCTATAACTGGTTTAAATCCTACTTATCAAACAGAACCCAAACAGTAAGAATCCTTAACCAAACATCCAACACATTCAACCAAACACAAGGCCTCCCACAGGGATCTGCACTATCAGCACTTTTGTTTAACATTTACCTACAACCAGTCAGCAACATCTTTAAACGTCATGGCGTCCATTATCATATCTACGCCGACGATATAATGTTTTACCTCCCATTTAAAATCCCACACCCTCCACTACAACAAATAACAGAATGCTTTAAAGAACTAACAATATGGCTCAGCGATCAGAACCTACACATTAACTTCTCAAAAACTGATGTACTATATATTACTAAAAACCAAACATACACACCTCCAAGCACCATCACACTTGATAACCATGAGATCAACATAAAAAAAGAAATAAAATACCTAGGTGTGATACTTGACAATAAGCTTAACATGGATTCACACATAAAATATCTAACAAAAAACATACACTACAAACTTAAGACCTTGAGACAACTAAGACCTTTAATTCACTTACAAGACTTCATAACCATAATTCAAGCTATCATAACCCCACATTTTGATTTTGCAAATTTAATCCTTAATGGCATCACAAAGCAAAACATTAAAAAGATACAACTAACTCAGAACATAGCAGCAAGGATAATAATGAATATAAGCTCAATCCAACATATCACACCGACCTTGGCTGAACTCCATTGGCTACCTATTCACAGCAGAATAAAATACAAGATTCTACTAACTACATTTAAACTAATAAATAACTTAGCGCCATCAGTACTCAATACACTCATCAATGTAGAAATAGATAAAAGATCACAAAGGAGTAGAAACACAAACACTATCGCAGTACCAAAAGATTACACAAAAGCTAGAAAACAAACCAACATGAGAGCCTTCTCTCATTCAGCACCTATCCTCTGGAATAACCTTCCTGACAACATTCGCCTACTATCGGACATAAAGGAATTTAGAAAAAAACTGAAAACCCATTTATTCTCATTACACTACAACAAAGGAGCAGAAACTAGCCAGACTACACAAAGAGACACAGGTTAACTAGCAAATACAACCATTATATAACTACGTGCCTTCAAGATTAAATTAATGTTTACACCTACAAGCGATATATGATAATTGTAAATATCTACTATGTACATATGTTCTAAGGGGTCTGTTTACTAAACGGCGCACTTGTACGGGGCGCACATGAGCGCTCTAAAAGATGTATTTAAGTGCTCTTAAGCGCCCCGTACGAGTGCGCGGCACATTAACGGGTCCCGCAAGCGTGCGCCGACAACGCGCACATTTGCGGGGCGGTAATGTGCGAAAGAGGCGTGCCAAGGCGAAATGAGGGCGGAGGAAGGCCCCCTAGGGGCGGAGAGACGGGGTCAGTGGGCGGAATGTGGGAGGGGAGAGACTCGCCGCACAGGAGCGTGCCCGAATCTGCAAAGAAATTTACCGCCAGTGAAACACTCGCGTTAGAGGTGCTGTGCAGGGAAAAGAAACCGTTTCCGTCAGCAATGTGCAGCACAATAGTGGAAGCCCAAAAACCGTGAGCAGTGTGATCTATGTGCACAGATCAAACGCCGTAATGTCACAGGGCACTAACCACACGGGCGCCGCGCACCTTAGCGCATCTGTCAATCACAGCTTCTGTTCTTCACGACGGAACGCCCACTCCTTATACGGCACCCGCTCGGTACCGCGGACCGCACAACACCGGCCTTTAGTAAACAGACCCCTAATAGTTTAACGTTCTAATAATTTACTGTTTAAATATTATACTGTTACCTGTACCTAGTTCACCTGTTCTATGTTCTATGTAAAATGACTTGGTATGATACTACCCATACCATATAACATAATGTTCATTGTAAACCGCACTTGATACTTGTGAAAGAGCGGTATAGAAATAACTGCTAAATAAATAAAAATAAATAAATAAATAAATAAATAATCAATTTTAAGTGATCATTGTCAGACGGCTGCCTGGGTGAGATTCTTCACAGTCTTGGCAAGTGCATATCTCTATATGATTTGCAAGGGATTGTGGGCAATGTAGTTCATTCACACCAGACACAGCTGCTGACAATAATTTAGTTGTGCTCTTGGGTAAAGCCAATAAGATATTTATTTATGGGGTTATTTCTCCCAACACAGATATGCTTGGTAGCACATAAATCAGGTTACTTGCTTTCAGTGTTAACTTGGAAAAACAAAGTCAAAATCAAAATCAGGAAAACAACCTTTAAACTTGTCAGGCAATTAGCTAATGTTTTCTTAGCATATATCTAACAAAGGAAAAGCCACAAAGAAAGAAAATAACTGTTCTTTTCAGGTTAACTTCTGATTACTTCCCACATAGATTCAGAAGTGATTCTCTCCTAGCTCACAAGCAATTAGGTAAGGCTTAATTGCTAGCAGTTATCCAGCTGAAACCCCTTAGCTGGCTTGCTTTCTACTGTGTGGGTCAAATCCTGCTTCAGGAGCTTTTCTGAGTAGATTAAAGAACAAGTTTATATTTCTTTGTGATGGTTGCTGTACTTTATAACAGAAAGTTACCAACGGAGTTTAGATAGAGAGCAGTCCATATAAACAGGATCTTCATCTGCTATTATTCCCCCTTGTTCAACAAGCATGGGTTCAATATCATGGATTGGCACAGATGAATCTCTCAATGGAGCACTTTCAGGAGAATACTTGTTTCCCTGCTGTCTTTCAACGTTATAGCTAGGGCATAGATCAGTGTTCATACCTGAGCTTCCATTGCTGTTAGAGTTCCTCTCTATATAGCCTGGCCAGTATGTAGTCCAGTTCTTATGTCCAGCCTTCCAATCCAGATCCCTGGACACTGGATCTCTCTTCACATACCTTCTGGCACCGGTCTTAGGGTCCCTTCCACGTGCAGCCGTCTCCCTCACAGGTAGCGTCTGGAGATTCCTAGCTCTGCAGCACCATTCCTCTGCTTTTCCCCAGTCCAATGGTGTATACTGGCCCTTGGGATACCTCCCAGTATACGTACTGCTTTGGACTCTTCTAGACCTCTCAAAGGCTTTTCTCCTCTTTCTTCCAGAGGGTTTCTTTTTCTCTCTGTCTGTCCGGTTTGGCTTCTGCCTCTGATGATCCTTCAGATGAAACTGATGATCCTTCTCTGGATATCCAAGGTGATCATGAAGATGGTAATCTGTAGAATAAACTCTACTCTTATTCTGCTTAGATGAGTGCTCCTCCCTAACACAGCGCAGCTGTGCTGAATCAGGCCCTGCCCTTTGAGATGAGTGCTTAGGGATTACCTCATAGCCCTCCTGATTGAACACACGTTTCCCCACTTCAGCTCCTCTAATGGCTGTTGGAAACCTGGGGTCCACCAAGAAACAGCAAATTACCACGTGGGTAACAGGAACCAGTCAGAAAACGTGGCAGGAGGTTCAAAATTGACCTTTATTGATCCACGGATAAGGTGCGCCAAACCCAACACAGGCCGTGTTTCGTACACCACTTCCTCAGGGGTTATAGGCTCACTACAAAATATACATACATGTGAAACCAACAGCAAACAGAAATACTTGTGTAAACATGAATACAAAAAGACAAATCATTTTATACCACACTAAATAAATAAATAACTAAGATAAGTCATAAAAAATACGATGTGGTGTAGAAATTTTTCAATAGCACTCCTAATGTGGTGAGAGTTCGGGGTCTGTGTGCCTCCGGTTTCCCGCCATAATACAGCGTTTTAAAAGAAGTACGTATGTGCAGTGGACGGTGCCGTCATGATCAGCACGGTTTGCCCGGTTCACGGCGGTATCGAGTATTTCTCGGGGAGGACATTTTATTAGATGTGGCATCTGTATGGGCCACAGGGGCATCCTCACATTTGTTCACGAGTGTTTTTTGATTTTCACTGTGGGTTTACGGGATTAGTAAATATTTGCATTAATATTTATAAATAGGTTATAAGTAGATGGCGGTCAGTCGTTTACTGTCTCTGGTACACGAAAGGTTTTTCATTTTTTCTTCTTATCGTAAGAATAATGATTCTACAAGATTGAGCAGGTTTAATATTTTATTCGGCTTGAATATTTGAGACATGTATGGGAGCAATCGGTTTCTGACATTTATCTGTTTTTTGCTGCGCTCCGCCGGTGTTTTCATGGTCCTGCACTCTTTACAGCAGAAGTTTTTTTTATATATATTTATATGATTGTTTTCATTCTAGTAGCACTTAGTTGGAAGAATAACGACTCTACATGATTGAGCAGGTTTATTTGTTTTGCCTGCACATTTGAGAACATGCATGAGAGCGATTGACTTCTGGCAATTATTTGTTTTTACTGCACCCCGTTTTTGGTTTCACGGTCCTGTATTTTTCATCGCAAAAGTCAATTCACCTACATATTTTCATTCTAGTATTACTCAGTACCATCATAGGTTAGCCCTTAATAAATATAGAGTAAGGATGACATAATCTTTCTTTTTCCCTCCCTTTAATGGGTTTTAAAGTGTTGGCAACATGCCAATAGTGGTTTAAACGATTTAAGATATCTATTCTTGTAGTTCAATTTTAAAAAATCAATACAGCATTTAATTAGGATACATTTTATACCCTTTGTTTCACAAGTCTCTTTAAGGAGAGCAATATAAAGGATTTTGAATCACAGCACGCAATGGGTTTAGCCAGTCGAATTTTGGCTTTCCCCATATCATGATGCCCTTCATGTTTACGATTTCTCTGAAAGTTCATTTTCACTCTATGTTGTCTTTGCCAATGTTTAAATCATTTATTGATTTTGTTTGTTTATTTATTTGTTTAGTTTTTTCACATACAATCATAAATTGCATCGCGCACTAGAGGCAGGTGGGATCCGTGCCTCTGCTCAGCAAAAGGTTTCTCTGAATTTGGCTTGGTGCAGTGGTAGGTTGTATTATTATTTTTAACTTTTTTAATTATTTATTTTTTAATTTTTTTATGGTTATGCAAAATTCTATTTTCATAAAATCTATAAATATATATATTATTTTTTTTTCATGTTACACAATTTTTTATTGTGTTGTTTTTATGTTTTTTGAAAAATATGTTTTTATTTATTGTATAGATGTGCAATGTATGTGCAATTTTAAATTATTTTATTATTTTATTATATTATTATATTTTATTATGTAATATTTTATATATATATATATATTTTATATATTTGATATACATTCATTATTTTAATATAATTTTTTAATTTTTTAATTTTATATTTTAATTTTATTTTTTATTTTTATTTTTATTTTTATACAATTGTTTAATATATATATATATATTTTTTTTTAATTTTTATCAATTTATTTTAATTTTGTTTTAATTTAGACATTGGCATTAACAATTTATATTATTTTGTTTTTTTCTAGTCCTCCTCCTTTTTTCCGTTATTTCTTCGTTTTTCTCCTGTTCTTGTGGTTATAATTAAAAGAGGTTTTTTTTATATATATATACACAGTTGACACGTCCTGGTTTTTAATATTATATAATAAGTTTTTCATTTTTATTGTTGTTATTATTGTTATTATTAATACCATCTTATATATTTTTAATGTGACGTATTTTTTATAGTTTTATCATGTGAGTTATCGCATTATGAGTGTTTACATGTTTTTAATTGTTTTTTAATTGATTTTTTTGTTTATTATTAAAGTTTTTAATTATTTATTATTTATTTTTTATAATTAGTTTATTTTAAGATATATTTTTATGACTTATCTTAGTTATTTATTTATTTAGTGTGGTATAAAATGATTTGTCTTTTTGTATTCATGTTTACACAAGTATTTCTGTTTGCTGTTGGTTTCACATGTATGTATATTTTGTAGTGAGCCTATAACCCCTGAGGAAGTGGTGTACGAAACACGGCCTGTGTTGGAAACCTGGTGCATTCTGGGACTGGTAGTCTTTTATGGGAAAATTCTGTTTTCTTATTTCTACCAGAACTGACAGGTTGCTTGTTCAGAGTCACTTCACCTTTTCTATAGCTCCTTCCTGAGCTATGATAAGCTTCCTTATCACATCATGCATCTAAAAACTGCCAACAAACCAATGCGTTTCAAACTGTATCTTTCTGGGCAAGGTAGTACTTATCTAAAAAGTCTCCCGTCCCATCTGTGTCATACTAGGAGAAAGCACACTTCTACCATTCCACTACTAGCATTCTGCCGGGAATTGAATCAGGGAGTGAAATCCAATTGCTCACATCAGGTAGTAATCTCTAATTTCTTATTCAACTGCTTATAGTACCACTTCCGAAAGAAGAAACATGGGGCTGCTCAATGTCCCATTCGACCATTCCTAAAGAGAGCAGCCTGGCTGGGTTCACACATATCCTGATCCATCTTTGTTCCAGAAAATACCTCCAGTTTCTCCTTCATGCGGACTACTTTCAATATGAGGTCTCTCAGCCTTTCTTTAGGCCCCAGGATCTTTACTGATGTCTAGTCGTGATAGCTGTCTATCTACACAGCAAGGTCATCTTCTTTATTCTCTACCTCAATGACTGTCTTCTCGCTGCTTCTTCAGAAAGCCTAGTTCTAGCTCTCAGGGATGGATCAATTCACCCATTCTTGTGTCTACTTTCATTATCAAATTCCAGAAATCAGCCTTGCAATCTACAAGTAAGATCTTGTATTAATAGGGAAATTCTGTGCACAGTAGAAGTGAAAGCATTTTTTAGTGATGGACAGTTTATAATTTCCGATTTTACATGACTGCAACATTTACAAATGACAGACCCAATGACCACTGCTGTTGAATTAGTTCCCCTTCCTCAGTTGAATGTTAATTTGAAATTCCACGCGCAGGATACAAAAGGCAGGCAGAGCTCCAGAGTCTCAATGTGTGGATGACACAATAGTGCAAAGAAGAGGGTTTGGATTTGTTAGGAATTGGGGAACATTCTGGGGAAAGGAGGGTTTTTTCCAAAGGGATGGGCTCCATCTTAACCGGGATGGAAACAGGCTGCTGGCATTAACCTTTTAAACTAGATAAAAGGGCAAAGCCGACAGTCACCCAAGAGCGCATGGTTCAGAACAATGTATCCTTGAAGGATACGAGCAAAAGATTGAAGTTAGGGCATCCTGATAGAGAGGTTCCAATAAAGAAAAAAGTAATCCAAATACCCTTAAGTACAGAGCAGACAAAGCTGAAAGATTCCAAATAACTCCTGCCTACCAATAACCAGATTAATATGAATAAAATACATCCTCTAAAATGCTTGTATGCAAATGCTGGAAATCTAAAAAATAAGATGGGAGAGTTAAAATATATAGCACTAAATGAGAGGTTAGATATGATTGGTATCTCAGAGACCTGGTGAAAGGAGGACAACCAGTGGAACACTGTAATACCTGGGTTCAAATTATATCGCAATAATAGAGTAGAACAAATTGGTGGAAGGGTTGCGCTCTATGTTAGAGAGGGCATTGAGTCACAAAGGATTAAAGTTTTGCAGGAAACAAAATACATGGTAGAACCTCTATGGATTGAAATTCCATGTAAAAAGGGGAAGGGGAAGGCGATGGCAGTGGGGGTGTACTATCGACTGCCTGGTCAGAATGAACAAAAGATGAGGAAATGCTCAAAGAAATCAGGGAAGCTAACACAAGTTACAATACAGTAATAATAATGGGTGATTTCAATTACCCCAGTATCGACTGGGTCAGTCTCATGGCAGGACATGCTAGGGAGATAAAGTTTCTAGATGAAATAAATGACTGCTTCTTGGAGCAGCTGGTTCATGAACCAAGAGGGGAAGCCATTTTGGACCTAGTCCTTAGTGTTACAGAGAGGCTGTTGTTGCCAAAAAAGCATCCTTTTGGGAAATGGAAAAAGGAGCCAAATGACAAAAACTGGAAACAACATAAGCACTGATAAGTTAGATGCAAGGCATTGATAAGGAAGACAAAGAGAATGTGAGAAGAAGCTTGCTGTGGAAGCAAAAACAAATAATAAAGACTTTTTCAAGTACATTAGTAGCAAAAAAGCCTGTGAGAGAGTCAGTTGGACCATTAGATGATAGAGGGGTAAAAGAGGCACTAAGAGGGGGCAAGGCCATAACGGAGAGACTGAATGTATTCTTTGCTTCAGTCTTTACTGAAGAAGTTGTAGGGAAATTACCCATGCCTAAAATGGTATTTAAAGGTGATGCATCGGAAGAATTGAAAGAAATATCGATACACCGGGAAGATATATTACAACAATTTGATAAACTAAACAGTAGCAAATCACCTGGAGCGGATGGCATACACCTGAGGGTATTGAAAGAACTGAAATATGAGATTACAGACCTACTTTTAGCAATCTATGAACTATCATCAAAATCATCTGTAGTACCTGAAGAGTGGCGAATGGCCAACATAACACCGGTTTTTAAAAAGGGTTCCAGGAATGAACTGGGAAACTACAGGCCGGTGAGCCTGACATCAGTACCAGGCAAAATGGAAGAAACCATTGTAAAGAACAAAATTACTGAACATGTAGATAGTCATGGTTTAATTTGAGAAAGCCAACATGGCTTTAGCCAAGGAAGGTCTTGTCTTACTAATCTGCTATATTTGTTTGAAGGTGTGAATAAACAGACAAAGGTGAGCCAGTCAATATAATGTATCTGGATTTTCGAAAGCCTTTGATAAGGTCCCTTATGAGAGACTCTTGGTCGAATTAAAAAGTAATGGGATAGGAGGCAGTCAGGAACTGGTTAAAAGATAGAAAGCAGAGGGTATGACTGAATGGCCAATTTCCCCAATGGAGAAAGGTGAATAGTGGAGTGTCCCAGGGATCTGTGGTGGGTCTGCTGCTTTTTAACATATTCGTAAATGATCTGGAAATGGGAATAATGAGTGAGGTAGTCAAATTTGCAGATGACACAAAATTATTTAAAGTTGTTAAACCCAAGAGGATTGTGAAAAATTGCAAGAGGATCTTGATAAACTGGAAGACTGGACATCCAAATGGCTGATGAAATTTAATGTGGATAAGTGCAAAGTTATGCACTTAAGAAAGAACTACCCAAATTATGGTTATACGATGCAAGGTTCCGCATTAGGAACCAACCCTCTCAGGAAAAAAGATATAGGCATCATCGTGGATAAGACATTTAAACCCTCTGCCCAGTGTGCAGCGGCTGTCAAGAAGGCAAATAAAATGTTAGGAATCATAAGGAAAGGAATGGAGAATAAAACAAAGGATATTATAATGCCTCTGTATCGTTCCATGGTGAGACCGCACCTTGAATATTGTGTGGCATTCTGGTCATCCGTTTCTTAAAAAGGATATAGTGGAATTAGAAAAGGTATAGAGAAGAGCCACCAAAATTGTAAGGGGGATGGAAGGATACCCCTATGAGGAGAGGCTGTCACGTGACCTCTCTCCTCCATGGCAACAGGGATGCTACCAGACTGGAGGTGGGACTTCAGGACTATATCCCTGTAGGTCTTGTCTATGTACCTCTCTGTCTTTCTTATGCTTTCCAAGTCCGCTACTCTAGCCTCTAGAGAATGGACTCGTTCCCTGAGAGCAAAGAGCTCCTTGCACCTAGTGCAGACGTAAGACCTCTCACCAACTGGGAGAAAATCATACATGTGACACTCAATGCAAAAGACTGGAAAGCCCCCATCTCGCTGCTGGACTCCTTTCTGCATCTTAGTTTTAAGTTTTTGTTTAGATCTTTAAGTTCTTTACTTACTAAGGGTTGATATTTATACCAATAAAACTGTACCTAATACGTTTAATATACCTTGTTCACCTGAAGCTTAATTAATCTCAGGTCCTTAGTGTATGACTGATTTGGGTAACGAGCTTCACCTGAGAGCACCTCCTGTCTTTTAAGATATGTAAGTACCTATAAAGCTACGATTATCCCAGGGGTGGGTGGGTGTGGGGAGGGAGGGAGGGAAATAACACTTATTAAAAGAGGGTTGCTACTGTGACGTAGAAGCTTCTCAAGAAGCAATGGAGATAGACGGAGATCTGGTGGAGAAAACTGGTACTGCAAGGGAAAGCAGGATTTTCTCTTCAGAAAGAAAAAAACATGTAGCTGATCAGGAACCACACCTCACCTTAGGGGAGAAGATAGGTCAAGTCCCTGATTGGGCACGCCCAAGCAGGAGGCGGGCAGTGCAACACACGGGGAGCTTGTTAAGCAATCAAACACAGAAACAGTGGGAGGAGAGACAGGAAGAGTTGGAGAAGGAGAGAGAGAAACAGCAACGGCAAGGAGAGCAACAAGGCAGCTGTGTTCCACGGAGCAGCAGTTTGGAGTCACGAAGCAAGTACTTGGGAGACTCAGGGGCAGTGAGAGACTTCTATGGGAAGAAGGGCTCAAAAGCACTGAGAGACCTGAAGATACAGCCCATGATTCCAGAGAACCAAGCAGGACCTGGGAGCAGAAACCAGAGGGATAAAGATTTCTCCTGGAGACACTCTCAGCACAAGGTACGAAGTGGGGTTGAAGCAGCTAGCAGCTACAATATTGGGAAGCAAGAAAGCTGGAAGGATAACTTTAAAAGTCAGAACAAAGTCAGACAAAACTGTGGCAGTTTGGTGCAGCCTGAAAAGCATTCAAGCAGCACAAGATATTCTAATAAGCCAGCGGAAGCCTACAGCCTAGAAGCTAATAAAAAGAAAAATGCTGAGCCTTATTGGAGAGACGTGAGCCAAGATAAACCTGACGTTTCTACTTTTAAAAGCCTGTTCAGAAACTCTCCAGAGCCAGTTAAAGTTTTAAAGGAAAACCCAGCACTTACTTTTAAAGATAAGTGGGGGAAGGGTTTTATTAGCACACCGAACTGTGGTGCTGACAAAAGCAGCCTTGCTAATTACCATGAGATAGACATCTTAAGCCAATGTTTACCTGAAGCAGAAGAAAGACTTCAGCGTAGCAAAGGGAAAACGCAGGCTGAATTACTTCTAACAGAGTTCAGGGAATTCCTAGAAAGAAAGGCAGTTTCACCTTCTAATTCAGCACAGCATGCAAACAGCTGTGAAGAGGAGATGCCCTTAGATGTTTCCCTGCCTTCCACAGAGCAAGAGATAGCAATGGATTGCTCAACTTGTACCATTGAAAAGGACATTAATTAAAGTGCTTTAAAAGTTATATGAAAGAAATATAACAGAAGTTACCTTACTTGTTATCATGCTGAGAAAACTTATGAAAGTTGGATAAGTTAAAGCATTTTTCTGGATATAAAAAGCTTTGCTGTTGTACCAGACTTTTTAGTTTCAGTTCATGAAAGAGTCACATGACAATTTGAATGTGAATCCCGAAGCTAATGGACACTTAGCCCAGCATTGCAAACCCTGTATATTTTGGTTTTCTCACTCTTGTTTTTGTGCTATAAAACTTCTTAGCGTCTGTTTGCACTGAATTGCAAAGCGGGAAATAAACCTCATAAAAAGAAATTTCTTTGCCTGCCTTTAACTACTTGAGCACACAACTACCATCTCAACCCCTTCAGGAGGCTCAGGACTACATCACCCAGAATCCCTAGGGTCTCATTGTAGTACCTTACCCCTGAAGGGCACCAAAGGCCACCTCCTCCTGGAAACCCTCAAGGTCCAGGTAGTGGGTGGGTGGCACTACACAGTACCCTGTCCTATGCTGCTGAGGTAAGCTATATTCTGATTTGATTTAAATTATAGCTCTTTGCTGCTGCTAGGCTCTAAGGTATTATGAAATTTAAACTACAAGCTCTCTTCTGTGTTTTAAATTTAAACTAAAAGTATTTTGCTGATGCTAGGCCCTGAGTGACTATTAAATTAAAACTACAAGCTCTCTGCTGGGTATGAAATGTAACCAGAAAGTTCTCTTCTGTGTTTTAAATTTAAACTTAAACTGCTGCTACTAGGCCCTGACTGATTTAACAAAAAATAGTGGGTTCACAGATTAATTAGCTTTAATAGAAAGAATTCCTTTCAGAAAATTCCCAGAAGTATATACTCACAATTGCAGATCTCTCTCCAGAAGTAACAGTCCCCTTTTCTAGTCCTTCAATTTACCGCAACTGAACACATATCACTCCTCCAAGTTGGATTCCACTGCTATCTTCTCCCACCCCACTCCCCTTGCGATCAGTATTGATACACCCCTTTCCTTCCTATTGCTGGGGCATCACAGACATCCTCGACCCAAAACAATATTCCATAAAGCAAAAATGGTACAACGGCTCAGACCACTCACTGATCCACAGGACTTCAGAACAGTCATGCAGGCTATGACGCTCCCCCACCTGGACTACTGCAATATAATTTATCACGGACTACCCGCCAACCACACCAACCCACTACGAACTGCCTTAAATACCACTGCAAGAATCATCCAGAAAGCAAAAAAACATGATCACATCACTCTAGTCCTGAGAGAACTGCACATACTACCACTCGAAGCAAGGATCAAATACAAATCTGCCCTGCTTATCCACAAAGCCCTCTATCAAACGCAGACTTCCCAACTCCGCTCGCTACTACCCCAGCCCACCCTCAACAGGACAACCCGACAGACCACCAACAACACCCTCACTATCCCCCATGAACGAACTAAGTGCAATCAACGGACCTGCAACAGAGCTTTCGAACTTTACGCACCCTCCCTCTGGAACTCCCTACCGAGCCAAATCAGAAACAATGGTGACCTTTCCACATTCCGGAAACAACTAAAAACCATCCTGTTTCATGAATACCTTGGACCAAAAACAGACATCCATCACTGACAACCCTTCCAGACCTTCTGACATATCCCCAGAACTACCTACTAAGAGACTCATGTCAATTGTCTAAGTCGTTACTTTCTGTTCGGATCATCAATGTTGGCCCCCTTGGTGACGGCCCCCCCTCTCTGTGAATTGATTACTGTCCTCCCTCCCTTTTTGTTAAACCGCTTTGACCTGGTGAAAAGCGGGATATAAATGCAGTTAAATAAATAAAATAAATCCCAGACACAGCTTGGCATGTTCCTCTGAGTATTAGTGAGTCTCCTGTAGCATTGCTACATCCATTCGATGGGCTCGGAGTTGTTGCAATATTTTGTATTATTTGATGGGGGACCCCAGCCCACACACATTCCAAGAGGACAATTTGATTTCCTTACCTATTGTCCCATATGACGTTACGTTACGTCTGAGGCACCATAGCATGTATTTTAGATGTGCACCCCCCAGCCTAAGGCCCACATCATCATTCGCCACAGACCTCCATCCCCCTTATCCAACCATACATGGCTAAATCTCACCATTCATACCACTTCCCTCTTCTCATGCATTAATTCCCATGATTCATTCCTCCCTCCCCCTCCCTATTTCCTCTCCCTTGTAGCATTTGATATCAGTCCCTCCCTCCCCCCGAACTTCCACTATCCTTCCTTCCCCACCCTACCCTTTCCTCTCCCTTCCTCCGTCCTTCCAGCCTCAATTGTATCACTCCACTTCTCCTTCCCGGTGATTACTGTATGACATGTTAGGGTCCCCACCTCTAACCCTCTTCCTGGTCCTTCCTTTAGTTGCTTCCATCCCTGATCTTCCACTCACTTATGTATTCATAGGCTGTTCCCATTGTTTTAGGCTCTCACTCCCTCTATCGTGCCTCCTATACCCCTGGCTATTGCTTCCTATGTTCCTTTTCCTTCCCCCAGCAGCCTCACTGCTCCAGCTCTAGTAGAGTCCTACAGACCTCCCTCTCCCCCCTTCCTTTCCAATCATGAAACCTGTCTCCTATGCTTAGGACCAGTTCCCTTTATCCCTCGAGTCCCTTTTCCTATTTTCTGTACTGTATTATTGTTTCTCCAGGACCAAGCAGGAAGTCAGTCCTCACATATGGGTGACATCGACGCCGATGGAGCCCTTGCGGAGCATTTCCCCAGCTTTCCAAGAAAGCCTTTGGGAATGCAGGCACGCATGCGCAGTTCCCTTCCCCCCTAAAGGTGCCATCTTGCTCAGTCTCTCTTTTTCCGTGAAGCCCATCGGACGTGTGTCCTAGTCCTCCTGGAAATTAGTTAGATTTTTTCGCGATTCCTTCGCTATTTTTTCTCCGGTTTGACGCTGGTTCCCCTCCCACCGGGTTCGGTACACCGGTATCGAGCCTGCTCTTCTTTTTTCGGTTTTTGCCCTTCGTGGCTGGCGTTTGCACCCTTTTTTTCTTTTTCCCTGGAAGGCCGGTCCTTTGACCTCGCGGGGACTCTCTTTTCCCCGATGGCTTCCAGTGGTTTCAAAAAGTGTGATCGGTGTAAGAAACTGATGTCTCTCACCGACACACACGACTGCTGCCTTCGGTGTCTCGGTCCTGACCACGATCCTCAGATCTGTGGACCATGTGGAAAGATGTCTTCCAAGGCGCTTCGAAGTTGTCAACACCAAAAGGAAAGGCTTTTCTCCGACTCGGCCTCCGGCCGCGCCCGGACCTCGTCTGAGGCCTCGACATCTCGGGAATCGGATCCCGAGCACCGTCGGAGCTCCTCGGACAGGGGGTCCCCCGACCGGGAACGAAATAGGAAGAAGCGGCTCACGAGGGTGTCGTCGGAAGAGGTCCCTGGCTCCTCGGGAGCTGGGTCTCAGACCCCTGACCGTCGCCCCGGGCCCGTGGAACAGGAGAAGCCGCCAAAAGTACCTCGTGTGGAGCCGGAGTCTGCTGGACACGTAAGTCCTGTAGTCCTCGTGGACTCTCCTCCCAGAGAGCTGCCGCCGGGGCCCGAGTCAGTGGCTGCTGAGTCTCCTGAGCTGGGTCTCAGGCTGACAGCCTTGGAGTGCAGATTGTCTGCCTTCATGGAACAGCAGTGGGCACTGATGGCCAGCCTGTCTGGCGCATCTGCCCCGACCACCGGGACATCGACATCGAAGTCGACCCCGGAGACTGAGCCGATACTCGAGACCATGAAGGCTCGAGGTCGACCTCGGTCGCAGTCTCCCTCGACCTCCCGTTCGGGACCGAGGGTGTTGACGTCGGTGCCTTCGGCGTCGGGGCGGGTGCACACAGGCCCCGCGAGGTCGGACCCCGATTCCTCATCGGATGAGTCTGCCTGGGAGATGGAGGACGAGGAGACCCCCGACACCTTCAGGACTCGGTGTGTCCCGTCAGACTCACCGCAGTCTGAGCCCCGGAGTAGATCCCCTCCGGAGGATACCCGGTTCTCGGAGTTCGTCCGGGATATGGCCACTGCGTTGGTTATGCCTGCGGACCCCGAGGAGGAGCCTCGAGCCGAGGAGCTCGAGGCCCTACAGTATGACTCTCCTGCGAAGGAGGCCTTTACTGTTCCAGTTCCTCCGATGCTGGAACGGCTCCTCTTCCGGATGTGGGAGGCACCGGCCTCGGCGCCGGTTCTAAGCAAGCGGGTCGATTCCATCTATCGACTCCGGAAGAGCCCTGGCTTTCAGAAGGCGCAGCTACCACACCATTCCATGGTGGTGGAATTGACCATGCATCGCCTGAAAAGTCAGAAAATGCAGTCCGCAGCGCCCCCTGGCAGGGAGGCCCGGAACCTGGATGGTTTTGGTAGAAAGTGCTTCCAGGGCTCAATGCTTGCTTGCCGTGTCCAGTCTTACCAGCTGTACATGGGCATGTACTTGCGGGACCTGGCCAAGGAGCGGACCGGGTTCTCTGCTGGTCTCTTCGGGGAACCCTTGCAGAGGTTCAAGTCCTTGTCCTCGGGGATCCGGGAATGCTCCAAGTTTATGTCCCGCGCTGCTTACGATGGCTTTGAGGCTTCGGCCCGTGTTGCGGCAGCCAGCATCGCGGCTCGACACCAGGCATGGCTGCAGTCACCGGACCTCGAGCCATGGGTTCAGGACAAGTTGGTTGATGTCCTTTGCCGAGGTGAAAACCTTTTTGGCAAACCCATGACCGAGTAGGCCGCACAGCTCGAAACCGAGCACCTCACGAGGACAAGGCTGTCTAGAAAGATTTCTGCCCCTTCTCATAAAAAGAAGGGCTCGGGTAAAAAGCCCTTTTACCTGAGGAAGGGCACTGCCTACAAACAGTACCCACAGTACCAGGCCTCCCAAGCTCCCCCTCAGGGTCAGCAGGCCAAGGGGCAGGGTAATGGGCCCTGTAGGCAGAGGACTCCCAAGCCTCCGGCCCCTGCTCCCACTCAGCAGGGTGGGGGGTTTGGACTCCTTAGGCATAGCCTCTCCGTCCCTGCTCTCCCAACCCTGCACAGGAGGTCGCCTCGCCCTGTTTGCCCACAAGTGGCCACTCATCACTGGAGACAGTTGGGTGCTCAGCATAGTCCACAAGGGCTATCTGCTACACTTCCAACAGCTGCCTCCTCCATACTTTCCAGGGGAGCCTCCAAGGCCTCCCCTGCACACAGACCTTCTCCTTCAGGAGCTCCAAGGTCTGTTGGTGGACAGGGCAGTGGAACCTGTGCCTCCCCACCTACAAGGTCAAGGGTTCTACTCCAGGTATTTCCTTCTACCCAAAAGAACCGGTGGCCTTCAGCCTATTCTAGACCTCAGAATTCTAAAAAAATTCCTAGAGAAGGAAAAGTTCAAGATGCTTCCTCTTGGAACACTTCTGCCCTACCTCCAGCAGGGAGACTGGCTATGTTCCTTAGATCTAAAGGATGCATACACTCACATCCTCATTCATCCAGACCACAGAAAGTACCTCAGGTTCATTGTGGGAGGAAACCATTATCAGTACGGAGTACTGCCCTTTGGCCTCACCTCCGCTCCCAGGGTCTTTACCAAATGCCTGGCAGTGGTGGCGGCCTACCTGAGAGATCAGGGAATCTTTATCTTCCCCTATCTGGACAACTGGCTCATCAGGGGTCAGAAGTGCCAGGAGGCCAGACAGGCCACCCTCAGGACTATTGCTCTTCTTCAAAACCTGGTGTTTGTAATAAACTTTGCAAAGTCCACTTTGCTCCCCTCCCAGAACTTGGAGTTCATAGGAGCAAGGCTGGACTCTCTGCTGGCAAAGGCATTCTTGCCAGAAGACAGAGCCCAAAGGCTGATAAATTTAGCAAACCAGTTTCTCAGCAGGTCACTGGTCTCCGCCAGACTCTGCCTGAGGCTTCTTGGCCACATGGCTTCAACAGTACATGTGACCCCCAATGCCAGGCTCCATATGAGGCCTGCACAGTGGTGTCTTCGGACTCAGTGGTCACAGGCCACATACAGCCTCAGAGACAGGATGTGTCCAGACAATTTCTGAACTCCTTCTGCTGGTGGCTGCACCCTCCAAATCTACTGCAAGGGGTGCCTTTTCAGATTCCTGGGTTCACCGTGATGTTGACCACGGATGCCTCCCTGCAGGGCTGGGGGGCTCATTGTCTAGGCAAGTGCACCCAGGGCCTGTGGTCTCCCTGGGAGGCCGCACAGCAAATCAATCTACTGGAACTCAGGGCTATTCAGTTAGCCCTCAAGACTTTTTCTCCAACCCTGGCTCATCAGTCTGTCCTAGTTCAAACAGACAACCAGGTAGCCATGTTTTATGTGAACAAGCAGGGCGGAACTGGGTCCAGGCTCCTTTGTCAGGAGGCTCAGGACCTTTGCTTGTTTGCTCTCAGACACAACATGCTCCTCAGGGCTGTGTATCTACCTGGCCAGGAAAACTACCTGGCCGACAGGTTGAGCAGGATTCTGCAGCCCCATGAGTGGCAGCTCCATCCTTTGGTGGTTCAGAAGACTTTCCTGAAATGGGGACTTCCATCCATAGATCTGTTTGCCAGTCCGCTGAACAAACAGCTGCCAAAGTTCTGCTCCAGGAAACCGCATCCTCTGCGGATAGCAGCAGATGATTTTCTGATTCCCTGGTCTCAGGGCCTCCTGTATGCGTTTCCTCCCACGCCCTTGGTGGCTCGAACTCTGTTCAAGATTCTTCATGACAAGGCCTCGGTCCTACTGGTGGCTCCCAGGTGGCTGAGACAACCTTGGTTTCCACTTCTGCTTCAGCTGGCAGTGGATCCCCCACTGCCTCTGGGGTTGCAACCCGACCTCCTCTCTCAAGATCAGGGTTCCCTTCTGCACCCCAATCTCAAAGCTCTCAATTTGATGGCCTGGAGGCTGCAAGGGTAGTTTTGGCTCCCTGGGGCCTACCTCAGGAAGTTGAGGAGGTTGTCCTAGCCTCTAGGAAACAGTCCACTAGAAAAACCTATGCTCTCAAATGGAAAAGGTTTTCGGTGTAGTGTCAGTTACGTACAGAGGATCCTTTCTCCTGTACTGTACCAGTAGTGCTTCAGTACTTACTGCACTTATCAAATCAGGGACTTAAGTCCAATTCTGTTCGGGTCCACCTCTCAGCTCTAGCAGCTCACCACTCACTGGTGGAAGGTCATTCTCTGTCGGTTCACCCCTTGGTGTCCCGCTTTCTCAGGGGCTTGCTTTTGCTCAGGCCTCCAATCCGACCTCCTGCCCCTGAGTGGGAGTTGAATGTGGTCTTGCAGCAACTGACTCGCCCACCTTTTGAGCCGATGGCTACTTGCCCTCTACCCTTCCTGTCCTGGAAGACACTCTTCTTGATAGCCCTAACCTCGGCCAGGCGAGTGAGTGAGCTTCAGGCCCTGGTCTGTGACAGGCCTTACACCCGCTTCTATAGCAACAGGGTAGTCCTTAGGACTCATCCAAAGTTCCTCCCAAAGGTTGTCTCCTCCTTCCACCTTAACCAAGAGGTGGTTCTTCGTACATTCTTCCCTAGGCCTCATGCAAGCCAGGCTGAAGCAGTTCTGCATACCCTGGACTGTAGGAGGGCCTTATCCTTCTACCTTGACCGTACGCAGGGGCATAGAAGGGCTGCTCAGCTCTTCATATCTTTTGACCCTAATAATTTGGGGTTAGCTGTGTCCAAGCGTACCTTGTCCACCTGGGTAGCTGACTATCACCTGGGCTTACAGGGCGGCTGATCTTCGTTTGCAGGGTCGGGTCACGGCCCATCGTGTCAGGGCAATGGCTGCCTCAGTGGCTCACCTCCGCTCTGTACCGTTGGTGGACATCTGCAGGGCTGCAACTTGGTCCTCAAGCCAGACATTTGCGGCCCATTACTGTCTGGAAAGGGAGTCCCGTAGGGACAGTGCTTTTGGCCAGGCAGTACTCCGGAATCTCTTTGAGGTTTAGGCAACTCCTGCCCTCCAGCCCTCCGTTGGGCTACCGGTGGAGGTTCTGTCAGTGAAAAGCCTTTCTTTGATGCTGGGACTAGAGGAAGTTCTCTTGTTCAGCCTGGGTTCCTTGGTAGCCCAGAGCTAGGGAGTCACCCATATGTGAGGACTGACTTCCTGCTTGGTCCTGGAGAAAGAGTAGTTACTCACCTGTAACAGGTGTTCTCCAGGAGCAGCAAGAATCAGTCCTCACAACCCTCCCTCCTCCCCTGGGAGTTGCAGTTGTAAATAGTTTATTTTTACTTTTTTGTGTGCTGTTTTTAGCTATGTCATTTGACTGAGCAAGATGGCACCTTTAGGTGGGAAGGGAACTGAGCATGCTTGCCTGCATTCCCAAAGGCTTTCTTGGAAAGCTGGGGAAATGCTCCGCAAGGGCTCCATCGGCGTCGATGTCACCCATATGTGAGGACTGATTCCTGCTGCTCCTGGAGAACACCTCTTACAGGTGAGTAACTACTCTTAATCTCCTCAGTATTGAGATGGAGGTACAAACATTGCTGCCTGACCCCCGAACATCACCACATTACCAAATCAATAGCTGAGTTCCCAGACTATAACCCTCCCTTCTGTCCCAGTTGTGTTGACTGTTAGTATGGCTAGTTTCCAAGGGATTCTCAACAAGCAATAATCTGTCGTTCCCCTAGAGATTTAAATATCGTACCTTCAATAGAGTACAAGACAAGTCACTGCCGGAGATCTGTTGCAAGGAGCCAAGGCTAAATTCACAGGGCTCCTCCCTCCCCCCACCCCCACAGGAAGGGACCCTAAGGAGGCAGGCTGTCAGTGTAAGCCTCTCCTCCCAAGGTGCGTTTGCATCCGCTGGGAGTGTCTCCACCAGAGCAGCAGTTTGTGCTCTTAACCAGACCTTCACTCCCGAGCAACCCGAGACTCCAACTCACTTTGCAGTTCTCTTGCTGCTATGGAAAGTGTTAGTCCGAGGGCCAAGCCCCAGCAGTAGATCAGTTTTTCTTTTTTTTTTGTTTAACATAATACAACTACATGTTAAAATTAAAAGAAATCAGCTACTATATTTATCCATCTATTTTGTCCTATTGTCAGGCTGTATCTTCCTGAGATATAGTGATCATATAACATTTCAGTGTTACATCAGGGAGAGGTAACAATTTACTAGTTCAGCATTGTAGCTGCCCCATTATTAACTAATGAAGGGGGTGCCCTACTCTCTAGGGGCAGGCCCCATTGCATATAATTAACAGTCAGCAGTTTGTAACAAACAACAGGAGTGCAGTTAGAGCATTAGGGCAATATGTTCCAGGCTATGTAAGAAATTTGATTTATGGGCCCAACTGCCCCTGTGGTGAAATAATTGAGCCACTATCTGAATTTACATATGCAATGCTCCTAGTCCAGATGGGCGTGCCTGTTTTATTGCCACTCTCCAAGCTCAGTCCCCCGCCGTCCCGGTGGCTAAGGACCGATCCCCCCAGTGCTCCACTTCAGCGTCTGTGGGGACCACATGGAGGGGGTTCTGCGCTCGGCGTTCAGTGCAAGCTCTGAAATCGGTACCATAGTACTCCATTATTTGCCGTGTAGACTATCCTGGGGGTTGCACTCAACTTACTGCATCCAACACTTTTTTAGACCCTTATCTCAAGGCCCACAAGGCCCTTAGGCCATTGCACATATTTCATGCCAGCTTGGGGCTTTGTCCCAGTCCCAAAGTCCCGATCTGCTCCTCCATGTTCACTGTGTTGTTGAGGCTGTTAGCCCCTGTTCTTAAAGAAATCTGGCTGCTGTTTCCAGGGATTCAAAAGTGCGTGTTGAGCCATTGATCGTGATCCGTAATCGAGCTGTAGCAGCAGAGCGCAGACAAACCAATAATACCAGGAGTCTGTTCAGAAGGTCCAAATCATTTATTTGTGCACAAATCTCAAGCAAAGTCAATTTCAAAATGGCGAGCAAAGTTTTCTGGCAATACAACAACTTTTATAGACTTTTACTCCATTCTAGGTATAGAAAAACATTTCATTGGTCCCGGTACTCTCCCGTACCTCCCGTACCCCTTCTATTGGTCCCGGTACTGATATGATTATCCAATTATGTTCCTTCAGTGGGCTCAGCACCTGCTTACCCCCCTTCTAGTCCCAATTACAATGGCCAGTTCATCAACTTGTTACTTTCATACTTCCAAGGCCATTGAGCCAATTTGTGCATGCAGGGGAGCAGGGCTCTGCAACTCATCTGTCAGCAGTCCTAATTAAATCCCTTGCAGATGTACTTTTCTTATCAGTGACTTTTAAACATATTTTTCTGTATTTTTCCATCTTCCCGTTCTGCTTATCTAAGCTAGTTCAATACTCTTGCTATGTCCTTGCTCTACAGGAGCAGATTGGGGGATGTGCAATTCCCATAGGCCTCTCCACTAGCTTCACTTACAGGTCAAGCTAGCTAAGCTTGCTTGCTTATATCAGACAAAGTGGATCACAGGCCTACACCTGCCACAGAGCAGGGTACTCTAGTGCGAACTGGAGGTTGGCCGTCGCCAGAGCTTGGCACACTTCTGTGTAGGCCCAACACTTTTAGCTTAGTAGGGCTGAATAGTCTTGAAAGACTAGGATCTTCAGCCCTCCTGGTTGCATCAGGCCTTTCCCGCGGATTGCACGTAGAACCACTTCTTTCTGAACAAAATTCAAAAAGTGGGCGATGACCACCCTCGGGCGATTTTTATCAGTCTGGCAGGTTCCCAAGCGATGTGCTCTCTATAATGAATGGGCCACTTGTATCCCCCAGTGCTAGAGTGGCAGGTAGAAGTGTTTCCAGGAAACCATGGAGCTCTGTCTCCCGCACCGGCTCCGGAACCCCAATGAACCGCAGGTTATTCCTGCAGCTGCGATTCTCGAGGTCTTCCAATTTATCAGCCTGGCATTTGATCTTGGCCTGCAGAACACTTAGTTCTTTAGTGGCTGTCCCCAGTTCATCTTCAGTTTAGGAGATGTGGCATTCTGTCTCCTGTAGCCAGTTTTCTAGCCTCTCTAGTGTTTGGGTCACTCCGTCTAGCTTATTACCCATGGCATCGAAATATTCTGCCAGAGCACTGATTACTGCAGCGGTGACGTCCTCAACAAACTGCTCTGGGCTGGGAGATATCGGAGAGGGGGGGCCCGTCCACCATTTTAATTGTGCCTGCTGGAGCCTTTTCTCACTCTTTGCGGGTCACTGTCGCCACCATTGGGATTGCTTTGCTGCCCCAGCTGTACCAAAGGGCTTCAGGTAATGTTGTTTTTGGTTTTGGTTCAAATGGGACGGATGCTGGTTGTGATAGTGGGGTGGTTTAGTGTGGGGATGCCCAGAGAGCCAGCCAAACATGTCCACCAGCTCTCACTGTTATAGCAAACGCTGTGAAAAGCTCTTATTCAATCACTCACCCACAGAAGGAAAACTCACAGACAGGCTGGAATGCAAACAGGATCTTTAATGTGCACACAGGATCAGACAGAGAGCCGGTTCCCTCCAACAAAAAGTCTGAGCCCCGAGGGACGTCCTTCAATGCCTTAAATACAGTATAATTTCAAACTCATTCTATAATCCCATTTGACACAGGTATTTCCTGTCCACCAATCAGCAGCCCCTGGGGAAGGTACCTGGGTGACCTGTCCAAACCGGTGTGCTCTGGTCTGTTGGTTTCTGGGCTAGGGGATACTGTGCTCAGACCTGGAGTGGGGGAAGGGTGTCTACTGAAATCTCAATGCCTTCTCTTAGCAGGCTGATTACCTCATGGCTTGGGGGAAGGGTCAGGCTGATAAGAGCCTCATGGCTGCCTCATTCCCCCCTTTTTAAGTGAGACCTCAACCGCTAGGCGGTTGAGGGCTGTATTACTGGAGGCAAGCCGCAGAGGGGTGTATTGGATCAGGGCCATGACAGTGGTAATCGCCTTGCGTTCTACCAGGGTATCAAGGGTGGTGGTAATGAAGCGGCAAAGAATGGGGATACGTGGCAGAATGGCACATAGCAGTAAATAAAAAAGAACCCCTACCACTGGGATTTTTAGTCCCCCTGGCCAACTGAACCACTTCATAAACCACCCAGGACCCATGGACGGGTCAGTAATATGATTAACTAGATCACTTAGATCTTGGATAGAGTGTTCAATGGAAACACTTGCATCAGTGAGTTTAAAACAACACATACCCTATACCCTCTATAGCAACTCCTGCACAAACGTTTTTGTTCCGTGTGCAAAAGTTGCTGTTCTGACTGTAAAAGGTTGCAGGGCCTGCAGAGGCCTCTTTCCTTTGGGACAAAGGAGGGCCGTGTGCAAAAATTCTGCAGAGGCTTCTTTCCTTTGGGGCAAAGGCTCTTTCCCTGGGATCCACCCTTATCAGCATATTAATGGCTTTTATTCTTGCTAGTGTTGAGTCATTCTGGCTGCACCCTGCCATTCCCTTTGCTTCATTAAACACTGGCACTGTAGTCTTCAGGGCATATGAGTACTTTGTATCACCAGCTTTGTTTGGCCTGTTTAACTTGTCCAGGCTTGCCCAGCTTGCTCAGGCCTGTTTAACCTGTTCAGGCCTGGCATGTCTTTTCTTGTGCTGGGTCCATTTTCTGTGCACTTTCAGGCCTGACCTGTTTCTTAGCTGGGTCCATTCTCTGTGCACTTCTGTTCAGAGTATGGTTTCCCCTGGCTTTACTCTTGTTGTGCTGGGCTCTGGGTACTCATTTTCTTAGCCCACATGCTTTTTCCGTGCCATCATAATGTATTACAGCCTCAGGCAAGGATGCAGCCATACTAGACATACCTATCAGCCAATTTCCCTTCATTCCCAATTTTTCTTTTTCTTTTCTTGTTTATGGGGCAAAGGTAATCCCACTAAGGGCAATGGACAAGCAACCATTTGAGACAGATATTGAGACAGATAGGGGTCATCAGAAAAGCAGCTTCTGGTACTGTTCCCTAGAGACAACATACATTGTAACATCATTTTCTTGCAGCTGCTCAATAATATTGAAATCACATAACATGAAAGTATGTCAAAAGCAGCAGTGCTTAATAATGTGATAAAGAAAGTTCTGAGAATAGAACAGCAAAAACTTGAGCTGGTGTGGGTATTGCAGTTGCTGAAGCCGAAATGGCTTGTAGATTTCAGTTACTTTCTAAGAAAACAATATTAAAAGGATAACAATACAGTCATTCACAGAAGCCCCCAACCCCCCCCCCAGTCAGTCCAACAGTTCTTTTTCCTGCCTCTCAGCAGTTCCCCAGGTCCTCGCAGTGTGCTTCACCTTTCTCTGAAGTTCAAGTTCTGTCTCTCTCAAAATTTGAACCTCTCATTCTCATAGGCAGACACCCTGGCCCGTTTTCAATGTGACACACTGATCCAGATAGGGACTCCTTCACACATTTCAGCGGTGGTCAGCTCTGAGTTCTCGGGATGGTCTGCTCCATCTGGACCCCGGCCACTTCTCTCTGATGGACTCTCTGGATTGCAATTGGTGACATGGCTCCAGGCCTTATTCAGAAAAGCAGCACCAATATTGAATGAAAAAACACTAAATATGCTGGATTAGATTTCACAATGAAATAAACTTAACTTCCTCCACATTTACCAAGATCACATCCTACAAATATTGCTGTTTAAACTTTCAATGGTCTATCAGTAACTATCTCGTATGGTGTAAATTTTTTCTGGCAGTTTGATTAACTTCTTGTCTCTTTGTCACTGGAGATTCACTTGCTGGTAGTGAACATTCCATTATGCCCTTGACTGACCTTCACATGTTTACAGATCAGACAAGTTCCACACACGTGTTCTGCAATTTTGGCGAGTTTTTTTTAGAATTATACCAATTTGTTTGTGAGAATTTGTAGAATTATACCAATTTTGTGAGAATTTGTCATCAATTTATCCCCCTTTGCCCATGCATGCCTGGCCAGGACATACAGAGGCAAAAAGGAGGCAAAAAGCATCTGGAAGTACCACATGGCCAGTGTGGGTGTTCCAAAGCTTATCAGGGTGCAAGGTGCACCCAGCCTGTCTCCAGGTGTCTGTTTCTAATTGTTGAGTATGTCGGGACTTAGATGAATTTCTAAATTGAAAATTCTGGAGACGGCATAGTTGATATTCATTAAGCAGATACATCACTTTAAATTACCTTCATCAATTTAATTTCCATCAGAATCCTTCCTCTTAATATCCCACTTCATCCCTCACCATACTTTTTATCACTTGCATCATTCCACCAACTATGTACCTAAGTCCTTTTTTGAATTATACCAATTTTTTTATAAATTGTTCACTTCCAGTATGCTAATGGACATGAAGCTTTTAAATAAAGTTAATCAACAAATCAATCAATTAATCAACAAATCAATCTTTGGCTTTAAAAATATAAAAGCTTCAAAAATCATGGATGTTCTCTAATCATAAGTACCTAGTGTTTTTGGGAATTGATACATAAATATTTGCTGATTCCCATGATAGTTCAGGCAGGCTTTATGAAGCTGTCCCAGTGACCCCAAGCCAGTCAAGTTTTCAAGTCATCCAGAATGAAAATGCATGATATGTCAGCATACATTGCTGACCCATTATATACAAATTCATATTAATTGTGGATATCCTGTGGGTTCACCAGGGCAGCCTCAGGAAGTATTGGACTAAACCTTAAATATATGACTGACAATGCGGCTGAAATACTGAATTTCTCATGCTCTGGAAGAATGTGACATCAGACATATTGGGATCCCCTACATCATTGCATTGCGAGCTGAAAAGCAGTTTGTTTGTTTTTTTATCCCTAGGTTGAACTCAGTTAGTAAATCAACAACTGTTCAATGTTACCAAAATTGTGCACACTCCAGGGGTGACTCAGCATGCAATGTTCCTAAATGGGTTAGTTGTGTACATACTATGACAAAAATTAACTTCATACCTAAGCCAAGGGATGATGGAGATTATTATACCCACCAGCATTATTTGTGCAGTGTGCACTGTATGGATCCGTGTGAATCAGTTACTAAAGGGCAGTGCACACGAGGAGTGGGGCAGCATTATCAGTGCATTATTAACTTCAAGTGTGAATTAGTGTGAACGGTGTACTGCACAGTATATGCCTTTCAGCAGTGCTAATTCTGCATTTTATCTTTCTATTTTGAAATTGCCAATGATCAGTGTATTCACCCTGAACCAAAACATACCTGAACATCAGAACAAGCTACAGTGCATACTAGAACTAGTCCAGATGTTCTCATCAGAAATCATGAGTTAATGTACTGCTACCAGTATATTTGGTAACAAAGTGCAAATGTATAAACTAAAGTAATACAGCAATATGGAATACTAAAATCATTTTAAGGTATCATTGTAGTATCAGAAAGTGAATACAGTTGATCAAGGCAGTTTAATGTACCTAGCAGGAAAGAATGCAACAATCAAAACAGCATTTACTGTCTGCAGAATAAAATGTCAATGATGGCATATCATGCAGAAGTATTATTTGTTTAATTTTGTATGTGCAGTCAAAACCGAATATATGTACCAGAGATAAAATTAAGATGGACCACCCCCTCATTCACTCAGGATTTAAATCACTCTCAAGTTGCAATCTGGTAACCACTGGCTCAGAATGCCACACTGTCCTGTCAGAGCTCCCAACCTCTACCTTGAAGGTCAAAGTAAAACAAAAACAGTTTCCTTAGTTTCATGCCTTGCTTGTTTGATCTAGCATTCAGGGGCACTTGGCAATGAACAGCCAGCAATGAAAGAAAAACAATATTTACTGTAGATTAAAACATTTAAACACAAGACTATTAGTCTTTTAAGTATAGCAGCTAGCAGCCTATCTGATTGGAATAAGTAGATTTTCTTGATAAACTTCACTAAACCCTCCCCCCTGGGTAGTTCTGAAAAGTAACTTGCTTTAACAACATCTTGGGAAAAACAGGGACCTTAAAAAAGTAAAAAAGTCTTTATTTCTTCATAATCTTATAAGGATTTTCTCTCCCCTTTTTTTAAGTTCTAACAAATGTGTTGCAGCTAATTTTCACACATCAGCTTTGCCCTACAGATATTGCTAACAGTAATTTGACAATCCTTCTTCAGCCTTACACAGTCAAGATGCTGCTCAGACATTTGAGGATGCTCAAAGGAGGCACCTCCCATGGTTCCAGAAGCTTAAAAACTCTACAATCTAAATTGATGACAAGAGGATTGTTTGGAGGCTAGGTGTGGCTAGGTGAATTGGGGTTCTTTGTCCTCTTTAATGGGTTTCAGGAGTACAGTGCCATTTGTTTGCTAGGAGAAAGACTCCTAGATGATTTTTCTTTTGTCCTCTCTAATGGGCCTCCATTTATCTGCTAGAAGAAGAACTCCTCCCTGATCTTTCTGCAGCCATGCAAACAGTTTCACTCCCAGTTTCATTCCCAGTATCTTTCTGTAGTTATGCAAACTGTCTGTTTCAAGTAGCCCATCTCAGCAGTTTCAATCACCCCCCACTCACTGCTGAGAGGTGTGACCAAAACACCTGGTTCCCTGACCACTGATCATGCATGAAACATAGCAATGAAACTGGATATGCATCAAACAAAGCAATTGTCTTCCTTCACTGCTATACCAGTACTACAGTCCACACACAGCAAACCCCACCCCCCTTTCCAAACTGTCCCCTTCCCTGCAATCAGTAGACCTGGTGTTTTTCACTGTTTGGGGACACAGGGACGACTCGTCAATAACTTCACCTTTTACTGATAGAGTATCAAAATCAATCCTGAAATATAAAGACCTAATGTCTGGACAAAAACTTTCTTTCCCTAATGTCACAACTAAACACAGAGACACTAAAGGTTTTTACATAACAGCACATTTACCACATGGGCCAGCCATGAATCTATACAGGGAAGCTGGTCCGGATACTCCCCCACCACAATTCAGCCTCCGGACCCCATGCTCTAATCACAATTTGCAAAATCACAATTTACAGTGCAAATCTTGTAATCCCAATTCTAGGAATGCAATGTTCAGTGTAAATTTTCCAATCCCACTTCTGGGAATACAATATACAATATAATCCAGGCAACAGGCAGAGTTTGGTTGCACAAAACACACAGGACCACAAAGGGAAAAAGAAAAAAGGGGAAACAGAAAACAGAGACGTCTCAGCAGCGAATACGTTACAAATACACATTACACATTACACACACTAGCATAGGATTTAACTTTTTCCATGAGGATAATAGTAGCTAGCTATTTTTCTAATGTCCACTAGATGGAGCTCCAGGATCACTAGCACAAAAAAGCCCCCAGCACTAAAAGCACATGGCAACACAAAAAAAGCCCCCATTATAGGAGCACATGGGGCAAAGGCTCTAAATAAATCACCCCGATCATCGGAGAATTGCGATCAGCGCAATTATTCTTGAAAGGCACACTTAAGGGGGTTAAGTACTAATATTTTAGGCAATTTTTTTAAATAGCTTTGGCAGCGCTGCACTTTAAATACCTTTAAGGGGCCCGAGGTGGCAAAGTTAAATTTATACTGCAGTCATTTACTGGCGCTCGCAAGCAAGCGCCCCCCCCCTTTTTTCTTATTCAGAAATTTATACTGCAGTCATTTACTGGCGCTCGCAAGCAAGCGCCCCCCCTTTTTTCTTATACAGACAGGACGAGCAATGGTTTCAGGGCCACTAAGGCCCCTATTAGGACTACTCGTTGCGGTTGATCGGGCCGCTACAGGTTCCCAGAAATTACCAGGACTCACAGATAGAGTACAGAAAGTAGCAGTACTCACCAGAACTCTGATCAGACAGGTAGTTTGGATGCCAGTCTATCCAGCCGGTTTTCAATCGGGGATTCAGCCGCAGGGACCAACTGACCACACAAGTCAAAGAGTCCTTCGGAGCACAAAGGGGCCCCGTGGCGCCAAGGATCGTTAATCACCTGGAGGGGTCGGTCCCTGACCGGTGGAGGCCCTGATCCTGCAAAAAGCAGTAGTCTTCCCACTGTGGGTGTGATGAGAGAGAGGCTTTTCTTTTAAATGTTTCCCGGCCAATGCACCAAAATGTTATAGCAAACGCTGTGAAAAGCTCTTATTCAATCACTCACCCACAGAAGGAAAACTCACAGACAGGCTGGAATGCAAACAGGATCTTTAATGTGCACACAGGATCAGACAGAGAGCCGGTTCCCTCCAACAAAAAAGTCTGAGCCCCGAGGGACGTCCTTCAATGCCTTAAATACAGTATAATTTCAAACTCATTCTATAATCCCATTTGACACAGGTATTTCCTGTCCACCAATCAGCAGTCCCTGGGGAAGGTACCTGGGTGACCTGTCCAAACCGGTGTGCTCTGGTCTGTTGGTTTCTGGGCTAGGGGATACTGTGCTCAGACCTGGAGTGGGGGAAGGGTGTCTACTGAAATCTCAATGCCTTCTCTTAGCAGGCTGATTACCTCATGGCTTGGGGGAAGGGTCAGGCTGATAAGAGCCTCATGGCTGCCTCATCACTACATCACATGATCTCATTAATGTTCTTTTTAATAGTCAATCCATTGTAGGCATGTGCAGTTATTTGAAGCAACATAGGAAATGTCAACTATATTTTCTATATCGTTTCATGTCATTCCAAATAAAGCAGAAGAAAAAAATCCCCAAAATTTCATTACTCCTCATCTGTTATTAATAGTGCATCCTGTCACTTAATACCATGTACTACTGAGCAGTAGTGTGTGCCAGGGGCAAATAGTGTGCACTATTGATACTATTGCTAATGTCATTAACAGTGAGCACTATTGATACTCAATAGAGCTCACTGTTAGTGACATTTACCCAGAAAATACATTAAAAAAAAAGAAAAAAGAGAAATTCAGCAAATTAAATGGAAAATAAAATAAAATAAAAATATTTAAGTGCACACCCCCAATTCATTCTTTACTGAGGTTCTGATTTTTCTAAGAGCTGGTCTGATGGCTTCATTCAGTATCAATTGTTCTTTGCTTCCACTGGCATGCCATTTGTGGTTTATTTAGGACTTGTTATACTGCTTTTAACATAATACAGTTGTGGTCAACATTTCTGGCGTTCTTGCATTTTAGGTATGTTCTGTACGAAATCTTGAGAAATAATTGGAAATATTCCAACTCTATGTCGTTGTAATATTTTAATAGTATGTTCAAAGGTATACAACAACAAAAAAATGTCTGTGCAACTTAGACGTAGTAATTTCTGAGAAAAAAACAAACAAAATATGACCTGGACAGGATTAATGGCACCCTTCACTAATATTTTGGTTGCACAACTCTTGGCAGTGATGGCAGCCTCCAAACGTTTCTTGTAGCTATCTATAAGTTTCATACATCTGTCTACTGGTAGTTTCTCCCACTCTTCAACTGTGATTTGTTCCAGCTCATGAATGTTTCCAGAATTCCTTTTACCAATGGCAGATTTCATCTCTTTCCAAAGGTTCTTGATTGGATTCTTGAGCGGGGTTCCTTTTCTTGGAATCCACACCTTCTAAAGGATATATAACAGGATGTTGGTGCAGAGGGTGGCTACTAAAATGGTTAGTGGTCTTCGTTATAAAGCATATGAGGACAGACTAAAGGATCTTAATATGTATACGTTAGAGGGAAGGCAAGATAGAGGAGATATGATAGAGATGTATAAATACCTCCATGGCATAAATACACAGGAGAGCCTCCTTCATTTGAAAGTAAGCTCTGCAATGAGGGGGCATAGATGAGGGTGAAAGGGGATAGATTCAGGAGTAATATGTGGAAATATTTTTACGGAAAGAGTGGTAGATGTGTGGAATAGTTGCCCAGTGGATTTAGTAGAGACTAGGACAGTATCTGAATTCAAGAAAGCCTGGGATAAACACAGACGATTGCTAAAAGAAAAAAAGGGACTATAGTAGTTGATATGGAAGGGCAGATAGGTCATATGGTCTTTTTCTGCCATCATGTTTCTATGGATTGAGATCAGGACTCATTGCTGGCCAGTTTAAAACAGTCCATATTTTTCCTTTCTAACCATTCTTTTGTACTTTAGGATGTATGTTTTGGGTCATTGTCCTGCTAGACCTTAGACCCAGACCTATTTTTCTGACACTAGGTAGCACATTTCGCTCTAAAATACCTTGGTAGTCCTCTGGCTTCATGATACCTTTAAATCATTCCAGGTCTCCAGTTCCTGAGGCAGCAAAACAGCCCCACAACATTATAGAACCTCCACCATATTCAATTATAGTAAGGGTGTTTTTTTTCCTTATAAGTTTCATTTCTTTGCCTATAAATGTAACACTGGTCTGCTTTACCAAAGCACTCAAGTTTGGTTTCCTCAGTCCATAGAACATTTTCCCAGAAGGACTGTGGTTTCTCAAGATGAGTTTGGGCAAAGATCAGGCATGCCTTTTTATGTCTGTCTTTGAGCAGTGGGGTCCTCCTTAACCATTGCCCATGAAGTCCTTCTTTCTTTAATGTGCAGCGTATGGTGCGGGTTGAAACCACCAGATTGCTCCAGGTCAGCCTTAAGCTCTTTGGATGCTGTACATGGTGTTTATTCAACAGTTTGCACTAAGCTTCAAAGACTTCTTGGATTAATTTTCCTGTTCCCACCACATCCTGGGAGTTTCTTGAGAGTTCCATGAGCAGAAAACTCCTTAATAATATTGTGAACTGTAGACACAGCTTTTCAGATGATCTCAGACAGCTCTCTTGTCTTCACTATTGTGAAAATAGAACAGGGAGCGAGTGTGGCCATTTTGAACATTAGAGTCATCATTCATTGGTTGATTCAAGTCATATGAATACTGACAATTGTTCACAAGTGTGTCTAATTTTACTACAGTGAAAATGTGGTTCTTCTGTTCAAACTGATTTGAATAGTTTATAAGGGTGCCAATAACCATGTCCTGGCAATGTCCTAGTTTTTATACTGTTTCCTACTATTTCCTTTTTTAATCGGTCTTGTTTTATTTGATTCTTTTATGTGTCAGGTATGTGCATATATAGTCCAGAGCCATTTCACTGGCCACTTTTTTTTAGGATATATTGGATATTAAAGGGTTGAAGTGCAAGGGTGCCAACATCCGCTGCGTTCGCCAGGACCGGAAGCGATACCGACTGATTCACATGAAAAGCCAAAACCACCTTAGGCAAGAAAGAAGGTACTGGGTGCAACACCACCTTCTCCCTTAAAAAGGAGAGAAATGGCTCCCGGCAAGACAAGGCTTGAAGCTCCGAAATCCTGCGCGCCGAGCATATTGCCACTAGAAATACTGTCTTAAGGGTCAAATCCTTCATAGAAGCCCGAGCCAAGGGCTCAAAGGACTCCCCACACAGAGCTGTCAACACCAAATTGAGGTCCCATGAGGGACATAGGTGGAGTACCACTCTCAAAAAGCATGCTACATCCGGGTGCATGCTCAATGCTATCCCCTGGACCTTTCCACAATAGCAGGCAATCGCTGCCAGTTGTACTCTCAAGGAACTCGTGGCCAGGCCCTTATTGAACCCGGCCTGCAAGAACGCTAAGATGTCGGGCATGGAGGCCGCAGATGGCTGAAAAAGCCTGATTAGACTCTTCCTCATTCATTCTGAGACCCTTTTCCTTAATTAATCGTAGTATTCTTTGGGTTTGAGCAATTTTGTTGTTTGATATATTGAAACTGCCTGTCCGCACACCACACTTCAAAAGAAACGCCAGACCCGAATATAGGCTAAAGAGGTAGACTTCCTCCTTGCCTTCAGCAATGTACAAATCACTGAGCCCGAATAGCCTTTCTTTTTCAGCCGCACGCTTTTAAGAGCCAGTCCTTAAATGAGAATTGATCCAACTGAGGCATGAGAACTGGCCCCTGTGACAAGGGATCCGCTCGCGAAGGGAGATGCCATAGACGATCTACCAGACTCCTCACAAGGTCCGCATACCATAGGCGTCATGGTCAGTCCAGGGTGATAAGAACCACCATCCCCCAATAGGCTTTGATCCTCTGAACGACTCTGCCTATGAGAGGCCAGGGCGGGAAACAGGAAATGCCTCATTTACCCTCAGCGTCGACAGGCTCAACTTTAACAGAGCCGCGGGAATAAAGGGAAATGCTCTCCCTTCTTGTGTTTCTGCAAAGGTGAACCAGAGAGTGTCTGTAAAGCGATGGAGAGCTCTAATCCTGGGGGGGGGGGGGGGGGGGGGGCTTGGACTGGTAATCAGCTGAGGAGGTCTGGGGCTGGGCTGGGCTGGGGTTAGCACTGGAAATAGTCTGAGGTGGTTAGGACTTGTAATGAACTGATGGAGGGGGGAGCTAGGACTGGAAATGGGCTGATGGGGGGAGCGAGGACTGGAAATGGGCTGATGGGGGTTAAGACTGGTAATGGGCTGATCGAGGGGGATTAGGACTGGAAATGGGCTATGGCTGGTAATGGGCTGATCGGGGCAGTCTAGGACTGGTAATGGGCTGATCAGGGGAGGTTAGGACTGGTAGTGGGCTGATGGAAGGGCTAGCACTGGAAATGGGCTGATGGGGGGGCTAGAACTGGAAATGGGCGCTTAATGGAGGCTAGGACTGGAAATGGGCTGATCGGGGGAGTTAGGACTGGAAATGGGCTGATTAGGGGGGCTAGGATTGGTAATGGGCTGATCAGGGGGGTATAGAATTGGTAATGGGCTGATCGAGGGGGGTTAGGACTGGTAGTGGGATGATGAAAAGGATAGCACTGGAAATGGGCTGATGGGGGTGCTAGAACTGCAAATGGATGCTTAAGGGAGGCTAGGACTGGAAATGGGCTGATTGGGGGAGTTAGGACTGGAAATGGGCTGATTAGGGGGGCTAGAACTGGTAATGGGCTGATCAGGTGGGATTAGGACTGAAAATGGGCCTCAATTGGAAATAGGCTGATCGGGGGGGGGGGGGGGGGGGGCTAGGACTGGTAATGGGCTGATGAAGGGGGGGGGGTTAGGACTGGTAGTGGACTGATGGAAGGGCTAGCACTGGAAATGGGCTGGTGGGGGGGGGGCTAGAACTGGAAATGGATGCTTAAGGGAGGCTAGGACTGGTAATGGGCTAATCAGGTAGGGTTAGGACTGGAAATGGGCTACAACTGGAAATAGGCTGATCGGGGGGGGGGGGGCTAGGACTGTAAATGGGATAATTAAGTGGGGCTAGGACTGGAAGTGGGCTGATGGGGGCTAACTGGAAATGGGCTGATCAGGGGGGTGTCACTGAGAGTGGACGTGAGCTGATACCTGGGATGGTATTTGGACTAGCAGGGGCTGGACAGTGGGGAAGGAGGGGGACTGGAAGGGAATGGACACCAGTGGCAGTCATGGGACTGCAAGGCGGTTGACACTGGAAAGTACTGGGAGGGGAGGACTGGAAAGGGGGCTGATACTGGGGAGGGTTACTGGGACTAGAAATAGGCTGATGGAAGGAAATAAAGAAAACAAAAGAAGAGAAAAGAAATGGCAGATGGAATATAGATCATAGGAAGAGAGCTGACAGGAAAGCAGAAGCCTCAGATTGTGACCAGCATGATCAGAGAATAAAATGATCAGACAACAAAGGTAGAAAAATAATTTTATTTTCATTTTAGTGACTGGACTTTGTGCTGTCTTTATATTTTACACAGTATGGGGAACTGCATCTCTTATTTATCTGATGTTGCACTGCATACAGAGTCTGGCTTCTTGGGGTTTCAATTTAATTTTTGTCTACATATTTTTATTTTAGGTTGTAGTCACTTATTCTGTACTTGGTGAGGGTCTGTGTTATGAGTGGGTGACCAAGACCAGGTGTTCTGTTAACATGGAGTTTGTATGTAGGGGTCTGTACTGTAGTAATCGGAATTGTTCAGCTTTTCAAATAGGTGTTTGGATGTTCCAGGGCCCACTGTAATATTTACAGTGATGTTTTTTTTGGATGGGCTCCTTATGTGAGTTTTGGAAGTTGGTGCTGATATAGTATGGTATGGTAGATTTGCTCTATAGATACTCAGTGACTTTGTTGTAGGGTTTTATTTTAGTTCATAATATATCTGATACTGGGGAATGTTTGTTGTTAGTTAGATGATAAGAATCCAATTTTTTTTAAAGATATTGAGTTCTGTGGGTGAATGTCCTGGTTCTGCTCTGCACCCACTGTTGAAGGGGGTTCTGTAGATGCAAAATATATTTTTGAAAAGAAAAAGCAAGAATCATAACGTGGTTTATAACAACAAAATAAAAGTGAGTTATAATTTAGTTTTATAAACCGTGCTGTGGTTCTCAATCTCTTTTGGTTCAGTGATGTGCAAACATTTTTCATTTCCTTCATATAATCTAATGAGCTTTTTGGTTTGGTTCAGTCCCTGACTGGAGTTTTGAGAAAGCCCTCTCCCCACTACAGGGGCTAGGGGGGGGGGGGCGCCATCTCATCCTTCGCCTCAGGCAGCAGATTGCCTTGAACAGCCCCCGATGAGGACAGTATCTGAATTCAAGAAAGCATGGGGCAAACATAGAAGATCCCTAAAAGAAAAAAAAAGGGACTATAGTAGTTGATTTGGAAGGGCAGACTAGATAGGCCATATGGTCTTTTTCTGCTGTCATGTTTCAGCCAGTGACTCAGTATCACCACTGACTGAATAGCTAATCCTCTATGCAGGCAAACCAGATATTCAATTCGGGTGGCTGGATATGACCTCGGCATGAAATATCCATGCTAAATTTAAGCACTGATGGCCGACTGCTTTACCATGGCTGGCTGCCGCCGCGGAATATGCCTGCCCTTGCATTTCTTGTAGACTATAGATAGGCATATTATGAATCAGTGGGGAGCATATTCAGCGGCTAGGCTAGACTGTCACCACTTTAATAAAACCTGGATATTTAGCACTGGACATTATTTAGTTTCCAGTGCTGAATACGTGGATACACTAGACAACAGCATTGCTATCTGGTTAGTGGCAATATGTAGCCGCTAACGGAATAGCACTAACTGGTTAAAATTAGGAGAGACATTCACCTGTCTTAACTTTAACCAGTCAAGCTATCCAGTTAGTGGCTGAATATCACCATTAACCAATTAACTGCCATCACCATCCTCATTTACCCACAGACCGCCCCGGTTTTAACCAGACCTGTTTTACGGGGTCTGTGGGGATATTCAGCAGCAGTAACCGATTAGGGCCACTGAATATTGGGCTGAACACAGGGCCAGCCCTAGGCATGTTCGGGCATGTTGCCTACACATGGTTCCACTCTACTATAGGCCCCACATCCCACAAACTAAAAATGATCCAGCCCGAAAAACAACAGCAGCAGCATTTCTCCTCTGGGCCTGGCCTCCTTCCATCTGCCATCACCGTGTTGCTGCAGCGGTAGAGGAGAATGCTGGTTATCCCACTGGCAGTGCAAGAGCTGTATCTAAACTGAAGGCAGCACAAGCTCTTCGCAACCTTAATGTCCCAGACTTACACAGTGTGTGCAGCCACAACAGCCTGTGACAGAACATGGGAGGAGGCACCAGTACTGGTGAGCAATGCTCCCACTAAGCAGTCAGATGCTGCACAGGACTCCTCTGCCGGCATTCCTGCCAGTAGGGGCAGGTGTAACACAAATGCGCAACATAGGCATCCCTCAGGACCTGCCCCTGCTGCGCGATTTTTTTTATTTATTTATTTAGCTGTATTTATATCCCGCTTTTCACTGGGTCAAAGCGGTCAATTGGGAGATACATTTAACACGAGGGGATATGACACACATACGCTAATACAGGGAACATGGGCAATGGAGGGTTAAGTGGCTTGCCCAAGACCACAAGGAGTACCTATAGGACTAGAAATCCCAGTCCCTCCGGCCTGAGATTGCTGTCCCCAGGTGGGACTGTGTTGCATCTGCCACCACTGTCAGGAATGCCAGCGGAGGGCTCCCATGCAGCTATAAGCTGCTTAGCGGGAACATTGTCTGCCAGTAATGGTGCCTCCTCCCATGTTCAGCCACAGGCCCTGTACGGCCTGAAAAAGAAAAAAAATGTAACTCATCTGGCTTTCATAGGAGGCAGGACTGTACCAAGTTTGAAATGCACCCTGAGTGACTAATGAATCTTGTGGCCCCCCCCCCCCCCACTCTACCCAGTCACATCCAGTAACTCACTCTTTTTGAACTTCCTGGAAGGCCAGTGATGATATTGGTGCCCCTTTTGTACTTGCACCCCGTGAGGCCGCACTGCTCGCACAGCCCTAGGTATGGCCCTGATAGGAGGGCAGCCTGTAGAGATAATGACAATGGGGAGAGGAAGAGAGAGGGGGGGTAGGGACATGTTCCCGCTGGCCCAGGTGCCTCCTCCACCGAATGCTGCAAAGGCAGCCCTCCCTCCCTCTCCTCTAGAACACTGTGTGGTCTCTGGCCCATCTGGGTGCCCCCCTCCCCCCCCCCCCCCCACAGCTGCTGCAGCCAAGACAACTGAAATTTTATTCATTCTTATCTATTCCAGAGGGGAGTGAGTGGTGATTTTTGTATTTTTGGAAGGGGATTTGAAGAAAGAGCAGGTACAGGGAGATGTAATGTGGGTAGGTGGAGAAAGATGCCAGGCAAGGAAAGAGGAAGTGCTTGGGACTGAGTGAGGTGGAGAAGATATTGAGTGGATATGGAGAGCAGAGAGGACAGAGGGAATGGGAAGATGCTGGGCACAAAGGAGGGAGGCATAGTGAAACAGAGGGGAGCCACCTGGCAGCCCCAATCAGCATCGGCGAAAGAGGCAGGAAGAAGAGACTCTCCTTGCCCCACACCACAAGGCCGATCGGGTCAATTGAAGAGGCCCTTTAACACCAGCGGGGCATTTCAAATCAGAGCGCCTCTGGGTGTGACCATGCCTGAGGGCCTTGCCAAAAAGCCCTTAGGCATGGCCCTTGGATGCAGGCCTCCACCGATGATACCACAAGCCGAACTCTAGGATGATAGAAAATTGTAGATGCCTTGGTTATCGAATTCCGCATATATAACCTCTAACCTGCAACCATGGGTAAGAGACTACCTGTGTTACGTAACTTCCTGCCTTGATAATGCTGTTATTGCTCTGAATAACCTGCTTGTTATAGAATGCAACCCACGAGATTCATATTGAGCATGTAGGATACATTGTAGTTATGTGTAGTCAATGCTAATGATTCTTGAAACACTGTCAATATAGTTCATCAACCTATGTTAACCTTAGGAAATACACTGCCGTTACATTTAATTAGCATTAAACATCTTACCTGTAGCGGAGTTAGAAGGGGATATTCAGTGGCACTAACTGTGTAAGTACCGTTGAATATCACGATTAAAAGCATTTGCACGGTTTACTGGGCTGTAAACCGTGTAAATGCCTTTTGAATATTGGGTCCTCTGTGACTAGCAGAGCCTTTCGTAAAATACTTCGGGAAATGTTAATGTCCTGACTGGACATCCCTGTTCCTATGTAGACATCGCAAGCAAACTGGGGCTTTAAATGCTGGATCCAAAAACATGGCACTATAGTAGGGCCAGATCTCTTCTTAAGACTGTTTTCCAGCTTTTTCTGTTGTGGTTTTAGGTCTTTCCACCGTTCTAAAGTTTACCTTCTCAGTGTTCTTCTGTACAAGGGTAACTATTCTGCTTTGTTGTACATTTTTATTATAGCATACTTTTTATTAATTCAAACCATATACAACATTGCAGGGGTGGTGGGTACACTGACACCCCCCCCCCACCTGTTAACCAATAAAACATCATTTACAGTTTCATTTTATTTATACCCTGTCCCAACCTTTCCCTTCCCCCCCTCAACCCCCTCCCCCCTCCCCCCTCCCCTGCAGGGTGATTTCTCCATAACCAGAAAACTATATTCCATCCTCGAGCCACTCTAAGATTTTAAATCCTCCTTTCCACCGGACTTCCCCTAGGGACCTCTACAGGGTAACAATCCGGTTCCTTTTGTTTGCCATCAACGTATCTATGTATCTCCCCCATATGATTAAAAATGTTACCATTTTCTTTGCTGTCCCCTTGGCCTCTAAGTGCTCCATATACATCACCTGGTGGAAATTATTCCACCATTCCCAAAATGTAGGTATCGATGGTTACCCCCACCCTTGGAGCAGCACCTGTTTGCCACTCACACATGCCTTCCACATGAGAAGTCTATCCCCCGTCCTTTTGGGCACCCCAAGGTTAATTGGTCAAATATCACTAATCCTATGTTCCAGTCTATTCTTTGACCAATGAGAGAACTTACATATCTCTGGATATGCCCCCAGTATCTTTGAGTCTTTCCACATAGCCACCACATATGACTGAGGGATGCCCATTGATTCTCACACCAGGGGCACCTCCCATCCCCCTTTATTTACTTATTTAGCAATGCTTATATACCGCTTTTCACTGGTCAAAGCAGTGTACTTTCAGGTATGGTATTTATTTCCCTTGTCCCAGAAGGGCTCACAATCTATGTTATGTACCTGATGCAACAGAGGGTTAAGTGACTTGCCCAAGGAGCACCTGTGGGACTAGAAACTCACCTGTAACAGGTGTTCTCCAGGAGCAGCAAGAATCAGTCCTCACATATGGGTGACGTCGGCGCCGACGGAGCCCCCGTGAGGAGGATTTCCCCAGCTTTCAAAGAAAGCCTTTGGGAATTGCAGCCTTCCCGCCCAAGGGTGCCATCTTGTTCAGTCTGATGACATAGCTAAAAGACAGCAAAAAATTAGCAAAAATAAATCATGACTGCAACTCCAAGGGGAGGAGGGAGGGTTGTGAGGACTGATTCCTGCCTGAGTCCGTAATACTACCCTATTCCGGTAGAACCTAGTGTAAGGGGGATCAGACACTAGTGCCTGAAGTTCACTTACCCGCCTAGCAGAGGTAAGAGCTACCAGAAACAAAGTTTTCCAGGAGAGAAAACGGAGAAGGCAGGTAGCCATAGGTTCAAATGGCGGACAAGTAATCTGCTGTAAGACCACATTCAGATCCCACTCAGGGGCTGGTGGACGTAAAGGAGGCTTAAGCAGGAGGAGGCCTCTGAGAAAACAAGCCACCAAAGGGTGGTTGGAAAGAGGCCTTCCGTCCACCGGCGAGTGGTGCGCTGAGAGAGCACTGAGGTAAACCCTGACAGAGTTGGACTTAAGGCCTAGATTGGAGAGGTAAAGCAAATATTGCAATACTACCGCAGCCAAGCACGAGAAGGGATTCTCGCTGTGCTGAGCACACCATGCGGAGAATCTACGCCACTTAAGAGCATAAGATTTCCTGGTGGATTGCCGTCTAGAGGCTCAGACTACGTCTTCCACCTCTCTAGGCAGTAGTAGGGGAGCCAGGACTACCCTTTCAGCAGCCAGGCCATCAGATGAAGGGACTGGAGGTTGGGGTGCAAGAGAGATCCCTGTTCCTGAGACAGGAGATCGTGTTGAATCCCCAGAGGAAGAGGAGTGTCCACCGCCAGTTACAGCAGAAGTGGAAACCACAGTTGCCTCGGCCACCTGGGGGCTATTAGAATCATTGAGGCCCCGTCCTTGAGGACTTTGAACAGTGTTCGGGACACTAGTGGCGTGGGAGGAAACGCATACAGTAGGCCTTGGGACCACGGAATCAGAAACGCATCCGCTGCTACTCGGAGAGGATGCGGTTGTCTGGAACAGAATCTCAGGAGTTGCCGGTTCAGAGGACTGGCGAAAAGATCCATGGTGGGGAGGCCCCACCTGAGAAAGATCTGCTGAACCACCAACGGATTCAATCTCCATTCGTGTGGTTGCAGGATCCTGCTCAGTCTGTCCGCCAGGTAATTTTCTTGACCCGGGAGGTAGACAGCCTTGAGGAGGATTCCGTGATTGACGGCCCAAGAGCACAGCCGTTGTGCCTCCTGACAGAGAAGGAAGGAGCCTGTGCCTCCTTGTTTGTTCACGTAGAACATGGCAACTTGATTGTCCGTCTGGACCAGTACAGACTGGTGAGATGTGAGGTGGGAGAAGGCTCTCAGAGCTAGGCGTATCGCCCGTAGCTCCAGGAGGTTTATCTGTTGAGTAGCCTCCCAAGGGGTCCAGAGACCCTGAGTACATGCCCCTTGGCAATGCGCTCCCCAACCTAGAAGAGAAGCATCTGTCGTCAGCACTTGAGAATGCGGAGGGGATTGAAAAACCACTCCGAGTACCAGATTCGAAAGATGAAGCCACCATTGCAGAGAAGAGACGAGCAGGGTGGATATTCTTACTGAGTCTGCAAGGCTCCCTGTGGCTTGATGCCACTGAGTTCGAAGGCTCCATTGAGCAGGCCGCATGTGCAGGCGGGCATTGGGGGTTACATGAACCGTGGAAGCCATATGGCCGAGAAGTCTCAGGAATTGCCTGGCGGAGACCAGGGAATTGCTGTGAAACTGCCTGGCTAGATCCATCAACCTGTGGGCTCTGTCCACTGGCAGAAAAGCCTTCGCCTGAAGAGTGTCCAGCCTTGCTCCTATGAATTCTAAGTTCTGGGACGGGAGCAAAGTGGATTTTGCAAAGTTTATGACAAACCCCAAGTGCTGAAGCAGAGCCACAGTGCGAAGGGTGGCTTGACTGGCTTCCTGGGAAAACTGGCCCCTTATGAGCCAGTCGTCCAAGTATGGAAACACAAAAAGACCTTGAAGCCTCAGGTAGGCCGCCACCTTCGCCAGGCACTTGGTGAACACCCTGGGAGCGGAGGTTAGGCAAAAGGGTAGTACTCTGTACTGGTAGTGGTTTCCCCCCACAACAAATCTGAGATATTGTCTGTGGTCTGGATGAATAAGGATGTGAGTATAAGCATCCTTTAGATCTAAGGAGCATAGCCAATCTCCCTGCTGGAGGTAGGGCAGCAGGATTCCAAGGGTAAGCATCTTGAACTTTTCCCTCTCCAGGAACTTGTTGAGGTTGCGCAAGTCTAGGATGGGTCTGAGGCCTCCTGTTCTTTTTGGTACCAGAAAGTACCTGGAATAAAAGCCGTGACCTCTCAGGTGGTGGGGCACCGGTTCCAAAGCCTGTTCCTTTAGCAGACTTGCTAACTCCTGAAGGAGTAGGTCCCTGTGCAGAGGAAGTCTTGGAGGATCCCCTGGAAAATAGGAGGGAGGTACCTGGTGAAAATGGAGAAGATAGCCCTTTTGGACTATATGGAGCACCCAGGTATCTGATGTGACGGCTGACCACCTGTGGGCAAAGTGGGCCAGCCGGCCTCCTGTGCTGATGTGAGCCAGCGGAGGAGAAGAGGCTATGCCTTCTGAGTCAAAAACCCCCACCCTGCTGAGCAGGGGCCGGTGTTGGTGGCTTGGGGGCCTTCTGCCTACGGGGCCCAAGACCCTGCCCTTTGGCCTGCTGACCCTGTTGGGGAGCTGCAGAGGCCTGATAATGAGGGTATTGTTTATAGGCAGGTGACTTCCTCGGGTAAAAGGTCTTTTTTTCCCGAGCCCTTCTTTTTCTGAGAAGGGGCAGAGGTTTTTCTGGACAGCCTAGTCCGGGTCAGAGTCTCGGTCTCGAGTTCTGCAGCCTTTTCAGCCATGGGCTTGCCAAAGATGTTTCACCTCGGCAGGGGACATCGACCAACTTGTCCTGTACCCATGGCTCGAGGTCGGATGACTGTAGCCAAGCCTGTCGGCGGGCACCGATGCCGGCCCCAGCTACTCGGGCCGAAGCCTCAAAGCCATCGTAGGCTGCTCGAGAGAGAAACTTCGAGCACTCTCGAATACCAGTGGACAAGGCCTGGAACCTCTGCAAAGGTTCCTCGGAGAGACCAGCAGAGAACCCAGCAATCTCCTTTGCCAGGTCTCGGAGATACATGCCCATGTAGAGCTGGTATGTCTGGACACAGCAAGCAAGCATAGAGCCCTGGAAGCACTTCTTACTGAGGGCATCCAGGTTCCGGGCCTCCCGGCCGGGAGGCACCGAGGAGTGCATCTTCTGACTTTTCAGTCGATGCATGGCCGATTCCACAACCATGGAGTGATGCGGTAATTGTGCCTTTTGGAACCCGGGGCTCTTGCGGACTCGATAGATGGAATCGACTCGCTTGCTTAACACCGGTGTCGAGGCCGGGGTTTCCCACATGGGGAAGAGCAGCCGCTCCAGCATCGGAGGAACCGGTACAGTAAAGGCCTCCTTCGGGGGAGAGTCATACTGGAGGGCCTCGAGCTCCTCGGCTCGAGGCTCCTCGTCGGGATCCGCGGGGAATGCCAAGGCCTTGGCCATATCCCGCACGAAGTCCGAGAACCGGGTATCCTCCGGTGGAGATCGTCTCCGAGGTTCGGACTCCGGCGAGTCCGATGGGACACACCGAGTCCGATAGGTGTCGGGTGACTCTTCGTCCTCCGTCTCCCAGCCTGACTCCTCGGAGGAGGTATCGAATGGCTCCGGTCGGGCGGACACTGATGCCCTCCGCCCCGACGCCGACGACCTCGGTCCCGAACGGGAGGCCGACGGAGACCGTGGCCGAGGATCGACTCGAGCCCGCATGGACTCGAGGATCGGCTCGGCCTCCGGGGTCGACTTGGACGTCGATGTCCCGGTGGTCGGGGCAGATGCACCGGTGAGACCGGCGATCAATGCCCGCTGCTGTTCCATGAAGGCAGCGAGGCTGCTTTCCAAGACCGTCAACCTGAGTCCGAGCTCAGGAGACCCAGCAGCCCCCGACTCGGGCCCCGACGGCAGCTCCCCTGGAGGAGATTCCACGAGGACTACAGCACTCACGTGTCCAGGAGACTCCATCTCGATACGAGGTTGCTTGGCAGGCCTCTCCGACTCCGAAGACCCGGGACGGCTATCGGGGCTATGCGACCTGGCCCTCGAGGAATCAGGAGCGTCCACCGACGCCGCCCTCGTGGGTTTCTTCTTCCTGTGCTGTTCCCGCGAAGGAGATCCCTGCTCAGAGGAACCCCGACGATGCTCGGGGCCGGAGTCCCGAGACGTCAAGGCCTCTGACGAGGTCCGGGCCCGTCCGGACGCGGAGTCAGAGAAGATCCTATCCTTCTGGTGCTGCTGACTCCTCAACGCCTTCGAGGACATTTTGCCACATGGACCACAGATCATCGGGTCATGATCGGGTCCGAGGCAGCGGAGGCAGCAGTCATGTGTGTCGGTAAGAGACTTAAGTTTCTTACACCGATCACACTTTTTAAACCCGCTGGCAGCCATCAGGGGAAAAAGGGCCCCTGCGAGGTCAAAAGACAGGGCTGCCAGTGAAAAAAGAAAAATGGCGCGAACGCTAGTCATGAAGGACAAAAACCGAAAAAGAGAGAGTGGGCTCGATACCGGCATATCAGGCCCAGGCAGGAAAAGGATCTGGCGTCGAACCGAAGGAGAAGAACAAAAAACAGGGAAATCAACTTTTTCCTCGGCGAAAAACGAACTACGTCCGTCGGGCTCCGCGGAAAAAAGAAGACTGAGCAAGATGGCACCCTTGGGCGGGAAGGGGACCGCGCATGCGCGCTGAAATTCCCAAAGGCTTTCTTTGAAAGCTAGGGAAATGCTCCGCACGGGGGCTCCGTCAGCGCCGACGTCACCCATATGTGAGGACTGACTTCCTGCTTGGTCCTGGAGAAACCCCAGTCCCTCCAGCCTGAGGTTGCTGTCCTCCAGTGGGATTCGAACCCTTGGCCCTCCAGCCCAAGGTAACTTGCCCCTCCAGCCCAAGGTAACTTGCCCCAACCACTAGGCTACTCCGCCCTCCTTTATGCCATACATAAGCGCCCGGCCAGGCGAAATATGTGCCCGGTTAACCATTTTAAATTGAATTTCCTGTAATTTCGCAGAGTGGACCATATTTGGAATACAACTTATTGTCCCAAATATGGTCTGTGGATTCATCTGTATTTCCAGCTCTTCCACCCATTTAAGTTCTACTCTCGTGAAATCTAAAGGGGGTTGCCATTTGATCATTGCTTTCATGTACCCCACAATGGACTTCCTTTCAAGCTCTTCCAGTGCAAAAAAGTGTAGCACCCGTGTGTAGCCGCCTCTATCAGAGTCTCTCTCAGTAGGGACGCCACATAATGCTTCAATTACCAATATGCAAAAATTTTCTCCCCTCTCAGATCAAATTCTATTCTCAGTGTCTGAAAGGACTTACACCTCCCTTCTCTATCCACCACTTGACCGACCATCCTAATCCCCTTTGCTGCCCAGTCTCAAAATACTCTCGTTTCATTCCCAGGGAGGAAGTTTACATTCCCCCGAAGGGGCAGCCAGCAAGATACCCCTGGCAGTATCCGCCACTGTGAGTGTAGCTTCCGCCAGACCTCTCTTATGGGTTGAACTAAAAGATTATTCATCAGATGATAGGTAGCTGCGAGCTTTCTAAGTGTAGCACTGCTAATAGCGAGTGAGGCGCCACGTAAGCCTCTTCCAATGACTTGGGTGTGAACGTGACTGAATACCCTAACCAATCACTCACATGTCTTAATTGACAGGCATAGGCATATGACATAATATCTGGGACTCCCATCCCCCCACCTTTCCCAGCCCCCCTTCAGGCGCTGAAATGGTTTGTGCGCCCTCTTCCCTTGCCATAAAAACTCCCGCAGGGACTTTTCAAAATTCCTAACATCCCTTCTTAACACCTTGCATGGCAGAATCTGTAACAAATACAAGAGCTGGGGGAATAATACCATACAGAAAGCTGCCAACCTGCCCATCAATAACAGCTGCAAGTGTGTCCAGTCCCTCATCCGGTCCTGTATTCTCTTCAACAGCCTCGCACAATTATACTTATAAAGGAGTCGCAGCTCACTCCCCAATAGGTAGAGGCAGTGTTTGTCCACTTTAAAGGAAAGAGCGCCCCCCCATGCTCCCCTTAACTGTCCTAGTATATCCAGGGCTTCTCTAGGTTTATCCTTAGCCCTGCCACTTCTCCAAATCGCTCAAATTCCTCCATCACTCTAGGCAAGGCTGGTTTTGGTGAAGTGAGATGAACCAACATATCATCCGCAAATGCTACAATTTTAAACTTAGCTCTTCCTATCTGCACCCCCGGTATCTCTTTACACGTCACAATTGTTCGCACCAGCAGATTACAGGGGAAACAGTAGAGGGGAAAGGGAACATCCCTGCCTTGTCCCTCATCCCATATTGAAGGACTCCGAGACCACCCCATTTACCACCAACACTGCTTGAGAGTCAGCATACAATAACCGCACCATCTTAATAAACCCCTCTCCTAATCCATATAATGGAAGTAACTAAAATAAATATGTCCAGCCCACTCTATCAAAAGCTTTTTCCGCATCAAAACTGATCAACAGTGATTGAGCTTTATGAATATGTACCCACGCCAGGGATGCTATTATTTTCCTCAAATTCCTACAAGCATACTGCCCCCGAACAAATCCCACTTGGTATTCTTGTATCAGTTGGGATAACAATGGGGCTAGTCGCTCAGCCATTATTTTAGCCAATAATTTCCAGTCAAAGTCAATTAGAGATATAGGCCGATAGGAAACTGTTAGAAGGTGATCCTTCCCCAGTTTTGGCAGTATGATAATATGTGCCTTATTTCCCCCCCAAGTAATATGCCCTTTCCCTACTCTCTCTTGATACATTCCCACCAAATGGGGCTTGATTTCATTGGAAAGGATTTTGTAAAACTCAACCTGAAACTCATCCGGCCCTGGTGCCTTACCACACTGTGCCCTCTGTATGCCCCACTACACTTGCTCTGCTGTTATCGGCGCAGCCAATAGTTCCGCTGTTTTTCCGTAATTCTTGGCACTACCATGTCTTTAAAATATGCTTGTGGGTGATACCTCCTCCCCAGTATACAACTTCTTATAATAGGCTTTAAACATTTGGACGATTCTACTCAAATCCTTCTGTAAATGGCCCACCTCATCCCTTAATGCCGCTATCCACTGCAGCTCTCTTCTGCCTTTTAAACAGCAGGCCAGCACTTTCCCCATTTTATCACCGTAGCGAAATAGCTGATATTTGTAAAACATCATAGACTTCTTAGCCCCTTGATGTAGTATTTCATTTAAAGCTACCTGTACCTGCAAGAATTTTGCCTTTGCGTTTGCTGATGGGTGCTGTGAATAACGCCTGCGTGCCATCACCTGCCTTTCCAATTTAACTACTTGTGCAGTACGAAGCCGCTTCCTTCGAGCCATATATACAATAAAGTCCCTTCTGAGAACAGTCTTCACCGCTTCCCAAAACAATTCTGGTGTCTCTTCGTGTTGTGCATTATGCATAGCATATGTCTGCCACTGTTCAATTTTATGTATAATCGGAAATGCTCCTCCCTTTACAGTATATCTCCAGTGGAAACCGCTAGCTACCCGGACTTTAGTTCTGCAGTCAGATCCAACCACACCAGCGCATGGTCGGATACCTCCTCGGGGCCAATCTGCGCCTCCTCCACCCGTGTAAACATCTGCTCCGATGTCAACACATAATCAATATGGGAACTTGTCCCGTGTGCCCTGGATCTATGGGTAAAGTCACGTTCCATTGACTACAGCAGTCTCCAAGGATCTATCAAACCCATCCGTTCCTTAAACCTATTTAAAATCTGTGATGTTGCTCCCCATGTCCCAGTTCCTTGTCCTTCTGAAGTATCCATCTCCTGGTTCAAAACCCCATTTAAATCCCCCCCAACTATCAGAGGGTCATCCTGTAACAATTCCACCCTATTGGCCACCAGTGAATAGAAGGTGGCATCTGCCGTATTTGGGCTATAAATGTTACATAAAAGAATAGGTTTACTCTCCAGTTCCCCCCTAAGAACATGGCAATGCCCCCCTGGATCTGCCCATTCTTCTATTTTGGTAAACCAGACATTCCTATATATTAAAGTGACCACCTCTCCTTTTTTCCTCTGAGCCGGGCCTCCAAAAACTTGCCTTACCCGAGTTCTACATAGTTTCACATGTTCAATCTCCTGCCAATGTGTTTCTTGCCAAGGCTCGCAGCACTTTATACCTTTTAATGGGGGTGCCCAACCCACAAATATTCCATGTTATTACTCTCAGAACCCCTCCTCCCACTGTGAGTCCCTTTGTGGTCCACTATCTCCCTTCCTCTTAGGGGAATCCTCCCAGCCTAAGATCCCCCTACTACCTAACTTCATAGTCCCTGATAATTCTTCCTGTGGCCCCTTAACTTGAATTGGAACATCACCCTGCAACCTAGTCCCTCCCCCCCACCCTTACTCCCCCCTTCCCTAACCCCGCTCCCCTTCCTTCCCCCCCTTTCTGGTTACCCTTAAAGGCTATGGTCTCGTGAAGATGTGTTGGGTCCCTCCTCTTAACTTGTGTTCCCCCCACCCCTGTCTATTCCTCCTTTCCTCCCATGAACTTAGCCCTTTCTCACCACCCCTAGCGTCCCGGCCTCTTCCCCCCCTTCCTATGCCTTCCACAAAGCCGACCCAAAACGTCTCCTCTTTTGTCAACGCCCCTTCCCTCCCTCCCCCTCCCCCTGGCTTATATCCACTAATCTATCTATTCTTTCATACCACCTAATTCCAATAAAGGTATATAGACAATGGGCTACCTGCATTTGGCTCCCCCAGCCTAGTATTACCAAACACTTCACAGTATATCTGGCGAACATCATGCAGTGATGATAAAACACACTCCATTCCCCCCTTACCATTCCACCCTCCCTCCCCCTTCTACCATATTCAGCCCCGCCCTTCCTCCCCCACCCCTACCCCTCCTTTCGCTATATCAACTGCAACAATCATACAACATAATATAAAGTAAAATATTCTTCTATAATCCACACCTAAACTCCTCTCCTTCACACTATTTCTTCCTCTCTGACTCCAGTTAAACTTATTATGTTAAAGTCCATTCCCCTCGCGGTGGGATAAACAGTTCAGTTCTTCAACTTCCCCCTAAGGATCCAGCAGAGACAAAGAAGGGGGAGGGGTACAATTCCAGAATCATACTCCCCTCCTTGGCAACTAAGGCTCCTCTGCTTGCCCCGCTCTTGTGAGTACTCGTGTCTGCACCCCCAAATGCAATGTCTAGTCAGCATATTAACTCACAACCTCCCCCCTTTATCCTTCTTGAGCAGCTGAGCTACTACCAAGCAGCGTGTCCACATAGGGTCGAGCCTGCTCCGCAGAATCAAACACCTTCATTACTCCATTCGTGATAATCCTTAAATGAGCAGGGCAAAGTACCATAAATTTGATATGGGTGTCAGTTAACTGCTGACATAGTCTCACATATGCTTTCTGCTTTTGGCTCAGCATCGAGGAGTAGTCTTGGAAGATCCTGATCCCCGCTCCCACATGGCGCAGCATACCTTTTGCTCGTGCCGCCCTTAACACCGCTTCCTTCTGCGCCAAGTTGAGGAACCTGCCAAACCATGCGCAGCCTTTGTTCCTGAGGTCTGGTCGGACCCACTCGGTGCACCCTCTCCATGACCATCGCTGATCCGGGGCCTCCCAAGGCTGTTAGTGTAGCTGGGTTTAAAAAAGGTTTGGACAAGTTCCTGGAGGAAAGGTCCACAAACCATTATTAAGAAGGGACCCAGGATATGAATGCTTGACCCAGTACAAGCATTGTGGAACCTGTGTCTTTTGGGGAAACTGCTAGGTACATATGACCTAGATTGGCCACTGTTGGAAACAGGATACTGGGCTTGATGGACCTTGGTCTGACCCAGTATGGCATATCTTATCTTATCTTAGTGCTAACAGTAATAGGCATGTTTACTAAAAGTTAACATGTTAAGTGCTGCAATGGCCCATAGAAATGGATAGGCAGTGGAAGCACTTAATGCTTGTTAACTTTACTTAATGCGCATTAACCTTTAGTGAACATGCTCCTAAATGTTATCATGTAAAGTATATGCACATACTTTTAGAATTTACCAGATTTTATAAGAGGCAAATCTGTATGTAAATCAGCATTTTATCTGTAGAAAAGGTTTATAAAATTATCTCCAAAAGACCCGTGGAATAGTCTCCCATTGGAGGTGGTAGAGATAGAAACATAGAAACACGACGACAGAAAAAGACCACATGGCCTATCTAGTCTGTCCTTCCATATCAACAACTACAACAGTCCCCTTTTTACCTTTAGAGATCCTCTGTGTTTATCCCATGCTTTTTTAAATTCAGTTACTGTCCTCATCTCTACCACCGCCACTGGGAGACTATTCCACAGATCCACCCCTCTTTCCGTAAAGAAATATTTCCGCATATCACTCCTGAATCTATCCCCCTTCACCCTCATCCCATGTCCCCTCGTAGCAGAACTTGCTTTCAATTGAAAGAGGATCTTCTCCTTGAACATTTATGCCATGGAGGTATTTAAACATCTCAATCATATCACCTCTATCCCGCCTTTCCTCTAAGGTGTACATATTAAGATCCCTAAATCTGTCCTCATATGCTTTATAATGAAGACCACTAATCATCTTAGTAGCCACCCTCTGCACCGACTCCATCCTGTTCACATCCTTTTGAAGGTGCGGTCTCCAGAATTGCACACCATACTCCAAATGAGGTCGCACCAAAGACTTATACAGAGGCACTATCACCTCTTTTTTTCTGCTAGCCATTTCTCTCCGTATGCTGTTGGCATGCCTCCCTGGTGGCCAGTGGACGCCAGGGCAGGTGGGACATAAAAATTTTAATATTAAGATAGGAGAGTCTTTTAAGGGCCAAAAGGCACTTGGTCCTTGTAGTTTTTAGCTCAAATCTTTAAAGAAACCATTAAAGCAGAGTGGTGGGAAAAATAAGGCTTTTATTCCCTTTACACAGTGGTTCCAATTGTTGGGTTACAACTCAAAGTAAATGTCCTTAATTCAGGTAAGAAAGAAAACTCAGGTTTAAAGCAAAACTGTTGAACTTCACAGGAATAGCAGTGCTTAGTCAATTAAAGAATGCTCGTTTGGTAATTCAAGCAACTCACAAGTCTGGCAAAGACTCTATGCTACCAGACACACAGAGTACAATCCATTTCCTGGTCTGATAATTCTCCTGCCAGTTCCACTTGCATTGGCTCATAATCAGATATGTCCGACTCTGTATCCCTAGTTTCTTCACCTCCAGGCATCCTCCGCTCCCCCGATCGGGGTAGAGCTCCAGAGCAGGCCGTCCACCAACCACGCTCTGGCCTCCGGTCCAATCGGGGCTGTGGGAGGGAACAGCAAGGCCATAAAACGGCTGCCGATAGCGGGAACACTCCTCTTCACCTCCAGGCATCCTCCGCTCCCCCGATCGGGGTAGAGCTCCAGAGCAGGCCGTCCACCAACCACGCTCTGGCCTCCGGTCCAATCGGGGCTGTGGGAGGGAACAGCAAGGCCATAAAACGGCTGCCGATAGCGGGAACACTCCTCTTCACCTCCAGGCATCCTCCGCTCCCCCGATCGGGGTAGAGCTCCAGAGCAGGCCGTCCACCAACCACGCTCTGGCCTCCGGTCCAATCGGGGCTGTGGGAGGGAACAGCAAGGCCATAAAACGGCTGCCGATAGCGGGAACACTCCTCTTCACCTCCAGGCATCCTCCGCTCCCCCGATCGGGGTAGAGCTCCAGAGCAGGCCGTCCACCAACCACGCTCTGGCCTCCGGTCCAATCGGGGCTGTGGGAGGGAACAGCAAGGCCATAAAACGGCTGCCGATAGCGGGAACACTCCTCTTCACCTCCAGGCATCCTCCGCTCCCCCGATCGGGGTAGAGCTCCAGAGCAGGCCGTCCACCAACCACGCTCTGGCCTCCGGTCCAATCGGGGCTGTGGGAGGGAACAGCAAGGCCATTTAAACGGCTGCCGACAGGCAGGCCCGCGCCTGTCGGGCCCGCGCCTGAGGGCCTCGCCAGAGGGCCCTTTGGCGTGGCCCTTAGGCGGGGCACTAGAAAACAGACATCCTTCATCCACCTGGCCCACACAACATAGCGACCATTGATTTAAAGACCACCTCCAAGCAACCCAGCAGCTTGAGCTCCTCTGTGTGGATCTCGTGCACCAGCAGCACTTTCACTCCTCCTCGTACAGCCCAGTACTAGTGAAAGTCAACACGTGATAGGAACCGATCAAGCCTCTTGCATCGGATGTTCCTGATCTCATGCTGCTTGCCGCAAGTATAGTATCATAAGTATAACCTCTGTATACTACCATCAACAGCCTTATCAATGACAGTTTACTTTGTACTGTAGTCAGTAATCTCTCACTGCCATCTAGCCACTGTACCGTACTGTACTGTTACCATTCTACTGTAGTCAGTATTTGGTACTATTGTACTGTAGTCAGTAATTCCTTACTGCCAGCTAGACACTGTACTGTTACCATTCTACTGTAGTCAGTAATTGTTACTATTGTACTGTAGTCAGTAATTCCTTACTGCCAGCTAGACACTGTACTGTTACCATTCTACTGTAGTCAGTAATTGTTACTATTGTACTGAAGTCAGTAATTCCTTACTGCCAGCTAGACACTGTACTGTTACCATTCTACTGTAGTCAGTAACTATTACTATTGTACTGTAGTCAATTATTCCTTACTGCTATCTAACCACTGTATTACTGTCAACAACTCCTAATGTTATCTAGCTAGTTACCATTGCACCGTTGTCATTAATTCTCACAATACATGCCCACAATCACAAGTATTTCTGCCCTAACCTACCCATTTCACAATTACACAGTACCTTGCCACAATGGGTTCCCCCTTCCCCACCTTAATAGGATGTTATATCATCCTTGCTAGTTGGTTCTCTTGCTCTCTTACCTTAACCCCGCCTTCCAATCATATCCCAATATTACAAAGCCATGGAAGGAGATGGTCTGGTGCATCCCATAACAATGTAAATTGGGATACCCGAGCACATCACCCACATCTGCTACACATTGCGCTTCAGCACTCTGTGAATTCCAAGAAGGTGGAAAACTCCTATCCTCATAACCTAAAATGTGCCCTCATTAATGCCCGCTCTATCCGGAAGAAGTGGCCAGCTGTCATTGATATGATTTCCCTCCACGACCTTGATATACTCTTGGTCACTGAGACATGGCTATCCGATGAAGACAACGTCATACTCAACCAGCTCCTACCACTGAACTTCACAGCTCATACAAGTCATAGACGAGACAAAAGAGGAGGAGGGGTGCTCATCCTCACCAGGACAGACCTTCATTTCCAGACAGTTGACGCCACCAGCACTAATCACCTTGAATCCGTCACCATCTCCAATAAACGATGCTCAATCAGCCTGCTTTACAGAGCACCCTCAGCTTCCCCGGATGATCTTGCTGCAATAATTGATCTTGCCTCCAACACGCAAAACCCAAACGTCCCAAACTGGATCCTAGGCGATTTCAACCTGCCAACACTGCAGGACAATCAAGTGTTATCCTTCCTTGAGGCCCTCACAAATCTCGGCTTCAAACAACTAGTAATGGAACCTACCCACACTAAGGGAAATATTCTGGACTTAGTATTCGCCCCTCAGATATCCCTTAACCCATCACATGACCCCATAATGGCCGTAACTCCTGTGCCATGGTCAGATCACAAACTGATCATCCTCCAGATTCCTTTGCACAAAAGCGATTCAAAGCTCAATAAGAAACCAAACAACACTACAAGACCTCACTCCAGATGTTTCAAGCCTTTCAACAGAGACCTTATCCTCACCGAAACGCAACAACTCTTTAGCGAAACCACCTCGAACCTTGATGACCTGATTACTCACTGGAACAATTGCCTCAGTACAATCGCCCTACGCACACCAACCGACAAGCCCCTAGGGAAAAGAACGAGCGCTCCATGGTACACAGCAGATCTTAGAGTTTCTCTTACCCAATTACGGAAACTCGAGAAGCGCTGGCGCCGATCCCACTCTACAGTTGACCAGACAGCATACAATTGTCATCTGGCTGCACACCGCAAGGCAATCACTGATGCAATGAAACAATACTACTCAGAGACCTTAAAAAGATCACTTAATAAACCCCACGATCTCTTTGACCTAGTCAAGACTCTATCAAAGGAACCAACCACCGGACCTCAATTTGAGATTCACCCACAAGATTTTGCTAACTATGCACAATCCAAGATATGCCGGACTATCAATATCTTGACTACAACCACCACCCCAGAACGAGACTGCCCTGCAGCCCTAACCGTATTCTCTACCCCTACCAAGAAAGGAATTGAAGACTCTATTATGGCCCTTAACACCACCACATCTCAGTCCGATCCTTGCCCAGCCTTCTGGATTAAGGAGCTCCGCAGCCATTTCAGCCCAATACTATCCAATATAATGAACCTCTCCTTCATAACAGGTTCCTTCCCCTCAGCGCTTAAGCACACCTCTATCAGACCTCTTTTGAAAAACTGCAAACTCGACCCCCAAAAAGTAGATTCATACAGACCTATATCCAGTATACCTCTGCTTGCGAAGATCATCGAAAAAGAGGTACAACGACAACTACAGGATCACGTCGACGCTGCCGCACCATTGGACCCCTGCCAGCATGGTTTTAGGGAATCCCACGGTGTGGAGACTCTTCTTACCACCCTCTTCTGCAAGATAATCACTGGCATCGATGACATCCGTCAAGGTTTTGCTCTCATCTTTCTGGACATCGCTGCAGCTTTTGATTCAGTGAGTCATGAGCTTCTCGTAGGTCGACTAATTGAGAAAGGCATTACTGGTAGAGCTCTTGAATGGTGCAGATCTTACCTGTCCGGAAGATGGCAACATGTGCGTTCCGGAGGCATGACATCCGAACCTTTCCACCAAAGCCAGGGAGTCCCACAAGGTTCCTCCCTTTCAGCCCTCCTGTTTAACATTTACATGCAGCCAATTTGCAAGATCATCCGATCCTTCAATGTCGACTGCATGCTATACGCTGACGATGTCCTGTTGTACATACCCTTCTCTACTGAATATCCGGACCTCTCCTCATTGACGAGCTGTTTCGACGCAATATCTGACTGGCTTTCCTCCCAAAACCTCCGAATACAACATAAGAAAACGGAAGTACTCTTCATTACGAGGAACCCTAACTTCACCCCACCACCATTCCTTAAAGTAAAAGGAGCAGAGTTACATTCTAAACCTTCAATACGCTACCTAGGAGTCACTTTGGATCAACGCCTGGACATGAAAGTCCACATAGCGAACACTGTCAGAGCAGTATACTATAAGATCCGCTCACTTAGGCATTTACGATCCATGCTAGAACCAAATGACTTCAGGACTATATACCAGGCGTTGATCATACCTCATTTTGACTACGCCAACGCCATCCTTCAAGGCCTGCCCCTATCCACCTTACATCCACTACAGCTCGCCATGAACGCTGCAGCAAGGGTCATCCATGGAGCCTCCAGAAGTGACCACGTGACACCTCTGCTGATACAATTACATTGGCTACCTATCCAGGCTAGAATCGTCTTCAAGACACTGTTAATCACTTTTAAAGCTATTAACAAGCTCTCCCCTGAGTCAATATCGGCCCTCATCCATATCACATCTCCTAATAGAGCAAGGAGATCCACAGCTACAAACACCCTAAAAGTCCCGAAAGCATTAACAGCGTGCACAACATCTACAGCCAATAGGGCGTTTAGTATCAGTGCACCAAGATGCTGGAACGCATTACCTCCAGATATCCGGGCGATTAAGAGCCTCACACAGTTTAGGAAAGCCCTTAAATACCATCTTTTCAATAAGTACCTCATAGAACCCAACCTCACCCACTGAGACAGAGATGCAACCCGCTAGGCAATTATATGGTTTCCCAACAACATGCTAAGAAAGATTCCCTAACCCTTAGTGGTGCATTTGTTTCTATGGTATTCATGATCATACGACTTTATGTAGCAATATTTGTAAATAGTTTGCCACTGTTATACAAGTTTATGTAGCAAATGCCGTAAATAGCTTACCCCTGTTATCCAAGTTACTTGCCCTGTTATCTGTAAACTCTTACATGTTAACTGTACTGAGCATTTTTGTTCCATGTAAACCGCGCTGATGCCGAATAGTGCGGTATATAAGAGACTATAAATAAATAAATAAATAAATAAACACCTCCAGGGGTTTTATATATCTCTTGCAGTACTTGCCAATGTCCTTGGCCTAGCCTAGGGCGTCGGCCACGTGCTGTATTAGGATTAAATGTGTTCTCTCTTCTTAGAGGTTTTATAGCAGCTTTACCATAGTCTTTAACATTTATAGCTCTCTTCATAGGCATATATTTATCATACCTTGTATTGCAGCAACAAGCAGGTAAATGGCTTTCTTCAATTGCTTGCCTCTCACAGTCAGCAGCTTGATGAAATCCTTTTCTTTGAAAGTTTGGTTTACCTTGCAGCCTTTGAACCCATTCTCCTGGTAAGCGCCTGTTTCTGCATAAGCCCAGCTCCTGGCTTTCCTGCTCAGCGTGGCTTAGCTTCCCCAGCTGATTCTCCTTTGGCTTCTGCTCGCAATTAGGGCAGTGCTTTTGCCTCTTCGGGCAAACAGCTCTCTCTCTAGCTTGAGCTGGTCCCTCCTTAGGTCCTTCCTCAGCTCCTGGTGAGTCACCTCTCACTCCTGGTAATCCTCTAGCTCCGGAGGAATCAGGCTTCCACTTCAACCTCTCCCCCCTCCAGTCTTCCACTCTCCTCTTATAAAGCACTCCTGCCTTTGAGGATTGGGAGCTGGTTGTCAGTTCCTCATGACCAGCTGGGCGTGGCCCTTCAGTCTCTCTGAATGCACTCCTGCTCCCTCTAGCTGGTTCCTGCGAATATTGCAACTTGTGCACATCTTTTTTCCTCTGAAAAACAGCTTCTTTTTTCTCCTCTGGGCTTTCATCAGCCCTCGCTGCATTACAATGCACACAAGCATCCTTCTAGCTTTTGCCGTTGCCTTTTCTACCTGTTTCAATCTCTACTGAAAAAAATCGTTCATGTATAAATGGATGCTTACTTAATTTTCAAATGTTATACCAAAAAAACATATAAAAGTTTTATCCACTGAGGTCTCAGACTTATTGTGGCTCTGCCATAGGGACTGTGCGTCCGTTATCACGGCAGTGAGCCCATTTGCATCAACGACCTCACAAGTGTAAGTGGGTTGAAAAACACAGTCTTAAATTCCAACTGAATGATTAAATAATCAAAAACATGTGTTCTTATCTGTGTTATAAAAAACAGCCCACTCTCATGGATTTGAGCACTGATCCCGACGCCTCCCTTAGGTACCAGTCAAGCGTTTCACAACGCTAGCTTTCATTTTTCCCAGCCTTTGAAACTTCAAAGCTGCCCGCGTTTCACCAGAAATCTCCTCCAAGTCAATGAATGGTAACACGAAACGCCGCCATTCATTGACTTGGAGGAGATTTCTGGTGAAACGCGGGCAGCTTTGAAGTTTCAAAGGAAATTTGAAGCTGGATGGGAGTATTGGAGAGATCCCCTGATGAAAGCTAGCGTTGTGAAACGCTTGACTGGTACCTAAGGGAGGCGTCGGGATCAGTGCTCAAATCCATGAGAGTGGGCTGTTTTTTATAACACAGATAAGAACACATGTTTTTGATTATTTAATCATTCAGTTGGAATTTAAGACTGTGTTTTTCAACCCACTTACACTTGTGAGGTCGTTGATGCAAATGGGCTCACTGCCGTGATAACGGACGCACAGTCCCTATGGCAGAGCCACAATAAGTCTGAGACCTCAGTGGATAAAACTTTTATATGTTTTTTTGGTATAACATTTGAAAATTAAGTAAGCATCCATTTATACATGAACAATTTTTTTCAGTAGAGATTGTGATTGTGTCATTCAGTAACCGACCAGTAGAGTTTTCTACCTGTTTAGCTACTTTAAGATCATCAGACACAACCACGCCTAGGTCTCGCTCTTCTTTAGTGGACAAAAGTACTTCACCCCCTATACTATATTGCTCCCTTGGATTGCTGCAGCCCAAATGCATGACCTTACATTTTTTAACATTGAATCCCAGCTGCCAGATTCTAGACCATTCTTCAAGCTTAGCTAGATCTCTCCTCATGTTATCTACACCTTCCTGGGTGTCTACTCTATTGCAGATTTTGGTATCATCCACAAAGAGGCAAACCTTACCCGACAGCCCTTCCGCTATATCACTAACAAAGATGTTAAAAAGAATCGGACCAAGGACAGATCCCTGGGGCACACCACTGGTAACATCCTCCTCCTCCTCAGAGTGAGCTCCATTTACCTTTACTCTTTGTCGCCTCCCACCCAACCAAATTCTAACCCAAGCAGTAACTTTAGGGTCCATCCCTAGGGTGCTCAGTTTGTTTATAAGTCGCCTGTGAGGAACAGTGTCAAAGGATTTACTGAAATCTAAATACACCACATCTAGGGCTCTCCCTCGGTCCAACTCCCTGGTCACCCAGTTAAAGAAATCAATCAGATTTGTCTGACAAGATCTGCCTCTGGTGAATCCATGCTGCCTTGGATCCTGTAATCCGCTGGACTCCAGAAACCTCACTATTTTCTCTTTCAGCAGCGTTTCCAATAATTTACTCACCACCGAAGTTAAACTAACCGGCCTGTAGTTTTCAACCACATCCTTACTTCCGCTTTTGTGTAAAGGCACCACATGAGCCTCTCTCCAGTCCTTTGGTGCAACTTCCAACTCCAACGAGGCATTGAAAAGGTCAGTCAGTGGAGCTGCTAGAATGTCCCCAAGATCCCTCAGTATTCTAGGACAGTGTTTTTCAACCTTTTTTGTGCAAAGGCACACTTTTTTCATGAAAAAAATCACGAGGCACACCACCATTAGAAAATGTTAAAAAAATTTACCTCTGTGCCTATATTGACTATATATAAAGTAATTCTCTTGAATAGGAATCAAACACTCACACCAACCCCCCTCCCCTGCTGGTTCACACCAACCCCCCTCCCCTGCTGGTTCACTCACACCACCCTCCCCCCTCCACTGCTGGTTCACTCACCCACCCCCCTGTCACTTACTCACCCCTCCTGCTGGGTCACTCACTCACTTACCCCCCTCCCCTGCTTGTTCACTCACACCATCGCCCCCCCCCCTTGCTGGTTCACTCACACCACCCCCCCTCCACGTCTGGTTCACTCACACTACCACGCGTTGCTTGTTCACTCTCTCTCTCCCCCCATCTCTGGTTCACTCACACACACCCCCCCCCCTCTGCCCAAGCCGCTGCTTCTGCTTTGTACAGAGCAGCGGCTGCACTACACTTACATTGAAAAGTAAAGAGAAACTGTGTCAGGAGCCCTCCGGTCATCGCAGAGCCCGAGGAAGTGATGTCATGGGGGCGGGCTCCTCACAGGCTGTCTTTCCTTTTCAAATTAACTTTATTGCAGGGAAAGGTAATTTGAAAAGGAAAGACAGCCTGTGAGGAGCCCGCCCCCATGACATCACTTCCTCGGGCTCTGCATGATCGGAGGGCTCCTGACACAGTTTCTCTTTACTTTTCAATGTAAGTGTAGTGCAGCCGCTGCTCTGTACAAAGCAGAACCAGCAGCTGCACTGCTATAGGGAATCGCGATCGTGTTCGCGCCGCGGACTTCGGCACAATAGCTGTTTTTTTGCTCTGGCCGCTCCCGATCTTGCGGCCAGAGCAAAAAACCGGCTTTTCAATGGACGGTTTTACAACTGTGCCGGCAGCCGGCCTGGCCATGGAAAAACCGGCCAGGCCGGCTGAAAACCGGCCGGTTGGCAACCCTAATTTGTGAGCCGAGGCCACATGTTACGGATGAAATTGGAATTTTTCCCACGGCACACCAGACAATATCTCACGGCACACTAGAGTGCCGCGGCACAGTGGTTGAAAAACGCTGTTCTAGGATGTATCCCATCCTGTCCCATCGCTTTGTCTACTTTAAGTTGAGCTAGTTTCTCACGAACACAGTCTTCTGAAAATTGTTCAAGATGTCCCTCGCTTCTGTTCCCGTTTGGGTGTTTTCTGAGGTCCTGCTCCTGGTTCTTCATCTGTGAACACAGAACAGAAATATTTGTTAAGCAATTCCGCTTTATCCTCATCAGCTTCTACATATTCCTCTCCTTCACCCTTGAGTCTGACAATAGCGCTACTGCCCTTCCTCTTCTCACAAACATATCTGAAAAATGTCTTATCCCCCCATTTTATTGCATTGGTTATTTCCTCCTCTTTTTGAATCTTTGCTTTCCTACTTTGCTAGCTTCTCTAAGTTTTTCCAAATACAGATGCCTGTCTTCCTCTCTCTGTGATCTCTTGTATTTCATGAAGGCCTCCCTCTTTTTCTTCACTTTTTCAGCTACTTCTTTCAAAAGCCATAGCGGTCTCCTTTTATATTTACCTTTATTTACCATTTTAACAAAAAGGTTGGTTGCCCTTAAAATATACCCTTTCAGTTTTGCCCATTCTTTTTCTACATCCCCCAGCTGTTCCCATCCCACTAATGACTCCCTGAGGTATTGGCCCATCTTGGCAAAGTTAGTCTTCCTAAAGTCTAAGACCCTCATCTTTGAATGGATTCTAACAGCCCTAGTCCTAATACTGAACCACACTATCTGGTGATCACTGGATGCAAAATGATCTCCCATTACAACGTCAGAAACAATTTCATCATTGGTAAGCACCAAGTCCAGTATGGCTCCTTCACGTGTGGGGTCTGTTACCAATTGCCTAAATAGTTCTTCCTATAGAGAATCCAGGATCTCTTTACTTTTAGATGATACTGGAATGTGCCAATCAACATCTGGCATATTGAAATCCCCTATCAGTAGCACTTCCCCTTTCCTAGCAATGCTGCACATGTCTTCAATTAACTCTCTGTCCACCTCTTCCTCTTGTGAGGGAGGTCTGTATATCACACCAATGCAAATAGATTTCTCTTTCCCTCTTTCTAGTTTAACCCACAATGCCTCCCCTCTCCCTTTTAAGCTCTGTAATTCCAAAGCTTTAATAGTAGTTTTTACATAAAGTGCCACTCCTCCTCCCTTTCTTCCTACCCTGTCCTTTCTGAATAAAGTATAGCCAGGTATAGTTACATCCCACTGATGGTTTTCTGTAAACCATGTTTCTGTAACTGCCAATAAATCCAAGTAAGCCACTCCCACCAAAGCTTCAACCTCAGGGATCTTATTTCCCATGCTACGGGCATTTATACACACTGCTCTCCATATGTTACCCCTGTTGCCCATTTCCATAAAGGTATTTAATGTATTACTTATCTGGGGGCTTTCACCCATCCCCAACGAATCTAGTTTAAAGCCCTCTTCAGTAGATTAGCCAGTCTACTACCGAAGACGCGTTGACCTTTCTTGGACAGATGGATGCCACCTCTGCTCTGCAACTCTTGGAACAGCATCCCATGGTCTAGGAAACCAAAACGCTCTTGATGACACCATCCACACAGCCATGCATTCATCTCCATGATGCGAGCCTCTCTGCCTTGGCCTTTACCCTCAACAGGGAGGATTGAAGAGAACACCACCTGTGCACCTAACTGCTTCATCCTCTGTCCCAGAGCCATGAAGTCACTTTTGCTATGCTCCGTGGGATAGCTGGCAGTATCATTTGTTCCAACATTGATTAGCAAGATTGGGTAATAGTCAGTGGGCTTGATGAGTCTTGGCAAACTCTCCATAACATCTTGGGTTTTGGCACCAGGCAGACAGCATACCTCTCTGGACATCAAGTCTGTTTGGCAGGTGGACGCCTCAGTACCCCTCAGAAGAGTCACCAACCACCACTACCCTTCGCTTCCTTGTGGTTGCTGATTCTGCAACTTTGGGGTACCTGAGCTCTGGCTCTTCCCTTTCCAGGGATGCTTTCACCTCCTCCACTTCTAGGGCTGCATAATGGTTCTTCAATTCAAGGGCTGGAGAAGTTGGATTGGTGATTCTTCAGGCCCTGGTGACTTGTTTGCCAACAGAATGATGAAGGTTGGACACATCTTCAACTCTGCTGGGGAGCTTGGTTGCTGCAAGAAGCATCTCATCAATGTACTTCTCATTGTCTTGAATGTTCCTCAGCCTCGCCACCTCCTCTCTGAGTTCCTCTACTTGTTTCCTCAGAGCTTCCGCATGCAGGCACCCTGCACATGGAACCTGTCCTTCAACTGGCATTGGGACCTCTGTCTCGACAGAGGCAGAAGCTGTAACGGGGGCAACAGCTTTAGCGATACGATTTTTCCCAGCCATTGTTCTGTTCGTGGAGCTTAGGTATCTGTTAAAGCAAAAGAGAGAGATGAGGACAGTAAATGGATTTAAAAAAGCATGGGACAAACACAGAGGATCTCTAAAGGAAAAAAGGGGACTATTGTAGTTGTTGATATGGAAGGACAGACTAGATAGGCCATGTGGTCTTTTTCTGTCGTCATATTTCTATGTTTCTATATTGTGAACATACAGTCTTAGATGTGTGTATACTGCTGGCAATTTTATAAAAGGCATTTTCTGCAGGCAAAACAGACTTTACACACAGAAAAACCTTTATAAAATTACTCCCAAATGATTCTTCAAGGTTGAGAATCTCTACCCTAAGGACATTTACTATTAGAAGGATTTGCTTAACTATGTATGACCAATCCATTTACACACTTGTATAAAGTGTTGTTATTCACCTGTAACAGGTGATCTCCAGGAACAGCAGGAATCAGTCTTCATTTATGGGTGATGTCCCTGACGGAGCCCACTTGGGAACGCTCCCCAGAGTCCAATAGGAAAGCCTTTGGGAGCACCCCACTGAGCCTGCATGTCTGCCTTCCCACCTTTCCAACTCCTCTCCTCAGTTGAATGTGTAGCTGAGAAGAAGAAGAAAGACAAAAATAACCCTACAACTCCTAGGGGAGGAAGGTGGGTTGTGAAGACTGATTCCTGCTGTTCCCAGAGATCACCTGTAACAGGTGAGTAACTACGCTATCTCCAGAAACAAGCAGGAATGCAGTCTTCACATACGGGACTCACTAGCTCCCAGATACCAGACTAGTATGGGGGGGAGAGTAGTGCAATCCCTGAGGCAAAAACCTGTAGCCAATGAGCCTGGAAGAGTTGTGAGCCATCGGACTTAATTCCAGAAGGCGATACTCCCTGGTATCTTGTAGAAGTCAGGGATGGAAGGTAGGAGTTGAGTTTAAGTATCAAAGAGGAGCTGGAGTATGACCTGCCCAAAGACAGCGTCCTGACAGGAGTCTCTATCCAGACAATAGTGTGCAGCAAAAGTATGAATGGAGGACTAGGTAGCTGCCCAGCAGATGTCCTCAATGGCTACTGAACAGAGATTAGCTATGGATGTTGCCATAGCCTGCACATTATGAATAGTGGCATGACCCTCCAATGAGAGTCCTGCTTTTGTCTAAGCAAAAGAAATACAATCTGCTATCCATATAGATAGAGTACGCTTCGTCACCGGTAGACCCAGGTGACTAGGATCAAAGGAAATGAATAATAGAGAGGATCTTCTGTGATCTATTTAGTTCTATCCAAGTAGTAGGCCAGTGTTCCCTTGCAGTCTAAGGTGTGTAGTGCTGCTTCAGCCAGAGACACATGTCATCTAGGGAAGAAAGTTGGGAGGATTACTGATTGATTTAGATGGAAAGAGGAAACCACCTTCGGGAGGAAATACAGATGGGTTCGCAAAGCCATCTTGTTATGGTGGAACCAAGTACAAGGTGGATCCATCACTAGAGCTTGCAGGATGCTGATGCAGCAAGTTGAAATGAGGGCAATAAAGAAGATGACCTTCCAAGATAGAAATTTCAATGAAGTGTTGGCTAAAGGTTCGAAAGGTGGATTTAGAAGTTGAGCGAGAACCATATTCAGATCCCAGGTCACCAGAGGCTGCTTAATGGGTGGCTTAGGCAGCAGGAGACCCCACATGAAGCGTGCTACTAAAGGGTGTGAGGAGATAGGCTGTCCATTCACTAGTCTGTGAGAGGCCACAATGGCACTAAGGTGAACTCTCACTGAGTTAGTCTTAAGACCTGTCAAGGATAAGTAGACAAGATATTGTAGAAGCGACTCCAGCAGGTAAGAAAAAGGGTCAAGGTCCTTTGAGGAGCACCAAAAGGAAAATCTACGCCATTTGAATGCATATGATTGTCTGGTGGAATCTTTATGTAATGCAAGAAGGACATCTTTGACTGCCTGTGGTAGGTCGAAGTCGGTGAGCACTAGCCTTTCAGCAGCCATGCTGTCAGACATAGTGAGTGAAGATTGGGATGGAGGAGCATCTTTTGGTCCTGGGAGAGGAGGTTGGGTGCACATCCCAGGCTGAGAGGCTGAGTCTGCGCAAGACAAAGAAGCAGAAAAACCCAAGACTGATATGCCACAAGGGACCTTTGAGAATCATGAAGCCCTTGTCGGCTTATAGCTTCAATAGTGTCTTGGGTATCAAGGGGATGGCTGGGTATGCACAGAGCAGCCCCTGTCCCTAATGGAGAAGGAAGGCATCCGGGACCTGCCGGTGTAGAGATGGAACCCTGGAGCAGAAGTGAGAAAGATGCATGTTTTGAGGAGTGGGAAAGAGATCTATGAGTGGGGTTCCCCATGTCTGAAAGATCCAGGCAGCCATCTCTCAATGCAAGGTCCATTCATGTGTACGAAGGATACGACTTAATTTGTCCACGAGGACACTGAGTTCTCCCGGGAGGTACACTACTCTCAGGTGGATGCAGTGAGAGATGGCAAAGGACCATAGGCGAATCGCCTCTTCGCAGAAGGGACGGGATCCTGTTCCCCCCTGTTTGTTTATGTAAAACATGGCAACCTGGTTGTCTGTTCAAACTAGAACAGGTTGCCCTGATAGCTGGGGTTGAAAAACCTGAAGAGCATTTGTCAGTGCCCGTAGCTCTAGCAGGTTGATCTGCAGGGCAGATTATTTTGTGTCCACAGTCCCTGTGTGGTCAGGTCATTCAAAGGAGTCCCCCAACCCAGTTTAGAAGCATCCATCGTCAGAGTGCATCTGAAAAGGTGACACGACGAGTAGGTTTTGTGGGAGGAACTACGACTGAAGGGACATGATAAGTTGAGGTGTGATGTGGATCTTGTCCCTGAGACGATCCTTCACTTGCGTCCTTTGGGAAGACAGAGTCCACTGCGCCTGACTCATGTGTAATCAAGCATAGAGGACGACATGGACCACATAGGCCATGTGTCCCAATAGCCATAGCATCTTTCGAGCTGTTACACAGTTCTGATGTTGTACCTTTTTTGCCAGCTTGATAAGGCAGGCACAGTGATCCTCTGGGACAAACGTTCAGGCCTGTCAAGTGTCTAGGAGCACTCCGATGAACTCCAGTCATTGGGTCAGAATGAGGTGGGACTTTGGGAAGTTTATGATGAAACCCAGTTGTCGGAGCACCATGATGGCTCGATGAAGGGAGAGTTACCTCCTTGCGGGAGTCTTCCCTGATCAGCCAGTCATCCAAGTAAGGAAAGACGAATACCCCTAGGGTGCGTAGGTAGGCAGCAATGACTGCCATGCATTTTATGAAGACCCTTGGGGCAGAGGCTAGACCAAAAGGAAGAACCCTGTAATGGTTTCCTTGAAACATGAAGCACAGATGCTGTCTGTGCAAAGGATGTATCAGTACATGCAAATATGCCTCTTTTAAGTCTAGAGAAAAGAGCCAACTGTGCCTCTGGAGGTATAGAAGAAATGTTCCTAGGGAGATCACTGAATTTTTCTTGGACCAAGAACTTGTTTAGGTCTCTGAGATCTAGAATGGTCCTGAAGCCTCCTGTTTTCATTGGAATGACAAAGTATGGGGAGTAGAAGCCCAACTTTTCCTGAGGAGGAGGAACTCTTTCTATGGCACTTTGGGACAATAGGGTGGCCATCTCTTGTTATAAGAGGGTGCTGTGAAGGGGTTGTATGGGATACTCCCTGTGAAGCAGGTAGGGGTAAAGTTTCAAAGTGAAGCTGATAACCCCCTTGGATAATCTGAAGTGTCCATTGCTCTGATGTTATGAGATGTCCATCCCAATCTTCATTGTCCGGTCACCAGTACCCATATTGCCATTACAATATTGTCAGTAGCCTGCCTAATACCTAATTTACTACACTGTGGTTATCATACTTTTGTTAGCTGCCTCAATACTATGATCAGTAGCCTGCCTGATAGCTAATTACTACACTGTTGCCAACAACCTTATCATTGTTATTTTACTGTCGCCACTAGCTATACTGTTACCTAATTGCTATACTGCTACCAGTAACCTTACTACTAGCATAAACCACCAGTGTACTGCAACTTGTTTTGTCTTATCACCACTATACTGTTGTCAGTTGTATCTGATCCACACTTGCACCATGAACCCACCCACAGCATCAAATTCCCTACATATCCTTGCAGTTTATTGCATGCTGTTCGCCCTCATGCACTACTCCCAAGCCCTCACCTATAACTCCATCCCTGTGCTACGTAGTGCATGGAAGAGACAAAACACACCTCCCTACATACAACCTGAAAGACATGGGCAAACCCTACACCCCCATCTTATCTACGTCGCCATCCAGCAGATCCTCCCACCCAAACCTGAGACTCCCTCCCCCCCATAACCTGAAGTGCGCACTCATTAACGCCCGCTCCATCCGCAAGAAATGGCCTGCCATTACCGGCATGCTTGCTGATCACGATCTCGACATCCTATGCATCACTGAGACATGGATGTCTACCTCAGACTCTGTCCTCCTCCACCAACATGTTCCTCCTTCTTTTGCCATACACTCTTGTCACAGGACAGACCGAACAGGAGGTGGAGTAATCATCCTCACTAAGGACAGCTTACAATTCCAGCCCATCTCCTCTAATAGTTCCCCCCATCTCGACTATATATCCATTACAAACAAGAACCATACCATCAACCTGATATATAGAGCACCTTCCCCAATACCTGATGACCTCTCAGTAATTGTCGACCTCACATGCAACCCTAGCAAACCCCATACAGCTAACTGGGTATTAGGGGACTTTAATCTCTTCATAAATGACCTGGAAAGTGGAATAACGAGTGAGGTTATCAGATTTGCAGATGACACAAAACTATTTAAAGTTGTTGAAACCCAAGAGGATTGTGAAAAATTGCAAGAGGATCTTGATAAATTGGAAGACTGGGCATCAAAATGGCAGATGAAATTTAATGTGGACAAGTGCAAGGTTATGCACCTAGGGAAGAACAACCCAAACTATGGTTACACGATGCAAGGTTCCACATTAGGAACCACCACCCAGGAAAAAGATTTAGGCGTCATTGTGGATACCATGTTAAAACCCTCGGCCCAGTGTGCAGCGGCGGCCAAGAGAGCAAATAGAATGCTAGGTATGATAAGGAAAGGAATGGAAAATAAAACAAAAGATATTATAATGCCTCTATATCGTTCCATGGTGAGACCGCACCTTGAATATTGTGTGCAATTCTGGTCGCCCTATCTTAAAAAGGATATAGCGATTTTAGAAAAGGTACAGAGAAGAGCCACCAAAATGGTAAAGGGGATGGAAGGATACTCCTATGAAGAAAGGCTAAAAAGGTTAGGGCTCTTTAACCTGGAAAAGAGACGGCTGAGGGGAGATATGATAGAAGTCTATAAATTAATGAACGGAGTGGAACGGGTAAATGTAGATCGATTGTTTACCTTATCAGAATATAGAAAGACTAGGGGACATGCAATGAAGCTACAGGGTAAACTATTTAAGACTAATAAAAGAAAATATTTTTTCACTCAACGTGTAATCAAACTCTGGAATTTGTTACCGGAGGATGTAGCAAAGGCTGTTAGTGTAGCTGGGTTTAAAAAAGGTTTGGACAAGTTCCTGGAGGAAAAGTCCATAAACCATTATTAAGAAGTGACCGAAGATATCAATGCTTGACCCAGTACAAGCATTGTGGAACTTGTGTCTCTTGGGGAAACTGCTAGGTACGTATGACCTAGATTGGCCACTGTTGGAAACAGAATACTGGGCTTGATGGACCTTGGTCTGACCCAGTATGGCATATCTTATGTTCTTATGTTCTTATGTTCCCCGCATTGCAAGACACCCAAGCCAAGGCCTTCCTTGATGCCCTCAAAGCACTAGGTTATACTCAAATAATTAACTCCCCCACTCATATCAAGGGAAACACTCTCAACTTGATATTTGCCCCTCAAATAGCCAACTACCCCTCTCACAAGTTTAATCTCTCTCTGAGCCCAGTCCCATGGTCTGATGACAGTTTAATCAGATTCTCGTTGCCTTCCCTTTGTGGACCCAACCACCCCCCCACCCCAGTGGATAACACCATTACTACACGGACACGCTACCTACCTTTCAACGAGCAGGAGATCATTGAGAAAGTACACCCTCTCCTTGAAACTCCTGAACTCAACCTCGACGACATGATAACATTATGGAACAAGTCCCTCAACGCAGTAAGTAACGTCCCAACTACCAAGAAAAACCACAGGGGTAGGAAAAAAGCACCTTGGTATTCACCTGAACTTACAGCGTCCCTCCGCCGGTTGCGTCAACTTGAAAAACGATGGCGAAGATCAAGGACAACCGAGAGCCAGGAAGCCTATAACACCCACCTCGACGTTCATAGAACTGCTGTATCTACCATGATGAAACAATACCACTCAGATATTCTACTGAGAGCCATAAACAAACCACGAGAACTATTCAATCTGGTCAAAAATCTGGCAAAGGAGCCCTCCCCCAACCAAACAAATTTACCTGACCCCCAGGAATATGCAGACTACCTTCGCTCAAAGACGAGTCATCACATTGCCCCTGCAAATCACCACCCCCTGGAACATACAACCTCACTACCTCCCGTCTCCTCCCCCCCAAATGAGACAGCAGACAACCACCACATTCTTAACTCCTTCTCCCCCCCAACAGCAAGGGAGATCCAAGACACCATCACATGCATTAACACCACCACGGCCCCAAGCGACCTGTGCCCGGCACAATGGATAAAGGTGCTAAAATCAGACCTCAGCCATTTCCACGCCAAACTAATAGGAACATCCTTCACGTCAGGGATATTCCCACAGGACCTGAAACAAACTTCTATAAGACCCCTACTGAAGAACAAAAAACTTGACCCCACAAAGATGGATTCTTACAGGCCTATATCGAGCATCCCGCTCCTAGCTAAAATCATGGAAAAAACAGTCCAACAGCAACTAACCCATCACATCGAAGACAACGCTCCCCTTGATTACTGCCAGCATGGGTTCAGAGAGTCCCATGGTGTCGATACCCTTCTGACTACATTATTCAACTCCCTTACCATCGGGCTCGATAACATCAGGAAAGGCTTCGCCCTTATCTTTCTGGACATCGCAGCCGCCTTTGACTCGGTGGACCACAAGATACTCCTATCTCGCCTCGCTGAGAAGGGCATCCATGGCAATGCTCTAGCATGGTGCGCCTCATACCTGAGTAACAGATGGCAACATGTCCGGTCCGGCTCCTCATTATCAGACCCTTTCCCACTAGAGAAAGGCGTTCCGCAAGGTTCATCCCTCTCAGCCCTATTATTCAATATCTATATGCAGCCCATCTGCAGCCTTATCCGGTCCTTTAACATCAACTGCCTAGTATATGCTGACGATGTCCTAATGTTCACCCCAATAGACACAGACCACCCAAACCTTGACCAGCTCTCCTCTTGCTTCAATGCTGTCACAGACTGGCTACACAACCAAATGCTCAGAATAAATCTAAAAAAGACAGAAGTCTTATTCATTGGAAGGGACCAGTCATTCACTCCCCCCTCATCAATCAAGGTGAACAACGCAGAACTCATCTCCAAGACAACGATCAAATACTTAGGCGTAACACTTGATCAGCACCTGGACATGCATGCTCACATAGACAATACCATCAGGACAATCTACCATAAATTACGGACACTACGCCTCATAAAGAACACCCTGGAACCAAATAACTTCAGAACAGTCTTCCAGGCCATAATCATGCCCCACTTCGATTACGCCAACTCCATCCTACTTGGCCTCCCAATGAGCTCGATAAACCCCTTACAGCTGGCGATGAATACCGCAGCTAGAACCCTCTATGGAGCATCTCGCAGAGATCATATCACCCCCATTCTGAAGAGCCTGCATTGGCTCCCCGTTCAATACAGGATCACATTTAAGATCCTAACCATGACCTTCAAAGCAGTCAACAGTATCACCACAACTACCCTGTCAGATCTGATTCAACCTACACCAGACAACAGATTAAGAAGAGCCACATCCTGCAATACCATCCTCCTTCCAAAAGCCATCACAAAATGCAACAAATCCACTAGAAAACGTGCCTTTGCTTTGTTTGCCCCCTCATGCTGGAACTCCCTTCCAACAGAAATCCGGACCATAAACAACCTCCCCCAGTTCAGAAAAGCTCTCAAACAGCACCTATTTATACAACACTTTTCTAACTCTGACAGCATCACCTAGACAGTATCACATGACCCTACAGTCTCTCTACCCGATGCCGTCAAACCATTCTCCTACGATAACTCTCCACCTCATCCAACCCCCCCCTTTAGGGCCTGTATCATAAACTCAGCTATGATGCAATCCCCTCTTGTATATAATGTATAAAGTTCAATTGTTATCCATGCTTAAATTCCCCTTTGTATATTATGTATAAAGTTCACCCGTTATCCATGTTTAAATTCCCTGTTTTATGTAAGTTCAATGTATGGTTACTCCACATTGTACCAACTTGTTACTTGTAAACCGCGCTGATGCCGAATAGTGCGGTATAGAAAAACGTTAAATAAATAAATAAATAAAATAAATAAATGTCACCTGTGGGCATAGTGAAGAAGTCTGCCTGCAGTGTAGAGGGGCTAGGGGTCCTCCAGGTGCAGACTGGAAAGGCTTTCTAGGAAGGAGTCAAAAAGCAGGTGCAGGCTGTGCCTGTGCAGCTGATTGAGCTTTCGGAGCTTTGGGTTTTTTAAGTTGGCGAGGACCCTGCTGCCTCTGCTGATATTGCTGAGGTTGATAAGCAGCATAAGGCGGATAAGAAGGATAGTATCTCTTCTTTTTAGAATAAAAAGATTTCTTGGGAAGGGCCTTTCTTTTGGATGGGTCAGCTGTCTTCCTGGAAAGGCGTTATAGGGTGAGATCATCTGTTTCAATCTCCCCTACTTTTTCGCTCCAATCTTTGCCAAAAAGGTTTTTGCCAGTACACGGGATGTTGGCCAGTTTATCCTGGACCCATTGTTCAAGGTCTGAGGCCTGTAGCTAGACCATCCTGCTAGCCCCAATGCAGATTGCTGAAGCTATGCTGGTAGATTCAAAGGCATCGAAAGCAGCCCTGGTAAGAAACTTAGAAGCGCTTTGACTATGCTTAATGAGGGTCAGGAATGCAACCCATTTATCCTCTGGAAGCAGGGGGAAGTAAGTCTCCAGATCCCTGGTGACATCCTTCAGGAACATGCCCATGTAAAGCATGTAAGAGTTGATTGTGGAGGCTAACAGGCATGCTTGGAAACGTCGATGCCCAAAAGTATCGAGGGTGCTCGATTCTCTACCGGGAGGCATGGATGAATGGTTCTTGGAGCTCTTTAATTTGGCACATCACCGATTCCACTACCATTAAGTGGCAGGGAAGCTGAGGGTGAACCGACCAGAGGGGAAGCCATATTAGACCTAGTCCTTAGTGGAAAACCAGATCTGGTGCAGGAGCTAAGGGTGTTGGGGCCACTTGGCAATAGTGATCATAGCATGATCGCGTTTGATTTAATTAGTGGAGGAGGGATAGTAAGGAAATCCACAGTACTACCTTTTAACTTTCGAAAGGGAGACTATGATAAAATGAGGAAAATAGTTAAGAAAAAACTAAAAGGAGCGGTTGCAAAGGTTAAAGACTTACATCAAGCTTGAGTGTTGTTTAAAAATACTATCCTGGAAGCCCAGACCAGCTGTATTCCATGCACTAAGAAAAGTGGAAGTCCAAAAAACTGCCAGCATGGTTTAAAGGTGAGGTCAGAGAGGCTGCTGCTGCCAAAAAAAGCATCTTTCAGGAAATGGAAAAAAGAGCCAAACGACAAACTGGAAACAGCACAAGCACTGGCAAGTTAAATGCAAAGCATTGATAAGACAGGCAAAGTGAGAATTTGAGAAGAAACTTGCTATGGAAGCAAAAACACGAAATTAAAACTTTTTCAAGTACATTCGTAGCAAAAAGCCTGTGAGAGAGTCAATTGGACCGTTAGATGATAGAGGGGTAAAAGGGTCAGTAAGAGGAGACAAGGCTATAGCGGAGAGACGGAATGAATTCTTTGCTTCGGTCTTTGTTGAGGAAGATGTAGGGATGTTACCCAAGACTGAAGTGGTATTTAAAGGTGATAGTGCAGAGGAATTCAGAGAAATATCGCTACACCAGGAAGATGTATTACAACTATTTGATAAACTGAATAGTAGCAAATCACCTGGACCGGATGGTATACATCCAAGGGTGTTGAAAGAACTGAAATATGAGATTGCAGACCTGCTATTAGTAATCTGTGAACTTTCATTAAAATCATCTGTAATACCTTAAGATTGGAGGATCGCCAATGTAAAGGTAATTTTTAAAAAGGGTTCCAGGGGTGATCCGGGAAACTACAGACCAGTGAGCCTGACGTCAGTACCAGGAAAAATGGTAGAAACCATCATAAAAAACAAAATTACTCAGCATGTAGAAAGTCATGGCCTAATGGGAGACAGCCAACATGGCTTTAGACAAGGAAGATCTTGTCTTACTAATCTGTTATGTTTTTTTGAAGGTGTGAATAAACAGGTGGACAAAGGTGAGTCGGTTGATATAGTGTATCTGGACTTTCAGAAAGAGTAGTTACTCACCTGTAACAGGTGTTCTCCAGGAGCAGCAGGAATCAGTCCTCACATATGGGTGACGTCGGCGCCGACGGAGCCCTCGTGGAGAAATTTCCCCAGCTTTCAAAGAAAGCCTTTGGGAACTGCAGCGCGCATGCGCGGTCCCCTTCCCGCCCAAGGGTGCCATCTTGCTCAGTCTGATGACATAGTTAAAAGACAGCAAAAAAATTAGCAAAAACAAAATGAGAGGACTGCAACTCCAAGGGGAGGAGGGAGGGTTGTGAGGACTGATTCCTGCTGCTCCTGGAGAACACCTGTTACAGGTGAGTAACTACTCTTTCTCCAGAACCAAGCAGGAAGTCAGTCCTCACATATGGGACTCCCTAGCTTAAGGCTACCGGAGACCTCAAGCGGAAAAATGAGCTCCCTCTAGCTCAGTAGCACAGAAGGAATCTTCTCTGAAAACGCCCCCGACCGGTAGCCCAACACCAGGGCCGGAGGGTAGGAGTTGCCTAAACCTCAAAGAGAGTATGGAGGACTGCCTGTCCGAAAGCACTGTCCCTGCGGGACTCCCTCTCCAGGCAGTAATGGGCCGCAAACGTCCGGCTTGAAGACCAAGTAGCGGCCCGGCAGATGAACAGAGCGGAGATGAGCCACTGACGCAGCCTTCGCCCTAACACGATGAGCCGTGACACGACCCTTCAACGAGAGGCTGGCTGCCCCATAAGCCCAAGCGATACAGTCAGCAACCCATATGGACAAAGTACGCTTGTAGACAGGTAGCCCCAACTTATTGGGGTCAAAAGAAACGAAGAGCTGAACAACCCTCCTATGCTCCCGCGTACGGTCAAGGTAGAAGGATAAGGCCCTCCTACAGTCCAGGGTATGCAAGACCATTTCAGCCCGGCTGGCGTGCGGCCTGGGAAAGAAGGTCGGAAGAACCACCTCCTGGTTGAGATGAAAAGGAGAAAACACTTTTGGAAGAAACTTAGGGTGAGTCCGTAAGACTACCCTATTCCTGTAGAACCTAGTGTAAGGAGGATCAGACACTAGGGCCTGCAGTTCACTAACGTGCCTAGCAGAGGTAAGGGCTACCAAAAACAAGGTTTTCCAGGAAAGAAAACGAAGAGGGCAGGTAGCCATAGGTTCAAAGGGTGGACAGGTAATCCGCTGCAAGACCACATTCAGATCCCATTCAGGGGCTAGTGGGCGCAAAGGAGGCTTAAGGAGAAGGAGGGCTCGGAGAAAACGAGCCACCAAAGGGTGGTTGGAAAGAGGCCGGCCATCCACCGGTGCGTGATGCGCAGAGAGAGCACTGAGGTGGACCCTAACAGAGTTGGACTTAAGGCCCAGATTGGAGAGGTAAAGCAAATATTGCAAGACCACTGCCACCAAGCAGGAGAAGGGATTCTCAGACTGCTGAGCACACCACATGGAGAACCGACGCCACTTAAGAGCGTAGGACTGCCGGGTGGAGGGCCGCTTGGAGGCCAAGACGACCTCTTCCACCTCCCGAGGCAGCAGGAGGGGAGCAAGGACTACCCTTTCAGCAGCCAGGCCATCAGATGAAGGGACCGGAAGTTGGGGTGTAGGAGAGTCCCCTGATCCTGTGACAGGAGATCGGGTTGAAACCCCAGAGGAAGAGGAGTGTCCACCGCCACCTGCATCAGATGCGGGAACCAGGACTGTCTCGGCCACCGGGGAGCCACTAGGATCATCGAGGCTCTGTCTCTGAGAACCTTGAAGAGCATGCGAGACACCAGTGGCATGGGAGGAAAGGCATACAAGAGGCCCGTGGACCATGGAATCAGAAAAGCATCCCCCGCTACTCTGAGAGGATGCGGTTGTCGAGAGCAGAATCTGGGAAGTTGCCGGTTCAGAGGACTGGCAAACAGATCCATGGTGGGTAGGCCCCACTTGAGAAAGATCTGCTGAACCACCAATGGATTCAATCTCCACTCGTGTGGTTGGAGGATCCTGCTTAGCTTGTCTGCCAGGTAATTTTCCTGACCTGGGAGATAGACAGCTTTGAGGAGGATGCCATGGTGGACGGCCCAAGAGCACAATTTTTGTGCCTCCTGACAGAGAAGGAAGGAGCCTGTTCCTCCTTGTTTGTTCACGTAGAACATTGCAACTTGATTGTCCGTCTGGACCAGCACAGACTGGTGAGAAGTGAGGTGGGAGAAGGCTCTCAGAGCTAGGCGGATGGCTCTGAGCTCCAGGAAGTTTATCTGCTGAGCAGACTCCCAAGGAGTCCAGAGGCCTTGAGTACATGTCCCTTGGCAATGTGCTCCCCAACCCAGGAGAGAAGCATCGGTTGTTAGCACCTGAGAAGGCTGAGGAGATTGAAAATCCACTCCCAGCAGCAGGTTTGGCAGATGAAGCCACCACCGCAGAGAAGAGACCAGCAGGTCGGATACCTGTACTGAGTCCGCCAGGCTCCCCATAGCCTGATGCCATTGAGTGCGAAGGCACCACTGAGCATGTCGCATGTTCAGGCAGGCATTGGGGGTCACATGGACCGTGGAAGCCATATGGCCGAGCAGTCTCAGAAATTGCCTGGCAGAGACCAGGGAATTGCTGTGAAAGTGGCTGGCGAGATCCATGAGCCTGTGTGCTCTGTCTAGAGGCAGGAAGGCCCGCGCCTGAAGTGTGCTCAACCTTGCGCCGATGAATTCGAGATTTTGAGAGGGGAGCAAAGTGGACTTTGTGAAGTTTATGACAAAGCCCAAGTGCTGGAGCAGAGTCACAGTGCGATGAGTGGCCTGAGTGGCCTCTTGGGAAGACTGGGCCTGGATGAGCCAGTCGTCCAGGTATGGAAACACAAAAAGGCCTTGAAGTCTTGAAGGAGCTATAGAAAAGGTGAAGTGACTCTGAACAAGCAACCTGTCAGTTCTGGTAGAAATATGAAAACAGAATTTTGCCATAAAAGACTACCAGTCCCAGAATGGACCAAGTTTCCAACAGCCATTACAGGAGCTGAAGTGGGGAAACGTGTGTTCAATCAGGAGGGCTATGAGGTAATCCCTAAGCACTCATCTCAAAGGGCAGGGCCTGATTCAGCACAGCTGCGCTGTATTAGGGAGGAGCACTCATCAAGGCAGAATAAGAATAGAGTTTGTTCTACAGATGACAAGCATCAGCTTCTCCATGACCATCTTCATGATCACCTTGGATATGCAGAGAAGGATCATCAGTTTCATCTGAAGAATCAGCAGAAGCAGAAGCCAAACCGGACGGATAGAGAAGGAAAGAAACCCTCTGGAAGGAAGAGGAGAAAAGCCTTTGAGAGGTCTAGAAGAGTCCAAGGCAGTACGTATACTGGGAGGTATTCCAAGGGCCAGCATAGACCATTGGACTGGGGAAAGCCAGAGGAATGGTGTTGCAGAACAAGGAATCACCAGAGGCTACCTGTGAGGGAGACGGCTGCACGTGGAAGGGACTCTAAGACCTATGCCAGAAGGTATGTGAAGAGAGATCCAGTGTCCAGGGATCAGGACTGGAAGGCTGGACATAGGAACTGGACTACATACTGGCCAGGCTATATAGAGAGGAACTATAGCAACAATGGAAGCTCAGGTATGAACATTGATCTATGCCCTAGCTATAACCTTGAAAGACAGCAGGGAAATAAGTGTTCTCCTGAAAGTGCTCCATTGAAAGATTCATCTGTGCCAATTCATGATAGTGACCCTATGCTTGTTGATGAAGGGGAAATAATAGCAGATCAAGATATTGTTTATATGGACTGCTCTCTATCCAAACTCCGTTGGTAACTTTCTGTGATAAAGCACAGCAGCCATCACAAAGAAAATATAAATTTGTTCTTTATTCCACTAAGAAAAGCTCCTGAAGCAGGATTTGACTCACACAGAAGAAAGCCAGCCTGCTAAAGGGTTTCAGCTGGATAACTGATAGCAATTGAGCTGCACCTAATTGCTTGTGAGCTAGGAGAGAATTACTTCTGGATCTGTGTGGAAAGTAATCAGAAGTTAACCTTACAAGAACAGTTTATTTATTTCTTTGTGACTTTTCGTTTGTTAGAGATATGCTAAGAAAACATTAGCTAATTGCCTGACAAGTTTGAAGGTTGTTTTCCTGATTTTGATTTTTGACTTTGTTTTACCAAGTTAAACACTGCAAGCAAGTAACCTAATTTATGTGCTACCAAGCATATCTGTGCTGGGAGAAATAACCCCATAAATAAAGAAGTATCTTATTGGCTTTAACACTTGTGCACAACTAAATTATTGTCAGCAGCTGTGTCTGGTGTGAATGAACTACATTACCCACAATACCTTGCAAAAATCATATAAATATATGCATTGTCAAGACTGTGAAGATTCTCACCCAGGCAGCCGTCTGACAAGTCTTAGGCCGCCACCACTGCTAGGCATTTGGTGAACACCTTGGGGGCGGAGGATAGGCCAAAGGGCAGTACTCTGTACTGGTAATGATTTCCTCCCACAACAAACCTGAGATATTGTCTGTGGTCTGGATGAATAAGGATGTGAGTATAGGCATCCTTCAGATCTAAGGAGCATAGCCAGTCTCCCTGCTGGAGGTAGGGCAGCAGGATTCCAAGAGTAAGCATCTTGAACTTTTCCCTTGCCAGGAACTTGTTGAGGTTTCGCAAGTCCAGGATGGGTCTGAGGCCTCCTGTTTGTTTTGGTATCAGAAAGTACCTGGAATAAAAGCCTTGACCCCTCAGGTGGTGGGGCACCGGTTCCACAGCCTGTTAACATAAGAACATAAGAACATAAGATATGCCATACTGGGTCAGACCAAGGTCCATCAAGCCCAGTATTCTGTTTCCAACAGTGGCCAATCTAGGTCGTACGTACCTAGCAGTTTCCCCAAGGGACACAGGTTCCACAATGCTTGTATTGGTTCAAGCATTGATATCCTGGGTCCCTTCTTAATAATGGTTTATGGACCTTTCCTCCAGGAACTTGTCCAAACCTTTTTTAAACCCAGCTACACTAACAGCCTTTACTACATCCTCCGGTAACAAATTCCAGAGTTTGATTACACGTTGAGTGAAAAAATATTTTCTCTTATTTGTCTTAAATAGTTTACCCTGTAGCTTCATTGCATGTCCCCTAGTCTTTCTATATTCTGATAAGGTAAACAATCGATCTACGTTTACCCGTTCCACTCCGTTCATTAATTTATAGACTTCTATCATATCTCCCCTCAGCCGTCTCTTTTCCAGGTTAAAGAGCCCCAACCTTTTTAGCCTTTCTTCATAGGAGTAGCCTTCCATCCCCTTTACCATTTTGGTGGCTCTTCTCTGAACCTTTTCTAAAATTGCTATATCCTTTTTAAGATACGGCGACCAGAATTGCACACAATATTCAAGGTGCGGTCTCACCATGGAACGATATAGAGGCATTATAATATCTTTTGTTTTATTTTCCATTCCTTTCCTTATCATACCTAGCATTCTATTTGCTCTCTTGGCCGCCGCTGCACACTGGGCCGAGGGTTTTAACATGGTATCCACAAGGACGCCTAAATCTTTTCTTGGGTGGTGGTTCCTAATGTGGAACCTTGCATCGTGTAACCATAGTTTGGGTTGTTCTTCCCTAGGTGCATAACCTTGCACTTCTCCACATTAAATTTCATCTGCCATTTTGATGCCCAGTCTTCCAATTTATCAAGATCCTCTTGCAATTTTCCACAATCCTCCTGGGTTTTAACAACTTTAAATAGTTTTGTGTCATCAGCAAATTTGATAACCTCACTCGTTATTCCACTTTCCAGGTCATTTATGAATATGTCAAAAAGCAGCGGACCCAGCACAGATCCCTGGGGTACACCACTATTCACCTTTCTCCATTGGGAAAATTGGCCATTTAGCCCTACCCTCTGCTTTCTATCTTTTAACCAGTTCCTGATCCACAGTAGTACACTGCCTCCTATCCCATGACTCTTTAGTTTTGCCAAAAGTCTCTCATGAGGGACCTTGTCAAAGGCTTTCTGAAAGTCCAGATACACAATATCAACCGACTCACCTTTGTCCACCTGTTTATTCACTTCTTCAAAAAAACATAACAGATTAGTAAGACAAGATCTTCCTTGTCTAAAGCCATGTTGGCTGTCTCCCATTAGGTCATGACTATCTATATGCTGAGTAATTTTATTCTTTATGATGGTTTCTACCATTTTTCCCGGTACTGATGTCAGGCTCACCGGTCTGTAGTTTCCCGGATCACCCCTCGAACCCTTTTTAAAAATTGGTGTTACATTGGCGATCCTCCAATCCTCAGGTATTAGAGATGATTTTAATGATAGTTCACAGATTACTGATAGCAGGTCTGCAATCTCAAATTTCAGTTCTTTCAACACCCTTGGATGTATACCATCCGGCCCAGGTGATTTGCTACTCTTCAGTTTATCTAATAGTTGTAGGACATCTTCCCGATGTATCGATATTTCCTTCAATTCTTCCACACCTTTAAATACCACTTCAGTCGTGGGTAACATCCCTACATCTTCCTCAGTAAAGACCGAAGCAAAGAATTCATTCAGTCTCTCCGCTATCGCCTTGTCGCCTCTTAGTGCTCCTTTAACCCCTTTATCATCTAATGGACCAACTGACTCTCTCACGGGTTTTTTTGCTACGAATGTACTTGAAAAGGTCTTTATTTCGCGTTTTTGCTTCCGCAGCAAGCTTCTTCTCAAATTCTCTCTTTGCCTGCCTTATCAATGCCTTGCATTTGACTTGCCAGTGCTTGTGCTGTTTCCAGGTTTCATCATTTGGCTCTTTTTTCCATTTCTTGAAAGATGCTTTTTTGGCAACAACAGCCTCTCTGACCTCAGCTTTAAACCATGCTGGCAATTTTTTGGACTTCCTTCCACTTTTCTTAAAGCGTGGAATACAGCTGGTCTGGGCTTCCAAGATAGTATTTTTCAACAACACCCAAGCTTGATGTACGTCTTTAACCTTTGCAACTGCTCCTTTTAGTTTTTTCTTAACTGTTTTCCTCATTCTATCATAGTCTCCCTTTCGAAAGTTAAGGGGTAGTACTGTGGATTTCCTTACTATCCCTCCTCCACTAATTAAATCAAAGGCGATCATGCTATGATCACTATTGCCAAGTGGCCCCAACACCCTTATCTCTTGCACTACATCTGGTGTTCCACTAAGGACTAGGTCTAATATTGCTTCCCCTCTGGTCGGTTCATGAACCAGCTGCTCCAAGAAGCAGTCATTTATTTCATCTAGGAACTTTATCTCCCTAGCATGTCCTGTTGTGACACTGACCCAGTTCCTGTTGTGACACTGACCCAGTTCCTGAAGAAGACTTGCTAACTCCTGAAGGAGTAAGTCCCTGTGCAGAGGGAGTCTTGGAGGCTCCCCTGGAAAGTAGGAGGGAGGTACCTGGTGAAAGTGTAGAAGATAGCCTTTTTGAACTATATGAAGCACCCAGGTATCTGATGTGATGGCTGACCACCTGTGGGCAAAGTGGACCAGCCGGCCTCCTGTGCTGAGAGAAACCAGCGGAGGGGAAGAGGCTATGCTGATGGAGTCAAAAACCCCTACCCTGCTAAGCAGGGGCCGGTGTTGTGGGCTTGGGGGCCTGCTGCCTACGGGACCCATTACCCCGTCCCTTAGCCTGCTGACCCTTTTGGGGAGCTGCTGAGGCCTGATAATGAGGGTATTGTTTATAGGCAGCCGCCTTCCTTGGGTAAAAGGGCTTTTTCCCCGAGCCCTTCTTCTTCTGAGAAGGGGCAGAGGTCTTTCTGGACAGCCTAGTCCTGGTCAGAGTCTCGGTCTCGATTTGTGCAGCCTTTTCAATCATGGGCTTGCCAAAGAGGTTTTCACCTCTGCAGGGGACATCGACCAACTTGTTCTGTACCCATGGCTCGAGGTCGGATGACTGAAGCCAAGCCTGTCGGCGGGCACTGATGCCGGCTTCGGCTACTCTAGCCGATGCTTCGAAGCCATCGTAGGCTGCTCGAGAGATAAACTTCGAGCACTCTCGAATACCAGTGGACAAGGCCTGGAACCTCTGCAAAGGTTCCTCGGAGAGACCAGCAGAGAACCCGGCAATTTCTTTTGCCAGGTCTCGGAGATACATGCCCATATAGAGCTGGTAGGTCTGGACTCTACAAGCAAGCATAGAGCCCTGGAAGCACTTCCTACCGAGGGCATCCAGGTTCCGGGCCTCCCGGCCGGGAGGCACCAAGGAGTGCATCTTCTGACTCTTGAGTCGATGCATGGCCGATTCCACCACCATGGAATGGTGTGGTAGTTGTGCCTTTTGGAACCCGGGGCTCTTGCGGACTCGATAAATGGAATCGACCCGCTTGCTTAACACCGGCGCCGACGCCGGGCTCTCCCATATGCGGAAGAGAAGTCGCTCCAGCATCGGAGGAACCGGTACAGTAAAGGCCTCCTTCGGGGGAGAGTTATACTGGAGGGCATCGAGTTCTTCGGCTCCAGGCTCCTCCTCGGGATCCGCGGGGAATGCCAAGGCCTTGGCCATATCCCGCACGAAGTCCGAGAACCGGGTGTCCTCCGGGGGTGACTGTCTCCGAGGTTCGGACTCGGGCGAGTCCGATGAGACGCACTGAGTCTGAAAAGTACCAGGTGACTCTTCGTCCTCCGTTTCCCAGGCTGACTCCTCGGAGGAGGAATCGAGTTGCTCCGGTCGGGCAGGCACCAATGCCCTCCGCCCCGACGCCGAGGGTGTCGGCGTCGACGACCTCGGTCCCGAACGGGAGGCCGAGGGAGACCGCGACCGAATATCGACTCGAGCTCGCATGGACTCGAAGATCGGCTCGGTCTCCGGGGTCGACTTGGACGTCGATGTCCCGGTGGCCGGGGCAGATGCACCAGCGAGGCCAGCGATCAATGCCCGCTGCTGGTCCATGAAGGCTGCCAAACTGCTCTCCAAGGCCGTCAACCTGAGTCCGAGCTCAGGAGACCCAGCAGCCCCCGACTCGGGCCCCGACGGCGTCGGGCCCGACGTCGGCTCCTTCGGAGGCGAGTCCATGAGGACTACAGTACTCACATGTCCAGGAGACTCCATCTTGAGACGAGGATGTTTCGAAGGCCTCTCCGACTCCGAGGACCCGAGACGGCTATCGGGGCTATGCGACTTGGCCCTCGAGGAACCAGGAGCGTCCACCGACAACGCCCTCGCGGGTTTTTTCTTCTTTTGATGTTCCCGGGCAGGAGACCCCCGCTCAGAGGAACTCCGACGATGCTCAGGACCGGAGTCCCGGGACATCGAAGCCTCTGACGAGGTCCGGGCCCGGCCGGACGCGGAGTCAGAGAAGATTCGTTCTCTTTGATGCTGCCGACTCCTCAACGCTTTTGAGGACATCTTGCCACACGGACCACAGATCATCGGGTCATGATCGGGTCCGAGGCAGCGGAGGCAGCAGTCGTGTGTGTCGGTAATAGACATAAGTTTCTTACACCGATCACACTTTTTAAACCCGCTGGCAGCCATCTGGGGAAAAAGGGCCCCTGCGAGGTTAAAAGACAGGGCTGCCAGTGAAAAAGAAAAAAATGGCGCAAACGCTTGTCACAAAGGACAAAAAAACGAAAAATAAAGAACGGACCCAATACCGGTGTAGCGGGTCCGGGCGGGAAAAGGATCCGGCGTCAAACCGAGAAAAGAATAATAAATAAAAACAACTTTTTCTGCGGCGATCACAGTCAGCGTCTGTAGGGCTCCGCGGAAAAAAGAAAACTGAGCAAGATGGCACCCTTAGGCGGGAAGGGGACCGCGCATGCGCGCTGCAATTCCCAAAGGCTTTCTTTGAAAGCTGGGGAAATTGCTCCACGAGGGCTCCGTCGGCGCCGACGTCACCCATATGTGAGGACTGACTTCCTGCTTGGTCCTGGAGAAAGCCTTTGACAAGGTCCCTCAGAGACTTTTGGCAAAACTAAAGAGTCATGGGATAGGAGGCAGTGTACTATTGTGGATCGGGAACTGGTTAAAAGATAGAAAGCAGAGGGTAGGACTAAATGGCCAATTTTCCCAATGGAAAAAAGTGAATAGTGGAGTACCCCAGGGATCTGTACTGGGTCCGTTGCTGTTTGACATATTCATAAATGACCTGGAAAAGGGAATAACTAGTGAGGTTATCAAATCTGCAGATGACACAAAACTGTTTAAAGTTGTTAAAACCCAAGGGGATTGTGGAAAACTGCAGGAGGATCTGGATAAATTGGAAGACTGGGCATCCAAATGGCAGATGAAATTTAATGTGGACAAGTGCAAAGTTATGCACCTAGGAAAGAACAACCCACACTATGGTTACATGATGCAAGGTTCCACATTGGGAACCACCAGCCAGGAAAAAGATTTAGGCGTCATCGTGGATAACATGTTAAAACCCTCCGCCCAGTGTGCAGCGGCGACCAAGAAAGCAAATAGAATGCTAGGTATCATAAGGAAAGGAATGGAAAATAAAACAAAGGATATTATAATGCCTCTGTATTGTTCCATGGTACGACCGCACCTTGAATATTGTGTGCAATTCTGGTCGCCGTATCTTAAAAAGGATTATAGCATTTGTGATGGAGATGGTCCCTCTGACCCCTTAGAGAGAGATAAAACACAGGATCCAGCTTTAGGCTGGGAAAGAAAACAAGTGCACATGGCTCCTGGTTTCCCAGGCAACCATAAACAGAGCAGGTCAGAAGAAGGGAAAACACGCCCCTGCTGTAGTTCAGTGTAGCAGTCACGAGTTAAGCCAGAACACCTGTTGGTGTGAGGAGCCAGGGTAAACCCAGGAAACCAGAGATTTAAGGGAGGCTCATTAGGAGGAGGGAGGACACAGCTGGTGAGGACACAGCTAGGAAGGACACAGCTGGGAGGAACACGGCGGGGAGGAGCACAGCCGGTAGCTCAGAGGAGAGCTCAGCCAAGAGCAGCATGGCTGAGAACACAGCTCTTAGAACCGTCACGAGAAACAGAGGATTGCCTTAGGAATGAAGACTCAGAGGAATCTATGGTAGTTGAGGATTCTCTGACCTTTGATTCAGAAGAGGAAGTCAGCAGAGGAAACAAGCAGAGAGTTGGTGCAAAGGAGCCAGGTACAAGTAATCCGGGTTTGGTGCTGGGAGTAAAAGGCAACCAAAAGGGAAACGTACTGGGAAGGCAGACTTGTATGCACAGAGAAACTCCAAGGCTTATGTTTGCAGCTGATCCTAGAGGACGAAAGGAAACTCTCATAAGGAAACCAAGAGGTAGGATAAGTGACCGGTATAAACGGGAAGCTGTTTTTAAGTGCTCTGATATTAGCCCAGAAGGGTGGGGCTCCACATGCTGGGAATACTGTGGCAATTCACAACCGTGTATATCAAAAGGCTGTGAGGAAAAATGCAATGCTGAAAAGATAGACGTGTGTTTGGAAACACCCTGTAGCAACTTGCAAACATTTCCAGGTGGGGTTCAGATTGAACCAATGGACACTGAACCACCTTTAGAAGGTCAGCCTAGTGAACCAATGGATTGTACGATATCTGTATCTGAAAAGATAAGTCCTGTGAAATAGAATTAAGCTGTGCAGAGAAAGAGAGAGTGCTGCAGGTAGCAGCTGACAAGAAAAGCACAAAAGGGTTTTGAAATAGAAAAGTGTTTTTCATTTGGATTACAGAGATGCTGAGATAAGAAGCTTAAATTTCTTTTTATATATGTTAGTGCCAGAAGTGTATGGCCAATGTTCCTTTTGTTCTGCATGTGAAACCACTTGGGAAGGGGAATTAAAAATCCTGTTTTGCCTGAAACCCTCGAGTCCACAACTCTCTTTATTTGGGATAGTGAAAAACTTTAACTCCCAGAAGGCAGTGCTTTCCCCAAGCACCAGTAACTTCCTGAATAGAGACTCAGGCCGTCCATCTCCACAAGCTCAAGCTGTGGAGGTAACAGCGACGCGACACGTTATTAGAAAAGGTACAGAGAAGAGCCACCAAAATGGTAAAGAGGATGGAAGGCTACTCCTATGAAGAGAGGCTACAAAGGTTAGGGCTCTTCAACCTGGAAAAGAGACAGCTGAGGGGAGATATGATAGAGGTCTATAAATTAATGAATGGAGTGGAACAGGTAAACATAGATCAATTGTTTACGCTATCAGAATATAGAAAGACTGAGGGACATGTAATAAAGCTACAGAGTAAACTATTTAAGACAAATAAGAGAAAATATTTTTTCACTCAACGTGTAATCAAACTCTGGAATTTGTTACTGGAGGATGTAGTAAAGGCTGTTAGTGTAGCTGGGTTTAAAAAAGGTTTGGACAAGTTCCTGGAGGAAATGTCTATAAACCATTATTAAAAAGGGACCCAGGATATCAATGCTTGACCCAATACAAGCATTGTGGAACCTGTGTCTCTTGGGGATACTGCTAGATACGTATGACCTAGATTGGCCACTGTTGGAAACAGGATACTGGGCTTGATGGACCTTGGTCTGACCCAGTATGGCATATCTTATGTTCTTATGAGGTTTTTGGAAATCTGGGCACTCTGGTACTCAGTATATGGTATCAAATCTCTTGCTAACAGGAGTATCCATGAGTGGGGTTTCCCACATGCGGAGCATAAGGTCCTGAAGGATCCGATGCACTGGTAAGGTAGCAGCCTCTTTGGGCATTGGAGGGTAATGGAGTATCTCCAATTCCTTGGCCCTCAGTTCCTTTTCTGAGGTTACCATGGTGGAGAGCCCTGCTGCCATGTCATGGATGAAGTCTTGAAAGGACATATTCTCTGGTGGGTTCCGACGCCATTCCTGAGATGTCAAAAGGTCTGAAGGAATGTCAGGAAGTTCCCAGGAATCAAGTGAACCCACATCAGATTCTGAAGAACTTGAATCAGAGTCCAGCAAGAAATCAAAGTATCGGCGATCATGGGTTTGATCTTGATGCTTTGTAGAAGTTGACAGTTGATGCAGATACCGATACTCTGAGGTATCAGAACCGAGTGGCATGGAAGCCTGTCTGCTGGATACCGGGGGCATCAACCAGTTCCAACTGAGGAATCGGCCTCAGGTGCTCCGACGATGTCGGCTCAAGGGTCAGAATCAGGGTCGATATGGTGCTTAGTTGTAACTCCGAAATCTGTCATGCTGAGCAAATGACCACGAGGAACACCATTTTCAAGGTAACACACTGCAGTGAGGCCCCTGATAACAGCTCAAAAGGAGCTGCCACCAGTTCTTACAGCACCAGATTGTAAGGGGGGCACCACCAGGTGTACCGGCAGCCAGATCTCCTTCGCTGCTCACAAAAACCAGACCACATCTGGATGGGTCACCAGGGTCTGGCCCCGAATTCGCCCTCTGTAACAGAGAAGGCCGCTACCTGCACTTTCAGAGAAATGAGTGCCAAGCCATCTGTAGGAATAAGAGAATCTCTGAGATATCTGCTGCAAAGGTTGAATGCTCTTCTGACTCCACCCACTCTCAAATATTCGCTAGATGCATATATAGGCCATCTTAGTGGACTTCTTCCTGGCTTGTAGGAGGGTGGCGATGACTGAGGCCAAATATCCTTTATGCCTCAATCGGGGTCTCTCTAGGGCCATGCCATAAGCGAGAATCGATCCACTTGCAGCAGCCGTACTGGACCCTTCATTAATAGATTGCTCCAGTAGGGAAGCCACCATAGCTCGTCCGCCAGGAGCAATACTAGGTTTGCGGGACCAATGTGGGGCTATCAGAATTACATGTCCCTGGTGTACTTCTATGCGCTGCAAGAGCCGACCGATCAGTGGTCCAGACAGAAACATGAATAGGAGACCATTTCTCGGCCACTGTTGTGCTAGGGCATCAAATCCTTCAGACATGTACTTCCTGCACCAGCTGAAGAACCTGGCCACAATGGTGCTGGCAAATGATGCCATCAGATCCATGAGAGACGTGTCCCAATGCCTTGTGATACTGTGAAACCCAGTCTCATTCAGCTCCCATTTGCCTGAATCCAAGTAGTGACGTCTGAGAAAATCGGCTTGTATATTCTCCTTGCTGGCGACATGTGCTGCTGAAAGAGTGGTGAGCCACTGCTCCGTCCACAGGAGTAGAGGCTGAGTTCCCTCCACTAGGACTGCGCTCCCTGTGCCTCCTTGGCAGTTGATATAAGCCACCGTGGTTGCATTGTCCGAATATACTTGCACTTCTTTTCACTAGATCAGTGGCCAGAAGTACTGGAGGGCCAGAAACACTGCCCTCAACTCTAGCCTATTGATGGGCCAAGCTCTCTCCTCCAGGGACCACTGCCCCTGCCTCACCTGTAATTGACAATGTGCTCCCAGTCCTCTGAGGCTGGCCTCTATCGTCACCAGAACCCAATCCTGCGGCTCCGGAGACGCCCCCACCACCAAATTTTCTCTCTGTAGCCACCAATCCAGACTTTCCCAAACTGAGTCCAGATAAAACAGCTTGTGCGACAATGGTTGTCTCTGCAGAGACTAACACGCCAGCAGCGCTTGCTGGAGGGGCCGCATGTGAGTTCGTGCCCAGGGCATCAATTCCAATGCTATCAACTTGGATCCTAACAGTTACAGATAACACCATGCTGTTGGTTCTTTCATAGCCAGAAACTGGCAAATCTGATGCTGGATCTGTGTTATCCTGTCCTCTGGAAGCAAGACGAGACCAAATTCTGCATCGAAACTCATCCCCAAGTACACCAACTGCTGGACATGTTGCAACTAACTTGGCCAGATTGGCCACCTATCCTGGGTTCAGAAGGAACTGCACACTCATTGGGTAGCCAGCTGTGCCTCCTGTTCTGTCTTTGCTTGACTCAACCAGTCATCGCAGTACAGCTGGATCATGATGTCCTCCTTTCATAGGGAAGCTGCCACTACCAACATCACTTTGTGAAGGTGCATGGAGGTATGGCCAGCCCAAAAGTCTGATGTGCAAGCTCTGTGGAATGAAAGGCCAAGCGATTGTTCCTGTCAACTTGCACCGCCAGTGAAAGATAGGCCCTTTGAAAACTAACCAATATCGACCCCCCCCCCCCGAGACTTGAACTCAGCTTGGCTCGTACATACAAACGGTGGATTGCACCAAAAGGCAACCACTACCGCCCCTCAGACAATGATAGAATCGCCCCAAGCAAGAGCTCCTGCTCTGAGGACATCCATCTTCGGTATTCAATAAAGTTATTACATTGATGCCCTTGACTACATAAACAGCCTGTACATCAGAAATGTCATTTAGATTAGGATAGAACAGATGTTCCCACTGAAAACCCCAGGAAACAAAAAAACCACCCAAAATAAAGCAAAATAACAGCTAAATACCTTTTCGAAGGCGACTGAGAGACGCACCCCTCTTGAGGCCCGCTTCAGGGACGTCCCCATTCAGCTTCAATCATCATTTTAATCACTCTATGCACTGGGTAGCACCTCTGGCCACCCTTGAACCCCTGCAGGAGGGGATCCTCCAATGGTTCCTCCACCAAAGTCGTGGGCTAGGCGATATTTAAGCCACCAGGGAGTGCTTGATAAGCCCTGCTAATTTACCCTTATGAATAACCCTGAATACATTAGGGTCCTCCCCCATGGGGAACTCATCTTCTTCCGGGCTAGCAAAGACACCCCAGAGGTCTGAGGGACCCTCCCCGGCATCCTCTGAAATCTGGGAGTCGGGAGATTCCGATGTCCCCCACAGATTCAGTTCAGTCTTATCTTACTTCCCTGGAGGCTCCTGACTAGGCAGAGGAGACTCTTGTAGTGTTTCAGTCGGCATAATGGAAGAAAGAGTAGGCAAAGCAGGGCCTGAACCTGTTGTCTCTTTAACCTATAGTCCTTATGAAATAATAAACTAAAATTTGCTGAGAAAACCGGGTCTTCTGCTCACTAGCTGGCAAAGACGCTGTCTGTGATGCTGAACTGTGGTTTGATCACAGTTTTTTATTTATTTTATTTATTTAAAAGGATTTATATACCGCTTTGTCCTGAAATCAAAGCGGTTTACACTTCAAACAATCAAAAAATCTGTATCAGTAGGGGTAGGCATGCAGTGTTAACATGGAGTGGAGGTGATGATTTCTTGGTGTGCTATTTACAGGATGAGCTATGTACATGTGGTTATATACAGGGAGGGTAGGGGGTACATTGGGGGTCTTTCAAACAATAACTTAATATTAACTTATACATTGGGGGTCTTTCAAACTATCACTTTAAAATTGACATCTTTGTATAAGTTAATATTAACAATAACAATAGCTTCTACAAAGAACTTTCAATTGTAAACATTAACATCATGTTTTAACAATTTAAACATGTTAGTGACTTCATGCTCCTTTTACTAGGAGTGTTCAATTGTAAATTGTGATATTGCATTCCAAACATAGACAGTCTTGTAACTTCCCATATTAAGATTGAGATTGGTGTGATTGTTGGTCTTCGTTATAATGTTCAATGAATAAGGTAGTCTTGAGTAACTTACGGAAGTCTTTTAAATCAGTTGTGGATCGTGGCTTCTCTGGGAGTGCATTCCAGATAGCAGGGGCAGCTGGTGAGAAAGCTCGCATGGATGTGGATTTATTGGTATTTGTAAATAATCTAGGAGTTGGTATTGTGTTTTTAGTGCTGTTTCTGTCCGGTCTTTCTTTTGTTTTGGTTCCTATGAGCTCTTGAAGTATATCTGCTGACATGTTGTTTTTGATCTTGAAGATTGTGAGTGCTGATTTATATTTTGCTCTTGAGGAGATTGGTAGCCAATGCAGATCTTGTAGTATGGGAGTTATATGGTCTTGTAGTGACGCGCCAGCAATGATGTGGGCAGCGGTGTTTTGGACTATTTGAAGGGGATGGGTGGATTGTTTGGGTAGGCCTTGGAAGAGGAGATTACAATAGTCCAGCACAGGTGTGATAATTGCCTGGCATACTGTACGAAAGTGTTCCTTGCTGAGTAGAGGTTTTAGTCTTCGGAGCATTGCTAGTTTGAAGAAGGCTGTTTTGGATGTTTTGTTAATGTGTGCCTGAAGAGTAAATTGTTTGTCTAGTATCACTCCAAGATATCGAACTTCCTCTTTTACAGTGATTGGTGTATTTGAGATATTGATGGTTGTAGGAGGAGTGTATGTGGAATCCCTTGTGATGATGATTGCTTCAGTTTTTTTATGTTGATTTTTAAATTGTTGTAATTCAGCCATGTCGTCGTTTCGTGAATGCATGTTGATATGTCTGTGTAGTCTGGGGCATCCAGGTGGATTGGAGTATACGCCATGATATTGTCGGCATATATGGCATATTGAATCTTGTATTTATTAAATATTTTGCAAATAAGTTGGATATACAGGGTGGCCCAAAAAAAGTGAGAACATCTCGTAGCATCTAAGTTATTTAAAAATTCAAAAAGACAGATGTAAACGATTGACAAATTTAAAAAAAAAGAAGATGGCGACCGGAAATTGTCGAAATAAAGACGTTATATAGCTAAAAAAAGGTAAATAAGTAAACTATTTAGGCTTTTAATTTACGAGATGTTTTCACTTTTTTTGGGCCACCCTGTATATGTTGAAGAGGAGTGCAGATAATGAGGAGCCTTGGGGAACTCCTTGTGTTGTGTGGCAAGGTGCTGATGTGAGGTTATCAGATGTTACTTTTTGTTGTCTGTCTTCGAGGTATGATTGGAGGCCAATTTCCATTAGTCGTTTCAGAAGGATGTGATGAGAAACTGCATCGAATGCGGACGATATGTTGATAAAGATAAGTAGGAAGCCTTTTCTTTATCTTGTCTATTCTCTTTAGTATGTTATCAAATAGATGAATGAGAAGTGTCTCAACGCCATGGTTTGGACGGAATCCATGCTGGTGAGGGTCCAGTGGGGCGTGTTGATCAATATGATCTTGAAGCTGTCTCTGTACGATTTTTTTGATTATATATTTTTGCTAGGAATGGAAGGCTTGATATTGGGCGGTAGTTTGCTGAGTCGGTGTTAGGGTCAGTGTTGATAGTTGATGTGGTTTTACGAATACGGCATATAGTAGATTGTTTGAGTGCTTTGGGCATGTAGCCCTGGTTGAGAGAGATGCTTACTATTTTTTGAATATATGTGCTTAGATCTTCTTTAGTGGATTTAATCCACGTCACCGGGCAGGAATCCAATGGAGAAGTGGTGGTGTTTAAAGCTGTGACGGTTTGAGCTATTTGTTTTGATGTTGGAATGCTGAAGTTCTTCCATTGCGTGGTGATATTACAGTCAGTATCTGTAGTTGGTGTGCCCATAGGAGGGATGCTCGTAGGTGGTGTGCTGTGATTGCTGATTTTCTAATAGCTAAGAATAACCACAAAGGTTTGAGGCTGGATCTTGCTTTCATCCTTCGTGGTTGGGTCATTTGTAAGGTTGCGTACAATGTTGAAGAGCTCTTTAGGCTTGTTGCAGGCTTTTAGAACAAGGTTTGTATGGTATTCTTGTTTGTTTGTTAATTATATTATTATATTCTTTTTGCTTCTCCTGATATTGTCTCAATGTAGTTTCAGATGTGTTACGTCTCCAGCGGCGTTCGAGTTGTCGTAGTTTCCTTTTGGACTTTTTTTTTTGCCTTTGATTTCATAGCCTTTTCCTTACCCAAGGAAATGGTGGTTGAATCTAACATGGCTGTGTTTCCCGCCAAAACTGCGGGGACTTTGGCTCTGTCAGATCAGAACCTGGCTTCTCCCCTGAGCACTTCCTGCCCCCCCAAGGCCAATCCATGCTCCAGGGCTCTTCCCTGCTTTAAACAAATGCATTGAAGCTGTTGGCTGACAAACCACGGTTTCCCTCACTGCTGATGCAAAAAGAGAAAGCCACGCTCATGTACTGTTCTCCAAGGACCCCCTGTCAAACTGAAAACAGAAAAAAAATTAGTTAGCTGATCTGAAGCAAGAAATATTGGCTGTAAGCAGAGATCTGCAGTAAACCCGGCTCAGAAGTAAAATTCAAGCCTCTTTTATTATCAAAAGTGACAGCCTCCTTAAAAAGGTAAAACCCAGATCTCTAACTCAGAGCTGTGGGAAGCACAGCCAGGGGAGAAAGGCACCTGGACCACCAGGCATCTAACCCCTTGGGGCTCAGCAGACCCACCACATGATCCTGATGGCAGAGGCCTACTTCGGCCTTGTCAACCCTCTCACTCAACCATTTCTGACTTAGAATATGGAAGCCCAGCAATTTGAAAGGAAAAACTCTGATCTACTACTACTACTACTACTACTACTATTTAGCATTTCTAAAGCGCCACACACGCAGCGCTGTACAACTAACTTACAAGAGGTAGTCAACATACAAGAGACAGTCCCTGCTCATCAGAGTCATGCTCATCGGAGCTTACAATCTAGTTAGAAAAGTACATTAGTTAAAAACAGTACAGAGCATTAGTCGGTTCTACGCAAGGTATGTTGTAGTACAGTTTGGTCTGTAGTTGGTCATAAACGTTGACGGGGGTAAGGGTGAGATGAGGAAGGAGTCAGGATATGAATGCAACGGTGAAGAGGTGGGTCTTCAGCCTGGACTTGAAGAGGGCCAGGGAGGGTGCCTGGCGCACAGACACAGGTAGCCTGTTCTAGGCGTGAGGTGCAGCAAGGTGAAAAGAGCGCAGTCGGGAGTTCGCGGTGCGGAAGAAAGGCATTGATAGGAGTAATTTGTTAGTGGAGCGCAAATTTTGAGAGGGGACGTAGGGAGAGATAAGAGATAAGAGGTATTGAGGGGCCATAGATTGAATGCATTTATAGGTCAGCAGGAGAAGCTTGAATTGGATGCGGAACTGGACAGGGAGCCAGTGAAGTGACTTGAGAAGAGGAGTAATATGGGCATGGCGAGGCTGGCAGAAGATGAGTCGAGCAGCGTGATTTTGTATAGAATGAAGGGGAAGGAGGTGGCTCACAGGAAGACCAGCAAGGAGTAGGTTGCAGTAATCGAGGCGAGAGGAGATTAAGGAGTGGATAAGCATTTTGGTAGTGTTCAGAGAGGAAGGGGCGGATTTTGCTGATGTTGTAGAGAAAGAAGCGGCAGGTCTTAGCTACAAGCTGGATATGAGCGGAGAAGGAGAGAGAGGTGTCAAAGATAACCCCTAGATTGCGTGTCGAGGGAACAGGAAGGATAGTAGATCCATCCACATGGATTGAAAGAGGGGGAAGTGGGGGGAGGAGTTAGGTGGAAAGACAAGGAGTTCAGTCTTGGCCATGTTCAGTTTCAGTCGTCGATGAGACATCCAGGCAGCGATGTCCGAAAGACAGGCAGAGATCTTGGACTGGGTTGCCGGAGAAATATTAGGTGTAGAGAGGTAAATTTGTGGGTCATCAGCATAGAGATGGTACTGATCTCTGTGGATGAAAGATGTGGATAGTCCAGCCAGGCCAGGGGTGGGGGGAAGGGATCTGGACCTCCAGGTATTTAACCCCTTGGGGCCAACAGACCTATCAAAGGATCCTGGTGTTAGACAGACCTCCTGCAGCTCGGTCAGTCCTTTCACTCAACAGTTCTGAGTGAGAATAGCCCAGCTTAAAGCTAGAAGACTTCTGTCTCCTTTCTTAGCCTTTTCTGCCCAATAAGTCCCAATGCTCCTAACTCAACTTGCGGGAGTATCGCTCAGTAAACTTCCCTAACCCTAGGGATGCATCTTCAGCTGCTGAGAACTGAGGATACTGGATCCTGGAGCTGAAGAGGGAGCTCATGTGGGAGATCAGAATTCAGACATCCTCAGTTCTCAGCTGCTGAAGGTGGGGGAGAACCATTCGTCGAGACCGGACTAGAGGGATGATATGGAAGCATTGATTTTCTCCTTGTCTGTCTTTTTCACTGTTCATATTTTGCATCCAAATGATATTATTGAAAATACCATGGGTGAACAAGTCAAATCTTTGTATGCAAATCTCTGCACTTAAAAATCTTATCCTGGTCCTTCATAGCCATTCTGCCAAGAACAATTCATCGTTGGATTTCTTGACTGCTTGTCATTTCGTTATACTGATCCAATTTAGACCCGGATAGTCAATGCCAGGGTCATATCTGGCCTCTGGCATTGAATATCTGATTTGCCAGAGTAGCGTTTTAGTGCTATTCAGCTGCTGCCTGGTAGTACCTACTACTACTTATCATTTGTATAGCGCTACAAGGCGTACACAGCGCTCTACGTATAGATGTAAGAGATAGCCCCTGCTCAACAGAGCTTACAATCTAATCAAGACAAACATCACAAAACCCGGGACTAGAATAAGGTAAGATACACATAAATGGTGAACAAGAGAGTGAGGGGTATTAGGATCCAAAAGCAGCCTTGAAGAGGTGAGTTTTTAACCCAGATTTGAATAGAGCTAGAGAAGGAGTCCGATGTACTGACTTAAATATGTCAATAAAGTTAGCTCAACCTTTTGTGCGCCCAACCTTAGCAGGTTTACATCAATTGGCCAGTGGCTGAATATCACTACTGACCGGTTAACGCGAGCACCACCCTAGAATGCTCTGATGCTACTTGGTTAGCATTGGGATGTGCAATGGTGTTAGGAGTGCTGTTGAATATCCCGCTCACTTGGATAAATGTGATCAACATGTTTGATAACCATGTAAATCATTTGTAATATGCCCCCAGTGTTCCGTAATCTTGATGTTTCAAGTTGTCTTCACTTTCAGCCAGCAACATGGTATCAGCAGCATCTTTGAAAACTTGACTGTTTAGAAAATATTTTGGTACTGATGCTTAATTTTATTTCTGATTGTCATTGTTTTTATAATTCTGTTATTGTCCTTATGTTTTTTTGTGTATTTTTTGATGTATAATGTAATCCGCTCTGTACTACTGGTTGGGCGGGATATAAAAGATGAAATTAAATTAAATAGCAAATGTTGTTGATGAGTCTTCCATCAATCTTCACACCTCAGTTTACAAATGCCTTGTTTAAACATGGAGTGGAGGAGTAGCCTAATGGTTAGAGAGCAGTGGCTGGGTAACCAAGAGGCCAGCGTTCCATTTCCACTGACACTCCTTGTGGCCTTGGGCAAGTCACCTAACCCTCCATTGCCTCGGAAGAAAGGCCTGGCAATCTACTTCTGGACACACCTTGCCAAGGAAACCCAGGAGCTGCTGGGTTGCCAGGAGTTAGCATTGATGCGATGGCATACATTGCATTTGCATTGTTTAAACATGGCAGATAAAACCATATGGCCAGTTCTGCCTGCCGATCCATAAGAACCAATAAGCTCTACAATCCCTTCCTCTTCCTCAGAGATCCTCTGTGCTTGTCCCAGGCTTTCTTGAATCCAGATGCCGTTCTCCTCTCTACCACCTCCACAGCGGCTATTCCACTCTTGGAAATATTTCATTAGATTATTTTCGAGTCTATCCCCTTTAACCTTCATCCTATGCCCCCATATTTCAGAACTTCCTTTCAAGTAAAATAATAAAAAGATGTTTCAGTACTTTACATTAATTCCTCATCTTTTACTCAGACATACAATTCAGCATAACATATTTTGCAACAAAAATCAAGTTCCCCTGGCTTAACAGAGCCAACTGGTTTCAACTTTACCCTCATACATACAGCCTGGTTCCCAAATGCTGCAATTTTATACATACCAGAAGCATGTACTGAAGTAGGATTGAAGAATTCTGTGGCTACAAACTCTCTGCACGGAATATGGTGTTTGCACCTGGTGATGAATAGCTTGATAATTTGCTAGCAGAGGTTTGTTCAGTTTTGCTCTGCTTAATAAATGGGGTCCGAACCATGCCTCTGTCTCTTCCTTCTTATTGGGGTACTGTGAATGCTTGTCACCAGCAATCCCAGGAGCAGAAAACTGATGCAGGAATAGAATCAGGGGCACACAGTACTTAGCACCCGAGGCATCGGGCTGACCTATATTTTAGTATCAATGTGACTATTTCTTCTATAGATGAGATGCAATAGAAATGTCTTTAGAGCAAGGTTAGACTGGATTTGGATTCTGAAGGCTGACAAGTCATTCAGGAATAGAAATGATTAGAAGCAGAGAGAATATAATTCCAGGCTGCTTGCTAAGAACAGCCACCTACGACACATGATTAATAGCATCCTGGTGTGACAATTATGAGACTGAGAAGGAAGTGTGTGGGAAGAATATGAAAAACAATTTGCATAATGAGGAACAAGTCTAAAGGCTGGATAGTCGTCAATGAACAGCAGGTTGGAAAGTAAAGGAGGGATTCACTGGCAAAAGACAAGGACATTTCTGAAATTAATAGTAACAATGTTAATAGCATTTGATATTCCGCCTACATGAGCAATATCAAGGCAGTTTACAATATTCTAAAAATAACACAAAACAAAAACAAAGAATGGAGTCAAAACATAGAACGAACAAAACTGGGAATAGAGCCTGTAATTCCCCCTGCCTATGAGACCAAGGTGAGGGCTATTGGGTACTACCTTGCCCTAACTTCAAATTCACCGCAAAAGCCCAGCCAAAAAGTCAGTCTTAAGTCCTGCCTTGCACCTTATGTATGAAGACTCCAGTCTGAGGTTCCAAGGGAAAGAGCCATGCAAAAGAAACATTGAATGGTGGGTTGTTTCCAGCCTGGCTCTCGAAGGAGGAGTCCAGAGCAAGAAAAATAAGAAGATAAAATTCCCCAGATGCTATCAATCACCACACATAGAGTAGAAGAAGAGGTGGGGAGTTTGAGCCCTGATGAAGGCTTTTTAGGAAAAATGTGGCGAAGTTGAGCTTTTTCTGACTGTTACAATATTGGCTTCTGGTTTGCCTCCACTCTATGTCTGGAAGGGGGAAGGCCACTCATGAAGTTAAGTTACAGTAATCTTAGTGCACAAGGAGGAGTATAAGAAGTGAGCAGTTGTAAATATTGGTGATGCCAAATGAATAGCTCAAGGAGTAGAATTCAGATCTTACTCCTATATCCTCATTCCTATATATAACAAGCCTATATCCTCATATTCCTAGACATAACTTCAGCATTCTATACCATAAATCATAACATCCTAATCAACCGCCTAAAACACCTCAGAATAGGAGGCATCATAATAAGATGGTTTGAGGACTACCTCTCCAACTGCACTCAACAGGTGAACTTCAACAACACTTTCTCCAAACAATTCAACCAGACACAAGGTGTCCTACAGGGATCAGCATTATCCACCCTACTGTTCAATATCTATCTTCAGCCTATCTGTAAAATTATCAGAACGCACAGTGTAGAGTACAGGATATATGCGGATGGCATCATGTTATTCACAACATTTGATACAACAAACCCTAACTACGAGAAAATCATCAATTGCTTCAATGACGTCTCACATTGGCTCAACACAGTTAACCTCTCAGTCAACCTAAAAAAGACAGAAGTGCTAATCATCACCAGGAACAAAACGTTTGACCCACCTCAACAACTACAAGTAAATACCTCACTCAAAGTAAAAAAAGGAAATAAAATACCTGGGGATTTTCTTAGACCAAAACCTCAACATGACCAAACATATTAACATGACAACACAAACCATATACAACAAAACCTGAATGATACAGTACTTAAGACCCCTCTTCTCACCAGATGACTTCCACACTATAGCACAAGCACTGATATGACCTCACTTTGACTTCAGCAACATCCTCCTCCAAGGCCTACCCAAACAAATACTGAAACCTCTACAACTGGCACAGAACACGGTAGCATGCACAATAATGAAAGCTGCCAAATCTGAACATATAACACCTATACTATACCGCCTGCATTGGCTCCTGGTGATACAAAGGATCAAATTCAAGGCAGTACTTTCAAAACAATAAATAATATAGCTCCAACATTCCTTAACACACTTATAAAGATGCAACAAGACACAAGAACAAGAGATAACCAAAAGAACATACTAATCACACCGAAGAGATTCAGAAACGCAATCCAAGCAACAACAAGGCTTTCTCATTCTTCGCCCCAACCCTATGGAATAATCTGCCCAATAATCTAAGGGAAATAAAAGACTCAACACTGTTCAGAAAACAACTCAAGACAATCCAGTTTATAGACTACTACCAACATGAACAACCCTCCATTGACCACATAAGCACACAAGATCAAACCACTGATAGCATCCCCCACTCACATGCAGTCACATCCAGATAGAAAACGCCTCAAATCCTTAACATAACAGCCATCGCCCATTTATAATCAATGTACACAACTCCCATATATCACTGTATCTCAGCCAGCACATGGTGTAACATTGTCATAATGCCACTCAACATTGTACATAGTTCTAGTTAAAGTGTTTCTTGAAATTGCGTATAGTTCTAGTTAAATGTTTTTTTGTAAATCTATAAACTGTAATCTGCCCAGAGCAGTATTTGAAACCTGTTCCATGTAAAACCGCCTTGATTGCCTGGATAAAGCGATACATATAATAAATAAATACAATCTTAAAGTGGATGCTGTAACAGACTGGCAATATAGAGGAGATTTTAGAAAGGACATCCAAGTTAAATTGGAGACATCCAAGGCAGAAAAATGCCAGGGACATCTCTGTCTCCAGCTGATTTCAGAAACATAGTGTGGCGGTCGCGCCCCTACCAGGCGGTTGCCTAGTAGGGACGGGAAGCCATCTTGAATTCCTCTTTACCAAGGATTGTAGTTGTGTATAGAGATAAATGAACCAAGTGGTTGTTTAAAAGCACACAGGAATTTTATTAGCTTCCGTGGCAAGTGGGTAACAAATCTTTAAAGCAGTTGTACACTCAAGTCAAAGAAAATAAAGGATAATCTTCTCCCATTAAAGCAAAGCTTACAACCAGTGTTGTAGTAGAATTATTTACACAGGCTTTCTTTTCTTTTCCCTTTATGATGCTTCTCAATTCCGTAATCATAAAGCACATGTATTTACAATTCCTAACTTCTCACTGCTCTCAGGCTTTCCTTACTTAGCCACAATGCACATATCACAGTCCATCTCAGAACAAGCTGAAGTCAGGTCACTTTCTTTACCTTCTACCTCCATGCTTTCTGCTGAGCTGTATTTTGGCAAAGTTTGAAAACGCTCAGGCACTTTATGCTTAATGTCCTTTAACAGGTTAAACAGCCTATTCCACTGAATGGCCCCTTCTCCTCTAGGTAGGACTTCAACGGGCTTCTCCTGTTCAGTTTCTCCTGAAAACCCCTTCTTCCTAATCCGGGTTTTCTCAGGCCTAAACCTCTCTTCAGAGTCAGAGCAAGAAACACAGGGTTTTGGGTTTACTGCTTTCTTTCTCCTACCTTGGAGTCTTGTTGCAGCACCTTCCTGGCTGAGGCTTCTGTGGCTTGTGACTTTCTCTGCCTCTGAGCTAGACAGGGAATCAGGGTAAGATCTCCACTTCCCTTCCTGGGGCTTCTGTTGCCTGCAGACAGACCCTTCATCAGAGGAGTCTAAGCACTCTTGCCTTAGCCTTCTCAAAGCCAACCTTTTCTCTCTCTCCCTCTTGCCAGTCTGTTTGGTCCTCTGCCTGGAACCTTCTCTGTAGCTTCCTTGGCTGCAGTGCTGGCTGCTCTTGTCTCTGCTGCTGCTCTCTTTGTGGCTGCTTCTCTCTTGGCTGCTTCTTGCTTGGCTGCTTCTCTTAACTTTGTTTGTTTTCTCAAACTTGAACGTTGAGCAAGGCACCTCCCTCTCTGACTCCACCCACTTGTACCTCCTACTCTCACCTGGGGTTGTCATGGAGTCTGGGAGTGGCTTAAACCTAGCTCTACCCTCTTGGTTTCTCTCAGGGATTTTGCTGTGGTGTATGTGTTCTAGTGCACCCATCCACCGAAAAGAAGAAAAAGTTCTTCTTTCTCTTTTATTTCCATGCTGAGCTACACTCTCCTTACCACAATAGATATCGCCAACCAGGACCTGCATGCGGGTGGCCACATAGATGTCCCCAGTAGGGACACCTGGGTCAGGGATGTCCATCTCAGGCAACTAGCATAATGGGATGTCCAGCAGCATAGTATGGGGAAAACATAAGCCTCCATTCTCCATCAGTGTTCATTGATATGGTGTAAAATACAGGGGGTATTAGTGTAGCTCCTTCTCTACACTTTTCAGATGTTTACATGACAAAATGAGCACTTTTCAGATGCTTGTTTGTGCTTGGAGCAGGTGTATCTAGACACAATTCAGGGCATCCAGGGCATTTTTGATATCAGGCGGAGACATTCAGGTTCTTAGGAATGCCCTGGCCACACCTCCGTCATGTCCCCATTCACACTTGGACATCTTTGTGCTGGGGACATCCACAGACCCAGCTTCTAAAATGGCTCTGGATACATCTCTGTGATTTAGATGTCTGCAAGCCCATTTGCAGATGTCCAAATTGCAAATAGCACTTTTAAAATAACTCCCATAGTAATTCATGAGCATATGTTGTACTACCTGTATATATCTGTATATAGTTACCCTGTCCTGTTCTAACTGTATCTAGTTACACCGCTTAACTACATTTAGTTACATTGTTATAGCTGTACTTTAGATAACTGTTATATTGTAAGTCCAGTACAGATATTCTGCACTGAACAGTTTTGTTTGATGTAAACCGCACTGATACTGAAGAGCGCGGTATATAAGAAAATTAAATAAATAAATAAAAACACAGTAAATGATGGCTCATAAAGACCAATATGGTCCATCCAGTCTACCCAGTAAGGTGGCTAGAGCAGGGCTGGCTCTTCCTTCAGTAGTGCACTTATTCTTATAAAGAATTGAAATCAATTTGAACAGAAGAACCACATTCCTACTGTAGTAAAATTAGACGCACCTGTGATCAATTGTCAGTACTCACATGACTTAAATCAAGGAATGAATGATGGTTCTAATGTTTAAAATGGCCACATTCACTCCCTGTTCCATTTTCACAATGGTGAAGACAAGAGAGCTTCCCAAAACCGTCAAAAAAGCCATTATCACCAAACATCAAACTTCAAAGGGGGGTACAAGGCCATCTCCAAAGACCTTGGAATTCCTGTGTCTACAGTTTGCAATCTTATTAAGAAGTTTTCTGCTCATGGAACTGTGAAGAACCTCCCAGGACATGGTGGGAAGAAGAAAATAAGACGTTTTCAAAGGTTAGTGTGAACATTTAGAAAAACACCATGTACAACATCCAAACAGCTTAAGGCTGACCTGGAGCAATCTGGAATGGTGGTTTCAACCCACACCTTATACTGCACACTAAATAAAAAAGGACTACATGGGCGAAGGCCAAGGAGGACTCCACTGCTGAAAGACAGACATAAAAAGGCACGCCTGATCTTTGCCCAAACCTACCTTGAGAAACAACAATCCTTCTGGGGCAATATTCTGTGGCCAGATGAACCAAACAAGCTTTTTGGCAATGCAGACCAGTGATACATTTACAGGCAAAGAAATGAAGCTTATAAGGAAATAAATATGGTGGAGGCTCCATAATGTTGTGGGGCTGTTTTGCTGCCTCAGGAACTAGAGGACTGGAATGTATTTAAGGAACATGAAGTCAGAGGACTACCAGGGTATTTTGGGGCAAAATGTGCTACCTTGTGTCAGAAAGCACAGTTACTTACCTGTAACAGGTGATCTCTGGGAACAGCAGGAATTAGTCATCACATATGGGGTACGTCGGTACCGACGGAGCCCGCGTGGGAAAGCTCCCCAGCTTTTCAGATTAAAAGCTTTTGGGGCCTCCCACTGCACATGCGCGCTGCCTTCCCGCCTTCCTGACCAGCTCTCGTCAGTTCGAGTTTAAAGCTGAGACAATAGAGAGAGAGGACAGGAAGATAGATAGATAAAGATACAACTCCTAGGGGAGGTGGGTGGGTTGTGATGACTAATTCCTGCTGTTCCCAGAGATCACCTGTTACAGGTAAGTAACTGTGCTATCTCCAGGAACAAGCAGGAATAAGTCATCACATATGGGGACTCCCTAGCTAAGATGCCTGGGAGATCCCCCTCCAAGGGTAAACCATCTTCGCATGGATCTCAGGCATCCATCCAGGGAAGGTGGGCAGGAGTTGTTTAAGTATGGAACAGGTGTTTGAGGACAGCCTGACCAAACAAGGCATCCCGGCGGGAGTCCTTGTCCAAGCAGTAATGGGCTGAGAAGGTATGAACCGAGGCCCAAGTGGCTGCTCGACAGATCTGATCTATGGACACAGAGTGAAGATGAGCCATAGAAGTGGCCATGGCTCTCACATTGTGAGCTGTGACATGGCCCTCCAGAGAAATGTTCTTACTCTGGTAAGCAAAAGAAATACACTGAGCGATCCAATTGGAAAGTGTACGCTTGGTGACTGGAAGTCCCAAATGAGAAGGATCAAAAGCCACGAAAAGTTGGGAAGACTTTCGATGTGGTTGAGTCCTGTTGAGGTAAAAGGCAAGAGCTCTTTTACAATCCAGAGTATGAAGGTTCCTCTCTGCACTGGATGCATGAGGAGCCGGGAAAAAGACAGGTAGATATACCTCTTGATTAAGATGAAAAGGCGAGACCACTTTGGGCATAAAGTGGGGATTCGTCCTAAGGACCACCTTATCATGATGAAACCTAGTATAAGGTGGATGAGCCACTAAAGCCTGCAGTTCACTGATGCGGCGAGCCGAAGTGACTGCAATAAGGAAAACAACCTTCCAGGAAAGAAATTTGAAGGAGGTAGAGTCCAAAGGCTCAAAAGGTGGCTTCATAAGCTGACCTAGAACTAGGTTCAAATCCCATGCTACCGGAGGAGGGCGGATGGGAGGTTTAGTTAGAGTCAGGCCTCTCATGAAACGTGCAACAAGAGGATGAGAGGAGACAGGTTGTCCATTTATAGGTTTTAAGGATGCTGCAATAGCACTCAAATGGACCCTTACTGAATTCGTCTTAAGGCCTGCATTTGAAAGATGCAGGAGATAGTCCAAGAGGGAATTCAAAGGAAGTGCTAGAGGGTCAAGACCCTGCTGAGCACACCAAATGGAAAAACGTTTCCATTTGAAAGCATAAGAACGCCTCGTGGAAGGTTTCCTAGAGGCATGAAGGATATCTGTCACAGGTTGAGAAAGATTAAAGTCTTGAAGACTTAGGCCTTCAGTAACCAAGCTCTGAGATGTAGGGATTTGGGGTTTGGGTGCCACAAAGTCCCCTCCTCCTGAGACAGAAGGTCTGGCGCAGCTCCCAGGTCCAGGGAGGATCCCTGGGAGAGATGCAGAAGTAGAGGGAACCACACCTGGCGTGGCCAGCGGGGAGCTATGAGGATCATAGTCCCGTGATCCCTCTGGAGCTTGAACAGAGTCTTGGATATTAGAGGAATGGGTGGAAAGGCATAGAGGAATTCCTGACCCCAATGCAGGAGGAAGGCATCGTGGGCCTGAGCTCCCTGACACTGAGTTCTGGAACAGAACCGGGGAAGTTTGGCATTCCACGGACTTGCAAAGAGGTCTATGTCCGGGGTCCCCCATTCCTGAAAGATTCTGCGTATCTGGTCCATATGTAGGGACCATTCGTGTGGAAGCAGAACTCGACTGAGTCTGTCTGCACGAGAGTTTTGAACTCCTGGAAGATACACTGCAAGAAGGTGAATTTGATGCTCTCTGGCGAAGGCCCATAATCTGAGAGCTTCGTTGCAAAGCGACAGAGAGCCTGTCCCTCCTTGTTTGTTTATATAGAACATGGCTACCTGATTGTCTGTCTGAACTAGGACAGTCAGGTTGACAAGGAGGGTATAGAAGATCTTGAGGGCAAGGTAAATTGCTCGCAGTTCCAGGAGGTTGATATGAAGGGTGGCCTCCTGTGGAGACCAAGTGCCCTGAGTGGAGAGGTTCTGAAGATGAGCTCCCCACCCTGTCTGGGAGGCATCTGTTGTGAGGGTTGCTTGGGGCAACAAAGGTTGGAAGGGGGCCCCCAACAACAGATTCTTGGTGGATGTCCACCATTGGAGGGACCAAAATAGACGGCTTGAGGTGAGTATTTGGTCGGAGAGCGCTCCAGATGCTTGAGTCCACTGGGTGGCCAAGGTCCATTGAGCTGCTCTCATATGCAGACGAGCGTAGGGCACCACATGTACCGTGGAGGCCATGTGGCCCAGAAGTCGCAGCATTTCCCGGGCTGTCAAATGACTGCTGGACTGAGCTTGGGAGGCCAAACTCAGCAGGCGTTGGGCCCTGACCTGAGGCAGGTAGGCCCTTGCAGTGATGGTGTCTAACTGGGCCCCTATGAACTCGAGAGACTGAGTAGGGATTAGTTGAGACTTGGGAAGGTTTACTACCAGTCCTAGATACTGCAGAAGACGCCTTGTGCGGTCCAGGGAAATTTGGGCCTGGGACTGAGAGGGAGCTCGGATGAGCCAGTCGTCCAGGTATGGGAATATGAAAATTCCCAGGCCTCTTAGAAAGGCAGCTACGACTGCCATGCATTTGGTGAACACTCTTGGAGCAGAGGCTAGACCGAAGGGGAGTACTCTGTACTGGAAATGTTTTCCCTGAAACAGAAATCGAAGGTATTTTCTGTGGGATGGGTGGATGAGTATGTGTGTATACGCATCCTTTAGGTCTAGAGAACAAAGCCAATCCTGACTCTGAAGGTATGGAAGGAGAATGCCCAGAGAAAGCATTTTGAATTTCTCCTTGAAAAGAAATTTGTTCAATTCTCTCAGATCCAGAATTGGTCTGAAGCCCTCTGTCTTCTTTGGTATTAGAAAATAAGGGGAGTAGAATCCCGTCCCCTGTTGAAGAAGAGGGACCTCCTCTATTGCCCCCTGGGCAAGGAGGGAGGAGACTTCCTGACCCAAGAGGGCCAGGAGAGATGGGGGAGAATTGAACTGCCTCACCATAGTATAAGGAGGAAGGTCGGAAAAATGGAGTTTGTAACCCTCTCTGATGATAGAGAGGGTCCATTGCTCTGATGTAATTTGCTCCCATCTGGGAGCAAAGTGAGCTAACCTTCCGGGTATGGTGAGGGGCTCTGGTTGTTCTAGAGCCAGAAAAGTTAAGTTCTCTAGGGGCAAGTCAAAACCCCTGAGGGGGTGGAGCCTGCTGAGGCGTAGCAGACGCCGCAGGCTTTGACCTTGCCTGTTTAGGTTGCTGACGTTTAGCAGCAAAACGAGGCTGAGAGGATTGTTGGCCAGTATTTGTGGAAAATCTGGACTTCTTGTAATAAGGCCTCTTAAAAGACTTCTTCTTGGCAGGAGTGGAGGTAGACTTAGAAAGTCTATCTAAGGTGGCATTTTCTGCATCCATTTGAGTGGCCTTAATTTGCCACTCCTCACCAAATAAGTTCTCACCTGTACAGGGCAGATTTCGTAAGCCATCTAGGACCCAAGGTTCTAGATCAGAAGCCTGGAGCCAAGCAAGACGTCGGGCTGCTATAGCAGTGCCCGAAGCCCTACCAGCACCCTCAAAGGAATCAAAAGCTGCCCTGTTGGAGAACTTTGAAATATCCAAAAGGTGTTTCACTAAGGAAATGAACTGCTCCCTCTTATCCTCAGGGATAAAGGGGGCAAAATGCCGAACTTTTAGAGCGATTTCACTGAGAAACATGCCCATGTAAAGACTATAGGAATTAATCCTGGCTATAAGCATAGTAGCCTGGAAAATTTTCCTGCCAAAAGAGTCTAGAGTCTTACATTCTCGCCCTGGAGGAGTAGAAGAGTGCCTTTTGGTACTCTTTATCTTCTTCATTGCAGACTTCACCACAATAGAATGGTGAGGCAACTGGGTTTTTTGGAAACCAGGAGAAGGGGGGACACGGTACATGGTGTCCAACCTGCGAGAAGAAGGAGACAATGTTAGAGGAGCCTCCCATAAGTCCATCAAGTGTTCTTGAAGGATTTCATGGATAGGCAGGGTGACTGCCTCTTTAGGAGACTTAGAGTATCCTAAAATATCCAGTTTCTTTGATCTGGGTTCCTTTTCAGAGGATGAAGCAATAGAAAGACCTTTAGCCATTTCTATGATGAAGTCCTGAAAGGACAAATCCTCTGGTGGAGACATTCTCCTGTTAGGAGAAGAAGGCTCCTCAGGAAGATCAAGGGAGAACTCATCAGAATCATCAGAGGAGTTAAAATCCTCTGAAGAAGCAGAGTATCCTCTATGTGCTTCCAACGCACGATACGCATACCGTTCGGTATCGACATCGGGCGTACCGGGTATGGGATCGGTACCGGGCAAAAGCCCGGATCCGGCATGCGGAACCGATCTGCGTTTGGAAGACGATGGCCTCGGTTCCGGTATGGAAGCCATTACCGGAACCGGACCCGGTACCGCTGGCTGCGGTACCGAGGGCGTAGCAGCATTAATAAAAGCCAGAATGGCCTGCTGCATGACTTGGACAGTAGTGCCCATAGACGCCACTGCTGCCTGGATGTCGGTACCGGTATGGGCCGGTACCCCAGAGCAGTACAACAGGTGATCTGTCGAGGCCGCGCCATCGATGTCAACCTGTGACCCCATGATTGCTTTGGAGGCCGGAACCTCCCGCCGGGGTTTTTTGGCCTGGGCAGAATCCTCGAACTCAGAATTGAGAGCCTCTCGATCTTTAGAAAGAGATTTGCTTTTAGAGGATTTGCCCACTGGAGTTTTGGTTACCTGAGATCCATCCGGAGAGGAAGACCTGGATGACTGTGATGCTTCTGAAGGAAACAGCACATGGAACTTGTTGGCCCGGTTCTGCAATCCACGTTTCGACATCTGGGAGCAGGATGGGCAGTCCGGTATGGAATGGTCAGGTCCTAAACATTTAAGACACCATTCATGGGTGTCTGTAAGAGGAATGACAGCACTGCACTTGGTACACTTTTTAAAACCAGGAACTGGCTTCTCCATGAGGAGAATTTGTGTAGGCCTGAAGGCCTAACAAAGTACCAAGCTGTGCTGAAGAAAAGAAAAATATATATATTTTTTTTTTAAAAGAAAGAAAGAGAGACCGTCAGTACCGGTTTCAGAATGGGGAAGGCAGGTACGCGGTCTAAAGAAAACAATAAAATTAACAATTGACTTCCGGTGGCATGGTGGGCTAGGCAGGACGTGTCCTCCTTAGCTCCGGAGCCTGCTCCTTCTCCCTCTGCCTTCCAGTAACTATCTAGCCTTGGAATCCTGCCATAGTAGAGGGAGAACAGTAGTGACACTGTCGGTGCTCTGTGCTTCTGTCCTGTTTGGGAGCGAGTGCCTGCATGGCCGCAAAAACTCAGAGGCGGGAAAAGCCCCGAGGGGGTGAAGCGACAATGGCGGAGGGGACCTCTGAAGGGCTAACAACAACAATCACACCGACGATTGTGGCAGAGGTCTCCAAGGCGGTGGTAGATGCTCTGGAGGGTCGTTTTGGGGGACTGGCCTCTCAAATCTCCGAGGTAGCAGCGGCGGTGACGGAGTTCAACCACCGCGTGGCCCAGGCAGAACAGCGCATAAGCCTCTTGGAGGACGCACACGAGCATGATGAGACCCGACTGGGGAAGCTCGAGGAGGCCCTCCGGAAGCACGAAGAAAAGCTTGAAGACCTAGAGAACCGTAGCCGGAGGAACAACCTGCGCTTCATCGGTATCGAAGAGACGGTGAAAGACAAAGATCTGCTGCCGTATATGGAAAGATGGCTGCAGGAGAACTTACCGTTGGCAACTGACCTGGGCACTATAGTGCTGGAGAGGGCACATCGATTGGGGCCATATCGTGTGGGTGATACCAGGCCCAGGGCGGTGATCGCACGTTTTCTCAATGCTGCCCAGAAAGAAGGTGTGCTCCGTGCGTCGCGGCAGCAGCAGCGGCGTTTGGATGGTGCGGCCTGTAAGATCCTGATCTTTCAGGATTATTCGGCTGGAGTGTCGCTGCGCCGACGAGCCTTCAAGGAAGCTTGCAGCCGGCTTATTGAGAAGGGCCTGCGCTTTACGATGGCGTACCCCGCGACTTTGCGGGTGGAATGTGCTGAGGGCCGCCGGACTTTCATGACGCCCGAAGCCGCAATGGACTTCTGTAACCGCCTTGGCTGAATGTGCAGTCTTCCCTGAGCGGCGTAGTCCTGAACTAGGATCTTCTGAGTGGCTGACTTTGCCCGGAGTCTGCGAGGCGTAGAATGTGGCCATGTGCCTTCCATAATGGAGGTGGAGATGTAATTAAAGTGACGGGATCTGAAGCATAGCCATTTTATTTGTCTCCTTGCCATTCCTTTTGCTCCTATTTAAGAGACTCTTACCCTTTTTTTTCTTTCCTTTTCTCCTCCACGCTTTCCCTTTTCTTCTTTTCTTTATTTTTCCCTCCTTTTTCCCTTTTCCCCTTTTTTTTTTTAAGGTGTCCCTTTTATTGTGATTTTTTCCAATTTGGGGCTGAAGCCTTGTTAATATCCCTCCCCATGAATAATTATCCTGTGTTGGTACCATATGTGTTGCGTACGCTGCCTGGGGTATGACCTTGCTGAGTGCTTTGTTTTCTTTTGTTTGTTCTTTCAGGGCTCCCGGGTGACAGTTATAGCAGTAGACGGATACTATCTCATACTGCTTCATTTGTTTTGCCATATGGTGGTGTTCTGTCCCCGCTTCCTATAAGTACCGGGATCCTGGTATTGCAGGGGTCTAGGGGACTTCTTTGGTAGTCCCGGAGATACCTGGTGGGCTGTAGAATAGCCGGATAGGATAGCCTGGTGTCGGTGGATGTTGACCTCTGGTGGAGGGGGGGGGGGTTGGTAAGGAGTTCCATGGTTGGAAGTAGGTTTCCCTGTGATAGTACTATGGGGGGGAGGGGGAGGTTCTGCATGCTACGGGGTCATTGGTGGGCCAGCGCACAAGCGGGCTGGTATAGGTGAAGGACTGGGATTTGGGGGTGGAGGGGGTTGTTGGGATTGGGGGACACAAGCTTACTGGTAGGTGGGGGGGTGGGGGGGAGGGGCGGGTTAGGGTGGGGATGGAAGGGGAGCGGTATGCCTGGTCGAGTGGATGCGCCAATATGTGTGATGGGATGCCTGAACAAGTGTGTGTGGCCGTGGTGGTTCTTCTATGTTAGCCTGTGGGAGTGGCTGGGTGGAGGCCCTGAGCTGGGGGGGTCTCTACCTCTGGAAGTACTAGTGCTGTGTCAGCGTGTGGCCTTTTCTCTAGTTGAGAGACGAGTATAGGCCCTAAAATTGCATCGTGGAATGTCTGTGGCCTGGGCTCCCCCATCAAGCGCTACAAAGTGTTACAGCAACTGAGACGGAAACAAATCGGGGTTATTATGTTGCAGGAGACGCATCAGTCTACGGCTGAGCATGACAAGTTATGCACAGGTCGCGTAGCTAAGGTCTATGGGTCCCCGGCGATAGGACGGAAACGAGGAGTGGCCATCTTAATTACCAGGTCGGTGAGCTGGGTGGAAGAAAACGTGGATATTGATTCGGCAGGCAGGTATGTTTGTGTGCAGGGGTTGCTTGCAGGTGTAAAGGTGGCCCTCTGTTCGATCTATGCGCCCAATGTGTATGAGGCCCGTTTTTTTCAGGACCTTGCTCGGGTACTAGAGGATTCAATTGGGTACCAGATGATTATAGGCGGTGACTTTAATGAAGTTTTGAATGCAGAGGTAGACCGGTCGGGGCCGGTGGGTGGCAGGAGTCAGCGGACCAGACGTCGTTTGTGGGGCTTGTGCGAAGGACATAAGCTTCTGGATATTTGGAGGGTCTTACACCCCGGAGATAGGGAGTATACGCACTTATCTAGAGCGCACGGCTCTTGGTCCAGGCTGGACTATTTTTTGATCTCGGACTCGTTATTTAGTTGGGTACGTAGTGCGGAGGTGGGTCCCTCTATTCTCTCAGACCATGCGATGGTGATCTTGGAATTGCGCGATCGCAACCCTGGCAGGGCCCGGCTCTGGCGATATCCGCTGGAACTTAGTGGGGATGTGCAGTTTGAAAAGTACCTTAAGGATAGGTGGGCCGATTATATGGCCTGTAATGATAAACCCGGGATCTCTCCTGCTCTTCTCTGGGAAGCCGGGAAAGCGGTCTTGCGAGGAGACATTATTAGTTATGCTAGCTTACGACGCAGGCAGCTGAACAGGCGGATTTTATATCTAGAGCGTGAGCTGGGGAAGGCGCGCAGGAGGTTGGCTGGCTGCCGGACCGCTGCTCACCACCGTGTGATGCGGGACCTTCAGATGGAATTGGAGACGCTTCTGCACCGGAGAGCGCAGAAATCAATGTTATATTATCGCTATCAGCTATATAGGCACGGCAACAAGGCGGGACGGTTGATGTCCTCATTGGTGCGGCCGGCAGGGGGACCGCGTTCGATTGGGGCGATTCGCCATTCGGATGGGTCCATTAAGAAGGGAGCTGAGGACATCGAGGCGGTTTTTTTGGACTTCTATCGACAGCTGTACGCGCGAGAGGAGGCGTCGGAGGAAGTAGGCCGGGCCTTCCTTCAGACTTGCCCTTTGCCGCGGTTAAGTAGCGAGGGCTTGCAGACCCTCAACCAACCACTGTCGGGTAGGGAAGTGCAAGATGCGATAAAGACCTTGAAGACGGGGCGGGCTCCAGGAGTGGATGGCTACAGGGGTGAATTTTTTAAAGCCATGGGTGATGTCATAGTGGGGCCTTTGGTGGGATATTATGACGACCTTGTACAACGAGGGGCATTCCCCTTTGAGGCCAATAAAGCCTTGGTGACAATCTTGCCGAAACCTGGTCGAGACCCGCTTTTACCTGGTTCATATCGCCCTATTTCGCTTCTTAACGTTGACATCAAGCTTTTGGCTAAGATTATGGCAGAAAGGTTGGCGCGCTTTTTGCCTGACTTAATTCATAGGGACCAAGTGGGGTTTGTGCGGGGTCGTTACGCCACTTCGAACGTACAGCGGATATTGTTGTCTATGTGCTCTCGGGAGTCGGTAGACTTTGGCTCTCTTCTCATCAGTTTTGATGCAGAAAAAGCGTTCGATCGAGTCAACTGGGGTTTTCTGTATCAGGTTCTGGGGGCGATGGGCTTTTGCGGTTTCTTTGTCGATGTGGTCCGAGTGCTGTACGCCGACCCTAGGGGGGCTTTGCTGGTTAATGGGCAAATGTCCGCGGATTTTAGTATCCAGAAAGGGACTCGGCAGGGATGTCCTCTGTCCCCTCTCCTATTTGTCTTGACGTTAGAACCCTTGTTAATTTGGATTCGACAGGCCACTGAGTTTAAGGGCGTTTCGATCGGGGGGGAGGAGGTCCGAGTTGCGGCTTATGCCGACGATCTGCTTGTGCACTTAGCGGATCCGCTTGTAGGATTGCCTTCTTTGCTGCGCCTTATCCGAGAGTACGGGGAACCCTCGGGGCTCCGACTTAACTTGGACAAGTCGGAGGCAATGTGGCTGGGGTCCGTGGCTGTGCCTGAGTGGCCAGGAGGCTTCCCTTTGAAATGGGCCGGTGGGAATTTTAAATATTTGGGTGTTTACTTGCCGGCGCGTATCTGTGAGCTCTATGACCTTAATATTTCTACACTGGTGGCCACGGTGTCGCTTGCCATAGACAGATGGCACGATCTGCCGCTCTCTCTGGGGGGTCGGGTTGCGCTATATAAGATGGCCATTTTTCCTAAGATTCTTTACATGCTCCAGCTTCTTCCGTTGTTCCTTCGGCGGTCAGATATCTGTAAGTTTAACGCACTTCTTAATCGCTTCTTATGGCGGGGCCGGAAGCCTCGTGTGCGCCTGGCGGTCTTGCAGCAACCTAGAGCATTGGGTGGTCTTGGGATTCCGGATCTGCGGAAGTACAATGTTGCCTGCCTATTAAGATTTGCGCGAGATTGGCTTTGGGATGGAGCTGACTATTCACCCTTGGAGCTCCTGCGGGAGATGGTACGTCCGCTCCACTTACAATACATTTTGCACGCCCCGGGAGTTCGATGGATGTCTCGGCACCTCTGGGGATCAGTTTTGGCACCGGTAGGGCAAGCTTGGCGTTTTTTTTGTAAGGGGCGGCGATTGCTGGCTCGTCACTCTCCTTATCTCCCGATTCGAGGAAATGCGGATTTCCCTCCGGGTCTGGATGGGCCCACATTTATCCGGTGGGCGTGCCTGGGGCTTGAGAATTTGGAACAGGTCGTGACGGCAGATGGAGGGATGGAGGGCTTTTCCGTGTTATCGCGACAATACCCATTAGTGCCATGGGATGTCTTTCCGTACATGCAGCTTCGCAATTACATCCGTCATCTTCCCAGTGCGGCCTTGAGCGGCAGGGTTAGCTCCGAGTTGGAATTGGCACTCGGGGGTGGGGATCAGCGGGTGCGGGTCTCGGACTTGCATAAAATGCTGTGGGAGAAGGAGCTGCCGATCCCCTTAGAAGGGTTAGCGCAGGCTTGGACATTAGAATTAGGCCTTGTGGTAACTACGGATGAACTCTTACGTGCCCTGGCAGGAATTTCAGAGTTGAGTGTAATGGTGCTTCACCGGGATGCTCAGTTTAAAATCCTCCGCCGTTTGCATTACGCGCCACATCGTGCGTGGCGAGCAGGCCTTGCAGAGTCTCCTGGATGCCCTAGATGTGGGGAGCCCCGGGCGACGCTTGGACACATGTTTTGGACTTGTCTAAAAGTTCAGGGTTTCTGGGGGACCGTACTGGCGTACTTGACTGCTTGTGTGCAAAAACCCCTTTCCCTGACAGCTAGCAATGTGATCTTGGATGTTTGGGATGCTGTGTGGAAAGATGAGCTCGGGCCCGTAGTGTTGCGGTGGCTGCGATTGGTGTTGTTGCTTGGCCGGTTGACTATTCTTCAGCAATGGCTAGCGGCGATAGGGCCCACGTATGGGTTGTGGAGACTCCAAGTGCATGGTCTGTTACTCTTAGATAGGATACAGGCTAAGGGCAATCCACGAAGATGGCAGGGGTTTTTAGAAAGCTGGGGTCCACATCTTGGTTTTCTGCCCTCTGGGGTGCGTCACAGGGTCTTGGGCGGACCCTGAAAATCCCTGCTAACTAGTTTGGCTTTCCTCTTCAGTGTAGTCGCACACTTGGCTGGGTAGAGGGAGACTGTCTGGGCATTAAGACAGGGGGTGGGAGGGGGGGTGGGTTGGAAGAGGTAGGACTGGGGTGGGGAGGGGTAAGATTTAAGGGGGGTAGCGGGGGGGCGTCCTTCGGCTTGCGTTTGCTGGTGGCCAGATCTGGGAGAAGAGTCCCCCTGGATCTGTCTCTGCCCTGGGAGTTATGTGTTCCTTGCTGGGGCGACGGGGGTGTGGGAGAGAATATTATTGCTTAATATCTTATTAAGTATGTTGTGGTTTCATATGTATGTGGTGTATCCTGTTTCAAAATGTCTGTTGCTTACACTGTTCTAATTTGTTTGCTATTTATATTGTTTCCATATGTAAGCAGATTATTATGTTTAACATGTTTGTTTCTTAAATTGAATAAAAGAGATTTAAACATAAAATTAACAATTTCTTCAGCGGTGACAGGAACACGACCTGCTGGCTCCGCGGAAAAAAAGAAACTGACGAGAGCTGGTCAGGAAGGCGGGAAGGCAGCGCGCATGTGCAGTGGGAGGCCCCAAAAGCTTTTAATCGGAAAAGCTGGGGAGCTTTCCCGCGCGGGCTCCGTCGGTACCGACGTACCCCATATGTGATGACTTATTCCTGCTTGTTCCTGGAGATAGCTTGGTCTGGGTTGAAGGTCATGGGTCTTACAGCAGGACAATGACCCAAAACACACATCCAAAAATACAAAAGAATGGTTAAAAAAGAAAAAAATGACTATTTTAAACTGGCCAGCAATGAGTCCTGATCTTAATCCAATCAAGAATCTTTGGAAAGAGCTGAAATCTGCCATTGGTAAAAGGAATCCTGGAAACATCCATGAGCTGTAACAAATCACAATTGAAGAGTGGCAGAAACTACCAGCAGAAAGATGTACAAAACTTAAAGATGGCTACAAGAAACATTGGAGGCTGTCATCACTGCCAAGGGTTATATAACCAAATATTAGTGAAAGGTGCCATTAATCCTGTCCAGGTCATATTTTTTTTTCTTAGAAATTACTATGTCTAAGTTGCACAGACATTTTTTGTTGTTGTATACCTTTGAACATACTATTAAAATATTGTGATGACATACAGTTGGCATATTTCCAATTAATTTTCAAGAAATTGTGCACAACATACCTAAAATGCAAGGGTGCCAATAATGTTGACTAGATTCATTGCATGTCCCCTAGTCTTTTTATTTTTGGAAGGAGTAAACAATTGATCTATGCTTACCCGTTCCACTCCATTCATTATTTTATAGGCCTCCATTGTATTTCCCCCTCAGCCTTCTCTTTTCCAAGTTGAAGAGATCTAACCTTTAAGCCTTTGTTCATAGGGGTATCCTTCCATCCTCCATCAGTTTGGTTGCTCTTCTCTGTACCTTTTCCAATTGTGACCTGAATTGCACACAATATTTCAAGTTGTGGTTGCACCATGGAGTGATACAGAAGTGAGAGTGTTCCAAGCTGTTTTGCCCTCCGCCCAACCTTTTTTCTTCTGCATACCATGCTTCAGAGAAGCAGTACACTGAGTTGGAACCAGCCTAATATGTTCAGCTCTCCCTCTTTCACACCATTCTGCTTCTTCATGAAGGTGCCACCTTTGGCATAGCAGCTTTGAAAGTGTGACCCAAAAGGGCACACCACTGTGCCTCTATATATGTATCTTGTAGATACTTTTCCCATCTGGGGATGCTTTCACCCTTTCTCTAGGCTTTTCCAATTTGGCCTATAAATATTTAGGAAGTACCATTTTGGGAAGAGTTTGGACCACTGTTTACAGGCTAACATCTGTGGCTTAAGCTTTGCCTCCTCCTGTAATGAGGACTCTGTCCCACTCAGCCCTATTCATGTGATTACTGATAAAAGTAACTTGGCCATTAATAAGCCTCTGCTTAAGAGGGCTCACTATCACAGTATTTGCTTCTTATTGAATGATGAAAGGCTATAAACAGAAAGAGGCACCTGATACTTTAGTGGTTCTCAACCCAGTCCTCTGGGACCCCCAGGCCAGTTAAGTTCTCAGGATATCCACAAAGAATATGCATGAGATAGATCTGCATGCACTGCTTTCAGTGTATGCAGATCTATCTCATGCATATTCATTGTGAATATCCTGAAACCCTGACTGGCCTGGGGGTCCCAGAGGACTGGGTTGAGAACCACTGCTTTAGAATATCTTTTGTTAAATGCTCATTCAGAGATGTCCAAGATTGCATCTAGCTATGATACGGTTCTCAAGAGAGAGACTTGGACCTGCCCTATGTTGTACAAACGCAGCTCTCTGATACAGATCGGGTCTTCATGTCTCAACTTTGCCCACTAGTCTATTTACTCAGCAGCAAAGAGAGGGTGACAATTAGTGCCTGTGAAGTTTTAAAAGGACATAAATAGCACATCATCCTCTTGGGGAATCCAAATGTTTACTTTTAAAGTACAATGCTTTCTCTTCATTTGCGGTGTTGTTGGGTTATTATAGCCTCCTTCTCGCCCATAATGAAGCACAATAATTACAGGAACTATTGCAACTGCAATCTAACGTTAATGTTGATTTTTCTCAATTTTTAATAGCAGATGATTTTAATGCACATGCAGATGTTCTTTCAAACAGTGCCGATTTGGATTTTTTAAAATATTATTCTATCTTCTGGTTTTCTCAATAGGTACGTTCTCCTATATGTGGCAGGTCACTCATTAGACTTAGGGGCCGATTTACGAAATGAGTTAGCTGTTAATGCAGCAATTAGTGCAAGCTAACAGCTAATATGGTATCTTAGCAGTTAGCAAGTCAACCTCCATGTTTCATAAGAAAAGGTTGCCATACTGAGTCAGACTAAAGGTCCTTCAAGCTTATTATCCTGTTTACACCAGCAACCAATCCAGGGATCCACTACTACTACTATTACTACTAATCATTTGTCTAGAAGGCCGGTCCATCCACTAGACAAACTAGGCAGCCGTCTAGGGTGGCTGGCCCGGGTGCTCAGCAAGTCTCTTCTTCATAGGGCGTATTGTTCTACCCACATAGCTCAGAGATAACTCGGATTCTTCATACGCATTGGTCGATATTACAGTTACATGATTGTTTCAACAAACCTTTAAGAGTGGCTTTTTCAAGAGGTTCCAATTTGAGTGATAGGCTGGTTAAAACGACTTCAATGGTTGATAGACCGATACCAGCATCTATCAATGGTGGTCATAACAAATTTACTACACAAAAACATGCAACAAACCAAACACAAGTCTACCCCACCTAATTCCATTTTCATATCCACCCAAGTTAGTCTACTCCCAACACTGTACTTATGATCGCAAATAACTATTATAATCTCTTGCTAACCATGTAAAGCTACTTTTTGGTTCTTTGTAACATAGTTTTATGTTTCCTTTTATGTTAATAATCCACACATTGTTTTCCATGTAACCTAGTTCTTATGTAATCTAGTTTTATGTTCACCTAATGTTTAATGTAATGCAATATTGCACTGTTTTGCTATATTGTTGTTTTAAGTTCCTTGTAAACCGCCCCTGATCTCTGGAAGGGGCGGTATAGAAAAGCACACAAATAAATAAAACCCTTGTAATGACTGTATTTATTGTGCCAAAACAATCTCGGGGTTAGATTGGCAGCACCCAGTCACACACCGGGTTTACACTCGGCGATGAAAGACCACATGTTTATCTTCTTATGTTTATTTTTTGCAATGCCCTTGCGACTTACTCTATGTGGGTAGAACAATACGCCCTATGAAGAAGAGACTTGCTGAGCACGCCTCCAGGATTCGCCAGCAGTTACTATCGGCACCGGTGGTAGATCATTGTATAACTTACCATCATTCTTTTGAAGACCTAAGCTGGACAATCATTGATCATATACCTTTAGACCCGCGGGGAGGAGACCGGTTATTGAAACTTCAATGGTTAGAGCAACGGTGGATCTTTCATTTGAATACCATACATCCTGAGGGACTGAATCGAGAAATAGACTGGAATAGTCTACTGTGATATGCCTCTGGATCTTCTTGGGGTCATCTGCCGATTATGAGCCAATCAATGTAGGGATTCCCCTGATAGTGGGGCTGCCCCTGTTTTGATTGGCTCCCCTTTAAAATGTTTTTGTCCAACCCATTTGACTACGGAAAGCCCTATGCTGCGAGACGGCGTTCCGGACACAGTTGCTTTTAAGAAATTCGGGTTGAGAGTGGCACTTGAAACAGGGATTATTCCCGAAACGTGCATGTCGTGTGAAGAAACCATATGTGAGCAACGGTGTGCTTCAACATTGAAATCGGGACTTTGTTCAGATAAGTGATGTTTTGTATAATGTATGGGGAACCTGTATGAATAAAAGAAGTTTGCCATCTGGAGGGGGTTGGGTTGTCAATTACAGCCCTCCCTCGGCAGGCTACGACAAAAGATAAATAGTGTATGAGTTAGACAATTTGAAAGTTGTTGAGGGGTTTTTTTCTACACGGTGAATTGTGATTGTTGGGTTCTAAATTTATTCACTGGATTAGGTTTAAATGGATTGTCTCTTCAGTCCTCTGGCACCATCCCCGACTGCAAAGAGGCATTGAAAAGGTTAGTCAGTGGAGCAGCTAGAACATCCCCAAGTTCCTTCAGTATTCTTGGATGTATCCCATCTGGTCCCATCGCTTTGTCCACTTTTAGTTTAGCTAGTTCCTCACGAACACAGTCCTCTGAAAATCGTTTGAGATGCCCCTCGCTTTTGTTCCTTTTTGAGGGTGTTGTCTGAGGTCCTGTTCCCAGTCCTTCATCTGTGAACACAGAACAGAAATATTTGTTAAGCAATTCAGCTTAATCCTCATCAGCTTCTACATATTACTCCCCTTCACCCTTGAGTCTGACAATACCACTCTTTGCCCTTCCCTCCTCTCACTAACATATCTGAAAAATGTCTTATTCCCCCATTTTATTGCATTGGCTATTTCTTCTTTTTGTATCTTTGTTTTCCTGACTTCTTTGCTAGCTTCTCTAAGTTTTTCCAAATATAGATGCCTGTCTTCCTCCCTCTGTGATCTCTTGTATTTCATGAAGGCCTCCCTCTTTTTCTTCACCTTTTCGGCTACTTCTGTTAAGAACCATAGTGGCCTCCTTTTCCTTTTATTTACCATTCTAACAAAAAAGTTGGTTGCTCTTAAAATATCCCCTTTCAGTTTTGCCCACTGTTTTTCTACATTCCCCAGCTGTTCCCATCCTGCTAATAACTCGTTGAGGTATTGGCCCATCTTGGAAAAGTTAGTTTTCCTAAAGTCTAAAAACGTCGCTTTTGAATGGATTTTATCAGTCCTAGTCCTAATACTGAACCACACCATCTGGTGATCACTGGATGTGAGATTATCTCCCACTATAACATCAGAAACACTTTACCAATTGGTAAGCACCAAGTCCAGTATGGCCCCTTCACGTGTGGGTTCTGTTACCAGCTGCCTGAATACTTCTTTCTGTAGAGAATGCAGGTTCTCCTTGCTTCTAGATGACACTGCAGCAGGGATGTGCCAATCAAC